>CM055403.1:138199704-138222672 GCA_029228625.1 Pseudolycoriella hygida | reverse complement strand
TTCATTTAGTCATTATTATATGTTACTCAAGTTATATGTAACGTTAGTATGTACGGATTACTAGTGCATAGTCGGGCCTACAAACCTATACTAATATTGAGATAAATCTTACATTTTATGATGGATTCTGCATGGATCAGAAAAGTAAACTTTTTCTGACGTTTTGGCCATGGTTGGAAAAGGGCGTAATTTCTAATTATGGTAATCGAAGAAATATTTTTCGAAAGAGAGAGACCAGATCTTGTCAGAATTAGTAAATTTTTGATGAGGAGTTTGTTTTGTCGAAAGACGGTGCATGAAAACATTATAGCAAAAACTATATAATTTTCGACTTTTTTCATATACTCGTTGAATTATCGCGGTGACAGACGGATGGAAGGACATTTTTTTATTGTTAATTCGTCATTACAAACGTCGTGGTCGTCGTAGTAAACGAATAAGACCCCTTTTCTAAGAACTTCGTTCTTCGTACTGGTTGTAACCATGTGGCTAACAAAACTCCGGAAGAATGTTTTTTCTACGAATTGTTTTTTCAGTATATTCTTTGCTTCAAAATTTTTGTTTTTAATGAATACATCGTTCTTCATATTGACATAAACCATACATTTGCGCTAAATCAATGTGAAGCCGGGTGGAAACAGCCGTTAATACACTATTTGCACCCATGTGCAAATAGTCTTTAATATACTATTTGCACCCGCGTGCAAATAGCATCTACCTTTTTTTAATCAATCGTGAAAATATTTCAAAAGATTTTTTTTGCGTTGCGAAGCTTTAAGCGTCACCCAATTTGATATCAACGACGAGGACTTGCGTCATATTTATCTTTTCAAAGGGATTTTTGTTGTGATACAAAATATGATCCTTATCACTACATTCTACTATCGAATTTGACTCAAATCGATTTAGACAAAAAATAATGGTTTCTTTGTTTATGAAACTTAATACAAGAGTCGAGAACCTAAATTTCTTTTCCCTATGGAAATAAGTATAGGTCAGTAGGTAGAGCTTCTTGTCAGCGCCATCACGTATGGTTGACAAGGAATTAGACTCTTTCATGAAGTATTCGACTCTCTATACCCGGTTCCGGGAATCCAAAATGAAAATATTTTAAATCATTTACCATATCGTATTCTTAAAAAAACGAGAATCCTCCAGGCGCCAGAGATAATTTAAAAATGTGTCTAAGTCAAAGCAGAATTTATGTTTCATTATGAAAATACGTCGAAAACTTGAAATTTTTGTTATCGAGGGCACCTACTTTAACGTATTCAACTAATACATTTTTGTCACACCCGTTTCAAAGAACAGACTGATATATGTGGAAAAAATTGTCAAAAGAACTAGACATTATGTTTTTGAATATCGTATACACAATCCGCTTTCACTCTAAAAACTTCAATGCAACAAAAGAAGCTTCACATTAGATTCTCAGAATACATCATTAGTCTACGCTTTTATACAAAGAGAGAGAAAGTTGAAAGAAATTCCAAAGAAATTTTAAATACCAACCGCTTATGGAAACAAGTACAAGTAAGTATCTTGTCAAGCTCCCAAAAGTGAATTGTTTCATGATTCTTCAATTTTGCTATCATTGGTATTTGAATTTCACTTCGTCGAACCAAAAACAACAATTTATTGGGAAGTACTCAACATCAATATTTACATTTTTGGCCGTGACACTCTTGACATGTAAAGTTTAAAACGAAACAAGGAATTTCTTCTTGCGTAAGTAAATATTTGCTATTTGTTTGCGCACTGAAAACCTTTCCTTTCGCAAACAGTGAATTTCGGAGCTTCCAGTAAACACAATGTACACTGTACACATAACTCGGATGAAAGCAAGTTCTTAACTTCATACACGTAAATAATATTATATAATTACGCGCCTAAATTGAGTAGGAAGTCTAACACTATTATCAGTAATTGTAATAGTACTTTATAACACCATGGATAATTACAGAATTATAATCGAGGCGGGTGAATAGGTTCTTCTAAGAAAATTAATATTAAGTTGGGCAAAAAACGCTAGTTTTTCTCACCGCATACGGGCCCATAATTTGACTATATTTTCTCCCCTTTAATTTCCTGTTAAATATCTCTCTTTTAACAAATAATTTCAATAAACAGGATGTCGTCTCTCATTTTCCTAACTATTTTACCTGTTGCAACGCAAATGTCATTGCTAGGTGTGACTGACATTGCGTCTATAGTTCTGCCGTGCAAATCATGAAAACCTTGCGATGAAAGAGAGAAAAGATTTTGTATGGATTTTTTCATACGAAATCTTTTCTCTCTTTCATCTCATGGTTTTTATGATTTGCACGGTAGGGTTATTACCTCAAAAACTTTATATAGTTCCCACTGATTATTTCTCTCTTACGGGATAGCAGCTACTGGTAATTTTTGCTCGAAGACACACTCAACTCTCTGTGACTCGTTTCCCTTCACTAGCACTAGCATTAAAGCTCAGGGGTCGTATACACCTTGTGTTATACCATACTAAATCAATTCGGGGCCATCATTACCAGTTATGCTACGTTCGATACGCAAGTATTAACACTTGAATGTATACTCACGTCATATTAAAAGCAATGTTACAACATGTCGTTATATTTCCCTAGATTCTGCTTCACAAGTAAATGGTATTTTATTTTTCGAAAAACATTGATTTCTGATAGCTTCGTCTATTTTTTCTGAACAAAACTTGGATAATGTATTTATAATTGAAAGTATAGCACAATATGTGGCTTCATATGTAATTTTGGTGATTTTGGTATTTTATCAGCGCGTACGAAGTGGAAGAGGGCTTATAGATTTATTCCTACGGTTTTGTATTCCAAACCATTCGTAAAGGATGTAAAGTCATCTTTTGACAGCTGTCAGATTTGAATTTTGGCTCGAAGTTTTAAAAGTGATTCCTCACACTGACACAAATTTGAAGATTTTTAAGGGTCTAAATCACAGGAAGCTAACTTCACATGTAAAGTCGTAGTGGAACGTATTTACATGTAATATTATAGGAATCGCATCGCGTAAGGTTTGCGTGAAAACTCAACCTGACAAAAAAAAATGTTTGTTCTGTCAAGTTGAGCTCTCACACAAACCTTACTCGATGCGATTCGCATCGCGCTTAATGTAATGACCCCTTTTTAACTCAAACCTTGAAAAAAATTAATTGTGTAGGTACGGCCAACCTTTCAAAATTATGCGCATTTGTGTTTATTGAGTTTTCGTTGTTTCTATCATTTCTCTTGTTTCTCGTATGCTTTGAAATAGACCAGGAGACTGAGGGAATAGTCAATAATTTCTCATTTATGTATTTTATGTCTGGTCTAGCAACTTTTCCAATCATTAACTAAGATAACAACAATATTAAAACTATCATTTCTCAACTTCAAAGATTCGACCTCGAACAAACTAAAAAATTGAGTGACTGTTTCACTTATTTGTTGTTGCTATAACGCGAAATAAGCTAATATTCCTTTTACCTAAAGATCAAGTGTTAGCCAGAATGATTACATGATTTAGTTATTTTTGAGAACTTTAAATTATCGCGGCAACCATTGGTTAAATGCATTAAACTCATTCACCAGATTTCATAGCCGCACATCAAAATTACATTCATTCACGACAAACATAAGAACGAAAACGGGGACATATTTTCAGAAAAGAATGTCACAGTTGTGTTACAAGTCCGTAACGAAAGTTGCAATAACTAATAACTTTGGAATTACAAAGAGTTATGTTATCAAACTTCTGGACTTTGAAGATAATGATTTGATGCATCGTTTAGACTATTTGTTGCAAACGAAATATTTTATCTTCATTATAAAAATACCTTCTGTAAATAGTGTTTCCCGTGGAAAAACCGCGGGATTTAACATCTTCAGGCAGTTCGTTTTTAATGAAAATACAAAAAAAAAATTGCAGTAAATAGTCTAAACGATGCATCAAATCATTATCTTCAAGTTCCAAAAGTTTGATAACATAACTCTTTGTAATTCCAAAGTTATTAGCAATTGAAGTTTTCATTTCTAACTTAGGAATCTACAATTGTATAAACGTTGGTTCTGCAACATGTCTCCGTTGTTCTTATGCATGTCGTAGTAAGTATATTGTGTGTATGAAAGTATGACACTTATTTGATGAGATTGATGTTAAACTAAAAGGTAATAACGATAATTTGAAGATTTTTACTATATTTTTATTCATTTCGACTAGCAGTTGTGCATATTTAGTTTGTGTTGTGATTGCGTTCTGCAATTAAAAAAAGGGAGTTTCGTTTCCTTTGCCTTTGTGAAAATAAAAATTTGTTTATTAACGCATCGCTCGTTCGAGGTACAAAGTATAAAAGTGGAAAAATGATTCAAGTCTCTTACATTCGACGGTAAAGATTGAGAAAGGTCTTCAACCGAGAATTTAATAGATGAATGAGGTGAAGTAACTTTTCCCGCGGTCTCCCGCCGCCTCCGCAAACGCTCGCTGATACGTGCCACCGTCGAAAAGCAAAAAACTGTGCGCCGCAGCTCCCGCATAGAGACATTTTTTATCATCGCATTAACTAGAAATTAAACAACTTACTTACTTACTTACTTAACAACAAACAACTTAAGCATATCTAATTCTCAATGAATCAAGTCATGCCTGATCGTCTGACCAGGCAACACTACATAAGTTTCAACTGTTTCGTCGGGGACAAAACATTAAATTTGTATGAGGAAACATTGTTTTTTACGAATTCATCATTTTCTGTACTTAATTGAGCGGACTTTAAAATAACTCACTTGGTCCACTTTATACAAAACACAAAATGAATAATTCACAAAAAACGAATTTCTTCCATACAAAAATGTTTTGTCACCGACGGAACAGTTGAAACTCGAGGCGCCCTCAGCTGTTTTGTGGCCAATATGTGAAAGAGACGCTTGATCCATTCAAAAATACTCTTGCGCCGGCTCGCAGCTTTGTGAAAAAAGTGCGACAAATGTTTTTGACCGGCAGACGGGTCTACTCTGAAATGATGGATACAAAACAACATAAACTCACATATTGTAGGTACGAATGCGAATCGTAAACTTGTGTTTGGTTGATTGTAATCTGTGTGTATATTCGTTCCATCATCAAGCAATTCGGAACTCTATGAAAAGTGGGGAGCTATGGGCTCAACTGAAGACTTTAGAATAAATGAAAAAGGGAGAAACATTTTCTCCGTCCCCATGATAGGAAAGTGTTCCCCTCTAATTTTCTGACCCAGTAACACAGTAAAGCATTTCCAAAAATACTCGCCTGCGACAGAAATCATTGCAAGCTGCTCAGTTCGCCAGAGCGCTATAAGGTTTTCTAGAAGTGGAATGGAGTTCCTCATCTTCCTTCTTTCCCATCCATCCAAATGTAAGTTTATAGATGAATATTTTTTTGCCGTGGCACGTGCAGCAGATACACAACATGATTCCACTTTTCCTGTTTTGTTCAGAAAATGTGAATTATAATTAGATTGGTGACACGTGCGTTGTTGGTGGAATGTACTCTTGGCCAATAAGATCAATGCGTAAGAAATCGAAATCTCACGCAACATGACCGAGATAATAATACTTGACGCTTTACATACGCATAACGCTATTTCATCACCTATTCCGACCCTCCTTTACGTAGCCAGGCAACATTTTTGCCTGAAAACGATGTATATCAAGTGTTTCCAATTACAGTGATTGAAAACGTCCAACTCCAATGTAAAATATTTACAGTTCGATACACCGTAGACATTATTACACAAAGTCGAACAAATTGCGTTAAATTTTCAAAATAAAGAATCATGCGATCATAATCTTATACCATGGCACTGGCTATACCTTTGTTTCGCATTGAGTTTAATGGACGTCTGTATTTATTGCTATCACTGTTAGCTTTTCTTTCAAATAACTTGAAACGATTTTCATGTTCAATAAGCACAAAGGTATCGCACACAAATATGCTCGTAAATATGCATATAAAAGGCTTCCACGTCCAGCTCTTATCTTTTTCCCACATCAAATCACCCACTTTATATACATACAAGATGTGTTTAGCAATGTTATGCTTGGTATACGATGTAACATTAAATTCAAATAAGCCTTAAAAACACCCACCAATTTTATAGCCTGTAATGCTTCGTATTGTCAGTGATGTGTCCTCAACGGTTATTGCTGTAACCCATTTCAAAAGAGATTCGTGCGAAAAAAAAACTATAATTGATCGCAATATAATGGCAGGAAGTATAGATAGGGTAACTCTGTTTACATTGCTCGTTAGAAGGTCGTTCTCTACAGTTAATAGCGAATGACTTTGAGTTTTATTGATATATGTCCTGGGATCCCCTTCTGGAGAAATAAACGTCTTTAGTTTATAAAACTTAACCTGAAGATCCTAGAAAGCTAATTTCGTACGACTCTTTAGCTTTTTATTTGTAGAATTTCAAATAAAATTTGGAAAATGCAAATCTATAAAATATACGAGAAGTTATTGTATTGTAACATGCCTTGCATACGCAGTCTGAATCCCAGACGTTTATTTTATTAAGGTAATAAATTTTGTATTTGAGCTGAGATTCGGATTCGGTTATCCGATTGACAATAATAATAACAATAAAATGTTATTTCAGTCAAGAGACAAAAAGCTTAAATCATTTCAGACGAGTAAAATGCCAACTTCGTGTTTTTCCTCACCCGTTAATTGAATAAAATAGACGTCCTGAAATAATCCCAAATCGGATCGCCTCACACATTTTGCAAATAATATCTGTCGTCGAACTATTCATCATTTTTTTTGTTGATTTGTCAGATATAATGTGCAACGTAGATATGTGCGCGGACAGAAAAATTACATTCTTCCAAATCGTTTAAGCCGAACACGCACGAGACACTGAAACATGTTTTGATAAAAAATTTTCATTGTCCTCATGTCAAAATTGACATTTGAACGAGGGGTGGCGCACTTCATTTATTCCATTTATTCTCAAAATTTTTTTGTTGTTTTTGCGAAATACCTGAACCATCACAAGTTAGACAAATAAGTTCAAAAAAAGGTTTCCACAAATTATAAAGCATTTTGAGCATCTTGAGATTATTTTTTTTTTTGGGAATAAATGGAATAAATTTATTTATTCCATTTGTTCCATTTTTCAACAAAAATTCTTTTAAGTTTTCAAAAGTGGGTTTTTCCACTTTTCGACACATTAGTATGGTTTGTTGTGTTGGTTGCCATTAAAATCAAGTCTATTTAAGGTTTTGACGAATTTGAGAAAACTATCATTTATTCCATTTATTCCCATTTATTCCATAAACCGCAGACGTGCGTCACCCCTCGCATTTGAACAAAGAGAATTTTTATCAAAATACGTTTTCAATGTCTAGTTCGTGTTCAGCCTTAAGGAAGGACAAACTGAAGAAACAAAACAAATATCCTGATTTCAGGTAAAATCGGATGGTAAATACTAGACCTGTCCAAAAATGTACGGAAAACATAGAAGGGACCCGTACGTATCAGAATAGATGCGGCAAACAGAGTTGATGTTACGAAAAGACTGGAACGTATTTAAGTGAATATTGCGTTCACATTAGACTGTATCCCGTACGAAGTAACGGTGTCAAAAAATTCTCCGAACGCACAAAATTGACCTCCAAATAGAGAAAAATGTTCTCCTCAATTTTGTCTACAACATAGCAAAAAACTAGTTTTTTGGGCTAGGACCGACCTTAGTACTGACCTAGGGTCTTAAATAGAGGCCTCGGATACATACTTTCATAGACAAAAATGTTTCCTTCAATTTGCTCTGCAACATAGCAAAAAACATTTTTTTATGTTAGGACCGACATGAGGCCCACTTGAGCCCTAAGCACAGGCAAAAATTCTTCTAAAAATTGTCGGCCATGCCCAGATCTTTCAAACAAAAAAACAATTTTGAAAATCGGTAAAGATTTACTCGAGTTATGTACAAAAAACACATAGAGCCCTAGCAGAGACTCGTTTTTAGTGCCCTAGCTAAGTCCAAGGACTCAAATTTAAAAAAGTTTCTTCCATAAATTGTCGGCCATGCCCAGATCTTTCAAACAAAAAAAAATTTATGAAAATCAGAAAAGATTTACTCGAGTTTATGTGGCAAAGACCAAAAACCACTTAAACGGCCCCTGGGCCGGCAAGTGCCCAGATTCAATACCATAAAATATTTTTCGACTACCTTTCAGGAAAAAAAAGGTTTTGAAAATCGGTCAAGATTTACTCAAGTTATCGTGTTGACGGACAGACCGACAGACGGACATTGTTTTTTTCGCTGATTTGTCATCTGGAGGCAACAAAAAAAGTTTCCCCCTTACTCCCGGGTTCGAATTCGCAATGTAACAAACGTGGTAGTAAACGCATCAGACCTACGTACTTCGTACGGGTCTAAAAATAAGTTTTCGAAATGTTAGGGCGCCCGCCCGGAAAACGGTGTCAAATGGTCCACCGAAAAAAAGTTTCTATTTCGGAGCGATTTAATAGGTGCTCAATGGCGTTAAAGAAGAAAAATGACCGAAATTCGAGCATCAATATCTTCGTCGGCAAGTGTCCCAATATTCATGTTAATGAGCTTGTCTTCTAGGGTTTTTCTTCTTCTAAAAATTGTTTCTAAGCAGCTTGACTCGTATAGAACTCGTACAAGGGATTCATATCCAGTCTAGCTTCTTAG
This sequence comes from Pseudolycoriella hygida, assembly GCA_029228625.1. Lineage (NCBI taxonomy): Eukaryota > Metazoa > Arthropoda > Insecta > Diptera > Sciaridae > Pseudolycoriella > Pseudolycoriella hygida. Next base: position 138,213,968 of record CM055403.1, on the reverse strand, counting down.
AAACAATTTTTAGAGGAAAAAAAATCCTAGAAGACAAACTCATTAATAATAATATTCGGACACTTGCCGACGAAGATATTGATGCTCGGATTTCGATCATTTTTCTCCTTTAACGCCATTGAGCACATCTATTAAATCGCTCCGGATTTCATCCGATCCATAGAAAATTTTTTTCGGTGGACCATTTGACACCGTTTTCCGGGCGGGCCCCCTAACTTTTCGACAACACAGAATTTTGGACAGGATAAATTTCAGTCGCATTGCTTTTGTTTCACCTTCTGGTTTGGGTTTTACACATGTTATAAAACTTGATAAATTATGAGAACACTTTACAAACTTTTAACAGGAGTCACGAATAACTGGGGTCGTTTCTAAACAATTTTTTTTAAATGTGAGTGGAACGGCTGTTCCAAAAAAATACTGGGAAAGTATTCATCAAGTAAAAAAGATACAACAGCGTCATCGTGTGGCGTAATTTAGGAATTTCATTTTTAAGTATCCCTCCGAAGTGACCAGGGCCGTAGCCAGGGGGGGGGGGCACAGAGGGGGCTTCGCCCCCTCTAGAAATATTGCAACCTTCTCAAGAGATTTTCTTAGCTAACTTTTCACATATATTCAGATTGAAATACAAGAGTTAGACAATAATTAAATAGAATTAAATATTAGAATAATTAAATAAAAGAAATTTTCGCTGCGCGACTAAATATTTCTTAAATGAAAAACGCATCAACAAATAATGAGAAAAATCAATCTCGTTAATCCTTAAGCCTTGAAAGAATATAATTGGTGCTTTCAGGTAACGTATTTTGGAAGAGAATTGTAGACTCACTTTTTTGAAAACGTATGTTCGTACGAAAAAGTCACTGGAATTAGTCCGTTGAAACACACAACAATTTAGCTAAATTTACATACATTCAAGCCAAACTGTGAAAGTCTGTAAGTCTCATGTTACGCTAGTCGGGTATTACAGGTATTTTAGGCTTAATCTGATGCCAACATTTTGAAATGGCCTAACCATGAAAGTGAAAAAATTTGGTGCCCCGACCCCTTACCCGATTCCCACAAAGTTTTGTGACATCAAATTCTTTCATTTGACACCAACATGAGCAATTTCCGTGCTATACTTCCTGAGATATTTGCGAAAAACCTTCACCGACCCTCTCAAAACCATGTTTTTGGTCACTTCCTCGACCATATCTCCGGAATCACTTGATCGATTTTTCTCATCTTCGAACTTGAATCATGGGAGGCATGTATCTTTCAGGGAAAGCAAGTTTAGGGTGATCGGTTGAGTCGTTTGGAAAAAAGTGGAGACGAACTGACGGACATTTTTTTATTGTTGATTCGTCATATTTAGACGATAATAAATGCATCACCCCAACTGCCACCTCGATCTACCCCATGTTACATTAAAATTGTTTGTAGTAAACGCATAGGACCTTCGTACTTCGTAAGGGTCCAATGACATTTTTTCAACAAGAAGTTGGTGTTGCTTCGAAAAATGAATGTTGTCATTTAACGATGGAGTGTCATCTTGGTCGTTTTTGGTCGATTGCAAGAACGAAACATATAATTCAAACATATGCAAAGACCCGTACGTAAAGCCTTCACGTGCGGAAAGCCTCGCTGTATATAATACGCATCAGAACGCATAGTCAAGTTCTTTTAGAACTATTAGAATTTACTACTAGAATTTAAACAACTCTCAAAAATTACCCAAGGTAATGTCGAAAGCGCTTCCGAAGTACATTTTCTGAACTCGGACACCATAGTTCGAGAGATGTGAGTCCCTCTAAATTCTAGAAGTGGCTGAATCCCACGATTGGGACATTTTTCGGGAAAACCCTGAAAAACGTGTTCGCTAAAATTAAATTCTCTACAACTTTGCTATCGCTGTCATAGTTCTTGAGATATGACTCAACCCTCCCAATTCTAGAAGTGGCTAAACTTCGGGATTGGGACATTTCTGGGGAAAACCCTGAAACACGTGTTCGCTAAAATTTGATTCTCCACAACTTTGCCTTTGAAAGCAACTTTCTATCTATCATAGTTCTTGATATATGAATCATCCCTACCATTTCTAGAAGAGGCTAAATCTCGGGATTGGGACGTTTCTGGGGAAAACCCTGAAACACGTTTTCGCTAAAATTTAGTTCTCTGCAGCTTTATCCCAGAAATTAGCTTTCTAAGTGCCTTAATTCTAGAGATATCTGAGAAAAACTCTCACCTACCCCCAAAAAAACCATGTTTTTGGACACCTTTTCGACCATTTCACCGGAACTACCCGATCGATTTTGCTCATCTTTGAACTTGAACCAAGGGACATACATGTACCTTTCAATAAAAAAAAATTCAGGGTGATCGGTGCAGTCGTTTAGAAAAAAAAGTGGAGACAGACATTTTGTAAATATTGGATGTGTGGCAGCCCTGAATTTGTAGTAAACGTATATGACCTTTGTACTTCGTACGGGTCCAATCAAAACTGAGTTACTACTGCACATCCGCTGAAATTCGATGGAACGTCGGCGCTCATATCTAATGCAATTAATGTGCGGCTTTAATAAAATTAAATCGTACGAATAAATAGGAACCATTCTTTCGTTTTAATGTATTAGGATAATTTATGTTGATGAATGAAACTCATCAAGTTAACCTTTTAAGTGGCTAAGTCATATATTTACTCAATAAACATATCCATTTACAATTAAATTCCCGTTGAATGTTCGGGGAAAAAACATGTTCGTTCTTATTTAACAGATAAATTACAATTATGAGACATTTTTCTAATTAACTTTAGGCGTATATATCCACGATTAATGTTTTGGTATCAGTTTGTTAAGGGGTCATTTGAATAGTACGCACAAGGCAGAAGGAGGAATACATATAAGACGTGCGGAAGTGTGCAGTGAAGACCAGGCAAAGGAATTTGTATTTATTTTTGGAATAAAAGTATTGGTTGTGTTTCAATGTTTAGTTCAAAGATTTAGCAATGTAATTTTGTACGAAACAATTGGCGCATCATATGACCTTTTTTGTATGGAAATCCCATGAACACCCAGCGTCAATGCGGTCGTTGAATAAACACATAACATGACCTATTGTGTGCGTTGCAATGTTGAGTGAATTAACTAATAAATTGTGTGGAAATTTATCCCAATGCATTACGTTGTTGCTTGTAGATTGACGATATATACAAAAAATGGATGTTTCGAGAAGCGTACGGCCAGAGGAAAAGGGAGTATAGCTTTTTGAAAGCATACTTTCTGAATGCAACCCAACGTAAAATTGCAAAGTGAAAGTCAAAATAGATTCATGTTTGGGCTAGTTTCGAAGTGTAGTTGTTAAAAGTTTCATCAAGGTATAATAGCGAATTAGAACTGCTTTTAAGCACTGCAGACCTTGGATCGAACGGTTCTCCTATGCATGAAAAATGAGAAATTTATGGCTTTCTCTATTTAAATGTCGAAATTTTCTTATTATGCGAAATCTTCGCGTATTATGAATTAGGCATTTAAATTATTCTAAAAATAAATTACTTTCGCATATAACTCATGCAAGTTCTATGAATAATTTGCGAAAAATGTATTTTCTGCCAGCAAAAGTAACATTTTACCCCATCATGAAAGTTGAAAATTACGCCTTCTACTAGTAAACTTGTGAACTAATTGACACACATTTTTATGCCTACGTGTTATATTCATTGAAGAAAATATATGGAAATGTATTATAAGGCATTTGCATTAAATTGAGGCATAATTTATTTCATCGTGTTGAGGCGAATAGTTCGTACATTAAATGTAGAAATGCAATTTATTAAAATAACGTCGCCACATCGTCGCTTTAATTTTCCAATAATTGTTTCATTTTCGCTTGCACGATAAAAGAGGATATCGATATCCATCAAAAAGTGCCACACAACTTTATTGATTCAATAAATCGAGCTTGATTGATTAAGTATTTTTCGTGGATTCATTGGTGTGGGCAATCACACCTGAGCAAATTATTTTAAGAATAAAACGAATATGCATTTTTAGGCGTCACGGTGAGCCGAAAGGGGTCGTCTAACATTTTAGATTGAGATGAAATGAACGTATCCAAAAAACCACCTGTCCCAAAAATTTTGGAAATGGTTTTTCCATTCCTTAATTTCATTATCAAAATGAAACTTGGAAAGTTAAAACATTTTCAAAGCATGAAATAGTACTTTTTGATGCAGGTACGCACTTTATGTGAGGTTACCGAGACGAGCCGAAGATGAGTTCGGCAACACATCGTGTGCGTTAAACTACCAGCATACGTGACGTGTATCAGACAACGTTTTTTGCATTTCACCAACAAAAACAAGTTCTTTTTAAATTTCTTTTTTGAAAAAAAGTTACCTGCACAATAAAAATTACCCACTGACATTTATGACGATAGAAAAACAATTGATATAAATATCAGTGTCTCATTTTTATTGTGCATCGCTGTATATTCTTTTTTCCAAAGCGCGGCGGCTACTACTTCCATGGGCAAAAATGATCCCTACAACTTCCTCTACAACATATCAAAAGTTCTTTTTTGAGCCGCCGCTGCCACCAAACCGAAGCTCGGCTGCTACTACTTCCAAGGGCGAAAATGATCTACCTGACTTACTCTACAACTTTTTAAATGCTACTTCCATGGGCGAAAACGATACCCTCAACTTACTTTACAACACATCAAAAGTTTTTTTGAAAATGATGCCCTTAACTTACTCTACAACATATCAAAAGTTTTGTTTTTGAGACCTCGTCTATTTTCCGCTATTTTGGTGGTCACCCCGATACACTTACACACCCAACCCAACAACTTTCCCTTTGACACCAAACCTTTATGTCGACACACAGACTTGTCTTATACAAAATGTGCTACCATACACATTACACACACAGAAACACATACATATGGGCTTTATATGGCGCCTTCTAAGGGCCCTGGTGCCCCCCCCCCTTTTTAAAATCTCATATGACGTAGAATGCCCACCCGAAGGTCCCTGCAAAATTTCAAGAAAAGTTATCGAGCCGTTTTCGAACGGGAGCCAAAAAAGTCGTTTTTTATACAAGTGCCAATGGAAACCAGAATCTTATACTAAGTAGCATAGAATGTTTTCATTAACTTTGGATACTATGAAAATGCACTTTTTGTATTGAAAATGATCATTTTCTAAAGGCCATATCTCCGGTTCGACAGAACCGATTTTAATGAGTGAAGAGACACTTCGCCTTAGAATTTTTTGTAGAATCCGGGAAAGATATTTTCCGGGGGGAACGTAGCAAGGGGGAAGTGGAGTCGAAACTTTTTTTTTTTTAAGGGTAGCCGTTCCTACCGCAGTAGGAACACGCACGGGGGCCTCAGTTGGGCCCATTGTGCTAGCTTGTTTACACCATAATCACTGTTTAGAACCTGCCTGTACTAGCGATGTAGTTCAAGATATCGCTTGGTTGAAAATGTTTGATCCGGTCATACTTGATGGTGTAGCCGCCCAGGTACCTTCGTCTATTGGTGATGAAAGCCGGACAGTAGCAGAGATAATGTTCAGCCGTGTCTGTGTGGAAATCACAAAGATCACAGCTTGGATCCGTTCTTTTCCTTATGGTAGCTAAATGTTTGTTGAAGCCGTAATGTCCTGTTAGTACGCCCGTGAAGACTTTCAGCCTAGTGCGACTTACATTTAATGGGAATTTCGAATTTTTCTTGCTGATACTAATGCAGTTTTTTGCTTGGCGACAGCTCGCTAGATTGTCCCAGTAATTTTTAAATTCCATATTTCGAATATAGTCGAAACTTAGCAGTCTACGAAAAGAAATCTTTATTATTTACCAGGAAGCGTAATTATATCACAACAAAAACCCTTTTAAAAGGGAAATGTGACGCAGGTCCTTGTTCCTTCTTCCAAAACAACTGATATCAATTTGGGTGACGCTTATCGCTTCAAAACGCAAAAATTATTTCAAAATATTTTCACATTTTATTAAAAAAATGCGTCACAGTGTTATAGTTTTTCTGTTCTTTCACCTTTCACACCGAAAAATTTGATTTGTATGTAGGAATGTATGTAGTATTTTTGTACAGGAAGTCAAATTTTTGCGTAACCTACGTCACATTTCCCTTTTAAAAGGGTTTTTGTTGTGATATCAGTAGTTTTGGAAGCAATTGAAACCGATTAACACAAAAATATCAAAAAAAAACCCAAGTTGAAGTTGAAAAGTGCTAGAGAAATCCACAAGAATCCCCTAAACCTAGAAAGCTCCATTGGATGACCTCATTCATGTCGAGAACAACCGAAAAATATCAAAAACTCTAATGGAAGTTGAATACCTCACTTACCCAACCGTGACACTCACCACACACATTATTTTATATGGGATTTGTACGGGAGCTTCCAGAAGCCCTAGCGCTCAAACGAGGCCGGTGACCCCATTTTTTTAAATTCTTAAATGGCGTAGAATGCCCATCCGAAGGTCCCTGCAAAATTTAAAGAAGATCTGACCGCCAGTTTTCGAGAAATCGCCATACAAATGGCTCTGGAACTACTAACTAACTAACGTAGGATATAATTCATTTTCTAAAGGTCATATCTTCGGATCCACTGGACCGATTTTAATGAGTGAAATGTCGATTTCAATCAAAATTTTGTGTAGAATCCGATAAGCTAGGTCTCCAGGGGGAGCTACGCAAGGAAAAAAAGTCAAAAATCCGCAATCTACGCAAAAAAAAATTCTGATTTTTTTGATCGTATGGGGACTTGCGTCACGGGCGCAATGCTACCGCGCGTCCATGATAAGTGGGATGGGATATAGGGAAGAAATCTATGACCAATAGCGACAAGATGGTCTCCTACAACGGCATGAAAAACGACAGTCCAAAAGAGTATTTAAATGGTTGAATGATTTTCGTCAGAGCTAGAAACGCGGTGAATAGAAACGAATATGGTGTAAGTTTTTGCAATACATACAAAATTAGAATAAATAGAAGTGTTTTCTTCGAGAAACTGGTGTATAGTTATATGATGGAGCGCGGAAACGTGATATTAAAATTGACTTGAACAGCCGAGAACTGACAAATAATCAGTAAACAACAAATCGTAGACGATGCGTGAAATAAAATTACACGGAATGCTTATATTGCCACATTAGAGACAGAGGGAAAGAGAATAATAATAAAAAGAAAATAGATGGTCTGACTATAAATACCACTGGATGGCAAAAACGTGGCTCGACTGAAAACTCTAAATATACATAGTCGAGCAGGCCAGGCAGAGTACCGTTCTACATTCAACAGCCTTTGGGTTTTAAGGACAAGAATGGAATAGTCTGAACAGATGACGAAAGGTGCATTTCAAGATGGGCTGACTAGGGGACGATTGGGAAAGGGTAGAATGGAGTGGTATCATCATTCGGTCTAAAACAGGAAGTCTTTGATAACAACAGGCATCATATTTGGTAAAATCCTTCAGCTTGGAATTAACACTGATTTGATGATGGAAGCTCTCTTTTTTCGAACTTTGATTGCCTGTCAAGAGTGTGGAACAAAGTGAAGAGGAATTGTTTTAGGGACACCAAATTGTGCCATTCCATTTTCCGAATCATGCACCACATACCGGAAAAAAAGGAAACATGAAATCCAGTTTTCTGATTTTCTTTCTTAAAAAATATAGCAAATAGATGATATTGCGTTGTTGTATGGTAACTTTCGAGAATGTTAAGGTTCAAATCACGCAACTTAAACTCAACTTGTGGATTCAGGAAAATCTGTCACCGTTGCTCTTGATTGTATTGGTGAATATTAAAAACAATATCAATACAAATCTTACAAAAAGCTAACAAACAGACTAACTAACTGAGCGTAGATTACCTTCTTTTATTTGCAATTAAATTTTAGCGATTCTGTTTTTGTTATGTAAATAGTTATTTATGCAACTAGTTTCGAAATGGAGTTGTTTTTGTCACTAGATGTGAAGTTATCAAATGTGTCACAAAAACAACCAATTTCGCAACGTGTTTCATGCAAGACTTTATGCAACAACTTGTGAAACGTGAACTTTTGAAAGAGCTTTTTATCACCCAAATTGCAAAATAGTAATTTTTGATACAAGTTACGTACGAAGGTAGTTTAACGCACAAGATGTGAGATTGCCGATACGAGCCGAAGGCGAGTTCGGCAACACATCGTGTGCGTTAAACTACCAGCATACGTAACGTGTATTAAACAAATCAAACAACGTTTTTTGCAATTCACCGACAAAAATGAGATCTTCTTTTAATATAAAAATTCAATTCCAGTAGTTCGCAAAAAACCTTCATCACACTAGTGCGTAAAAAACCCGTCTTCGCACTAGTGCGGCAAAACTACTTCATGCGACACCCAAATGATGTTTTGTCGGTGAATTGCAAAAAGGAATCTTGCGCGTACAATGTGTTGTCATGTCAACTTGGGCTTATGGGCTTCGCCTCGGGTTGACAATTTTCCCATCTTTTACGCAAAACTTTCATTAAGGAAAGAAGCTGTAAAAATACCAAAACTTCAATAAAGTTTCTCTGTAAAAGGCACCTTTTTGTCTTACCGCATGTCGTTACTAATGTTCAACTAATGACGCACGTTGCATGTCAATCGAAGAAAGAAAATACCTTTCAGTGTTAAATACACAAATTTAATCTTCTTCACCTTTTTCTATTAGTTAAGCTTACCCTAAAATATACAAATTCGTTACATGACTTGAATTCCACGTTCTTTCTGCTGCTAAAATATTAATAAGACGTTTTGCTAATGTTTAATACTTTTCGTCAATAATTTGTGTCAATATTAAGCAATAAGCTGTTTCCTACATGTTGAATGTTGAACCGCATAAATTTAATATCGAAGTCAACTCAATTAATAATAATATCTTACACACCGCACGGGATCCCATAAATAAATATTGTGCCAAGCAGAAGTCAACAAATGGTGCTACAAATAACGACAAACATCAAATATACATGAGTTCGTAAAAAAAGAAATAATAATATCATCCTACCCACTAACTATATAATTAAAGTGTCGGCGATCCATCCATTTGGTCAACGTATTCCTAGTAAACCATTAATCATAAATAATTATTAAGAAAAATTTTTACATACTTCATCTGAGATATAAAAACTTTATTGCTGGTAAACCAAATAGCAAACTCATAAAAAATGAAAATGTCGTTTCATTTTCTCATTTTCTTTCAACTTTTTATATTCACTACTTAATCAACGTAATGATGAACGAAAATGTTCTTTTTCACGCTGGCTGTTGCTTTTTAGTTGAATTTAATTGGCGAACTTTACGATGAACTTTAAAACACTAAACAATCGTTAAATTAGAGAAAGAATGTAACAATTACGAAATGAGAAATGGAATGCTCTGTTGGAATATGTTGGGCAAACGCTTCTTTTCTGTACGAAATACTCGATTAAGATGTTTGATTTTAATTTCGCAAACGCTCAATTGCTCAGAAGATTTATAGTTTCGTTTTATGATTTTTAATTAAATTTTTTCCTTGATAGGTTTAGCTAACAAGTTGATTACTCTTCATCCGAAAAGAATGAATATTATTTAACTGTATGGCCATGGTGTGCCGTCTAGACTCTGGGGCAACACTTGTTGTTTTAGCTAATCATACACTTTAGATTTTATTAAATTTATGCAAATGTACTCAGAATGTTAGGTAAATTATTTGTAATTCGTATGAGACACACCAGGGGTGAGTGCTTTACGAAATATTAAGACGGGGTGTACGAATTTATTCACTTCATCCCACGAAGGTGAGTCACTAATTATTGCTTATTAATACAAGCGTTAAACATAGATTAGTGAGGAAAATAATTAATCTGAAAGTTTGATGAAGTTTTATGGGGAAATAGAAGAGATAGTAGTATTACATAAAGAGGTGGGATATCGAAATTAATGAAGGCATACTCATGATATTACGTTATTGGCAAATAATGTGTTCAACATGTAGCGAGAGATGTTACTTACCTCACAAACAGTTTTCTTTTATGATTTAGGGATATTATCCTAGCGTGTGGCTTGAGGGAATTTTGGTTACATCGAGCAAAAAACTTTACTGTTACATGTTTGTGAAGATCATTATATTATGATAGCTGTAAAATAGTAGATTATGCACCGCTGTCCAGGATGCTCTATTTTGAAGACTTGGAGGTTATTTCCGGAGCCGAAGGCGTGGGAAATAATCCAAATCGTCAAAATAAACCATCCTGGACAACGGTGCATATGCTATTTTATCTGCCGAGAAAAGATATATCGAGAAAAACAATATAATAGATAACAGATAATAGTTATTTACACTACAAGGGAGAGGTACGTGGGATGAAATTTTTTTTTACTTTCGCACCGCATATAAGGCATGAAAAATATATTTTTGCAATTCACCGACAAAAACTCGCTTTTTCGTGCGTCATTTCGGTGTCGCATGAAGTCATTTTGCCGCACTAGCGATGAAGGTTTTTTTACGCACTACTTGAATTGAATTTTTACATTTAAAGAAAGTCTCGTTTTTGTCTCACATCTAGTGCTTTGAACTACCTTCATACTAGACATGAGCGGGTCGACCATTTTTCGAAACCCGAACCAGGCCGAACCCGACCCGATAAAATTTTTCGAAACCAGAAACCCGAAATCCGAATTGTTTCTAAACCCGGCCCGGACCGAACCCGACCCGATTAAAATTTTCGAAACCCGAAACCCGAAACCCGAAACCCGAACTGTTTCTAAGCCCGACCCGGACCGAACCCGACCCGATTAAAATTTTCGAAACCTGAAACCCGAAACCCGAATTGTTTCTAAGCCCGACCCAGACCGAACCCGACCCGATAAAATTTTTCGAAACCCAAAACCAAACCAAACACTCAAGTTTTTCGAAACTAACAACCAAAATTACTTCGAAACAAAAATTATTTCAAGGCCCGACGTCTGCATTCTTCACGGACCTTAGACTAAAACAGAATTCGTGTAATGTAAGATGATAAAATTTAGACGAGTTTTGTAAAATATAAAAAGTCAATAAACGATCGGGACCCGAATAAAATGATACAACAATCCGATCCGGGACGAACCCGACCCGATTCAAATTTTCGAAACCCGAAACCCATGAACCCGAAAAAAAAAATTCGTTAACAACAACACGTTAAGCTACCAGCATACGTACCGTGTATCAAACAACGTTTTTTGCAATTCACCGACAAAAAACGTGCTTTTCCTGCGTGTTTCCACTTGCGAAAATTTGACTAAATTTCAATTATTTTTTTCGCACTAGTACGTAAAAACAGTTTTTACGCACTAGCCCGATACAACTTTATCAAAATAGTGCATAAAAGCCGTTTTTACGAACTAGTGCGAAAAAATAATTGAAAATTCGACAAATTTTTGCAAGTGGAAACACTCAGGAAAAAGCTCGTTTTTTGTCGGTGATTTGCAAAAAACGTTGTTTGATACACGGTACGCAAGCTGGTAGTTTAACACACTCTATGTGTTGCCGAACTCGCCTTCTCACGTCTAGTGCGTTAAACTACCTTCATATGTAACTTGTATCAAAAACTACTATTTTGCAGTTGTATGACGTAAAACAAACATTACTCGCATGCGGCATTTTTTTTCACGGTATGGAAGGCGTGCGAGAAAAGTTTTCTCGCACTGTTTGATGCAAGAAAACAGACAAAACTACAAAAAACGTTGTTTCTACCGCTGTAGAAAAATTACTATTGAGGGCAAATTAAGGACGTAATCACTAATTAAATCTCGGAATGGGTCAGATTCTGCCAGAAAGAAGAGCCTGAAAACCAAAAACCTGATTTGACCTGACCTGATTTTAATTTTGATTTGACCTGATTTCAAGTTGATCAGACCTAGTGTTCGTTTATAAAAAATTTGGCCTAACTGCACTCACGGAAAAGTGAAAAACGACACATTTTTGGTTTTGTGGTTTACTTGATTTTGTGAATTTTAGCACGTGTTTTTATATTTAGACATCAAACAGTCAGTAAACCACAAAACACAAAAATGTGTCGATTTTCACTTTTCCGTGACTGTAAATTTTCTAAAGATTTTTTGGGTGAAATGCAAATGGTCAAATCAGGTCAGGTCAGTTCAAACCGAATCCAAGTCAATTCAAATATCAAAATTTCAGACTCAGCTCAAATCATATTTCAGGTTGGCCTGTCATGTTCCGAGCATTAGCTAATTTTACAAAGTTTTATTACATTCATCGGCATTTTGCGACTGACACGTAAGCTTTAAAAAAACCGTATGAGTCAGTGTAGCATTGCTCAGACCCGTACGAAGTAAGTGACTTATTCATTTATCACTACAGACATAGTAGACCAGTCGAATTTGGACTTTGTGGCAGGTTCGGCTTTCGTTTTAATGCTCGTCAGATTGACCGACTAAATTATGTGATCGATGCTAAGGCCGCCTAAGTGGTTTTGGGTCTTGAGTACGTAACTCAAGTAAATCATTTCCAATTTTCATAAATCATATCTTAGGGCCTAGTGTTTTTGGACAAAGTACAAACGTCCTTTATGTTTACTACAAACAATTTTATTGTAACACTCCACTTTTTCTTCAATTGGCTCAGCCGATCCCCGTATACTTGTTTTCCCTTGAAAGGTACATGTGTCCCATGATTCAAGTTCAAAGACGAGTATCGGGTAAATTATGTCCCAATTTCTTGACTTACAACTTTTTAAAATATGCAACAAATTTTCAAAATTTTAAATTTTTTTGCAAAATGCGAAATTGCGACGAAAAACGTGTCACCAAAATTATTTTGACGTATATAAGTCGAAACGCGCCGCCCACCGTCGAAAACGAAAAACATTGCGCCGCCTCCGCCGATAACTAAAAATTCTACAGCTTGAGTATATCAGATTCTCAATTTTAAAATCCTCTTGCGCCACTGAAAAAATGCGGTACAATTCCAAAAATTATTACGTACGCCAAAATACGCAGCTGTTAATTTTCGCCGCCTTTGAGAATAAGCGAAAACTAGTTCCGATGTCGTCGAAATTTTTTGACCGATGCATGGGTAGCTTGGAGTGAATTGGGTCGTCTTTTAGGAATTTCGACTAAAATAGACGTCACACCGAAGCGTCTATAAAATGAAGACTTCGGGAGAAAAAGGCGATGAAGCAATCGAAAGTGAACCTGCTCCCATATAATATATATGAGAGTACGTTCAATTTTAAGTGACTTATCTCCTTTTTCTCCCGAAGTTTTCAAATGTTGAACGATGAAGAAAAACTTTTATAACATAAAATTGTTATTGCAAGTGAAGGTGCAAGGTTGGTGCATTTTAAAAAATCAAGCATTGAACTCGAATGTACTAAATTAATTAATAAATCGTTTAAAGCTCGACTTTAATGGGTAAATTGTAGTCACACATTCAGTGCACGATATATTTGAGTTAAGCTAAATAAAATATACCATGATGTAACTAATGATGGCACGATTACCATTCACTAATTAGAATCATTTACGGAGATATTCGTTATCGGAAAAAATGTTCGAAGTGAACGTTTTTTTAATGTTTTGTGTATTTGGTGGCTGCCATGCTATCTATGTTTAAATTACACTATTTTTGTATGTCATATGATTGATGACCGGGCAGAGGGTTGTGTAGCACTCTGAAGAATTATTGATACAAAATCGTTGATTTTTTCGATGGAATCATGCCCTCAGCGGTAGCGGAGGGCGTGACGCAGTCCCCACACCCCAAAAAAACGTCCACAAACCCAAAAAACTTCATACAAAAACCTTTGGGACAAGGAGCCATATATAGGCGAACTTTTGAGTTTTTTCCCCTCGCCCTCCTCTAAATTATTTTTAAAAAAACTAAGTCGCAGTAGCTTTCAAACAAGCCCTCACTCATCAAAATCGGTTGAAAATTGGCTGAGATATCGAGGTTTGAAAATGACACTTTTCTATCTTTTTTTCTGATCTGTCGGTTTCTATATATCTATGTATCTATCTATCTATCTATTAATAATTTTCGATCTCGAAAACTAGACAGCCGATCTTTCTGAAATTTTCAGAGAACGTCAGTCTCGGCCCCAAATGAAAAATTTCATATGCCGCTATTCCGGGAAAATTCTGGAATAGCCGTGGCATGTGGAAAAGTGGTCAATTTTGAGGGTTTTTTAGGTAATGCTCGGAGTTTTCGAATTTTAGCTCCGGAGTGACAATAGCTAGAGAGTTGGTTTCTTCGG
>CM055403.1:138175233-138188870 GCA_029228625.1 Pseudolycoriella hygida | reverse complement strand
TCCGTTAAGATTTGCTCAAGTTATCGTGATATCAAGATCATAGACCAAAATTCTTCTAAGAATTACTCCCAGATAATTACTCCCATATTGTCCATCTACGAACTTGACCTGAGGAATTCTAATCTGCGTCGATAGAAACCAAATTTGCAAAAATCGGTTTAGAAATACTCAAGTTATCGTGATATCAAGCGTTACAGACATTTCAGTATTTTATGTTTTTGGTCAATATATCATACATTTTTTCAAATATAGTCATAGTGAACTACGGACGTATTTTATTTCGTAAGACCCTAGACTTTCAGTCAAGGGAATTAACTGAAAAGTTAATTTAAATTTTTTTTTCAGGTCAAGCTAGTTTGACCTAGCTTCGTATGCTTTAATCATGCCCGCAGCTGTAGCGGAGGGCGTGACGCAGTCTCCCGACTCCAAAAAAGAAGTCCACAAACCCAAAAACCCATACAAAACCTTTGGAGCTATATATAGGCGAACTTTTGAAATTTTCCCCCCTACCCCCCTAAAATTATTTTTTAAAAAAAAGTGCGTTGCAACAACTTTCAAACGAGCCCAGACTCATTAAAATCGGTTGGAAATTGGCTAAGATATCTCATTTCAAAGTTCACGAATTTCAATATGAATTGCACGGTTTTCGGACCCGTACGAAGGTCCTATACGTTTACTACAAACAATTTCAATGTAACATGGGGTAGATCGAAGTGGCAGTTGGGGGGATGCATTTATTATCGTCTAAATATGACGAATCAACAATAAAAAAAATGTCCGTCCTTCCGTCTCCACTTTTTTTCCAAACGGCTCAACCGATCGCCCTAAACTTTTTTTCCCTGAAAGATACATGCCTCCCATGATTCAAGTTCAAAGATGAGCAAAATCGATTAAGTGGTTCCGGAGAAATGGTCGAGGAGGTGACCAAAAACATGGTTTTTGGAGGGTCGGTCGAGCTTTTTCGCAAATATCTATAGCACGGAAATTGCTCATGTTGGTGTCAAATGAAAGGATTTGATGTCAGAAAATTAGAAAAAAAATTTTGTAGGAATCGGGTCAGGGGTCGGGGCACCGGGACCAATGGAATCGACGAAATTGAGTTTCTTGGCCATATACGAAAACCGTTTTTCGTGTTTATTTCCTTAACTATGCAATATGGAGATTCACTGTCAAAGGCAAAGTTGTAGAAAATGAAATTTTAGGGTACACGTGTTTCAGGGTTTTGGGTAAAAATGGTTCAATCCTGGGATATGACCACTTCTAGAATTGGGAGAGATAATCCATATCTCTAGAACTATAAGAGTTAGAAAGTTGCTTCCAAAGGAAAAGTTGTAGAGAATAAAATTTTAGCGAACGCGTGTCTCAGGTTTTTGGGTAAAAATACCCCAATCCTGGGATATGACCACTTCTAGAATTGGGAGGAATGATCCATATCTCTAGAACTGTAAGAGGTATGAGGTTGCTTCCAAAGGCAAAGTTGTATAGAACAAAATTTTAGAAAACACGTGTTTCAGGGTTTTAGGGAAAAATGATCCAATCCTTGGATATAACCATTTCTAGATTTGAATGGTCTGAGATGTACTTCGGTAGGGCCTTTGACATTACCTTGAGTAATTTCTATGGATCTTTGAAATTCTTATAGTTATAAAAGAACGTTGGATTGTTTGCTTATTACTATATTAAGAGACGTTCGAGTCTTGTTGCAAGATTTGTTCTATTTGCCACATCTATTCGGTTTGTCACATCTATTCTAATACGTACGGGTCTTTCGTTATGTTTTCAAACTTTGAAAATCCTTCGAATTTCTCTGTATGTGAAATCATCATAATCTATTCACGGATTACGATCTCGAGAACCAGTCAACCGATCTTCCCGAAATTTTCAGGGAATGTCAGTCTCGGCCCCAACTGAAAAATTTCATAGGCCGCTTTTCCGGGAAAATTCTGGAAAAGCCGTGGTTGCATGGCATGTGGAAAAGTGGTCAATTTTGACGGCGTTTGGAATTTTCGAATTTTAGCTCCGGAGTGACAATAGCTAGAGAGTTGGTTTCTTCGGGAAAGTTTTAGAGTTTGTTCAGCAGAATTTTTTATGATCTTAAGAAAATTGCTGCCAGCGCGTGTTGAAAGTTTTAATTTTCTGAAAAAATTACAGCGCTTTATTTAAAAGAAAACTACGTTGTGCTAAAAAAATTGCGTCACAAATGCCGGACCCAGCGACGAAATAATTTTTCTGTACTTTCAGTGTTTTCGCTGCAAAATTTTGACTTTTATTTCTTATTGCGTAGATTGTTTAGGGTAAATTTAAGTTTTTGCGTGTAAAAACTGTAAGTGTTGAAAAATTATTTCATCGTAGGGTCCGGCATTTGTGACGCATTTTTTTTTTAAAAAGCGCTGTAATTTTTTCAGAAAATTAAAACTTTGAACACAAGATTCAATTCAAACAAACTTTTGCGTATTATCAGCGATAGCGTCACCTCATATCATTAATTTTGGAAGCGGACTAATGGACTCGTCACTCGTTACCTTTTAAGAAGTTTTTGTTTGCGATTGATTCTTGGTGGTCATGTATAAATTACGTCACGCGTGCTATAAAATTTAAAAAGTCCAAATTGGTCAGAGATTTTCTTTATAGTACTCCGGCTACACCTCCACTGAACACACCCCTTCTTTCAGGGGCCGGTAGCCGGAATTCTATAAACAGAATTTGCTGTAGTGACTGATTTACGACCTTTTTATAGAAAAACTCATTTTTCATAGCAAGCGTGACGTTATTAATACATGGCTCCATGCTATTTGTTTGGAAAAGTTTCGGTAGTTTTCATCTTAGACTTTTTATTCAATCATTCGTACGGGAATTTTTAACAATGATGAAACATGGGGGCTGCTTTAATATACTACTAATACCAGTTGAAGCTATTTTTCTTTGGAATTTTCTAATTTAGCATAGGTTTCATGAATGTTTCACGTGTGAAGAAAAATTTCACATATCAATGATTTTTCTCAAAATTTAAAGAAAGCTTTCGATGTCATTGATTGGAGCTATAGACTTTAGACTATAGACAATAAGTGTTCTGGGAACTGTTTCAACTGACTTATCGATAAAAAGGTTGCTTTTCGCCGTTTAGTCAGTAGAAGACGTTCCCAGAACAAATACTATCGAATGGCCCATTTAATTGTTTTCTTACAGGATTAAAAAACAGCGACAGTCTTAAATTTTTGCTGACTTTTCTATTCACAATATAAATTTTGAATATTAGGGTGTTTCCATACTGTCCACGTTACAATTTCATTTTGTAAACAATACATATTGATGGCGTACTTTGTTACAGTTTTACTGAGAATCTCCAATACATTCATCAATTATAGTTCTTTCATGCACTAGAATGATCCTTCCTCTAGTGCATGAAACTACTGGATCTTGAATCCGAAGTACGTAGCCTTCAAAAAGTTGCAACATGTGGAAGAGTGTTATTTCGCCCGGAAAGCTGGATGTCAAAAAGTGATGTTAGGCAATGTTAAAGCCAATAGCAAGTACTCCTTGGAAAAATTATTTTCAATTTAACACCAGCAACATCAACATCTCAATGAGATTTCAAAAAATAACCTTGTAAATGTTGTCTGGATTCCGGGTCATCGCAATGTCGTGGGTAAATCCGAAAGCATATATCCGATCAACGGACCAGAACCAGCTCTAGAACTCACCTACGCGATTCAGCGGGAATCCATTAGAGCACACTACCTACACAAACTTCAATGGCAAAATTTACATAACTGCAAACACAGCAGAGCGTTAATTACAAGACCAAACCTTAACATCACAAAGTACCTTCTCAACAAACCACGAGATGAGCTGAGAAAACTCATAAGCTCGATCACCGGCCACCGTAATCTCAATAAACATCTAAATACAATGGGACTGGAACAGGACGTGGAATGCATCAAACGTTACGAAAGCGGTGAAACTCCGCTTCATACATTAACAGTATGCCCTGCCCCTACCGAAGCCATAGGAAAAGATTTTTTGGACACTCAACAATTCAGAAACACATGCATATCAACGATCCACCGCTTTGCAGGGAAATACAATGAAATAGAGATACATCGAAACTATAAATTGTTGTAAGAAGAACGAATATCGGAACACACACGATATACTTAACAGCTAATTGGTCTTAAAGAGACCCACCCTCGCGGTCTAATTATGCTTTTAATTATATAATCATAACTAAAACTAACACCAGGGTGCGTACTTTACCATGGTTCGACGTTACAGAGTAGGCAGCCCAGTGCCAAAAATGTAAGCATATCACTATGACCGCATTGACGAATGACTCACAACGCATCAATTTTTATCTTGGCACCAGGCTGCCTTCTGAGCTATGCTCGTTTAAATGTAGAAGGCAGTGGCAGCCCGGTGCCAAGATGAAAATTGGTGCGTTGTGAAGCATTCGTCAATACCGTCATAGAGATATTCTTCAATTTTTGGCACCAGGCTGCATTCTTTTTCGTTGTTCAAAGTCACAGAGAGGGCAGCCTGGTGCCAAATCAAAAAGTTTTGCGCCGTAATGTACTGAGTACTAGATTCAAACTTCCCTAATATAATTTTTTGGCACCAGTCTGCCTTCCCCTACTTGGCTACTGAAACATCACCTTGATATCTCAGAAAGTATAGCACATAGAAAAATAACATATTCACCGATTCCTTATAATAAAGACATTGTAGACAGACAAAAAAGAAGACAAAAAGCTGTATTTTCAACGGGAAACGTGAAAAAGCTACTGTCCACGTTACAAGCGTTCCAAAAACTCAGGTACAAAATACACATAAGAGTAGGTGAGAGAAACAATCAAATTGAGTGAAGTTTAAGTTTCATATTATAAACAATTACTCTCTCTTATGAGCTCGGTCAACAGTGAATAAGCTAAAACTAACTGAGTAGTATATTGTGGAGGGAGGAGAAACACGATTTACGGAAATTTTTCTGATCTGAAATCAAACCACAGAATCGTTCATATAGAACTATCAAAATATGAAATAAAAATGAAAGGCTTTGGAGAGCGATGCGTATTTTTTTGCCTCATCATCATAAAAACATATCAAAGGCAATCACGA
Source organism: Pseudolycoriella hygida (assembly GCA_029228625.1). Taxonomy (NCBI): domain Eukaryota; kingdom Metazoa; phylum Arthropoda; class Insecta; order Diptera; family Sciaridae; genus Pseudolycoriella; species Pseudolycoriella hygida. The sequence continues at coordinate 138,183,758 of CM055403.1, read as the reverse complement.
AAAATTCACATCTCATTTCAAGATAATTAACGCTTGAGTAGCATAATGATTGTTGTATAAAGTGAGCAGTCTTTCGTCCTTATTTTACTTCTACAAAAGCAAGAAAACTTGCTTGAGATGAATTACGATTTTAATTAGACCTAATATAAGTTTGGAAGAAATTCGAAGAAACAAACAAACGAAACCTTAACTAAGGCAGTCATTGATCAATAAGTTGACTGACAAGTTCAACGATTCCACAAAAGTAATAAATTTTCTGTCAATCAAAAGCTTCAGAGAACTTTTTTTTGGAAAAGAAGTGTAGTCTCACGTCCTGAATAACATTGTTTTTTGAACTTTCGATTATTTTACTTTTACTTAGTGAAAAGTCATGTTACGACACTGCATTTTTCGAAAGGGTACATTGTAATAACGATGACAATACAAAATTAGATATCAATGTTTCGTGTTCCAATGTTTTGTGCATCAACGCAGATGAATTTTTATAATTTTGGAAGGCGCTATGTTTTCTAATAAATATAGTAGATTACGGTGAGGGGTGTCGAAGTAAGTCATTACATGAGTTATCAATTTTGCGAAATCCGAAATGAGCCGAACTCAAGAGGGTATTTTTAAGCAAAAAGCTTTGAAAACTGTTTTTTGACTAGAGCTCGGACTGTTCCAGATTTTGTGTCAAAAATCGTTTTTACCACACACATGCTTGTTGCTTTCGTTTCAAAAATCGTTTTCACCACGTATACAAAAAAAAGTTTTTGAAGCAAGTTGCTTGAAAATACACGAATGAGCTTGCGAGTGTCAAGAAATGATCCAGAATTGGTGACTTACTAAGCAACCCCCACTGTATACTGTTTTACTCAATGTCCCATCCAAAAACGCGTCATTACATAAAGTTATAATGTAATGAATAGCATGTAATGAATAAGTTCCGGGTGCATGTAATAACAAGTTTTCGATGAGACAACGAGTAAAAACTTTTACTTACTTACGGCGGCCGTGAATTTCCGATTCTCTACATCCTCATAAAATCTTCATTTATCTTCTGATCGTATGTCGTTCACTTTCTTCGTTTCGAAATTTCTGATTTTGCACAAATAAATAAAGTCTAATCGCACATTGCGCAAATAGCCATACAAGGACTATTCGCACATTGTACGAGTAGTCATGTGAGAGCTTTTTGCACAATATTACACAGATAATAAAAGTAAATGCAACGCAGAGAGAATAGTCACAGCGCAGTGCGAATAGTCTCTTAATAGCGCTATGGCTATTCACCTTCATATTATTCTCTCAGTAGTAGTTAAATCAACTAAGCCAAAATGTAATGTGTTTCGTTACTAACCTAGTCTTCCTGACATTTAGTAAAAGGAAAAATTCCTAAGCGTCGTCGTCAGCCACCAAGGTTTTTGTGGCGTTTCATTACAGCACAAATTCCCTAGTTTTGTTGGCCACATAGGTTTTTGTGACATTTCGTAAAAGGAAAAGTTCCTTAGCGTCGTTAACCACATAGTTTTTGTGATATTTCGTAAAAGGAAAATCTCCCTAGTCTTGTTAGCCATATAGGTTTTTGTGACATTCTGTAAAAGGAAAAAGCTCCCTAGTTTTGTTAGCTACCCAGGTTTTTGTGTCATTTCATTAAAGCGCAAAATCCTGGCTTTGTTAGCCACCGGGTCTTCGCGACGTTTCGTGAAAGGTTAAAGGCATTAGCTTCGTTATAGTGACATTTTGTAAAGGAAAAAGCTCCCTGGTTTTGTTAGCTACTTAGAGCGTTTCATTAGAGCGCAAAATCCTGCCGTGTTAGCCACCTGTCTTCGCGACGTTTCGTAAAAGGTGAAAATCCCTAGCTTCGTTATACACCTCTCAAAACTCCCTTATTTCAGAACAATCTCACATCCCCGAACATGTTTTCTCGACGTTTTAGAACATCCTCGACAACATGTCAAAAATTAATTTTTCAGTCTTTTTCCGGCAGCGGAGCTGATTTTTTGTCCCATTGGGCGACCTTGGACACCGAATCGCCAAACCGATTCTCACAATCCCGGTTCCGTTAGCTATGCGGGATCGAAACGTTTCATTTGACATCTCCCTGACCGCATTCTGACCACTGCCGACCGAGATACCGCCGAAGAAACGCTCCCGTTCTGGGCTAAATCGCACAAAAGTGGCCTATATCTCGGTGGGATGGATTTTTTTCACTCGACATTGTTTACCAGTACACCTAGGTTTTAATAACATTTTGTACAAGGAAAAAGCTGAGTAGTTTTGTTAGCTACCCAGGTTTTTGCAGAATTTCATTAAATCGCAAAATCATGGCTTTGTTAGCCACCGGGTCTTCACGACGTTTCGTAAAAGGTAAAAGTCCCTAGCTTTGTTATACACCTAGGTTTTAGTGACATTTTGTAAAAGGAAAAGCATCCTAGTTTTGTTAGCCACCTAGGTTTTCGTGGTGTTTCATTAAAGCGCAAATTCCCTAGTTTTGTCAGCCACCTAGTTTTGTGACATTAAGTAAAAGAAATGTTCCCATAGTTTTGTTAGCCACCTAGGTTTGATTAGCCATCTAAGTATCAATTTGAATTTGAAATTGGCTCACCTACTAAGAGGAAAAACCTTTCATTGCGAATAGTCCTAATATGGCTATTAGCACAATGTGCGAATAGTCATTATATGGCTATTCGCACATAGTGCGATTAGACTTTATTTCACTATTCGCACAATGTGCGGAAAGCCTTTCCGAATAAATATTTTGTATTTTGGGAGGTAAAAAAAACTATGCCGCTAAGCCCGGATCACGGTTGCCAATAGATCCCTTATAAAAATATGAAACGGGCGATTTATTGGGCGAAAAATGGCCTAAATTCCACCATCAATATTGGCTCCATCAGTAAGTGCCTAAATACTTTGCTAATGGTCACATGTTGTTAGTTCCTTCTCCCTCTAAAATTCGGTTCTAAGAAGCTAGACTAGCTACGCTGAAATTTAAATTTTGATCAAAGCGCCTCATTTTCCCACCCATTATTTATTTCCCCCAAATTACAATTTCTCAATTTCGGAGCCTGGCGTTTCGACCACCGCGGTCCAAATTTGTGTTTTGACAAGTTGGAAGCAGTCAAAAAAGGCAAAACTAAAAGTTTGCCTTCATTTTCAATCGACAATAACATTTTATTACAAGAATGATGGACCACAAAAGGGTCTAGAGGGGAGGTGACCGTTATGGTTCTAACAGAATTGGGCCAAAGTTGACCTTTTTGCGCGACAGGGGAGGGGGGTCAAAAAATCCTGATTTTGTGTTATGGAGCTAATGAACGGACCCTAATCACATAGAATGTTTCTCACATCAAGTCAAACACTATCCTCTCCTTGTAAGTTATGAACCGAGCCGTAGGTTGCATTATATGGCAGGGGTAAAAATCTTTCGACATTGACCAAAATAGTTATAAAGTCCTCGGGTAGAGCTTTAGGGGCTGAACAAAATTGTTAGTCCTCGATAGAAGATTGGGTTATCACTGTTATTATAAAAGCAACGACAAAACGGTCATTTTTCTTTTAAATTTTAGTTTCGAAAAGTTTAAACAATATTTCCACCCCTTATGTATGCTGTATTTTCCTACCTAATTCTTCATCGTTAAAAACTGTTTTAAGATACACAATAAATAGAGAAAACAAAAAAAAACCGTTTCATCACTCGAAATAAAATATTTTTTTTCTTGATGCGAGTATCAAAAACAAACTCAAGAAAAAGCGTTAAAATATTTTCGTCTGAAAACATCAGCTGCACAATTACACAATACGTTCTGTTGTTTCTTTTTTTCTTTACATAATCACTGAATTGTTCAATTTGTTAACAAATAAATTCTCAAGATCAATCTCGATCAATCAGAAATCAAACGTAGAAAAAATGAAAGAAAATCTACCAGATGTAACAAATTAGCAACAGATTTCTTTAAGTAAATACAGGATGCTCCTCATTCCATATTTCATAATTCACAAAAGTCATCAAGATCAATGGAAAAAAAAAATATGCCGAAGGTGCGTTACAATTTCTCTATTTTTTTACATCTCGGAAATAAAATTAATTTGGCCCTGTGCCTAGAGCTGTTGTTTGTACTTTAAGGAAGTTATAACTCGACAAATACGTTGAAATTGAAACGTTTGCTATTCATTTATTTTGACGGCAAATTTCTTTCACATTTTCATTTTATTTTTAATTTGACTGGATCCAAAAACAATAAATTACTCTGTGTAAGCGATACACCGAAAACCTATGTGCATAATAATTTAAGCAACAAATTGATTTCAAATGTGAACTGTTTATTTTAAATAAAATTCACACTGTCGACACCACAATATTTATTTTAAAATAAACACAAAATTTTCCAAACGTTACACCAATTTTTGAATATTTCTAACCGTTTTGACTAAAACAGGACTAGCCGATAACTATAATCCGTGAAGGTGCAAACGGATCACCGTTTAAAAGATGACTAACATCATTTTTTGAAAAGCAAATATTCATTCACTTTCGTACCAAAACCATGTTATTTTCCCATTCATGAAAATAGTGCTGCGAAAGAGTATAACAAAGTGGAAATTGATGTTAAGTTGAGCTACAGAAATTCTATTTGGTCATAGAGTGAAAACTTTCTCTCCGAGAGAGTGAAAATGAGAAGAATTTAAAGGGAAAACGAAATTCAAGTGAATGGAAAATTGATTCTTCACGTTTCTGGTTTTTTTATCGTTTGTTATTCTTCGTTGTGAGATTGCGTTTTCGGCTAATTTGTAAATAAGAAAATAGGTAAATTAAATTTTCAACTTCATTTTTGTGGTGTAGATGCCATGTGCTAAACAAAGATTCTTTTCATGTTATATTTCTCCAGCTAATTTAACATCACAGACAGATTTAATCAAATCAATTGGAAATTGTATTAAAATTTGAATGTTAACGGAAAAATTTTCTTAGAATCAAATTCTTGTTTGCGTCTTGATGTTGTTCGCCTTCACATTTACTGTGAGTTTTCTTTCCAATTAGTTTTTCTTGGGATTCAGTGCGTAGTGACGACCGACGCCGTCTTCAATCTGGCACATATGAGGGAAGATCTCTTGAAGGACACCGAACGAAGATGTTCAACGTTTTTTGTTTGGGACAACCATTGTACGGTAACGGAAAAGTGAAAACCGACAAGTTTCTGATTTGTATGGTAAATGATAAATCACAACAAAAACCTCTTTAAAGGTAGAGTGTGACGCAGTCCGAAAGTCCGCTTCCAAAATAAATGATATCGCTTGAGGTGACGCTATCCCTGATAAAACGCAGATTTTTGTTGGACACGGTGGTCCTAAACCAAAATAAAGTTTTTTTTTAGTGTACCCAAAAATTTGTTTTTGGGGTCACTAGAGAGACCCTTAAGGAGTTCAAAAAAAGTTATCTGGGCTTTAGGTCTGCTCCTCGCCCCATAGTCGACAGTGAAAAAACGATTTTTTTTCATACATTTTCGAGAGAAGTCCGAAAGTGTTGTGAAAAAAGCGTTGCTGAATGGCGTTTTCACACTTATTATCGATAAACAACATTATTCTGAGCAAAAAATTGTTCTACGACATGTCTGTAAAAATTAAAGTTTGTTGATTATGATGTATCAAATTGTGCTGAAATAGTACCATCAATTAACTTTATAATAAAAACTTTAATTTTTACAGACATGTCGTAGAACAATTTTTTGCTCAGAATAATGTAATAATGTTGTTTATCGATAATAAGTGTGAAAACGCCATTCAGCAACACTTTTTTCACACCGTTTTCGGACTTCTCTCAAAAATGTATGAAAAAAAATCGTTTTTTCACTGTCGACTATGGGGCGAGGAGCAGACCTAAAGCCCAGATAACTTTTTTGAACTCCTTAAGGGTCTCTCTATTGACCCCAAAAACAAATTTTTGGGTACACTAAAAAAAAACTTTATTTTGGTTTAGGACCACCGTGTGGAATGGAACCTTGTGTTCAAAGTTTTGGTTTCCTGAAAAAATTACAGCGCTTTTTTTAAAACAAAATTACGTTGTGTTAAAAAAATTGCGTCACAAATGCCGGACCCAACGACGAAATAATTTTTCTGTACTTTCAGTTTTTAACCTGCAAAAATTTGACTTTTGTTTTTTATTGCGTAGATTGTTTAAAGTAAATTATAGTATATTATAATACAAGGGGAATAATTGCGTAATTATAGTCGAAGTGGGGTGAATTTTCAAGGGGCGTTAGCCCCGGGAATTTTCACCCTCCGAGACTATAATTGCATGATTTTTCCCCTTGTATTATACGATAGTTTATCACATTTGAGCCTATAATTGCCAATTATGCACAAAACATGACAACGAAATTAACGTAAATCAAAAATTTCGTATAAAAACACATATCGAATTTGTTGCGAAAAATGTCGTCTAGATTGATTTAGTATGCGGTTGTCATAACAACACACGTTTCATTCTTTACTTTTTTCACAGCTATCAGTGTAGCCTTAGTAGGCTCGAATGTGATAATAGTATTTTATTGTCTTGTATGCCTAAGTCGAGCATTATTGATATGTATTTATTGTATATAACGAGCGAACGTAGTGAGCGAGTTTTATACAATAAATACATATCAATAATGCTCGACTCTGGCATACAAGACAATATGTGTAAAAACTGAAAGTGTTGAAAAATTATTCCGCTGGTGGGTCCGGCATTTGTGGCGCAATTTTTTTCAATTCCCGATGGTGGTATGTGTTCTTTATTTTGATTTTGACTAAATTTTTGGAATTTTATTGAATTTTTACCTACAACTTGAACTTTAAATTTTTATTATGAATTCGAATGACCTTAATGAAGAAAAGCCAAATTTCTTAAACGACACATTTGACAGTGTTATGAGTTATTCCAAATCTCGATCTGCTTCAACTGAGGGATTGCGTATTTTTCAGGTTAACTTTAGAAGCATCAAAGATTTGACCCGCTTTGATCTTTTTATCCAATTTTTGAGTGAGTTCCCGGGAATATATGATATAATTGTTGTCGGGGAAACATGGATTGCTACTGATGAAGAAGGACTATATAATTTGCCAGGTTATAGTGGCTTTTTTGCATCTAGGAATGGGTTCGTAGGGGGATTAGCGGTTTTCATACACAATAGATTAAATTTTTCTATCGACAGAACTATGAACTCTAGTTTTTTCTACATTTCATTGACCATCCACTTGCCACTTAATAATATATCTTCAAAATTTAAATTTCATGCTTACTATAGACCACCCCATGATACAAATGCTAATGAATTTCTCGATCACCTATCGTTAGCTATTGATAAAGATGAATTTGGAATGATAGTTGGAGACATGAACATAAACATGATTGCAAGTAACTCATCTGCCCTCAGGAGGCGCTACGCAAACATTCTTGAGAGCTGTAATTATGAAATTAGTAACAACAAGATGACTAGACCAGAGAGTAAGTCACTACTTGATCATGTTATCTTAAATTGTAAAAAACACATCATAGTGCAAAACTCAACTATCCAACAAAAACTTAGTGATCACAGACATGAACATAAACATGATTGCAAGTAACTCATCTGCCCTCAGGAGGCGCTACGCAAACATTCTTGAGAGCTGTAATTATGAAATTAGTAACAACAAGATGACTAGACCAGAGAGTAAGTCACTACTTGATCATGTTATCTTAAATTGTAAAAAACACATCATAGTGCAAAACTCAACTATCCAACAAAAACTTAGTGATCACAGACATGAACATAAACATGATTGCAAGTAACTCATCTGCCCTCAGGAGGCGCTACGCAAACATTCTTGAGAGCTGTAATTATGAAATTAGTAACAACAAGATGACTAGACCAGAGAGTAAGTCACTACTTGATCATGTTATCTTAAATTGTAAAAAACACATCATAGTGCAAAACTCAACTATCCAACAAAAACTTAGTGATCACAGACATGAACATAAACATGATTGCAAGTAACTCATCTGCCCTCAGGAGGCGCTACGCAAACATTCTTGAGAGCTGTAATTATGAAATTAGTAACAACAAGATGACTAGACCAGAGAGTAAGTCACTACTTGATCATGTTATCTTAAATTGTAAAAAACACATCATAGTGCAAAACTCAACTATCCAACAAAAACTTAGTGATCACAGACATGAACATAAACATGATTGCAAGTAACTCATCTGCCCTCAGGAGGCGCTACGCAAACATTCTTGAGAGCTGTAATTATGAAATTAGTAACAACAAGATGACTAGACCAGAGAGTAAGTCACTACTTGATCATGTTATCTTAAATTGTAAAAAACACATCATAGTGCAAAACTCAACTATCCAACAAAAACTTAGTGATCACAGATAATCATTACTGTTATACCTCTCCCTGCAAGAGATAAGTACACTCTTATTACCAAATCGGTTATAGATCATGAAAAGGTGAATTTAAGGTTGACTGAGCTCCTCGATCCTACAAGTGTTCCTCAGACAAACAATGTTAATGAGCTTTA
>CM055403.1:138154851-138174733 GCA_029228625.1 Pseudolycoriella hygida | reverse complement strand
TCGAGACTGACGTTCGCTGGAAATTGGACAAGTGTGTCGCTTTAACCACCTTTGACCATTACTGGTCATAATGAAAAAAACTTAGAGAAAGTTATCGAAGTTTCGCCGAAAAAAATCAAATTAGCGACAAAATAAAACAAAAGATTTTTGGAGATTTAGTCGCTAATTTCATTTTCTTCGTTGAAATTCATCGAAATTTTTCGCTAACTTTCTCCAAGTATTTTTCCTTATGACTGTGATTTGGTTTTACCACAAAATCCGACTTATTGAAATGTTGGGAAAATTAGAATTTTCGAAGAGTTCCAAGACATCTACTCTCGAGTATTGTCGGAAGTCTTTTAAGAAAAAATAACATAAAATGATTGCATAACTCAACTGTTAGAATTCCAGCTTACCGGTGAAACGAATACGTTTTATTTGTCTTACAATTGGACACTAAACACTTAAAACGCATGCTTTTTTAACAAGCGTTGTTTGAAAATTATACGTAACACAATCAAATCACAAGCCTGGATAGTAATAAAATTGTGTTTTTTTTTTTTATTTAACGTCAGCAGGCCTCAGCCCATTTCTGACGAGTAATATAAACTTTTCCTTTATAATGGTCTTATTAATCTTATTCAATTTTACTGTTCAGATAGCACTACGGCGTGGTCCGCCATTTTCTTTCCAACAATATTTCATTTGTCAACATTTGTCAATTACTATGTCCATACGCACATGCCCTTTTAAGTGGATGGCCAGCCACTTAAAAAAAATAACCCTTGAACTAGCCAACTTCCACAGTTGATTGGATCGCCTCTGAGCTCTCTCCAGCCCCCATGCTGGCTCAGACCGAAAAATCCAATTAACGGCCCCTTAGAACGCTCGTGAACGCGTGGCAAAACCCCTGGCGGGGGACTAGCCCGGAGCCCTAACTATTTACCGGGGGTACTTCACTGTCCACTCAAAACAAAACCAAGTCCACATCCACTGTGTTAACCACACTCCTTACTTACTTACTTACTGCCCCAGGCCAAAATCCTCACAAATTGTTAAACTTGCATATTGAGGCATATATTAATGATTTAAGTTTATTACAACTCTGCATCAAGATATTCAACACTTTTCAGTTTCTATATGCGACAACGTTTCTTTATTGTTCTATTGTCTTATCATTTTATTGGCTAAATTGCACCAACTTGTACAAATATTTCAAAAAGAAAAAACACATTCTACCACACAAAACAGCACATTATCTCTAATTTTATTTAATTCGTTCAACAGAGTCTACGACCAGATCCCAAACACCTGCGCGCTGTACGCACTCGTAAACCATATCTCAAAGATCACTCCGTGGTTACTAGGGATTGCAACCGTATCCATTGAAAACCGTTTTTCATCAATATTTTCAAATTAAAATAACATGTGGGATAAGTTAGCTCAACTCAAGGAAAATGCACTTGAGACAGCTCAACAATTTTCTTGAGTTACCTCAACATCGCACGGGCAGCGAATAGAAATTCGTGTTGAGATGAATAAAGTTGAGATATCTCAACATCGTACTGGAAGCAATTAGAAATTTGCGTTGAAGTGAATAAAGTTGAGATATCTCAACATCGTACGGAAAGCAAATAGAAATCTGCGTTGAGATGAATTCAATAGAAATTAGGACAATAAAAAAGAATTGTATAGATTCTTGGAAACGTAGAATAGAATTGAATAAAAATTTACGTTGAGATGAAAAACGTTGAGATATCTCAACATAGTACGGGCAACAGATTGAGGTTTGGGTTGTATATTCAGCTATAATTACCGCCTCGGCTACTTTAGTTTTATATTGATCCGTTTTCAGCAATGAATATTAACGGATGGCGCCACTGAGTTTTTCTTCCCCCCGGCAGGGAGTACCCCTCTGAAAGTATTTTTTTTCTGATTCTACGCAAAATTCTAGTTGGGACCGACATATTGGTGAACAATATTGGCCCACTGCAGGAGTTATGAATTTTTGAAAATTGAAAATTTCCATATAAACATATGAAGGGACCCGTACGTATCAGAATAGATGTGGCAAACAGAGTTGATGTTACGAAAAGACTCGAACGTATTTAAGTAAATATTGCCTTAACTAATATTGCCGATAGCGCAACATTGAAAAACCCGTCCGAAGAAACGGTGTAAAAGAACCCTCCCGAAAACACAAAATAGATCTCCAAATAGACAAAAATGTTCACCTCAATTTTCTCTACAACATAGTAATAAATAATTTTTTTGTTAAGGGCATGACTTTAGGACCGACCTAGGGCCATAACGAAATGCCTCTGACACATACTTCCATAGACAGAAACGTTTCCCTCAATCTGATCTGCAGTATGACAAAAAAATGCTTTTTTGATTAGGGTCGACCAGAGGCTCATTTGAGCCCCAAGGACAGGCCCAAATTTGTTCATGAATATTATTCGGTACACGGTTACCTCTCAAATAAAAAAAGAATCAACAAAATCGGTTAGGATTTGCCCGATATATGTAAACAAACACGTTGGGCCTAGTTTCAGGGTCCTGGCTAAGTCCAAGGGCATCTTATTAAAAACTTTCTTCCATAAAATATGAGACATTCCTAGACCTTTCGATTAAAAATTTTTGTTTGAAAATCGGAATGGATTTATACTCGAGTTATGCACAAAAAAATGTAGGGCCCTAGCAGAGACTCGTTTTTAGTGCCCTAGCTAAGTCCAAGGGCTCAAAATCAAAAACGTTTCTTCTACAAATTGTCTACCATGCCCAGATCTTTCAAACAAAAAAAAAAAGTTTATGACAGTAGTAAATCTACTCGAGTTATTACAAAAAACACGTATGGCCCTAGCATAGAATCGTTTTTAGTGCCCTAGCTAAGTCCCAGGACTCAAATCCAAAAAAGTTTCTTCCATAAATTGACGGCCAAAAAAATTTATGAAAATCGGAAAATATTTACTCGAGTTATGAATAAAAGACCAAAAACCACTTAAACAGTGGCCCAGATTAAACCCCAAAAAATTTTTTTTTGATTACCTTTCAGGGAAAAAAAGTTTTTGAAAATCGGTTGAGTTATTGACGGACGGACGGACGGACGGACATTCTTGTTATTGCTGATTCGTCATCTAAGAAACGTGATCAGTGCTCCCCCCCCCCCTACTCCCGGGTCGAAATTCGACTGGTTACAAACGTCGCGGTAAACGCAATAGAACCCTTTTCGAAGAACTTCGTTCTTCGTACGTGTCTAAAAATGACTTCCCCATACAAGCTGAAATAGTTGAATTTTGAAAACCTTTCTTACTCTGTCACTTTCTTACTTTTTACGATCTCGTGAACCACTCGCCCGATTTGGATGAAATTTTCAGGGAAGCTTCAGCTCGATATTTTGAATAAATGAACTTAAGTTCATACTATTTATTAGGAAGTATAGAGAATCCATTATTTCAAAAATTTAAACTACAAAATTTTATGTAAGGAAATCTTCGTATTATTAATCCATCGTTGACAACGCAGTTTGTCTTTGGGAAAACTGTGCAAAATTTTACTGCATGAGGTTTTACAACCAAGGACACAACACTTATATGTCATCTCAAGACAATACTTATTTCTAATAGTAAAAATAATAATAGAAAAAGCTCACAAATCAATTTAATTGTAAATCAATGTGGCGTCATCAAACCGCATTTAATGTGTGAAAAGATATTTGTGGTTAAGAATTCGTTAAAATTTGACATATGCGACGGCCGCTCCTCAGTAAATATTCTCATCATTTGTGATACTCATTATGCTCATTGTATCGTTTTGATATAATACCGCTTCAGCTCTTCAGCGCTGCAGTAGTGACAATTTTTTAAGTGGAGTTAGACCCCGATGAGAACAGCACAGACACCAATATGTCAGCTGAAGTTTCGAAATTCTTTCCTATACCGAATCAGAAAAGGGCAGAATCTGTCGAAGAAGAAGTAAAACTTCACAATAAACGAACATAATCTCCTCTTTACTTATAACTTCATTGATTTTTGATATGTAATCCGAGCCACATTCACCAACCGATGCGGATTTTACAGAAATTACCCAATGTAATGTTAAAGACCATACCGAAGTACGTCGCATGACATCTGAGACCATTGATTTCGTTAGCAGGTTCTCACCTGCACTATATAACAAATATGACCAAGTTTTCCTTTGGAAGCAGCTTTCTAACTGCCATAGTTCTAGAGAAAAGTCATCCCTCCCCATTCTAGAAGTGGTCATATCCCAGGATTAAGCTATTTTCCACTGAACCCTGAAACACGTTTTTTCTAAAGTTTTATTCCCTACAACTTTGCCTTTGCAAAACTTCACACTGATCAAAACGAACTGTGATTCACCATTAACAAGCTTCAAAATTGTCGCGAATTGTTAAAATCTCACCCTGGGTGAAAAACTTTGGTGGACACTGAAAAATATTTTTTCGGAAAGGTAAAACCTTGGAAATCAAGGCAACACGGAAGTAACGGGAGCCGGGGTCTATACGCTATACGTTTCCATTTGGGAAAGTAACTTACGCTTACATCACCGGTGATAACGTCAAAACTGGTTAGAGAGCTGAAAGGGACTTTAAACCGGTTTGGACGACGGCAATGAGAAAACAGACGAGCTGGTCAAGCAGGATTCAGCATCTGGGTTCGAGTGCCCAGAATCCCACATGCCGATCCCACACTCCATGTGTGAAAAGGCTGTGTGTGGGCTGAGTCCGCAAATAGTTGGCGGGCGGGCGACGTGGGAGATGACACGAGGTTCTTCTTTCCGGCGCCCGACGAGAAATGGCCAAAGGAGCTTCTCAGTATGGACCCCAATAGCATCGGGAGTGTAGTGGGAGCTGTTACAGGTCATTGTGGGTTGAAAAAGCACTTGACCAAAATAACCACTTTGGACTATCCAAGAAGTATGCAGCTTACAGAACGAAACAGGCACCCACATAATATGTGAATGCCCGAAGTTCCGCCTTTTAAATAGTATGATGTTAGGCCGTTGTGTGATTCGACCCTCTGAAGTCCCAAGCCTAGGACCTGCTGTTCTCGACAGGTTCTTTGTGAGGACCGGAAGATTTTAATGATTTACATGATGAACGGGAAAAAACACCAAGGATCAACAGATCTGTGTTTTAGCATTCATAAATGATCCATCCCATCCTGATAAATGTAAGGCCTGGTGTAGAAATCCTGATTACGCCTTAGTGGAAGTACAAGTGAGGTTTTAGTAAGTAACACCATCGAAGTCAGCACCAAGATGCATACTTGGGACCTGAAGCTGGGAATAAAAAGGGAATCTGCTGCTGAACATCTGTTTTTACCAAAGTGGAGACAGTAGTGAGTCCTATACCTCACATGAGTTTCAATTCGGCACCAGGCTGCTGCTGTCCCCTGCATTCAAAGCGTCATAACTCAAGGAAGCAGCCTATTTCCGAGTTGAAACTTATGCGACGCACAGATGTAATTGCCGCCTTTGGTAAAAACACATGTGCAGCACCGGGCTGCCTTCTTTGTTCCGAGTTGCGGGGCTCAGTACGCATCCAGATGTCAAATTATAAAATAATAAAATACAATGTAGTGTACTCGCTACTTCCTTAATTTTGGCGTTTTCAAATTTTTGGCACCAACCCAATTCACTAAATTCTTTCGCCGGATATCGTGTGTCGTGGCTGAAAGTGCATACCTATCTTCTAGCGAAAAGCTTGTTAAAAAACTAAGTAATTTCAAAAAAGTACCTCAACTACTAGATGCAAAAACAATTAATTTATGTAGCCATTGATGTATAACTTTCAAATTGAAATTTTTTTGAACAAAAGTTACTCTGGAAAAACATCGTTTTTATTTTTAGGAAAGGAAACTTTGTTTGTACGCTCGTACGTCTAAAAAAGCTGAATTATCAAACTGTGAATTCGATAAAATGGTTTATTCAAAATGGTGTTGAGGTGAGGTTGCCGAACCTGGACAAGATTGAGGTGTGAATCGAATCATGACATTTTATTTATTTTGATCAGGAAAAGTTATGTGCGTAGCATTTGCATGACCAGTCCTGTGATGAACGAAATTTCGATCTCAATTTACATTAAAGAGTATTCTAGTGAAACTTTTGTGGAACACGGATCTTCTCAGCTGCTTATGAGTGAAGTCACGAAAACTAACCAATTATAAGCAATCATTTTGGACACCATGAACCCTCCCTAAGAGAATTTTTCCCCTTAAAATACACACAGCGTCAACGTAAATTACTAGTTGTCAAATACCAGCTGTTTCGCCCATTTAAAATACACTGAAAAACAGCTGGTATTTAACGCCTAGTAATTTACGTTTATGCTGACTTTTTCAGAAAAATAGTGTAAAGAGGGAAAGTTCCTGAAAAATACATCAAAAGACAAATAAACGAATTCTGCCCATAAAATTATATTTAGAATTTTCTAAACGTCAAAACAAATGGAACACTAAAATCAATGCCATAAATCACTGAATATCAAATCGTAAAAATTTGCGACATCCATGAGTACATAATGCGGAATTTTTTTATATGACTTTCATATTGATGACATACAATGAAAATGGAGCAACAAAAATGTCCTTGGTTCAATCTTATAGAAAATATAAACCAAGATCACAAAGCTCCTCTATAACAATAAAAAAAGAAAATTGTTCCAGATGTATGCTCCTCATTCATCATAGTCACCACCATCCATACACATAAGCAGAAAAACTAAACTTTAGAATAATTTCTTTATTCTTGTTCTTCTTCGGTAAGTGCATGGTTTACTTACTCGGTAATGCTTTTATATTTATATAAACACATCTTGGCCATGAATAATAATGCTTTATACATCAGATTACGTCTTTGGTGTATTTCCAACTTTGAAAATGATTGAAGAGGAAGATAAATATTGCTTTGAAGTACAAACCGAACGAATATTAAAATTTAAATTGATACATTAGGGCGAATAAATTGTAGATCTGTGATTAATTCATGGAAATTACACTCTTTCAAATTAATGTTAATTCTATTTGGTTCCAAGGATCTAGTCAGCTCCAAATATTTATATAAAGTCTGAACTTGGACAAGAAGGACAAAGGAATCCCTTAAAACGGGAAGTGTGATGCAAGTCCTTTGCCTCCAAACTGAAAACCAACTGAAAAGAGCGAGTAAGGCAAAAATTAACGTTATTAACAAAACATAACCAAAGACCCGTACGCATCAGAATAGATGTGACAAACAGAATAGATGTGGCAAAGTGACACAAACGTACCTAAATATACAAATAAGCAAACAATTCAACGTTTTCTGTTCTTTTATAACTGCAAGAATTTCAAAGATCCATAGAAATTACCCAAGGTGATGTCAAAGGCCCTACCGAAGTACCTCTCAGATCATTCAAATCTAGAAAAGCTTATATCCAAGGACTACGTCGTTTTTCCCTCAAATCCAGAAACACGTGTTATCTAAAATTTTATTGTCTACAACTTTGTCCTCGGAAGCAATTTTCTACCTCTCATAGTTCTGGAGATCTGGGTCATTTTGCCCAATTATGGAAGTGGCTATATGCCAGGATTGGGCCATATTTCCCCAAAACCCTGAAACACATGTTCGCTTAAATTTAATTCTCTATAACTTCGCCTTTGAAACCAACTTTCTAACTCTCATAGTTCTGGAGATCTGGGTCATTCTGCCCAATTATGGAAGTGGCCATATACCAGGATTGGGCCATATTTCCCCAAAACCCTGCGACACGTTTTCGCTAAAATTTGATTCTCTACAACTTTGCCTTTGAAAGTAAATCTCTGTATTGCGTATTTAAGCTGAAATAAAGCGTATTTAATACTGAAAAAAAACTATCTCTTATCATTTTGGGCAGAGAAATTTATTTTCGCCCATTCCATGGCTCCCAGTGCCCAGACCCCTGACCCGATTCCAACAAAAAAAAAAATTCCCCAGTTATTTTGGTATCAAATGCTTTCATTTGACACCAAATTAAGCAATTTCCGTGCTTTACTTGCTGAGATATTTGCGAAAAAGTTTCACCGACCCTCGAAAAACCATGTTTTTAGTCACTTCTTCGAGCATATCTCCGGAACCACTTGATCGATTTTGCTCATCTTCGAACTTGAATCATGGAAGGCATGTACCTTTCAGGGTACCTTTCGTCATATTTAGACGATAATAGATGCATCCCCCCCTCCCACCTCGATCTACCCCATGTTACAATAAAATTGTTTGTAGTAAACGTATAGGACCTTTGTACTTCGTACGGGTCCAATAAAGATTTGTTTCAAAAAAATTCAAAAATTAGAAAAAGCGAGTGGCCTGTTAGGAGCAAAACACGGTCTTTTCCAACTGTCAAAGTGACGTTTTAAACGTCAAACAAGAAGTTTTTTTTTTGGAAATATCCATTTATATTTTTCCTGAATTCTATTAGTGTTATTCGACACCTCATAGCGAAATAGTCGCCGCCTTGCGGAAAATTACCGAAACTACTATTTGCAATATTTCACATTGCAAGTGGCGCCAATTACAACGAGTAGAGCTTTTTAACACTAATTTTTTGTAAATGTTTTCATAGAAAGTAGCGCCATCTGTTAACACTAGAGTTCTCGGATAGAGTTGAGGAAAAATAAGCAGATTTTGTATTGGCGATTTGCAACGAAGGGTGCGACACGTGTCGGAAAAAAATCGAACATACTTATGTCCGACTTTACACGTAGAAAGTGGCGCTCAAACAATTTTAACATTTATCCTAACTGCTCGTTTCCTTTAAAGCTTTGACGTTTAGAACGTTTCTTACGTTAACAACGTAAGAGGTAACGTCAAAGCTGTAAATCAACAATAGAAGAACAGATTTGCAATTCATTAGAAAGCCAAAAATTGGAAGAGTTGGTAGAATCAACCCACATCTTTTGTCTGATTTCCTGTTAAAACTTTAAGTGCTTTACATTATTTAAACGAACATCTTTGAATATGTTGAGTCCATTGCTATCTACCCAAAAATTGTATTCACTCCATTTATGAATTTGCTTAAAATGCTCTTTGTAGTAGTCATCCTTTTGGTCTTGTTTCCACGATCAAAAAGGGATTTACCTTTGCAGTAAAATTCATGCCATGGTAATTAATTTCAATTGTTTTAAAAACAACACTTTCCATTTGTTTGTAAGTCTGCAAGTCTATCACACAATCCAAAATTTGAATGCAAACTTTTCATAAATTCTTTCATTGACAACGATAACAGTTGGCATTCAGTGAAAATATTGTAACTTAGCAAGAAAGTTGGGAGATAGAAGCATATTTTGTCGAACAAATTAATTATTTGAAGAGTTATAATATTACTCTGTTCACTGTTTGAGTGCCTCAAAAGAACCGGTAAATTGACACTCTGGATGCGAAGTATTGTTGAATTCTAAAGCGACACAACAATTTAAGGATCGGACACCAGCAATTCAGTGTTGCTTAAAATAACTGACAATAAATACTAATTAATTAATCAATCAATGTCAAATGTATGAACAAGCTTCCCCCATACCTCCTTCAGGGGTGCCCATAAATGACGTCCAGAAAAAACTCGCAACAATTATCTTCAAATTTTGTTGGCGATAGTATGAAAACCGTTAAAAACATTACTGGACCTCTATTTTCAACTGTTGAGAACTCTATGTCACTTTTATTCTCGTTTTTATCTAGTATCTTCCATCGCACTCATGAGTTGAAAATAGGCTAGTACTTAACTGGTATGTAATTTTAATAATTTGACAGTAAAAATAATCTCCGGCACTAGAAATAATTACGGGCGGTATGTTTTTGTAATTAATATTTTGTACGTCTCCCCCTTTGTTTGGACGTCATTTATGGACAGCCCCTTAAAGCATTAGCTTAGCTACCAAAAATCCCGCCCGTGACGCATGTCCTCATACGAACAAAAAATTAAGAAACAATTTTTTCGTAGACTGTGGAGTTTTCACTTCCCCCCTTACGACATACCCTCCGAAAAATATTTTTCTCGGAAAAACGACTTTTTTGGCTTCCGCACGAAAACAGGTCGAAAACTTTTCTTCAAATTTCGTAGGGAGCTTCAACTGGAGATTCTACGACCTCTGAGATTGTAAAAAAGGGAGTGTACCGGCCTCGTTTGGGCGCCAGTGCTCTTAGAAGGAGCCATATAAAGCCTATATAAAAGCATATTTTGTATGTGTCGTGTGTGTTTTGTGGTAGACTCAATGGCGTAATGGTTAGCTCGTTTGCTTTCCAATATTCGATTGAGTTGCCAGTGTGATGGTTCGAAACTCACCCGCAACAGAAAAAAAATCGATTGTCAGACGTTTACACCAATACACAGCTGGCTGAATCGGTTCAAATCTGGTGTAGTTGTGTGTGAAGTGCTGTCACACGGCTTACCGGTCAATACATTGTTGGGAGCTGCCGGTATTCTACTCCTACTGCGCTTTAGTGGGCTAAGCACTGCTATAGGTACTAAGGCGCAACATTCAAAAATCCTTCAGAGTGTAAAAAATACTTAGAAGGCGTGGTTCGGAATTCACGTTAAGCATGTGATCCCTAGTGCTAGGTCATTACAATACCATGTAAAAGTACTTTCACTAGCTACAGCAGCAATGGTAGCCGAATCAGTTACTTAAAAAAAGTGTCCTCCCGGCTGAACAATACCATACTCTATTATCATGTGGTAGACATTTTGTATGAGAAAAAGGTTGGGTGTTCGATATAGAGGTTTGGTGTCAAAGGGACAGTTGTTGGGTTGGGTGACCGGCCGCCAAAATGACGGAAAGTGGGCGGGGACTCAAAAAAACTTTCGATTTGTTGTAGAGGAAGTAAAGGGGGTCATTTTCGTCCGTGGAAGCATTAGCCGCGGCGGTGAATCGAATAACATTCTATATATAATTCGTCAAAAACCATTTTTCTACTTCCAAAAGAACGGACAGCACAACGAAAACCCCTTTTAGAGGTGAAATGTGACGCAAGTCCTCGTTCTTTCTTCCAAAACAACTGATATCAATTTGGATGACGCTTAAAGCTTCCGAACGCAAAAAATTCTTTAGAAAAATTTTCGATTAAAAAAATGCGTCACAAATGCCGACCCTCTCCCAATGTAATAATTTTTCTGCGCCTTCAGAACAACAACAGACAAGACCGGCGTATTTTATGGATGTCCCGTCATGGTAACTAGCATGTCTTTTAAGACACATCAAGATTATTCACATTACATAGCCATCGAAAAGTAGATTGGAAAATGTCACTTTGGCTCCCACGTTACAATAGTACGAGATTAATTAATTAATCAATTCAACTTTTTCCCTCTTTAGGGGCTACGCAGGCTTTATCATTTTCGCTTGTTGTCTATTCAGAGAGCCAAAGCAAATAATTTTTCGTTTTAGATAATGATGCGTAATGTCGAAGGTCGTTATATCACTTCGTTAATATTTCCGCTAGTAATACTAAAATCGAAATGGGCGAGAAAGGCACTATAAATCAACTTACTACACTAAAAATCCACTTCCCCGTATTCCACCTCCCCCGTATTCCACCTCCACCGTATTCCACCTCCCCCGTATTCCACCTCCCCCGTATTCCACCTCCCCGTATTCCACCTCCTCCGTATTCCACCTCCCCCGTATTCCACCTCCCCCGTATTCCATCTCCCCCGTATTCCACGTTCACCGTATGCAACGTTCCCCGTATTAGACTTTCCCCGTATTCCAATTTCATCGTATTCCTAGCTCCCCGTACACCACTTCCCCCGTATTCAACTTTCCCCGTATTCAACGTTTCCCATATTCCACGTTCACCGTATGAAACGTTCACCGTATTCAGCGTTGTACTTGCTACGTATTCTACTCTGACACTTTGCTAAAGAAACCGATGGTCTATCTCTTATACCTTGTACGCTCCGAACTTCTTAAGTCATCAAAATTTACCACACATCCAACTGTTTTCGACGTTTTCGAAGAAACTAACACCGTATCTCCCATACAAACGAAGATACGTTTGAAAACTTATTTGACCCAAATTTCATTCTAACACAACATCTTGACTGACTTTTGGCCGATTTTCAATTTTGACCCGTGAAATGGCGTATATCTCGGGAGCGGGAAATTTTTTCGCCCAACATTGTTCAGCAATTTCGTTGCTCCAAGCCTCCACTAACGATTGGCACTCAAAAATTATCTCTACTTTGTCCAACAGTGAGGAAACCCCGAAATTTGAACAGTTTTCGCTGTCTAGCTCCTCCGCATGAAGTCGGATGAAAAAGTTTTCTTCAGAAAAGTTACAGGCCATCAAAAACTCTAAGACTTTTCTTCGTCGACCAAATCTCTAACACAACATCTTGACTGACTTTTGGCCGATTTTCAATTTTGACCCGTTTTTTACCCATAACTCCCTTATTTCAGAACAATTTCCCACCCCGGAACATGTTTTCTCGATGTTTTGCACCATCCCCGACAACATCAAAAAGTATTTTTTTTCTTACTCCTCAGTTTAAAAGCAGAAATAACGGGATTGTGACCGACAGACAAATAAATAAATAGACAAATCAGCAGACAAACTTTAGAGGTTTATAATTAGTAATGGAACTATTGTGCTATGAATTTCTTATGGGCGCAATTACATTAAAGTCAAACTTTAGAGCGAATGTGCCAATAGAAAGCGTAAAGATAGTTCCATTGCCTAGTTCGTGTGCTAACAAATCATCTATCTCCGGGTTCCGTGCAACGTTTGCCATTGTAACAGCAACAATAGTTTTTCTTTTCGTCTTCGAATTCTGAAAAAAATTTGTTTTTTCATCCAAATCGTGTGGGCAGAAATACGAATTTTTGCAGTTAGAAAAACTGAACACCTCATTTCTTGCACAAGACCTTATGCACGCTAGTCAGCCACAAAAATATGTTCAGTCGACAAAGCTACATGTGAGGCTACATGACTTGTTAGGCAGATACTTTTACACGTACATCGGAAATATTAAAAAAGTTTAGTTTTAATTTGCAGACGTTGTAAAAAATCTTTTCAGGTTGCAATACAAAGCCGTTTCATTTCTTGCAAGTGTCACCTTTACATGCAACTATCAAGTGAACGAACAAAGGCCATGTCCATTGTCTACTCTTTCACAGATATTATGAGCGTTGAGTTTATAATTACACCAAAGATAATTGTGTTAGCATTTGAGCTTTGAAAGAAACATACTTTCGTATCCATCAACAGCTTACATGCACAATATTTATGGAACATTTCCAACATTCCAACTTTATGATGACAAAAAATTAATTGAATTGTGGATTTTATGTCAGCTAGAGTTGGTGGAGACATTGCGATAAGGGAGATTATGTTTTTATTTTCCAAATGACGATATGATGAAGTCTCATTTGATGATGTCTCTATCGCAAGATTGTTTTCAATGTTAATGATATTTTGAGACAGAAATTAAGCGATAAATTTTAATTTAAAAAAATGTAAGCAAATGGGTAAGTGTTTTATAATCAAATTTATACTTTAATAGGTTGTACAAAGTTCATTGGTCTTTCGGTTGTTATTTTTTTTAATTGAATGAAGTCACGAAGTATGATTGGAAAATTAAAGTAACTTTCAAATAACACAACAATTCTAAACAACCGGATAGAAAAACACGTTTAAAGGAAAGTTTGTATCACAACAAAACCCACTTTAATAGGGAAACGTGACGAAAGTCCTCGTCCCTTCTTCCAAAACAACTGATATCAATTTGGGTGACGCTTGCAGCTACGGAACGCACAAAATTCTTTTGAAATATTTTCACTTTTGATTAAAAAATGCGTCACAAATGCGGGACCCGCCAATGTAATAATTTTTCTACGCTTAGTTATCGGGCCGTTTTCGCGCACGAGCCAAAAAAGTCGGTTTTCATACAAATGGCTCTGGAACTAACTAACTAACGTAGGATGTTTCCATTAACTTGGGCTTATATGAAGCAGCACATTTTGTATGGAAAATGACGATTTTCTAAAGGTCATATCTTCGGATCCACTGGACCGATTTTAATGAGTGAAATGTCGAAGGACAAGGAATCTAATGAACTAGGTATCAGGGGGGTACGACGCAAGGGAAAGAAGTCAAAACTTTGCTGTATATATGGTTCCGAAGTCTACGAAAAAAAATTTTCTGAATTTTTTGTTCGTATGGGGGCTTGCGTCACGGGCACATCGCTACCGCGCGCCCATGATTTAGAACACTACTCGGACATAAACATTTCGCTATTAATTTAGAAAGGTACTTTTAAAAATTAAACGTCATAAATACGTAGATAATTGAGTATATTGCATCAAAAGCAGACGCCTATCCATGATGCACCAAAATACAACGAAAATCGTTTGAATTTTACATTAAATAATTATTTGTGCCTCAGGAAAAATATTGTTCTATTTGCCTACCCGTCTCTAATGCATTATTTAAAAGCCACTCACAATTCTTAATCCTACTTCCAATTGTTTAACAAAAATCGAAAAACTAGCAGAACAATCGAAATTAAAAAGTAATTGAAACAAACTCACAATTCTTTTACTTCCATATTGTTCAAACGAAATGGCATGCATCCAATCGTAGGATCTGGATTGTATAAAAGGCGAGTTGACATAGTCTGAGTATTATTCTATGGGCATCGTTGCTGATATACACATGGTCTTAAGACAAGATGTACTGATGAGTCGTAAACGACGAAATCAGCACCTTTAGTTTTTCGAGTAGTAAATATCTTTATTTAAGAAGTCTGTTCTATAACATAGAATTGCAAAGTGGTCATTGATCATTCATAATGAAAATCTTTTCTAGTAATTTGTTTGATTGATGACACCATCCTAGTTGTATAAGTGATAGTGCATTATTCTTAAAGAATCTTTGATTATAGTGAGTAAAATTTCTTTCATTATTTCCTTTTTGATTTTGAATTTCTTTTCCAAAATATGAACAGTTAATTTTGGAATTACGCCTCTCGCGCCGAAAAGTAGTCCTATAATTTCCCATGTCTTGACTGTTGGAAATCTTCGTTTGTAATTTTGAATTGTGTCAATATAATGTTCTTGTTTTTCAATGTTGATTTCGTCGGCTTGATTCAAATGTTTTTCCCATCGTATCGTTGGGTCGAGAATGTAACCGAACTTTCCTTTCGGATCTATTGCTACAATGTTTGTAAAGCGATTGTCACCATTCGTTGTTTGAGTTCTGTCTTCTCTTAGAATTTGGTATTTCTTGTGATGTCGATTATTCCTTAACAATTCGCCTTTTGAACATTTTCCGAGTACGTGTGATAAAGTTTCATACTCTCCGCAGTGTCTGCAGAGGACTGTACTGGAATGGTTTCGACGATTACTTCGGACATCGGCGTTATTTGTTGACATTTTTAATAAATTTGTCCATTCTGATGACGATAGACCAATTTTGTTCATAATGATTTTGTTATTACTTGGACATTCTTTGAAAAGACAGACGCCATGCCATCTCCACGCACTTTCAGGTTGCTCCATTCTTGAAATAAGTTTTCACGAAGAATTTCTCTTAATTTCTTTGCAGTTGGTATTTCAGTTTCGAATTGAATTTGTAGACTATCCATGCAAGACTTTTGTTCCTCTTTGAAGTTTCGGCAAATATGTAGAAGAGGGTCGCCTACTCGGTCTAATTTTTTAGCTATATTGATGTGCTGTAGGTGTACTTCCCACGATGCTCTAACGATGGCTAGTCCACGAAATTTTCTTGGTGAGTATAGCATAGAATTTGGTGTATCAGCTGGCAAACAACTGACATTCTTGACGCAGCCACGAATCAGAGTATCAATTTCATTTAATGCAGATTTTTTGATCTTGTATATTGGTGCTGTCTGCAATTGATAAATAAAAGTTGGCCAAATAAATTGATTGATGATGTTGATTTTTTGATCGGAGTGTAACAATGGTGAAGAGCATAAAATTTCCAACTTCTTTTTAAGTTCGGCCAGTACTTCTATCTCATCAAATATGATTTCGTCTTCGAAGTTGACACCCAAATACTTGATTTTTTCTCGAATTTTGCTTAATTTGATCTGCTTTCCATCGATCACTTGTAAACCGACTTTATTATATGTTTGTTTTCCTTTTTCGATCATGATAGCAATACTCTTCTTAACATTAATCTCAAGACCGATTTGATCAAAGTCGTTTAAGATCATTTCACATAATTGACGTGCAGCGTTCATGTTTTTTGCCAAGAAAGCTATATCGTCAGCGAATGCCATTGCTGTTAATGGGGGGTAATCATCTTCTATAATATATCCGAATTCGTTCATCACTTCTTTTTCTGACAAATGTTTGAGAATGAAATTGATTGCCAAACTGAATAAAGTTGGTGACGATGGTAAGCCTTGGCCCACACCTTTGTTGATTCTGATATTTCTTGAATTTTTGTTGCCGACATTAATGTTTATTTCATTATTCTTCAGAAGATTGCAAATCAAATTGAATAATTTTCTGGGCATGTTCACTTCCTTGAGAGCTCGAATCAAATGCTCATGACCGATACTATCAAAAGCTTTTGATACGTCTAGAAATACAATTACGCAGTCACATTTCTTCTTTTTCGATGATCGTAAAGCACTGTTGATAGCGTTGAGTTGATATGTGAACCTGGCATTGACGCGAAGCCTCGTTGTAGAGGAGACAATTCGTTGAAAGACTTAAACCGTTTATCAATGATGCGATCGATAATTCGTCTAATAACACTGTATATTGTAATAGGTCTCCAGTTTTTAACGTCTTTTGGGTCCTTGGTTCTTGGGTTTGAAACATTCTGGAGTACTTGCGTGGCTGTACATGATGTTACCAATGCATGCAATTACCTTTTCGATTTTTAGTTCTTTAACCATTCGTAGTAAAATCTTGTCTGGTCCTGGCGAAGTGTCTATTGATATACCTTTGATAGATTCGGTCACTTCTTCGACAGTTATATCATCATTCGTTGTGTCGTATGTTTGGTTTGATTCATAAGATTCTTTCAAGTTATTGTTTTCCGTTTCGAATACTGTAGAAAAGTGATTTTCTAGAAAATTCATTTCAATTTTACAATTTTCTGAATTATTCGGTTTCAATATCTCATGAACAATTTTTCTGCGTCGGTTGTAGTACAGGTATTGTGCAAGCTCATATTTATATTTTGCTCTTGTCTTCTCTCGTCTTTTCTTATCAACCCTTTCTGGATTCGACTTTTTACTGTAAGTAGCACCATTGTTGACAAAATTCTTTTTGTTTTCCTTTCGTAGTTCATAAAATTTTGTAGCTGGGTGTTTCGGACCAGGTAGTTTTTTACTTTCGTTAAATACTGTCTTGCAAAACGATAAGGTCAACATCAGTCAGTGTCCTTCCCTAAAATGTTTTTGAATTAATTTAACCATTTTTCAGAGTCAAGAAGATCTCTTTTTGAGTCATCGTAATTGTTTGTCATGTTACTATTTTCGAACGGTTCTGTAGATGTACTTGATGATTGCTTGTAATTTTTCGTTTTAATTCGTTTTTGGATCTTAATGTCTGCAGCTTCGATTGGATGTTTTTTGGAAATATGAATTCTTACTCCTACTTTACCTTTAAATACTTTGTGGCAGATATGATAAATACTATCGTCATGTATTTTCAATATTTTCGATGGATCAATATTGGATGTCTTCGGCGATTTATCGGAATCTCTTGTAGGTTGAAAATTAAACTTTCTTTAAGTCTTTCCCAATTTGATTCATTTTCATTTTTGGTTAGAACATGTTTGACGATTTTTTGTCGAAGTTCTAAAAAGTCTTGGGGCATTTCATCGAATTTTTTCCGGTTTTGATTCAAAAATTCCAATATCGAGAAAAATAAACAATCTCCTAAAGCTCCGTTTTCAATTACGTCAAATAAAAAGTTTCTTCTGGATTTTTTGATTAGCTCTATAGTTCGTATCTGGAACATTTTCGAGTAGAATTCATCATTCATCCATTTAAATCGAATAATTTATTATTTTTTCAAAATATTTTCATTCGATGAAAAATTTTCACATCAGCTTCGTTCGCCTACTTACCTACAGTTGTAGTTGGATAGTTTTTTAACACTGCTGCAGCTTCAAACGAGTTCTTCAATAATTGTCTGCTGCTGAGACTCGGCCATTATTATTAATCGTATGGTTTTCACATTTACATCTGATAGATACATACATTCTCAATGCTAGTTTACAATCCCATGTCTAAGTGTATTTGTTGCGAGGTCAACATTCTGACAGGTCCACCAACCATAGTGATGATGGATTTGCAACTTTCAGTTTTGTTTTCTTCAACACTGATAGAGGAATTTTCGAGCAGATCGGCACAAATTGACAAATTTACTACTTCAGAAAAGTTTTTTTACAGAAAAAACGCCTTTTAAATTGTACCAAATTTAGTGATGATGTTGTGCATATTGGGTGATTCATTTTGTCGAATGGCCATCATCGTTCACACAGTGTTCTTTTTCCCGTCATATTTTTCGAACGTATCGTCCATGTGCTTGTGACGTCACATATGAACATTTTTCAGATACTTTTCGTTGCTCCACAGTAACTACCTAATTTATGAAGCTTGGATGTTTTGATTTGTATAGAGAAAAATTCCTATAATTATCTATACCGAGGGTTGAACTTCTCAGTGATAGTCCAGTGCGTTCACCACTGAACCATCCGAAAGCGGCTGAGACTCGGCCAATAAGTGGCTGACACTCGGCCGGTTTTCATAAATTTTTTTTTGTTTGAAAGGTCTGGTCATGCCTGAAAATTTATGGAAGAAACATTTTCAATTTTGAGCGTTTGGACTCAGCCAGAGCCAAAAAACGGAGTCTCTACTAGGGTCAAACGTGTTTTTTCACATAGGTTGAAGGTTGAAGGTTGGGCCCTTGCACCTAAGTCTCTATTGGGCCTGTTGTGCATGCATTTTTCCACAGAAATCGAGTAAATCTTATCCGATTTTCAAGAACTTTTCCTTTTCTGAAAGATAATCAAAAAAGTGATAATGAAATTGAATTTCGGCACAATCGGTCAAAAACTTTCGAAGTTCCGGTCGAAAAAGCGGTCAAAAACATGGTTTTTTGAAGGTTTGTGGAACTTTTTCACTAATATCTCTGCAAAATTAGAACGGAAATCCCTCTTCAAGGTTTCAAATGAAAGATGTGGACATCAGAAAATCACAAAAATTAAATTAGTTGAAATCTGTTGAGTGGTTAGGGCTCTAGTGTCCTAAGTGTGGGCCAAACTCACGCTGCGCGACCCTACAAGTTGGTGATTTTTCGTGCAGTGCAGAGGAAATTGTAGGATAGCTTATCACAACAAAAACCTTTTTAAAGGTAGAGTGTGACGCAGTCCGTAAGTCCGCTTCCAAAATTAATGATATCGCTTGAGGTGACGCTATCGCAAATAAAACGCAGAAGTTTGTTTGAATGGAACCTTGTGTTAAAAGTTTTGATTTCCTGAAAAAATTAGAGCGCTTTCTTTGAAACAAAATTACGTTGTGTTAAAAAAATTGCGTCACAAATGCCGGACCCACCAGCGGAATAATTTTTCAATACTTTCAGTTTTTACACGCAAAAATTTAAAATTACCTTAAACAATCTACCATATAACAAACAAAAGGCAAATTTTTGCAGCGCAAAAACTGAAAGTACAGAAAAATTATTTCGTCGTTGGGTCCGGCATTTGTGACGCAATTTTTTTAACACAACGTAATTTTTCGGACTTACGGACTGCGTCACACTCTACCTTTAAAAAGGTTTTTGTTGTGATATCAGTCGTTTTGGAAGTTTTCAGTTGTTGAAAGAATTTCTATTTTTTGAAAAAAATTTCTATTTTTTGAAAAAAAATTTTTCAGAAAAGAAAATTT
>CM055403.1:138107761-138154351 GCA_029228625.1 Pseudolycoriella hygida | reverse complement strand
TTTCCACATGCCACGGCTTTTCCAGAATTTTTCATTTGGGGCCGAGACTGACGTTCCCTGAAAATTTTAAGGAAATCGCTCGAGCGGTTCTCGAGAAAAAAAAAATAGATAGATAGATACATAGATACATCGTTGACACACCACACAGGAATAAAATTGTTATTAATTACAAAGGTAATTTGACCACTTTTCCATAGGAATTGGTCATCTTTGATTGGCGATATCTCAGCCAATTTTCTACCGATTTTGATGAGTGAGGGCTTGTTGGAAAGCTGCTGCAACGTAGTTTTTTTTTTAAATAATTTGGAGGGGAAGGGGGCGAGGGGAAAAAACTCAAAAGTTCGCCTATATATGGCTCCTTGTCCCAAACGTTTTTGTATGGAGGTTTTTGGGTTTGTGGACGTTTTTTTTTGGGTGTGGGGACTGCGTCACGCTCTCCGCTACCGCTCCGAGCATGATGCATGAATTCGTTTATTGGGGTACCCCTGCGATTTCGTGCAGTAAATTATTAGAAATATATTTTAAGTCTTCAGGTGTTCTACAAATAGCGTACTTTCACAAAATAGAGACACAGTCTAAGAAAATGTCATATAAATGCTAAGTTTGGGAAATTCCCAAACTTTGTATTTATATGACGAAATTCAAAGGTATTATAATGATGACAATCCTTCTAAGTTTACATGTATAAATGCAGGCGTACGAATTTTCGTGGATATCACAAACGGTTTTCTGTACATTTGACTCACGCCCGACAGTAGACGGTATTTATGCATGAGAAGATTGTGGAATAAATTGGACTAAAATGTACATGATTATTTCAAAGTTTCTGGCACTGTGTACCTGTGGGAAAAATTGATTTCTACATTCAATAATAAGGGAAACACGTATATCAATTATTATGTATTCTTGTTATCGAAGATATCTGAAAACGTTGTGCATATTGGCAAATTGGTGCGAACGAGAAGAGAAAAACAAATAACAGAAATTTTAACTTGTACTTACCGATTCCACTTAATTTGAAATAAGATTCCCATTGTAGGTATTCTGTGGTAACACCTCAAGAAGTGAAAATTCAAAAACCTCTTAAGTGATAAGTCAAAGTTAAAAAGTTTTGAGAAAAGAATAATTGAGTGTTTGGAATTGTGTCGAAGACAAATTTGATCGTATTTTTCACCCTCACGTCAATGCTAACAGCCAAATTGGAACTCAGAGGCACCTCACATGAATGAAAATTCAATAAATTTTCTTTCAACGAATATTCACAATTTATTTTGTACGAAAGTTCCTTAGGACTAATGCATGTTACCTTAAAGAGAAACCTTTGGATTTTATTTAAAAATGCAAAAGTCAACAACGTTTCTAGTTTCTATTTGAAATTAATGTAGAGTCAGTTATTCTAACTTAAACTATATCACAATAATGCAATTTACAAAAGCAATTTTCTGTCTCGGCATGTGTTTGGGAAATTAGCGAAATCCATTTTGAAAATATTTAATTTTTAATTTAGCTTTTCGAAAATTCTTTGATTTATTCGTAAACAAAATGAAAAATCTAGTTCTTCAAAAAATGCATCACCATTTTTTCATTCACCTTGACTTCAACTTCCACGAACGCTAAATCTTTGGATGTTTTGGAAGAAAGGACGTACTGTAAGCGAATACGTTACAGCTGGTGGCAAAAAGTTCTTGATAGTGACAATCATCCAGTGAACTCTTTAATAGTATATTTCAACTTACCCCAATGCACACGAGATGTGTACGTACGCGCGGGCGACGGACGCCCAAGGGCCCAAGTGAAATGTACACATCGAGTGTGTATTGGGATATTTTGAAAGATATTTTTCTGTAATAGGGAGAGTGTGTTGGTACACATACCGCGGAAAGCAACTTTTCGTCCCCAATACACTCTCACGTATACAGAAATAGTTATTTATGTGTCTGTTTTTGACGACTGACTTTAGGCAATTTCGCGTGTTGTAGACCGAGCAGAACGAGGTCTACATGCGAAAGTGCCTAAAATCAGTCGTCCAAAACAGATACACAAAAAATTTTTCATGCAGAGGTCCAAAATCGAGAGAAAATTTATAAAATTTCCTTCGATTTTGGCCCCGAAGCATGAAAAATATTTTTCTGTATATGCGGGTGTGATTTTTACATCACTTGTTGTGAAAAGTTACTTTCGTGGTATCCACAAGTTACTTTCGCACGCGCGTCCATACACTTCTTGTGAGTATTGGGTTGTATTGAAATATACTATTGCTGCGGATTCCATGTAACATATTACACGCTTTCAAGTCAGGTCGCCAGTACTACCACCCTATTGCAAGGAAATTTTTGTACCTACTACATGCAAACGCATTATACAACATCCCTACCGAAATAATCGATTACGTGGTGGAGCATTCTCGACTCATTTTTCTTAAATTTGTATGTAAAATTCAACTTTTGCATGGGCACACTAGCCAAATTTTCGTCAGACCAATTTCTTTTTATCATCTTGAGGAGTAGTTTTTCTGGCAGATAATTAGACGTAGATCAACGTTTGTGAAGAAAGTTTCGAAAAAATTGAGTCTTGATGCCCGGCACGCGACTTTTGTTCTTCTATTCTAAAGCGTTGGTTGGAGTGGTACAGATACAGTTTGTCTCTTTTTAACTAACGCTTTAGAATAGAAGAACAAAAGTCGCGTGCTGGGCTTCAAAACCCAATTTTTTCGGAAAACGTTCTTCACAAACGTTGATCTGCGTCTAATTATCTGCCAGAACAACTACTACCCAAGATGAAAAAGACAAGTTGGTCTGACAAGAATTTGGCTAGGGCACACACAATAAAACATTATACATTGTATTGTGAGTTTACTGAAAAATTCTACTTCTACGACAATTATTTTCGCGAGCTAACAAGAGACAAGAATCTTTCGTTAAATTTTTTTATCGAATCGTTCTATTTATTCATCGACGAATTCTTATCTCTCATTGGCTGGCGTAACTACTTATCGCGAAAATAATTGTCGTAGAAGTAGAAGTTTTCAGCAAACTCATAATACCCTGCCCCTGCTAAATAATTCATTACTTCGGAAACAATTTTGTGAAGTTGCAAACTTACTCGTTTATTTTGAGCAAATCACCCTGGAGACTGTTATTTTGACTCGTATAGTTGCAACCTCGCCTTGGGCTCGGATATGCAAACTCTACACTCGTCAAAACAACAGTTTTCAAAGCTTGTTGCTCAAAAAAACACTTGTGAGTTTGGCTCTTATCACAAAATTACGACCTCATGTAATAATAGTAGATTACAGTGGGTGGTGTGGAAGTAAGTCATTACATGAGGGATCAATTTTGTGAAATGAGCCAAACTCAAGAGGGTGTTTTTAAGCAAAAAAGCTTTGAAAACTGTTTTTTGACGAGTGTAGAGTTTGTATCCCGAGCCGAAGGCGAGGTATACAATGGCACGAATTTACGAATGAGTTTGCGAGTGCCACGAAATGATCCTGAATGGATGACTTACTAAGCACTCCCCACTGTATGCTATTTTAATCGGTGTCCCATCCGAAAACGCGTCATTACATGCAGATATGCATGTAATGAGAAGTTTTCCTAACATACATGTAATGAATAATTTCCGTGGGGTGCACATATATGTACATATATATACATGTAATGACAAGTTTTCGGTGGGACATCGATGATACTTTACCACTGTCCAATGTAATATATTATCCCTGCAGATGTGCAATCTATTACTTGAGTCAATCTAAAGTTAGCAAACTCGAGATCAAACTGCTAAAAGGAACTTTGACACATTTTTGAAAAAATACTAGTCAGTTGGAGGTAATTATTTGTTGACAAAGCCTACACGACACTAAGGCGCTTCTTGAGAAAACTCCGGCTATGGAATATTCCGTTATTTCTCAATTATATTGATTCTTCTGAAAATGATAGTAACAACGATTGTCGGATTTTTGAAAATTTAAATTTTCTATCCCGCGCCTGACAGACTGGTTTACTTGCGCAGAATTCTACTACGTTTTTTGTTAAATTGATCTACTTGTGTAGCATGGCCATTGGACAAATTTGAGCTTAGAGAAGTGTTCAGCGGTCCTAACTGAGGCAATTATTGCTCATCAGGTGATAAATATTACTGAGAAATGTTATTCAAACGCTTCCGATCCCTCAGATCCGAGCCAATTTAAGAGCATGTCGTTAAAAAACAGCCTTTGAACTTACGTCTAGGGATACTATCCAAGGAAGAAGTTGATGAAGGGGAAGGCCCACAAGTGGCTGTGGCGCCGAAAAAGTAAAGAGGGATCGAGCAACCTACTAATAAAGGAACCTCTCGGAAAGCGTTCGAAATAAGAAGTCATATTGGAAGATGAACAAAGTTAGTCATGGCGGAAATTTGATAAGGTCTCGACACGGCAAATAAACAAATCACACCGAAATGAGGTCCTGTGAGGGTCGCTGAAATTATTTCGCCTATTATCTTCGCAAGGTAAGCATGGAAACGAGTGAAAGAAAGTTACTCAAGATTAATTTTTCGATTCGGTGATCATGGTCCAAAGTATAAAGAGAAAAATTTTATGGAATTCATAATATAAGAAATGTGTTGATATTCAATCAATTCAACACTCTGCTCTAGATCAATGGGACTAAGAGCTTCCTGTAGGGGAGTACGATCAATAACCTTGCATAACAGAGACAAAATTGGGATTAAGTTTGATCATGGATAGCCCTCCAGGATCCGGTCGTGAGAGTTTTAGAGAAATATTTGCTTGACGATGACTGAAAGTTTCGATACAAGATCGTAGTGTCGCCAAAGCTGCAACTTCTGACTCAAAACAGAACTCATACCAGAAATAGGGTTTCAAAAGAGGACTCTACGGGAAAAATTATCAAATGTCTGAAATATTTGAAAATGTCACAATCTGGGACTGTTTTAAAGCAGTCACCTCTATAATAAAGATCACTTCCTTCAAACTTCCCATATTTGCGATGAAGAAGTTTCTATTATAGAAAAAAAATGTTTATCCGACATTTTAAGTCATTTTAGAGCAAAAACCGAGCTAGAAGACTGTAGTGGCTCAATACGCCATCACCTTATAGCATCACTCAGTCATACTTCATACTAATTGCATTCATTCCATCACAGACACTCGACTAGCTAACATCAAAGGTACAGCGATTAGATACTTTGTCTTTTATTTTAGGCTTTTACACTGGTGACCCCAACGTGATCTGAACACGCAACCTTCTGATGTGGATACGTTTCTCTAGATGCTTCCACCAATGCCAATGCTAAATCCTTTTCGAGTCTGCGTGTAAATCGACGAGTAAAAAAACCGCCAGATTTAAGAAATAATGTTTTATAATTTCGTTGAATTCAAACAAGTATTAACCTCGTTCAAAGGGGAGTACAAAGGGAATCAGACTTGATACGGAACGAGTCTTAATGCTGGCTCCGACTCCAGTAGAATTTGGTTCGTCAAGTTTGTCATGATAAGGAAGAAGAAGCAATCGAAATTCTTTCCACCACTAAGCTCGACTAGGGAAACCCTTACAGAGAAGGTGTGACGCAAGTCTTTTTGTCCACTTACGAAATGAGGGAAGGGTGACGCATTAAGCTTCTAACGAAAAACGATTTTGTTCCAGTTATAAAAGTTCTGAAATCCGTCACTTTGGATACACTGTAAAATTTGCCTTTGGACGATTGTACTGTGCAAATGTAAATTTTTGCTTGTGATTACTAAAAGCGTTGAAAAAGTTATTTCGTTGTTGGGTCTGGCATTTGTGACGCAATTTTTTAAAAACTCAACGTATCGATGCTGAATGCGTCACCCACCTCTCATTTCAGAAGTTTTGTAACTGGGAGAAAATCCTGATTGCAGAGCTTTTGTAAGTAGACAAAAAGACTTGCGTCACACCTCCTCTGTAAGTGTTTTTTTTTGCGGATGTCAGTACTTTTGTAGGTTTATCTCTCAATTTGAATGTCGAAAATGACCGAAAATATCAAAAAACCCAGAGGAAATTGAAACGTCAATCAGAGACAATTTTTGGAGATTTAATTCTTAAAAATTCCATAAAGTTTTTAAAAAAATCCTAAGAATTCCTAAATTCTCACACTTAAGAATTAAGGAATTTTTTAAGAATTTTATGGAATTTTTAGCAATTAGGCACTGAGAGAAATCCACATTCATCCTAAAATCCAATCTCAGGTTGAGAATAACCAAAAAATATCGAAAAACCTGATGGATTCTGATGAAACCTGAAAAATCCACAATAATCCCACATTTGATATACTTGAGCAAATTGCGAACATACGGCGAGCCAATACTAAAGAGATATTGTGAGTGTGATGTTACGAATACCCGTACGACTGAAAAAATGGAACTGTTTTTGAGGAACTGATTTTTTTCTGAAAATTAAATTTTTTTTTTGAAAAAGTAAAATTTTTTTTAAAACAGAATTGTTTTTAGGAAATTCAAAATTTTTAAAAATTAAATTTTGGAAAACTAAGTTGTTTTGAAAATCAAAATTGCTAAAAAAATGAAAATCTAGAAAAACCCGAAAGTTTTTTAAGAATATAAAATTGTAAAAACCTTTCGAAAAATTGAAAATTTTGGATAGAATTTCATGACTAAAAAATTCAAAATTCAAAAACTCCAAAAAACTTAAGAATTTTTTCTCAACAGTTCTACGTTTTCAGGCGTGCGGGTCTTCGTAACATCACACCTGCAATATCTCTCTAATATTGGTTGGCCGTATGTCCGCAATCTGTTCAAATATTCCAAATGAGGAATATGTAGCATATTATACGAGATATATTGACATTTATAATAATCAAGGGGTAAGAAACAATTGCTTGTCACTGTAGGAAGCCCCATTGGATGATCGCATTCATGACGAGGAACACCGAACAATATAAAAAACTCCGAATTCTAGAAGTGGCCATTTCCCAAGGATTGGGCCATCATCATCATCATGAAACTTTACAGACTGTTTATAGCTTTGGGTAGGGGGTCTTTACGCCACATCCGGGTGATCTTGGACC
Source organism: Pseudolycoriella hygida (assembly GCA_029228625.1). NCBI lineage: Eukaryota > Metazoa > Arthropoda > Insecta > Diptera > Sciaridae > Pseudolycoriella > Pseudolycoriella hygida. The sequence goes on along the minus strand of CM055403.1, from coordinate 138,147,307 downwards.
ACCCTCCTCCATACCCTCCTATCCCCTGTTCACTCAGTGAAAGTTCCCTAACTTCTAAATCTGATTTAATTGAATCTATAAACCTTCTCCTTGGCCTACGCCCGGGACCTGGCTTTGGGAGCCTGATATTACCCATCCAAATGGGTCATCCCTAAGAATTCTAGAAATGGCCATATCCCAAGGATTTGGCCATATTTTGCAAAAACCCTGAGACACGGGTTCGCTAAAATTTTATTGGACCCGTACGAAGTACAAAGGTCCTATACGTTTACTACAAACAACTTTATTGCAACATGGGGTAGATCGAGGTGGGAGATGGTGGGATACATTTATTATCGTCTAAATATGACAAATGTCCGTCCGCCCGTCTCCAAATTTTTCCAAACGGCTCGACCGATCATCCTAAACTTTTTTTTCCCTGAAAGATACATGCCTCCCATGATTCTTGTTCGAAGATGAGCGAAATGGGCCAAGTAGTTCCAGAGATATTGTCGAAGAAGTGGAGGTCGGACATGAAATTTTCGAGGGTCGGCGAACCTTTTTCGCAAATATCTCAGCAAGTATAGCACGGAAATTGCTATTTTGGTGTCAAATGAAAGCATTTGATGTCACAAAACTGCAAAAGAGTTTTTGTGGGAATCAGTTCAGAAGTCTGGGCACTGGGATCAATGGAATGGACGAAACTACAAGTTAACCCCAAATTATTACCAGCTTACGTCCTGATATGATGCTAACAGTTAATTTCAAAAGCTCTGCTTTATTATGCTCAACAGAAAGACTTACGTCATTCTTCAGATAATGCTAACAACACTACTAACTCAGACGAGCCCATGTCCATCCATTACATTGAAGATGATCGAAAGTACAACTTCAAGAACATCTATTCCTAAGGATGGGCTAGGAAAGTTCGTAAAGTTGTAAAGATTACAGATAAACAAAAATCATTTATCGAAATGTTGTTTCGGCGTGGTTCAGAGACTAAGGTGAAGCTATCTGCGGAGCAGATGGCTGAGAGAATGCAAGAATATATGATTGATGGTGTATACTATTTCTGTACGGAAGAATATTTGCAGCCCAGCCAAATACGAGGCCTTGTAACTAGGTTCAATAAATCAAAACAATTAGACAAAGAAGAAGAACACATTGACATATCCGAATGTGAACGTGAACACGGACGGGTTTAACACAAAATTCGAACGATATGTACGGAAAGAACTGGAGGCCTTATAATTATATGACTTTGAATATGTGGTTTTCAAATGAATTGCAACAAATAAGGTCTTTACCTGAAAGGTCTAGAACTGAAACTAGAATAATTAGTGAAAATTCTGGACGAGTTTGTTACACTTAGAACCAAAAAAGGTACCTCGAATGTGAGTTTTTCGTGAACAATTTGGAATTTCCTCTTCCAAACATTTTTCCTTTTTTATAATTTTTGTTTTTCACACAATATAGGAACTTACTTCTCATTTGGGTTAAGTTTTTTATTCCATTTGTGGAGGTACGTAAAGCTAAAGATACAAAAAGTTACGGATTCTCAATTTTTTTTTAAATTTTTACTAAAATCAACTCCATTTTTTTTCTACGCGTCACAAAGTTCTACTTAGACATTCAATTGAAAGCTAAGAGCAATGGCTACAGCCTCCCGGTTTGGGTTTGGGAAAAAATTTTATATCGTCCCTTCCACGACTCTTTGAAAATGACAATTTTTTCGACGTTTTTGACTTCTGTAGCCAGCTACTTGCACTTGTCAGGAGTGTTGCTACAGCCAAAAGCTTTGTATCATTGGACTACTTAATCGTACATAATTTGACTGGAATCGACTTGGTCTTGTCCAAGATATTCATCAAAAACTATTTTTTTGACCTCTCTGCAGACCATTTTTCGGAGAGTTCAAAACTACAAAATAATTTTTTGAAAAAAAAACTGTTCTTCTACGAAAGTCTTCTATTGGAATGAAGAATCGAATAAGCCATAGAGATCGAAATTCCGCGACATGTTGGATCATGACCGTGCGAAGTTCTGGCAAATTCACTCTTATAGCTTTAGAGTTATTGAGTCATCCTGAATGGGTCTGGAAACGACTAAAAACCAGAAATTCCAGGAATGGTCAGTTGTTTTAAGGAAGAAAATGCGTGTCGACTGAAACAAAGATCTTAAACTTCCATAAAAATATTAGCAAAATCGATGGAGTAACAAAGGTTGACGAAATCGACCAACTCAAAATGTTCAACGGAAACTTTTTTATATGGAAACTTCAAAAATTCGTATTTCCGGATCCACTGAACCGATTTTAATGAGTGAAGACACTTCGCCTCAGAATTTTCCCTAGAGTCTGGGAAAAATATTTTGCGGGGGTACGTCACAAGGTAAGTCAAAAATTTGCTGTATATATGTCCCTAAGTATACGAAAAAATTACGAAATACGAGATGAAATTCGAGGTACACAATCATACAATGGAAATTCAAACAACAAGAAGAGGAACATTTTCACGATATGAAAGACTTCAAGTTGACTTTCATTCGATTACGGACTATATGGAGTTTAGATAACAACCTACGCTTCCCTCTAAGCTCATTCAATACATGGACTACTTGTATGATATCAGATTCGCCTCTCAAGCCAAGAAAAAGGAAAAACGTTTGATCTTCCTTACAGAGAGCTATGTACTACCGACATCTAAGTCCAGTCTCTTTGCAGAAAAATATTGATTTTGCTAAGGGCGTGCATTCGAATGAGGAGAAGAGGGTGCCTAACAAAGAGTGAAGGCGTTGATTTTTGCATAAAATTTTGAAATTTTTGCGTGACAACAGGGGAATTCATTTGTTGGCGGGATATTTGAAGGCAATTTCGTTTTGTGAATGTTGTGATAAATGTAAAATGTTGTAATTTTTCATTTTGTTTCTAAATCAAAAATAAAATGTTTGCTCATGAATTAAATTAAAAATGCCATTCATAGAACCATTTTTCATTTCCATAAAGTGTTACATAAACATTTTCTTTTTATTATCATCTTCTTTTTTAATAAAATTAATGCAAACAAATAAATCAATTGAAATAAGTTCACTAATTTGCGAAAGTAAGAAAAGTGTTTTTTGTTGACTGCTTCTCACAATTATTCAAAAGTTACAATTTTATTGAAAAAAAAAAACGTGCAAAATTGTATGGTTCGATCATCCGATTGACCAGATTAACAAGAGATTAAAAACGGCTTCCCGAAATTCTTCGAAACACATACCAAATACTTAACCAAAGTGTTTTTGAGAGACTTCACTCGAAATATCTCGGACATACCTTCGTTCGGTGTTACAGAACCATTTTTTGTTAAAAAACTTCTCTTTTGTTAAATATTTTGTCTTTTCTATTTTCTTTTATTACTTTACCAACTCCCACGATTGTGGTTACCTCGATAGTTTGGTCGAAAACTGCCACGATGCATGTTCATACCTGGTGGACCTCCTCTTCCTCTGGGTCGGAAATATGGCGCACCTCTTCCTCTCATCGTTGAGTGAAAGTTCATATTTTGAGGTGGAAAAAGTGGTTGTGGACCTGCAGGCGACTGATTGAATTGGCCCCCCATTTGATGGTTGAAATTTGGATTACCAAAGTGCTGGTTGTTTCGATTGAATGGTGGTGATTGTTGATTGTTTGGCGGTCCGTTCATTGGACCCGGCCGAAATGAATTGAAACGAGGAGACTGGTCCCTGTCGTCTAGCAATGGTCGATGATTTGCTTTGTTTGGAACGAAATCTCTCTCATCGTTGGTTGGAATTTTGGGTATTTGACTGAATGGATTATGTCGCTTCGGTGCCGTTGAATTTTGGTTTTCACTGATTTGTTGTGGATCGTTAACATCACCGTCATTATGCTCTCTCTCTGGTGCATCGTCAAAATTAGCGCTACCAACGCGATCGTCCTCCCTTGAATTATGTTCGTCCTCTCTGACATTGTTGTCCCCATCGTCGTCTTCATTCATTGGTTGATTCGTCCGAGATTCCATTCCAAAATCTGGTGGAGGTCTGTTAAAGCGTTGCCTGTCAAAATTTGGTGAATTCCATCGATTGGGCGGTTGCATCGATTTGTTTTGATTCAAACTAGGCGGACTGTTACCCCAAAAACGATTAGGCGGTGAAAAGAAATTTGGATTCAACAATGGCGGTGGTCCAGGAGGTGGACGTGTAAAATTGGGGGGTGGTGAATTGAACATGTTAATTGATCGGAAGTGCAACTCCGCATTAACATCTTTTGTATTCTGATTTGGAGAATTTTCTTCATTGCTTTGTTGTAATATAGAATGACCGGCCTTTTGATCATCATTTCCCTTGCTCATTTGGTCAATTACATTCTCGCTTGACTTAGCGTTCGCTTCCAGAGCGGTGTTGGATTTTTTATCGATTTTTTTGTCAATTTCATCTGGAAATTCTAGTTAAAGAAATCAACTTCACAAATTGGATACCCCACTACTTACCTCCATCGAATGAAAAATCGGGAAAGTCTTCGAAATCTTCATCTGACATTTCCATATCTATACTTTCAACGTTATCGTTGCCATTCTGACTTTTACGGAAATGACCACCTACGTAATAATTTTTTTTGGTTAAACGCCACATTTCGAACAGATGTGAAATTCCACCTACTGACCTTTGGTGTTACCTTTCAACGGTGTTGCACGTTGAGGAAGTGTCGCTGGCGGAGGACTCGATAATCCAGGTATTCTTATTGAAGAATCTCCAATGATAGTATCTGATGATGACACTTTCGTTGAGGAATTTGATTCTTCAGCATCACCAATTTGTTTATGCATATTGTCGTGAATGTGTGGATTAATGCGATAATCGGAATCTACCGGTGGAAATTCTTCCTTCAAAGATTCCGTGATTTCCAGTATCTTTCGGAAATCCTAAAAAGATAATTTCATTTTCAATCGCAAGAAACAGTTGAGATATCTATATCCAAAAGACGGTTTGTCACTTGACATGTAAAATGTTAGTGAATTGTAAGAAAATGTTTGTATCGCAACTATACTAACCATGTCACCCTTCCACAAATCTGTAGATTTTGTAGCATCTGCAGCCTCACCGTCAGATTTTCGTATCGGTGGGGAACCAGTTAATGAAATCAGATTTCGATGGTCCACATCGACAGATCGACCTTTTTCCGTGTTTAACAAATTTGGTGCACTGGGTAGTCTCAATTGTCTGTGATCTACATCGCTGGTATTTTGAGTCACTGACTCGGAATCATGACCATGGTCGATGTACTCAACAACCGATTCAGATCTTCCTTCACGTTCAAAATGCGGTGGAGAGACTGGAGTTTCAATAGTTTGATTGAAACTATCGGCCTGTGAATTATTCCAACTCATATCTAAGTCCCAACTCTCAGGATTGTACTCGTCACTTAAGTTGCCATCGAATACTGGTGGAACGGGTGGTGGTGCTAGAGGCATGTGATTGTTGAAATTACTTTGATTCAATGGATATCGGGGCCGTGGCGGATGCGAATAGTTGCTCATTGTTGAGTTAAACGAAGGATTGAAATTTTGATTTGGCTGTGCGCCATAATGACTATTTGGTGGCGGTCTAGCTGGCGACGAATTGTATGGATTGGTTGGTGGCATTGGTGGTGGTCGATAGCCGCCTTGGGGTGGTGGTGGTCGAAATGGCATATTTTGTTGCGGTGATGTGTAACGTGGACCTTCACCATACATCGCCGGTAAATTATAGTCATTGGACACTGGAGGCACAGGTTGCGGCGGATTTGGAGAGTATGACTCTGGCATTATTGATTTGAAAAATTCGTCAATGTTGAAATCAGTGAGATCTTTCGCTATTGAACTCGATCCAATCACTTGAATAGGCTGCGCGTCTGTTTTGGGACTTTCAGCTTTGAAATCGCTAATGTTGAACGGTAAGTTTCCACTATCAGCAAAGCCTAAAAATCCGTTGTTGGTCTTGTTGAGGAAATTCTGCGTTATAAGGAAAAAAGTGAAGCTTCTAGGGTGTTTTTAGCTTTGTTGAATGGGTGTACCGTACATGACTTAACTCCAGTAAATCAAAATCGTTGTCGGGTTCAGGTGAAGGCGCATTTATATCAGGTGATGGTATTGGACTTGGTAATTTGGTGCAAAGTTCATCCAATTTTCGTTTCATTGTCTTGATTCGATTACCAAAATTTCTGTATGCCTAAAGACATCCAAGAAAATTAATTGATTCAAAAGTAGTAAGAAGACACAATGTCTTACATTTGCCACGACTTTCACCTCTCCTCTTTGATTATGATAAAATGCGTCAGTCTGTTCTAAGACGGCAATCAAAATGGTTCTGGCTTTGATCTCAGTGTTTAACGCTCTAATGTAATGCTCAAGCTTATGCATGTGATCATCTATTTCTCGTTTTACATCTTCCACATGTTTTCTATCTACAAAAAGGACATTGCACGTATGTAAAATTAGAGATGAGCGGGTTGCCCGAAACTTCGAAAAACCCGAATTTTTTTTCGGGTTCATGGGTTTCGGGTTTCGAAAATTTTAATCGAGTCGGGTTCGGTCCGGGTCGGGCTTAGAAACAATTCGGGTTTCGGGTTTCGAAAATTTTTATCGGATCGGTTTCGGTCCGGGTCGGGTTTCGGAAAATGGACGACCCGCTCATCTCTATGTAAAATATACCCATCGACTCGGATGATCGTGAGCTTTTGGAGTTTAAAAAAGCTTTGCATTTAATAGCTGGTCTCACCTAACGTAAGTTACGATTATTGATTTAGTTCAACACCGTCTTCTTTTGTACCCAGAGGAGAGTAAATAACGTAATGAAGAGTCATCTGGTGTCAACTTTTGAAATATTCAACAGTTCGTATGGAATGTAGAGACAACTTCATCAATTAATTTACAGACTTAATTATTTCTTCACAAAATTCACATGAAATTCGCTATAGGTCATTCTCAATATCTCAATGAAAAGTGCGATAGCTAATTATCCTAGTAATATCGACATCATGAACTGAAGACAATCTGCTCTAAATGTCACAATCCTTAAATCAGTTAGTTTGCTTCAAACGTCAAGTGTATAGAATGTGCTGCCATCTATTTTCGCTAAGAACTCTTCATACCTTGACATAAGCCGATGACGCTATCCTATTCACGTCTTACAATAAATAGAGTTGGGAATCGTAAACTCAAATTTAACGCGATTTTAGCGTGAAAAATGAACACCATCGGTTGTGTGCCTGGAAATGTTTTTTTCCCGGTTAGCGAGTCAAAATTTCCCGGGAACAAGAAACCAGCTTCCTTAAACCTTACTTGGGATTCCCAACGCACATTTCCCAATTCCTAGTAGTACACGCTTCCCAACAATCTTGCTAAATTACCCTTTTTCTGAGTTTTTTTTTTGCAAAAACCTTGCAAACCTGACCTTTTCTTATGCCACCAGTAAGATTTCCCAATTTTCCAATTTCTCATGACTTCCCTAAAATTTCTGATGACTTCCCTAATTTCCTTTTAACTTTTCCCTGCGAACTAAAATTTTTCACACAATAATTTCCCATTAACGATGTTCGCAGGTTCGCGCATTATTTCCATGCACGATCGGGTGTACCCTTTTTTCGTTTTCGTTCAAACATTTTTACACACATGAATTACACAATTTCGGAAAATCTGCTACGTTTATATTTACGTACGCACCATGATTACCAAACGCAGAAATTTGATTACGGTAAACATTCATTAAGAGTGAAATAGCGAAAACTTCGACAAATTTTGGGCAATTAGCATGCATACCATTTTTGATTTTCACAAATTATGGCTCATTCGATTCCTCATTCGATTCTAGGGGACACAAAAAATATGTGTTATGTGTTTTTATTAATTTTCAACAATGTCTGGTTTTCAAAGTCAAAGGTGGAGCATACTAAGTGCCCGAAAATTTTTAGACCCGTACGAAGGTCTGATGCGTTGAGTACCACGTTTGTTACATTGCGAATTCGAATCCGGGAGTAAGGAGGAAACTTTTTTGTTGCCTCCAGATGACAAATCAACGAAAAAAACAATGTCCGTCTGTCTGTCGGTCTGTCTGTCCGTCAGCACGATAACTTGAGTAAATCTTGACCGATTTTCAAAAAAAAATTTTTTTCCTGAAAGGAAGTTGAAAAATATTTTATGGGATTGAATCTGGGAACTGTCGGCCCAAGGGCCGCCGAGCTAGGGCCGTTTAAGTGGTTTTTGGTCTTTTGCACATAGCTCGAGTAAATCTTTTCTGATTTTCATAATTTTTTTTTTGTTTGAAAGATCTGGGCATGGCCGACAATTTATGGAAGAAACTTTTTTTAATTTGAGTCTTTGGACTTAGCTAGGGCACTAAAAAAGAGTTTTTGTTAGGGCTCTATGTGTTTTTTGTACATAACTCGAGTAAATCTCTTCCGATTTTCAAAAACTTTTTTTTGTTTGAAAGATCTCGGCACGGCCGACAGTTTATAGAAGAATTTTTGCCTGTGCTTAGGGCTCAAGTGGGCCTCATGTCGGTCCTAAGGTCGGCCCTAACATAAAAACATGTTTTTTGCTATGTTGCAGAGCAAATTGAGGGAAACATTTTTGTCTATGGAATTATGTATCCGAGGCCTCTACTTAGGGCCCTAGGTCAGTACTAAGGTCGGCCCTAGCCCAAAAAATAGTTTTTTGGAATGTTGTAGAAAAAATTGAGGAGAACATTTTTCTCTATTTGGAGGTCAATTTTGTGCGTTCGGAGAATTTTTTTACACCGCTACTTCGGACGGGTTTTTCAAAATTGCCCTACGGGCAATTTCCACTACAGTCTAATGTGAACGCTCGATAGCGTAGTGGTTAACACGTCTGCTTGCTACTACGAGATTGAGTTGCCAGTGCGTTGGTTCGAAACTCAACCGCAGACGGATTTGTACCGATTGTTAGATTTGTAAACAAAACAAAACTGATTGAATCGTTTAAGTCGAGTGAAGTTGAGTGTAGTGCCATCGTACGGCTTACCGGAAAAAGCATTGTTGGGAGAACCGGTATTCTACTCCTACTAATTTCGCTCCTAGTTATATCTCATAGATGGCACTGGGTTTGTCGCACAGCTTACCACTGGCACAGTAAAACTTTCCGGTAATGAAAGGATCTCAAAAAGTAGAACCACAAATAGCGAAACTAGTAAATAGTGATCTAGCCTCTAACCCTTCATGGGTTGTAAGGCAGATTATTATTATTATTATTACTAATGTGAACGCAATATTTACTTAAATACGTTCCAGTCTTTTCGTAACATCAACTCTGTTTGCCGCATTTATTCTGATACGTACGGGTCCGTTCATATGTTTTTTTATGTAAATCGATGAAGAAGTGAGCGAAAATATTGGCTTTAGCTAGGGTTGCAGTACTAAGTGAGACAATCATTTTGAGTACACTGAAAATTCTTGGATTTTCACGTTAGTTGTATGCTGCATACATATATAGTGATATGCTGTATATATTAGTTGCAAGTTGTATAATATACCCACATGCAGCATTTCGTATGCTGCATGTTGGTATATTATACAACTTGCAACTAATATGTGCAACATATTACTTTGGATATGTAGCATACAACCAACGTGAAAATTCAAGAATTTTCAGTGTACCATCAACCTTCGCCACCCTTCCTCTGTGGGGAGCAATCCGCCTAGAATTCTAAATCTGTTAAAAAGTCCAAGGGGTCCCGTTAATGCATGAGAGCATTATCTTATCGATAATTTATTTTATTGAAGAAAATAGAAAAGTCATTCGTTCATTTTAACGCAAAGACAACGCACCCGCTGGTGGTGGGCCTACTTTCACAAAAATAGTTCTTTCTTCCTGCAATAAAACAGAATCAAGGAAGTTTTTGCGGGTAATGGTAGTAGGGATGGTCCTCATCATCCCATTGCGAAGGATTCTTTTGGAAAACAGCCTGCCGAAATCGGACGCATCTTCCAGCGGATTTTTTTATATGTGCCCAGATAGGTATTGGTCCCTAGCAGCCAAAAATATTTTTTAAAAAATTCAGTGAGGTGATCAAAGTTCAAAGAAATGCAATTTTCTTATGGAAATTTTTCCAGTTACACGCAACGGATATGGTAGTGTGAGGTGTCGTTGGAAAGCTCATTACACGTAGTTTCAGGCCAAACTGGGTATTGTATAGTTTTTAATCATCTACACTGAGATACGAGCAGTTGAAAAAGTCATGTTTTTATCGTTTTTTTAACTGCTCATATCTTAGTTCAGATGATTTAAAGCTCTACAAGACCCTTTTTGGCTCGAAACTACATGCTTTAATTTTCAACGACACCTCACACGACCTTGTACGTTTCGTGTAACCGGAGAAATTTCCATAGGAAAATTGCATGTTTTTGGACTTTGATCACGTTCCACTAGCCACCCAAGCACCGATAAATTTTTTTAAAATGTTTCTGGCTTCTAGGGTACAATGCTTTTCTATGCATAGATAAAAAAGTTCACTGGAAAATACTTCTGATTTCCCATAGGTCATTTGATTTTGCGAAAACTTCGAACGATTTCGTACACTTTTGGGACAACATGTCCTACTTTTTCCCGATGAACGTGTCATTCGATTCCTTCTTCTGTTGTAAATTCAATATTTTGGGAGAGTTATGGTGTGCTAAGTAAGTGCATGTCAGGGGTGATAAAAATGGTTTTTTGGCTATAACTCGTGTAAAACGAAATGAAATCAAATGAACTTTTATGGGATGGTACGCTCCAATGATACAAAGGTTTTTCATCATTGGATTCCTTGGAACCTTCCCCCACTCCTGAGTTATTAGTCATTTTAGGTGGAAACTTCGGGAACGCTTTACTGCTTGAAGCAGCGATGAACCGAAAAACTGAGTATAGGGTGTTCTAGTATACTACCCCTACTATAATACCATGCAAAGACTTCCCCGGTTTAAGACTGTTGCACCGGTCTGGAACAACTTTTGTAAGAAACTTCAATTTTTGACACTTCTTCTTGACTATTTTCAGCTGAAGAAGTCTGTATAACTGCCTTGAAACATGATCTGCAGCTGGATATGCGAAAAAGTGTTCAAAACGTTCTAAATTTCCATATAAAACTCAACATCTTCACGCTTCCTTTGGTAACCAACACCCCCCCCCCTCCCTTCCGTACAATACACCGTCACTTGTGAACAGCTTTTTCGCATATCCAGCTGCAGATCATGTTTCAAGGCAGTTATACAGTCTTCTTCAGCTGAAAATTGTCAAGAAAAAGTGTCAAAAATTGAACTTTCTTACAAAAGTTCTTCCAGACCGGTGCAACAGCCTTAAACCGGGGAAGTCTTTGCATGGTCTTGCACCTAAAATGACTAATAACCCAGGAGTGGGGGAAGGCTCTAAGGAATCTAATAATGAAAAACCTTTGTATCATTGGAGCGTACCATCCCATAAAAGTGCATTTGATTTCATTTCGTTTTACACGAGTTATAACTAAAAAACCATTTTTATCAACCCCTGACATGCACTTACTTAGCACACCATAACTCCACCAAAATATTAAATTTTCCAAAAATGAGAAATTACTTTTCTTACAATAGAACAAGGAATCGAATGGCACATTCATCGGAAAAAAGTAGGACATGTTGTCCCAAAATCGTTCGAAATTTTGCAAAATCACTCTTAAAAGAATCCCTCTGCAGCAGTTTGTCAGCACAAGGCTGTTGCACCAAGGGGTTGTCCACTTCATTTTTTTTGGTACAGGCTGATGGAATTTTTGGATTTAAAATGGAATTTCAGGAATTATTGGAATTTTAGTGGAATTTTTGGACTTTCAATGAAATTTCTGGAACTTTCGGAACGTCTGAATTTGAAAATGAGGTCTGAATTTGGGAAATTTTGTGGAATTTTTGGAATTTCGATGAAATTTTTTTATGAAAATGGAAATTTTGGTACAAATTTTTGACCAGTGGATAACCCCTCGTGTTGCACTCAACTAAAGTCCCGCTATTTCGCCATTTCGCTTCCCACAGAGGAGGGGTGTCAACGCTTGATAGTACTCAAAAGGATTGTCTCACTAAGTACTACAATCCGTCCTATACATAACCGAAACTATGGCTAATTCATACAAACAGCTTTGCGTAAGTCAGAGGAGTAGCCCTCCAACTGCGTAAAATATTATAAATTCGTAAAATTAATGCTGTTCTCTCATTGGTTGAATTCAAATATTCGCGTGAAATTAAAATAAAAGTTCGTGAAAAATTTTACGAAAAAGTAGAAATGTGTTTAGTGCGCGCAAGGTGTGTAAACACAAATTTTACGCGCGTTCGTGAAATTGAATTTTTTCCACATGTTCCACCCATTTCCAATTTTGCGCATAGTATGAAATATCAGTTTGCGCAGACATTTTACGAAGTTGCGTAAGCTTTGGGTTTACCCTTATCATTTGAAAAAAAAATTGTTCTGACTATGGCACAATAACGTTTTGTATTTTTCTGATGTCAACTTGTCGTTTTCTCTTTTTTCGTCGCATGTAATTTTTAGTGATTTTCTCAGGAGATATTTATTTTTATCATTAGTGCTCAAAAGACTCTTTTTGCCATTGAGATGGGTGGTAAAATAGTTAGTAGTTGCGATATGTAGTTGTTTTTGTCACTAGATATGAAGTTATCAAACGAATGAAGCGAGTTGGATAACCACATCGTGTGACAAAAACAACCAATTTTGGAACGTGTTTCATACAAGACTTTGTGAAACGTAAGCTTTTGAACTTGTTACAAAAAGTAACTTTTCATCACCCAATTGAGTGATGAAAAGCTACTTTTTGTCACTAGTGATAAAAAGTAACTTTTTCTCACTCATTTGGGTGATAAAAAGTTCATTCAAAAGTTCACGTTTCACAAGTTGTTGCATAAAGTCTTGTATGAAACACGTTGCGAAATTGATTGTTTTTGTCACACGATGTGATTATCCAACTCGCCTCGCTCGTTTGATAACTGCACATCTAGTGACAAAAACAACTCCATTTCGCAACTAGTTGCATACAAGTTCAATTTTGACCAACAAAAAACTTGCTTTTTCGTTCGTCATTTAGGTGTCGCATGAGGTCACTTTTCGCACTAGTGCGGCAATATTATTTTGTGTACCTCGAGCAACTTTGTAGTACTGTGGGAAATCTTTGAAGCTCTCTGTACACAAAAGTATGTGTAACCTCGGACAGCAAAAACATATTTCGAGTTTCGGTTGAGTCAACAAGGTCCTCGGCTGCGCCTTGGACCGTTTACTCCAACTCGTTCCGAAATATTATTTTGCCGTCCTAGGACCACCTGGGCTAATTCTCAATCACAAATTGACTTGGATTCTTCACTTTGAGAAAAAAATGGTAAGGCAATCGGCATTTTCTGGATGTGCAGGAACGCTTTCGGTAGAACGTGGGGTCTGTCACCTGGTGGATATACACCGCAGTGATCAGACCAACTTTGTGCTACGGATGTGTGGTGTGGTGGCCTAGAGTGGATGTTCAAACATCTAAAAAAACGTCTCGACATGTTGCAACGGCTTGCAGGCTTATGTATCACAGGAGCCAAAAATTCCACTTCCACTTTGACGTTAAAGACCCTCCTATCTATACCACCTCTAGATTTGCATGTTAAATCAGTAGCATTTAATGCATCGATAAACATGGAATGTAACGGGGAGTGGCTTACTTCTTCAGGTAAGGGGCATAGAACGATCAGAAATCTCATTAGGGAAGATCTGTTGGATATGCCTAGCGATCAAATTAAGGCAGTGCTGATGCTTGATGACAAGTTTAAATTCATTATTCCTGATAGAGATGACTGGTTGGGCGATTTTAAGGTTTATCCCCCAGCTGAGGGAATAGTATGTTACACAGATGGCTCAAAACGAGACGGCCTATCAGGCACTGGTTTCCATCAACACCCTCATATAGAAGTCAGTCTGTCAACAGGAGAATACGCAACAGTTTTTCAAACGGAGCTCTTTGCCACATCAGAGATATGTATATCTATGATGTCGAAAGAGATTACCGGGAAAAACTTATACGTTTGCACAAATAGCACATCAGTAATGCAAGCAATCGAATGTCCCCTTGTGAATTCTGAAATGGTTCGCCACTGTAAATCCCAGCTGAATGACGTTGGTTCCAAAAATGAGGTTACAGTGATGTGGGTACCCGGGTATGAAGGTATCGAAGGCAATGAAAAGGCTGATGAGCTGGCAGATGATGGTGCTTGTCGCAGAATCTTTCTTTGGTATTTCAAAAGCGGCAAGGAAGAAGGTGGCAAAAGAATGGCTACATCGCGAGCACACCAAAACTTGGATGAATTATGATGGAGGAAGACACACAAAAATTTTCTGTCAAGCTCCGTCCAACGACTTCAGTAGGGAACTTCTGAACCTTAGCAGAAAGAATGTCAAAAGAGTGGTTGAAGTCTTAACAAATCACTGTGGAATAAATCGTTGTCCTTTTTCCGATGCTTGAGTCGTTGCCGTTTATCCTGTCCGATCCGAGGCTGTGTTGGGGAATTCATAATAAGACTGTTTTTACGGTGTCTGGGAGTTAGCCAAGCGCCCAACCTACTTTCCTTCTCCCGATGACCCGTAGGGAAGTCACCAGGTGGTGATGGTAGCCCATCTGACTAGGGCTGTGTATGTTGCCGTTGTCTCTTGCTGTTGAGATCATCCGCCACCATACTAAGTCGCCATCCCATCTTGATAGCGCCTAGCTGCCTTCGGCCCTCCCTATACGTGCCGTTTAGGTACTACCCGAAGGCAGCCCCACTCATGCTTATGCTAAGTGACCCACACTACTACACCAGGGTTGGTTACCTGATCGTTCATGCGGGTTGCTCACTATAACAGGTGTCACCACGGGTAGGATAGGATGTAGGAGTAGGTGGACAGAGGCTAAGGTACATAAAGGAGTACTATATTACGCTTAACACACCATTTGACACCATTTGTGGAATAAACAAATACCTTTTCGACATCAACTGCAAGGATGATCCGAAGTGCCCGTGCGGGCGAAGTGTCATATTCTGACAGATTGCCCTAGGTTCAGACTATTCAAGAAAAATATTCTAGGCATGCCCAAACTTCAAGCTTCACAGCTCATCATTCAATTCCTCGACCTGGAGAAACTTACAAATTTCCACGAGAAAACGAAACTTTTCCCTTGATGATGATGATGATAATGAAGGATGAGCACATTGCGAATTTCGGACTAATGACTATTTGTCTGTTTGTTTTTAGTATATTTTGCTTTTGTTTGTCGTATAACTTGTTTTTCTTCTTCTCTCCTCTATTTATATTTTTAGTCTTTGCTTTCTTTAAAAAAAAAAAAAATTGTGAATTTCTGTTGACAATAAACGAAGGATTAGAACAAGGGATCATAGATCCAGGTTCCTGTCTAATTTTAGACCCCCGAAAACACCCTTATCTGTCTATCTGTGTCGGCAATCTCACATCTAGTGCGTTAAATTACCTTCATACGTAACTTGTATCAAAAACTACTATTTTGCAGTCAAGTTTAACTTCATAGAAAAATGCAAGATCGGCACGATGCTGCTGAAAGAGAAAAAAGGTTTTTTGAAAAGGCACCCAAAAAATTGTTGTGGCTTTCGAAAAAGGGACTCCAATAGATTTCAAAACCGGTTTCACTTTATTCCGATCAGATCCTTCCCCATGTACCAATACGAGATTTTCGATTTTTTTTCATCGGTTGGGCTGATCTTTTTAAAAAAATTTTCGTTTTCTTCTGTTTTTTCCTACTGAAAAGTTTTTAATTTTTGAGAAACTTAGAAAAAATTTTTTTTGGAATTTTTCGGAAAGGATTTAGAGATTGCGCAATCGCAAAATGTGCTTTTTTGGTCATTTTGGAGCGTTTTCGGCCACTAACTCTCACAACATCAATCAAAACGGCGTTATGATATTCTTAATGAAAACCACATTAATTTCCTTTCCCACGACGCCCCACACGAGACATTTGATAAAAAATTGGATTTTCGGCGTCGATTATAGTTTGCTGATTTTTGCTACTTTTCAGTCACATGGTGGGTTTTGAGCTTCACTCTTCACGCGTTAACTGGACACTTCAAGATACTATTTTTCCTGGAAAGTATAGTCCCCAACCTTTCCAACGACACCCTACATGAGACATTTGGTGATGAATTGGATTTTTGGCAACTGTTAGTGTTCGAGCACTTTTCACGTCTTTACCGCCAATTTTGAAGTTTTACAACCTCCAGACTTCAGTCGGAAGGAATTAACGTCTTAAAGGAATTTTTTCTGGAAAGCCACTATCATTACCTTTCCAACGACACCCCACTTGAGAAATTTATTGAAAAATTGAATTTACGACGGCCATTTGAGAGGAGGTGATGGCCAGAGCAGCGAAATAGTCGGAAACATTACCTTCACTCAAATAGCTGCCGTAAATTCAAATTTTCAACAAATTTCTCAAGTGTGGTGTCGTTGGAAAGGTAATGATACTGGCTTTCCAGAAAAAATTTCTTTAAGACATTAGTTCATTCCTACTGAAGTCTGGATGTTGTAAAACTTCAAAATTGGCGGTAAAGACGTGAAAAGTGCTCGAACACTAACAGTTGCCCAAAATCCAATTCATCACCAAATGTCTCATGTGGGGTGTCGTTGGAAAGGTTACGGACTATGCTTTTCAGGAAAAATAGTATCTTGAAGTATCCAGTTAACGCGTGAAGAGTGAAGCTCAAAACCCACCATGTGACTGAAAAGTAGCAAAAATCAGCAAACTGTAATCGACGCCGAAAATCCAGTTCTTTATCAAATGTCTCATGTGGGGCGTCGTTGGAAAGGAAATTAATGTGGCTTTCCGTTAAAAATATTATAAAGCCGATTTGATTGATCTTGTGACAGTTAGTGGCCGAAAACGCTCCAAAAAGACCAAAAAAGCACATTTTGCGATGGTGCGATCTCTAAATCCATTGCGAAAAATTCCAAAAATTTTTTTTCTAAGTTTCTCAAATATTAAAAACTTTTCAGTAGGAAAAAACAGAAGAAATCGAAAATTTTTTTAAAAAATCAGCCCAACGGATGAAAAAAAATCGAAAATCTCGTATAGGTACACGGGGAAGGATCTGATCGGAATCAAGTGAAACCTTTTGTGAACTCTATTGGAGTCCCTTTTTCGAAAACCACAACAATTTTGTGGGGGCCATCCATAAATGACGTCCGGTTTTTTCAGTGCTGCCAGCACATTTAAATCGTTAATAACTCGATAAATGTGCATTCTGGCGAGTCAAACGTGTGTTCTACCCCCCCATTTGGGGGGTTATTTAGAGGGGTACAACACACATTTGAATCACCAGAAAGCATATTTATCGAGTTATTAACGATTTAAATGTGCTGGCAGCACTGAAAAAACTGGACGCCATTTATGGATGGCCCCTTGGGTGCTTTTTCAAAAAAACTTTTTTCTCTTTCAGCAGCACCGTGTCGGAAAACACACTTTTGAAATTAAAATATAAAATCAACCTTAAGCTTTGGAGGCATGTCGTAGAACAACTTTTTGCTCTGAATGTTGTTTCACATAACTTAAAAATACCTTTGCTCGATACTTTACCGCGACCATCAGCTTGACCGGTGTATATTGAAAAAACAAATGAAAGAAGCTATTTTACATATTTTTGTATCTTAATCTTCAAATAGATTGATAATGGATTAGAATTCATTAACATTTTCTCATCGTTTGTTGATTATTGAAAAAATGACTGATCGAGAGAGACGTTCACGTCGTTGAGACGAAATTTGTTCTAAATCAAATTGCTGAAGGTTACGTAGTGTCGTATCATAAAGTAGCTTTTAAGGAGCGCTGTGAGAATCGCATCGCGTACGGTTTGTGTGAAAGCTCAACTTGACAGAACAAACAATTTTTTTAAGTTGAGCTTTCACACAAACCTTACGCGACCAGCGTTACAATAGTACCACTCTTTTAGTCTCACCGTTTTCGAACAAGGGGAAAAGTAGAACTATCTTCACGCCGCATATATGTAGCGTTACAATAGTACCACTTTTAGTGAAAGTGGAACTAAAGTACTTATTATATTAGACGCGATGCGAATCGCATCGCGTAAGGTTTGTGTGAAAGCTAAGCTTAGCAAAAAATTTTTTGTTCTATCAAGTTGAGCTTTCACACAAACCTTCCGCGATGCGATTCGCATCGCGCTTAATATAATGATCCCTTAAAACAGTCGTACTATTGCAACGTCGGTACTTACGTGATTCGATTCGCATCGTACTCAATATACAGGAACGGACAAGTGAAAACCGACAAGTTTCTGATTTATCATACGAATTTACCATACAAATCAGAAACTTGTCGGTTTTCACTTTTCCGCTCCTGTAATAATCCCTTGAAAAACACATTCGAAATATTCACTCGAGCTTAGAAAAGCTGAAAGCTCTGAAACCCACTGGATGCAGGTGATGAGCATCCAGCAATATGAGCAATGAAGCAGTAGAGACGCGACTTATAACTTATTAGGGCTAATAAAATTTACTGTCACCTAACAATAAAGGCCTACCTTTCAGCGAATGAATATTCTCAGTATCACATAACGGCGTCTTCAACAATATCTTGAAACTTTTGTCGGTTTCCTTTTCATTGCGTACACAATTTCGTATGTGGTCGGAGATGATACTAGCCTGCTGTTCATCGTCCGATTCAGCTTGCTGTTGTCTTTGATTGATCGGATTGATGCTAATCAGATTATGTAGATCCGTTAAAAATTCTTCATTATAGACACCTCGCTGGTCCCAAATGTTAAAAATGCGAATGATTTTGTTTTTAACTTTTTCATCTCTGTTGAATAGAAGAGTTTAGGTTGTAAAAATTTTGATTGCGTTCACTTTTCTATGGTTTCAACCTACCGAACCATAGTGGTAGCTTTCTGCAATGTAGTTCCCCAGCTATCAACGAACTCGTAGTTCTTCCTTTTGCTGTGTTGAATAACATCATTTGCCAAGTGGAATAGTGTCAGACGATGCTCTACTTTAACTTTAATTGGAGAAAACATTTTGGGTTTAAAATTAGAGTAGAAATGACTAAAGGGACGCCCAGAATAGGTGGGTGCTTGACAACGAATAAAATTCCGTGTCCTGCCCAGGCTGAATAGAAACCAGATTCAAAAATTGCTAAAAATAGCTCA
Organism: Pseudolycoriella hygida; assembly: GCA_029228625.1. Taxonomy (NCBI): domain Eukaryota; kingdom Metazoa; phylum Arthropoda; class Insecta; order Diptera; family Sciaridae; genus Pseudolycoriella; species Pseudolycoriella hygida. The sequence goes on along the minus strand of CM055403.1, from coordinate 138,128,127 downwards.
CATGACGCAACGCGCTTTTTTACCCCCTGTATGACTTCAGTCTTTTTTGAGAGAGATGCCTTATGAACAGTCCATTTATGGAATTTTGGATTAAATGTAGTTTGTCATTGTCGCAGATGAAAAACATCAACCACGACAACTTCAGCTTCAGAATACCAAAAGTGATTTCTTTACCTTGTTTGAGAACATTCAGCCAACTGCTTACAATTTTCTTGTGATTTGTCCTATTTTTCAAGCACCAGGCTGACATGCTCTGTATGCTATCCTGCGTATCCTTCAAGCCCGTCAGACGTTGCTCGAATTCGACCGAATTGAAATCTTCCGGGTCCATTTTGAGTTGGTTTTAAATTGATAAAAATATTCAAATGAAATTACTGTAGTCTTGACATTTATATATTTGCAACATTTTCACATTAAAACACTCCAGTTGCTATTTGGCGTACGGTACGTTCAGGTTGATAAAACAAATTCCAATATTTACTTAATTTGTATTATTTAGACACGAGATGTCTTTTTGCACTGACAATTCTATATCAATAGATGGGAATGAGAAGAATGAGAACCGCACAAAATTCATCAACGCGTTCGCGACGATTCGCGCATTTCTTATCGATAAAGATCAATTTTCCGTTAGCATTTATCGACTAAAAATCATTCACAGTTGTCTTATGTACGAATGACCGACTCCACAATGGAATTTAGTGAAGAAATTGTTTTATAACTTTGTTTTCTCGAAAAAGATAAAAAGCTTTTGCGATAGTCAACAGTCCACCATGTTGTTTTTCGGACATGATAAAATTCTTCTTTAAAATTAATATTTTGGTCAATGAGCGGGAGAACATATGCCTGTCAAAGAAAACAAGTTCCGTTCGTTCCGTTCACTTCTTCATTTCAAAATTGCTTTCAGTTTTTACCACTGCAAAAATTTGACATTTGAGGATTGTATAATACTTACTTACTTATACATACTTTGTAAATGTAAAATTTTTGAGGGTGAAAACTGAAAGTGATGAAAAATTATTTCGTTGTTGGGTCTGGCATTCATGACGCAATTTTTTAAAAACACAACGTAACTTTGCTTTAATTTTTTTGCGTATCGAAGCTAAATACGTCACCCTCCTCTCTCCTCTGATTTCCGAACTTTTGAAACTGGCAGAAAATCATTTCGCGTTAGAAGCTCAATGCGTGACTCTTTTCTGATTTCAATTTTCACATTTTTCACAATTTTTCACATTTGAGCATGCTCAACAGTCTCAAAAGCCTCAATAAGATTGTGAAAAATATTTTTGTCGAAAATGAGTACACTCAACAGTCTCATTGGCTAATACAAATATTTTTCACAATTGAGCATGCTCAACAGTCTCAAAAGCCTCAAGGAAATTGTGAAAAATATTTTTGTCGAAAATGAGTACACTCAACAGTCTCATACCCTTTCGTAACAACGGTTCAAAATAAGACGACAAATACGCATGTGCAATTTAGCAACATGAGTTACGTCGTTGGCGGTCCACAAGCAAAGTTAAGCATCATTCGGTGCGGTTAGTACTTAGATGGGTGACCAGAAAAAGTAAATAAAAATAAAAAAAAAATAGCTTTCTAATATAATTTCAGATTAATCGCGAATTGTGAAGAAAAGAGTACGTGGCGGCGCATCTACGAACAAAATGAAAAAGTTTCAGTATCATTGGCGGCAAAAAAGCATCTCAAACTGCAATTCAAAATTAGCATACTCAAGAATCTCACATAGCATCAAAGTGAACATACTCAACAGTCTGAAATAGTCTCAAAATGAGCAAAATGAGACATATTCACTTCAGATTGACTTCTTTGTGGAGTTGTTTTTCTGGTAGATAATCGAGCCTAGATCAACGTTTACTAAGATCATTTTTCGAAAAAATGAGGTCTAGGTAGCCGCGGAGGACTTTTGTTCTTATATTTCAAAGCGTTGGTTAGAAAGAGACAGATCTTGTTGGTTGTTCTAACCAACGCTTTGAAATATAAGAACAAAAGTCCTCCGCGGCTACCTGGATCCAATTTTTTCGAAAAATGATCATAGTAAACGTTGACCTAAGCTCGATTATCTACCAGAAAAACAACTCCACTTACTTACTTTACTTTTCCGGCGCTACAGCCACTTGTGGGCCCTGGCCTGATCCAGAACGTCCTTCCACCGGCGCCTATCTCTCGCCGCTCACTGCCAGCTCCTTATTCCTAAATCACGCAGATCTGATTCGATGCCATCGATCCAACGCATTTTTGGGCGGCCAACACCTCTTTGCCCCTCAGGATTGTTTCGGAATAATGTTGAGGGGGCCCTGCTTCCATCCATGCGCACTAAATGCCCTGCTCACCTCAATCGCTGGACTTTTACCACTGCCAGTATATTCGGTTCGCCAAAGTCACGTTGTAATTCGAAGTTGTATCTTGTTCGCCACCTTTCATTCTCGCGCACCGCCCAAAGATCGTGCGAAGGACTTTACGCTCGAATGTTAGGAGCATCCGCTCATCACTCTTTTTCACAGTCCAGGATTCACAGCCGTACATCAGCACTGGACGTATAAGAGTTTTGTAGATTTGGCACTTTGTTTTCTTTGATAGCAACTTTGGGCGCAATTGTTTATTTAACCCGAAATAACATCTGCTTGCCGCCATAATACGCCTCTGGATCTCAGGTGTTGTATCACCGTCGGGTCGTATTAGAACACCAAGATATGTGAACTCTTCTACCACCTCTATGTTGAGTTCCCCAATTGTTATCGAGTTACCTTGTTGACTGGCTACCGAATTTGGCGTGGTCTTCATGTACTTGGTTTTGGCCTCGTTGATCAACAATCCCATTCTTTCCGCTTGGGTCTTAAGATTTGTGAAAGTGTCATTTGCTGCTGCGTGTGTTCGACTAGCGAGGTCCAAGTCATCTGCAAAGCCCAGTACTTGTATTGTTTCATTTGCCAGTGTTTTGTTCGTCTTAATGCCAGCACGCCTCATCGCCATTTCTAACGACAAATTAAAGAGTAAACAGGACAGTCCATCTCCCTGTTTCAACCCTTCTCCTACAGCAAACTCATTTGGCAGGTCATTTTGCACCTTGACCCGACATCTGGTGCCTTCCAATGTCGCTTTCACCAATCTGATCAACTTCGTTTCAAATCCCAGCTCCTTCATCGCTATATACAGTTCCTTTCGTTTGGCCCTGTCGTAAGCCTGTATAAAGTCTATGAAAAGATGGTACGTCTGGATTTGAAACTCTCTGCCCCTTTGCAGAATCAAACGGAGATTAAATATTTGGTCTGTGGTTGATCGATCCGGTCTGAATCCGCTTTGGTACTCCCCAATGACAGTCTCGGCACGCGGTGATAGTCGTTCTCTAAGCACTCCAGCAAAAACTTTATAAGCCGTGTTCAGCAATGTTATCCCACGGTAGTTTTTGCACTCTAGTTTATCGCCCTTCTTGTGTAGAGGTATAATGGCTCCCTCTAACCACTGTTCAGGTAACGTTTCAGTGTTCCATATCCGCTCAACTATCATGTGCATCACTTTCGGCAATTCTTCACCACCCATCTTCAGCAGTTCAGCTGGAATATTATCCGGGCCGGAAGCTTTGTTGTTTTTTAGTGAATTAATTGCCGCCGAGACTTCCTCAAATGTTGGTGCTGGCACGATACGATCGTCGTCGCTAAGTGTGGAGATATCATTATCATTATCAAAGGCTTCATCACTCTCCTCGTTGTAAAGCGTGTTAAAATGTTCTTTAAATCGCTCCAGAACATCCTTTCTTGTGGTCAGCAATGTGCCATCAGCTGCTCTGCACAAGGTCATTTGGGAGCTGTAACCTTTCCTTTGACTGTTAATTCTTTTATAGAACTTACGAGACTCATTTGCGCTACGTAATCTCTCGAGTTCGAGCAGCGTCCTGCACTCTTGCTCTTTCTTTTTACGCCGGTGCACTCGTTTTTCATTTTTACGCACTTCTCTGTAGTACTCAAAGGCCGTCGCTTTTTATTCTCTCGTCCTTGCTGTTTCCCACACTAATCGTGCCGCATTTTTGTTTTCAGTCACATTAGCACATTCTGCGTCAAACCAGGTCTTGAAATCATTAGGACTCTGATATCCTACGGTTGTGTTTGTTTCTTGTTTGATTACTTCACTCACTGATTGCCAGTCAGGAGGAGTATCGCCTGGCTGAGCTCGTTGTAGTTGCCGAAGCTTCGTGCTAATGCTTTCAGCAAATCTCGCAGCTATTTGTGGGTCGCGTAGTCTGTCCACTGCGTATCGCCTCACAGTTTCCCGTTGACCATTATGAAACCGGGCCAGGTGTGCTCTCAGTGTTGACACCACAAGATAGTGATCAGAGTCGACATTTGCTCTCCAACATGTCTTGACGTCATTGACGTCAGTGAGGTGCCTACCGCTAATCAGAAGGTGGTCTATCTGACTAGACGGGAGGTTGACATTGGGGTGATTCCAGGTAACCAGGTGCCTACTTTTGTGTTTGTGGAAGGTACTTTTCACTACGAGGTTTCTTTCAGCTGCGAATAATATCATGCGCTGTCCGTTTTCATTTGTGTCGTCGTGTAGGCTGTATCTTCCTATCGTTGGTCTGAAAACTTCCTCCTTGCCTACTTTGGCATTGAAGTCTGCTAAAACGATTTTGATGTCGTGCGCCGGCACTTCATCGTAGGCTTTTGCGAGCGCTTCATAATAAATGTCCTTGTCATCCTCAGACGCTTCGTTATGAGGGGCGTGTACGTTAATCAAGGAGTAGTTCTTAAAGCGGCCTTTTATTCTTAGTACACATAATCGCTCATTGACCTTTCGGAAGTTCAGTACCAGGTGGTTAGATTTACTGGTTACCAGGAAGGCAGTGCCAAGTACATGGTTACGACTGTTGCTGCTATGGTATATTGTGTAGCCATTATAGCGGGAAGTTTGAGCATCTTTATTGTATCCGCTCTCCTGGATGGCAGCAACGTCGATTTTAGCTTTCCTAAGCTCTTTTGTCAGTTTTATAAGTCCTCCTGATCTATAAGTCTGACATCTTACATTCCAGGATCCAACTCGTATGTCCTTTAAACGTTTCCGAGCCGTCACCGAAAGCCTCGAGCAATCCGAATGAGGCCATGCTCCGTTGGCTTTCTTTTCTTGATCTTTCGTTGCAATTATTTTTCCACACTCGCTCACGGTCATGTGTCCTAGAGCCAGGTCGCAAGCCTCGACTCCGTTCACCGGAGGACCAATTTTGTTTTTGTTTGTTGATGGTAGTCCAACTGACTAGGACTGCGTATGCTGCCGTTGTCTCTTGCTGTTGAGGTCATCCGCCACCATACTAAGACGCCATCCCATCATCATAGCGCCTAGCTGCCTTCGGCCCTCTCTATACGTGGCGTTAAGGTACTACCCGAAGATAGCCCCCCTCATCCTTATGCTAAGTGACCCACACTACTACACCAGGGTTGGTTACCTGATCGTTCATGCGGGTTGCTCACTATAACAGGTGTCACCACGGGTAGGATAGGATGTAGGAGTAGGTGGACAGAGGCTAAGGTACATAAGGTGTACTATATTACGCATAACACACCATTTGACACCCAAAACAACTCCACAAAGAAGTCAATTTGAAGTGAATACAATCTTTCCAATCTCAAAAGTTTACGATTATGTCTTTCGAGAGTTATTTTTGTGGGTTTAAAACACAATGAATAAATTCCAATTCGGTGTTGCCGCTTTTGGACGAATGTATGTAAACAAATTGGCCATGTCATGTCATTTGTCAACAAAAACACAAATCGGAAGATTCCCGTGATGATCACAAAGTAAATTACATTTTTTTATTAGAAAAGATAATTCGAAACTTCACAAAATTTTACAACTTTTTCTAAATAGATAAACGCTTCTAATAAAAGCAAAATTCTCGAAAATCCACTAGAGGAAAGCGAAATAATGCTTGCAGAAGCTGAAAGTTTTAAAACACTTTTCACACGATAGAAATTAGCGATTTTGTGATGGATACACCAATCTATTTATTAAAAAAAGATTCAAAACTCCACAATTAAACACAGCACAACAAATGATCAAAACGTAATAACAATTGAAATTGTTTTAACTGAAGTAAAACAATAATTTGTGAGATACTTCACTAGAAAATCTAAAATTTTTAAAAATATACTGAAGTACTGCTACTGTCAAAGCCGTCAATCAAAACAATGAATGATAATGTAGATAAAGATGATGAAAATCAAGATACGGTTGACCCGTACGGTTATTTCAAAAATAAATTGAATTTTCAAGAAATTTAAAGTTTTTGTGAAAATTCAAAATTATCAAGAAAACTCAAATTTTTGAAAAATCCCAATTCTTTCTCCAAATATAAATTTTTGTGAAAATAAATATTTCAAGGAAATCCCAAAATTACAGGAAAATATAAATTTCTAGAAAAATTTCAAATTATCAAAAAAATTAAAAATTTCAAAAGAATTAGACTCTCTAAGAAAATTGGAGTTTTATAAGATATGCAAATCCCCGAAATAATCGAACTTTCTGCAAAATTAAGCTTTTAGGAAATTTACAAAATTAAACAAAAAACTACATTTGCAAGAAAATTCAAATTGTTGAAGTAATTTCTAAATCCAACATTAAATAAAAAATAATGCGAAGAAACAAATATCGATCTATTCCGAAATTTGCTAACAACAGAGTCATCAAACAAATGTGCAAAAATTTTAAGTCAGAGAACGTTTGAATTTTACAAAAAAAATGCGCCAATTAACGAAATCAATGAAACTGCATTATCGATATACATTTAGCAAAAGCCAAAAGCGACAACACTAAAACTGGGTGTGGGTTTTAGATCTCAAAGAACTCGCAGAACCCACAAATCGCAAGTTTTGTATAATTTTTCATTTGGAATGATTGTATGCCTAATGAGCATACTCAACAGTTTCAAACAGTCTCAAAATGAGTATACTCAACAGTCTCAAATAGTCTCAAAATTAGTATACTCAAAAGTCTTTTTTTGTATACTTGGTACACCAAATAGTCGCAGAAGCTTCAATAAATATGATTTAATTTGAGCATACTCAACAGTCTCAAATAGTCTCAAAGTAGCATACTCTACAGTCTTAAATAGTCTCAAAATGAGTATACTCAACAGTCTCAAGTAGTCTCAAAATGAGCATACTCATCAGTCTCAACAGTCTCAAACACCAGAAAAATGTCTATTAATTGAGGCAAAAATGAGCATACTCATCATTTTTAATGATGATGACGGTCTCAAAACAGTCTAAAACGTTCGAAAATACAGTACTCAGTGCCATACACAAAAACAGTCTCAATTTCAGTCTCAAATCGCATGGTTTTTTTTACTCGGGTATGATGCCAAGAAAATTAGAAAAAATTTTTCGTTGAATTGGTGGAAGGCGCATTGTAAATAAACAAACACAAATTTCTGCCATATCTCAATACAATTTATTGAATACACAAAAACGCACTTAATAAAATAATAAACAAAACCAAAGCAATTGAGTGGAAATTGGCGAAACATGGTTCGAGGCAAAGTGGCACGTCGCAGTAAGTACAAGTGATCGATGTTCTTTTCTCATGTTCCTTGCTGCTACAATGTTTACATCGGCGAAAGTTTTTATTTTTCTTAGGAAAATGCTTCCCGACTTGCACCAATCTCACTTCATCAGGAACACTTTGTCGTCCTTTCTTTTTTTTGTCAAAATTAATCGGTCTCCCTGGACGCTTTCGCGAACTGAATCCGTTTATTCAACGGTTTCTGTTTTGGATTTTTTGCTGCTCTCGGATTTATAAATTCAGGCAGATTTTTTCGCGTGCTACGAACGGTTCCACAAGCGAACAGCTTCTTTCTGTGAGGAGCCTCCATCAGGTTGACGCTGGTAAAAAATCATCAAATGTGACGAGACTGCCAGAACGAACACCAATTGTTAGGTTCAACACGACCTTTTCACCGAGGGTATCGCCCATCGAATCATTTTTTCCAGTATAGACTGAGAACATGAAAATGAAGCCACTTGACCAATCGGCAATGCACCAGACCTTGTATCCCCATTTGATGGGATTGAGAGGCATGTACTGTTTAATAGCTGACCACCCTTTGAACCGAATCATTGATTCGTCTACCACAACGTACGACGATGGCGTGTACCAGCACTTGTTTCCGATGTTAGCGTTCAGCATATCGATAATTGAACGAATTTTGTGCAGCTTGTCATAGTCAGGGTGGGTTCGTGGAGCTTGTGTTTCGTTGTCATTGAAGTGAATATTCTCGAGTAGTTTTTTGAATCGTTTCACTGGCATAACTGCGGCTATGACGTTCACCCGAAGGATTGGGTCAGAAGACCAGTAATGATCGATCAAGGGTAGTACGTGAATTCCCATTCCAAAGAATGCCTTTATTTCGTCGAAAGACGTCGGCGTCCAGTTAGTCGAATTTTGTTGGTGGGCATATAAATTGGTTTGTTCAACAATGAGGTTGAACATCTTGTCATCAAAGAACTTGTTGAAAGCGTCGAATTCGTCTCTAGTGTCACAGACAGTAGGCTCTTCGTCAAATGATAAGTTTAGTTTTTCGAACCACGAAGTATCGTTTGACCATTTTGCCTCATTATTTTCAAGTTCGAGAGGATCTCCAAAGTAGTGAAGAAAGTCACCATCAAAATCCGTCGGATTGTTAAAATCTTCTGTAAAACGATGGGTGCCATTGTAACAAACGTAATCGTCTTCGTCGTTGATGCGGTAATCGTCGCATTCCGCCTCGGAGTTTTCTTCGTCCGATGGCAAAGAAAAATCAGAATTGTAGTCCATTTGTCCAATTTTTAAACTGCAAGCTTTGTAAACGATTTAGATGGAATGAAAATAAGGGCAGAAAATTGTTATTTTAATGCTAACCTGCTACCTTTTCAGTTGGTAATATTGAAAAGGATTGCCTAATTGGAGTTTTTTTTGACAAACATTGATTTTCTACGCCTGCTTAAAGCGATTTGTGAGCTTTTTCCCAATGGTGAAAATTCTTCCCGTAGCCTTGAACGGGGTTAATTTGAAACGAAAAATTACAGACGCGAAAAAGATTTGCTCCGTTAAAAAATTTTTGAAAATTTAAGTAATTTCGGTAAAATAAATAGTCACTAAACTGAATATTTAGTTATAGTGGTAAGGCTCGGAACCTGAACCTGAAGTCATTTGATCTGAAAAATTCAGGTCAGGTAAGGTTTTTCTTTCAAATGACCTGAACCTGACCTGACCTGATATATCGATGGCCTGACCTAACCCTACCTGATCTGATCGTTCGTATTGTATCGTTTAGCTGTATGTCGATGTGAGCGCTGTTCAGCCAGGTCGATGAGCAAAATTCAGCCGTGGAAAATACTAGCGCAAAGGCCGCTGTGCGCAGCATCTCGGCGTCAGCACCCCAGGTGGTTCCGCATAACTTGTGAATGATGTTGTTGCGAGATTTCACTTTGGCCGCGGTATTTTCGCAATGTTTCCTAAAAGTTAACGATCTGTCTAAGGTAACGCCGAGATACTTTGGGCTGGCGTTGTATACTTCACTTTTTGGCCGCAGAAGTACACTCTTAGTTTGTAGCTAGCTTGTTGGTTATCCAGGTGGAAAGTTATGGATTCGGTCTTCGCAAGGTTAAGTTTTAGTCCCCATTTTTTCAGATACCTTTCCAGGAAGGCTATCGCTATTCAGTGCTTTTTCACAGACTTCGAAACTCTTTGATTGAACCGCAAGTGCGTTGTCGTCCGCATACATAAATTTTCTGCTCTTTGTGCTGGGTATGTCGGCTATGTAACGGTTAAGGAAAAGTGGCGCAAGCACAGATCCTTGTGGAAGGCCGTTGTTGAGGGTATACTTTTCGCTTTTTTCGTCATTAATATGCACAACGAACTCTCTGTTGCTTAGAATTTCGCCGACAAGACCAATAGACGAATTGCAGGGAAATACCTTGATAAGTTTGTAGAGCAGTCCATGTATCCAGACGGTATCAGCGTACGATTTCAGGTCAATGAGAGTTACAGCCGTTTTCAAGCATTTTTCGAAACCGTTTTCAATAAATGTTGCCAGCGCCAACACTTGGATGCAGCAGCTCCTTTTGTTTCTGAAGCCTGTTTGATCGTTCGGTATTTTTTCATCTACCACGCTTCGGATTCGATTGTATAAAAGATGCTCCAGCAGCTGTCGCATTTACGACAGAGGTTGGAAGCGCTTTCTATTCCAGGAACTCCGGACAGGTTTGCATAATTACTGTTGAGCTTTATTGTCGCGGTCCATTCAGATGATGACAACGAGTTCTTATTACATACGAAATCGTTGCTTCTGATGTGTGTGTGAAAATGCTGTACGCCGACACATTGATATTTTAATTTACACCAATCTTCAAAACTTCGTTGACGGAGAGCTGTTCGGAGGGCTTTTGTACTGTCATTGATTACGTTTTCAGAGACTCAACGCATGCCTTCATTTCTTCGTGGCAGCCCGATGGTTTGGAAGAGTTGGCCGTCGATCGTTGAAAGTCTCTTTGAGATGGCGAAATGTTGTAAATATATTTCCCACGATGATCTGACTAGCCCAAGACCTCTTAGCCGTCACGGCGCATAAAATAAATTGTCATTCGTGTGCATCGGCAGTCCCACGATCTCTTTGACGGTTATACGGATCATCACGTCTAGTCCATCAGTGGCATAGCGCGGGACTTTGTTGACCGGTGCTGTTTGAAGAGGATATGTTTGTGTCGGGAATATATACTGGTTTATCACATTGAGCTTTTGGTCGGGTTTTAACAACGGTGATGTAGATAATCTAGCCAAGTCGTTATTCAATCATTCGATACATTTATCATCAAAAACAAGTTCCGAATTGAACGAGCAACCGAGTTATCTGATTCGTTCGTCACTATCAATGCTCTCGATTTCATCGCCGTTGGACAAACGGAGGATTTCTTTGACTAGAGTGTGTTCAGATACGAGAAATTCGTCATGAAACTTAAGCAAAGTTAAATTAATGACAGCGTTCCGACGTAAGCCGTTCACAAATCAAAAAGTTTCACCGAGACTATTGTGTGTAAAAGTATTCGCAATTATTTCAATTTTTATGTCATTTAATCACCTTAAATATTTGCACACGTCATTATTAACCTCTACAAAAGACACTTGTCACAACTTCTAACCAAATTCAGAATTATATCATTTTGTGATAAATTTTTACAAATCTAAACAATAACAAATTTTCTTCATGACAGTTGGGTAATCCTTCACGACCAAAATACATCGTGAAGAATATAACCTCAAAGTTAAACTTGACAACATTAACTGAGCAACTCTAGTTGAAGAATTTAGTATTTGAACGCACTCCTAATTTACCTTGGCTCTTTTTCGGATTTATATGCAGGCCAATCGCCAATAGGAGGTCTCGCACGGCTTCAACTGTACGAATTACGCTTTTCAGATCTTTTCCGATAACGGCCTGGTCATCTGCAAACCCTGTTAGGCGTCGTACTCTGGTGAGAGTTTATAACCGTATTGATCGGCGCAGATTTTCCGATATTCCACCTGCGTGATGGAGTGAACGAGCAATGTGATCGTGACCTACTCGGTCAAATGCTTTCGACACGTCTAAAAAAACGATCACACAGTCTTTTTGAACTTTTTCGCATCGTTCAAGCATGCATTGATCAGTTTTGCATTTACATGACAGCCAGGTACTCCTCGTTGATTGCAGTTAATGATGACCTGATTTCGGAGAATGGAGTCCAGTGCCTTTTCAATGGCACGACGCACAACCGAGAATATGGTAAGCGGTCGCCAGTTGTTTATGTCAGATGCGTCCTCGCCTTTGTCGGCTAATATCACTCTTCCTTGACGAAAGCAGGTCGATACGTATGAGGTTCGTAGCATCACGTTACCAATTGAACAAATCGAGGACGATACATTTAGTTGACGTATCGTTTGGGTGAGTACTCGGTCAGGGCCAGCACTGGTGTCGATTGAAATTTTACGGATTTGCTGCTGTATATCCTTTGTTGATAACATCACCTCAATCTTGGCAGGTTGTGATTGATAAGTCTCACGGATGCTGTCGTTTGACTTCGCAAAAATGTTGGTAAAATGCTCTTCGATAGTTTTCATTTTGATTTTACACTCTCGGGAATTGCCGGTTTGCATCACCTCTAGCACTGCTTTCTTTCTTTGGTTGTAGAACCAGTAATGTGTCAGGTCATAGCGGTATTTGTCTTTTCGCCTTTCCTTTGTTTTCTTGTCTGTTCTCATTGGATTCAACGATCGAGCGAACTGCGACGATGTGGCAGCTGCTTTTTTCTTTTTCCTAAGCCTGTAAAATTTTACAGCTGGATGTTTTGGTACAGGCATTCTGGCATTAGCTTTGAAAAGAAATTTGAGGAATTGCGTTACGTCTTCATCGAAGGATGATTCATGGAACTCAGTGCTGTTTCCGTGTATATGAAACTTGTCCTGCCATTTCTTCTAGTCTGATTCAAATCGGGCAGTCGAATAAGTTTTGTCATCAATGGTACTCTTTGTACTGTTTTCCTTTGCATGAGAATTCCGTGTTTTTCGAGTGTCAATTTGCTCGGTAGTTTCTTCATTAGCCTCTTTCACATGTCTGTTCCTGTGTGTTGCGAGACCACGTTTTGTCGGAAAGTTTTGCTTACATACGTCGGATTCAAGTGCAACCTGATCTGATTCTTTACTTTGGTCTTGGCAATTGTCAGATAGTACGGTTGTTTTTGTTTGTCTGTTCTCATGTGCCCTTCGGTGAGTTGCTAAACCTCGTTTCGATTCAAACGTTTAATTACACACGTCACAAGTTATGCTTTCCTTGTCGTAAGGGATATCAATCGGCGTGCTGATTAATTTTCTGATGGTGGTTTTGGCACATTGCTTCACAGACGATGGTTGATCGAATATAATTTTATACTTTCCAGGTGCTATCGTTGATGGGGCAATATTTGATTGCAATCGATTAAAATGTCCAGCGTCAATGGGCCCTGTAAACAGAAGCAGTATTTGTGGCTTTGTTTTGTCTGTTTCGATGCTACCAGTTGTGCCGAAAGTGAAACAGCTGAAGTCGTTATTCTCTGAACGCTGGAACACATAGCCTGTAAATCCATATAATTCGAGAGAGAATATATTCGACTGTATCAAAACGTTCCTGGTTCACTGATTGAGGATGAGGCTGCTTTTTCAAGAGACCTTTATTTTGCTCAGCAAAGTCAAAGATTGACGCAAACAGACAGTCTCCGTTGGGTTCAACCTCATTTATGTTAAAATTTCCACATTCGTATATCGACGAGCTTTCGATGTGCAGTTGATTCATTTGTAATGTTGATCGGGTGTTTCTTGATGACATCTTTAAAGGGCAATAGCGACTTATTCACGGGCGCTAACCGGAACAGACCACTGACGCAGGTGACTTAGTACCTGGTACCTTCAATCCTCTATAGGCTTGAAAACTGAGTACTTATTTTTCGAGGTGATTTTTCCGAATTATAAAGTCCTGCTAGGGGCGTACTATAAGGCTCCCGGTGTAGACGAAATGGATGAATTTGAATCGGTACTTTCAGAATTGTCGCCAATGTACGAAGAAGTGGTAGTGCTGGGGGATTTCAATGAAAACCTTCTTCGGCTTGACTCGCGAGGGGTATGCAACAAGTGTGTGAGATCAACCTGTAGTGTTTGTCGATTCTCGAATAGTCTTGTGAAGTGTGGGCTAAAATCGATAGGAGAAGTAGCAACTAACTTTGAGTTTAACAAGAATCCTTCATTAATAGATCTGATTCTCTCCAACAAGTCTGAGAATATTACTTTGTTTGGACAGGTGGGTAGTGGGCTTTCTAATCACGACATAGTGTTTGCTGTGATTTCAGGTCCGGATGTTAACCTGAGCGGTAAAACCCCTCCTTCATATAGGAACTACAAGGCTGTGAACCTTGATGCTCTAGCGGGCGGGATAGCTGATAGCAATCTGGACGATATATTTAACTGCACTGACGTCAATGACATGGTGAAAATCTTTAATGATGTAAACATGAGGTTGCTTGATGAACATGTCCCATTGGTCAGGTGTGGAGAGAAATCAGGCATACTTTCAACCAAGCATTGGTATACAGTGGATATTGATAAAGCGGCCATTGACCGCGACTTAGCGAAAAATGCTCTGAAGCGTGATAACACGGCAGCCAACCGTTCACTGTACAATAAACTTAGGAATAAGGTCAATCAGATGATTAGAGAAGCCAAGAGTGCTTTTCTGCGTCCGAAGTTGCAAGCTAAGCTGGGAATGAAAACTCTGTGGAAGAATGCCAAGTCTCTAGGTCTGGCCACAACGAGTAAGTCATCTCCATCTCCGGCTTTTACTGCGCATGATTTTAATTTACACATATCGGGGTATGATGGACGTATCAATGAGGTCACTGGGAACCCTCAGCTCCTTCCCTGTGTAGGCCAAGACATCCGAGACGGTTCAGCTGCTACCCATGAGGAGCAGAGTGTGGGAAGCTCTTGGTTTTCCTTTAGAGCTGTAACGGATAGGGAAATACACTCAGCCTTCAGGTCAATTAATTCGGATGCGGTCGGCCTGGATGGAGTTCCCCGTCCATTCCTAAAGCTCATATTTTATTTGGTGTTACCGCATTTAAAGCACATTTTCAATTTTTCTATCATGAGTGCTACTTTTGCGGATAGTTGGAAAGTATCTAAGGTACGTCCAGGCCATAAAAAAACTCGATTTTATAGCTTGGAAGATTATCGTGCTCTTCACATTTTACCCGTGCTTTCAAAGTTACTTGAAAGGCTTCTTGCTGATCAAATATAGGAACACATATTACGGCGCCACCTGATGAGCCCTACTCAGTCAGCCTATAGACCAGCGCATAGCACTGTCACTGCTCTCTTGAAAATTACGTATGACATAGGACAAGCATTGGATAGGAAGCTGGTTGCAATACTGCTGCTCCTAGATTTCTCGAGAGCTTTTGACTCGGTCAACCACAACATACTGTGCAAGAAACTCTCATCGCGATTTTTCTTTGAGACTTCAGCAGTTCAGTTGGTCTTCAGTTTCTTGAGGGATCGTAATCAGGCAGTTGAAATAGAGAATACGCTTTCGTCTTTCTTGCCTGTTATGGAAGGTGTTCCTCAAGGATCCATACTCGGACCGTTATTGTTTTCTCTTTTCATTAATGACCTGCCAACCTCTGTCAAATACATGTTCTCACACCTTTACGCAGATGATGCTCAGCTTTATAAATTTTTCTCTGTGGACGTAGATGATATTTCTTTCTCTATTGGTAAAGTAAATGAAGATCTGGAAGCACTATCTGTATGGGCATCGACGAATGAGTTACAGCTCAACGCGGCAAAATCTCAGGCTATTATCTTCGGAGGTGTTGTGAACCCGAGTTCGGTTCCAGCTGTAAGGTTGTGCGGTTTCGAGATTTCATACACTACGACGGTTAAAAACCTTGGAATGATTATGAATGATCGGTTCTCGTGGTCTGACCATGTATCGAAAGTGTCGCAAAGGATCTTTATTGGATTAAGAAGCCTATGGCCTCTTGCAAGGATGACACCTCTAAAAACTCGTGAATTACTGGCCAGAGCGCTTCTTCTCCCTCATATAGACTACTGTAGTCCAGTGTATTTTTACGGCCTTGATGCAGAGTCGCTTGAAGTGTTAAACAGATCGCTTAAAAACATAGTGCGATACGTCTATGGCCTCAAGCGTGGGGAAAGTACCGAGGTTTATGTAAGTCGCTTCATTTCCGGCTCTTTAGAAACATTCTTGAAGGTACGGGCAATGAGTTTGCTTTATAAGGTGGAGCGCTCTGGTCAACCAGGCTATCTTAGGGAGTTAATTGTGCGAGGGCATTCATCTCGCTCGATGCAGTTGGTTTTCCCTCGCTCTGAACGTGTAGTGGGCAAAAGGTCGCTTTTTGTTCAGGAAATAATTGATTGGAATTCTATCCCGGCTAGAATTAGAAAATTGAGCTCGTTGAAACTTTTCAAAAAACAATGCACGGACCTGTTTAATAGGCAGAACAATCTGTCTATTTACGGGTAGTATCGCTGGGTAGTCTGAGTTACAGCTCTACTAGAGGTTGCCTTAAGTTGATGGATGCTAGTTTATGATCTGACGTAACTGCTGGTTAGTTGGGTGTGAGCTATTATTTTTTTTCCAGTTTTTTTTTTTTATTATTATTTTTATACTCCTTTTTTCTAGTTGATTGGCTAAATGGTGCTTTCAGTTTTGGTGATTAGTTTATTTAATCTTCGTGAAATTCTTGTACTTTATTTTGTTTGGGATCAATTCGACTCAACTTAAGATTGTGTTTATGTGGTCTCCAACTATTTGAACTTAGCTCTGTATTGCTAACGAGTCGATAATGTATGTTGACTTGTTAAGAAAAATTAGTTCGATGCAACTGTGATTAATTATATTTACTTTACTTTACTTTACTTTACTTATATTAACTTTTTGTTAAAACTGCAATCATGCGCAATTGTAAAATTGTATAAGGCCTGGCCTTGCATGTATATGAATAAATTGAATTGAATCTAAATCCAAAATTTCGTTTTTTGTTGAGAAATTCACTCTAGTTAGCAGCAGGATTATTTAAAATTTTGCGCCGGAACCGATAAGAAGTATCACGACTATTAAAGACATCTTCGGTTAAGAGCGCGTTCGAAAACTAAAATTCTCAGTGAAACATGAGCAAAATTGAATATTAGACAAGTTTCTGACATAAACCGTTCAGTAACTAAAATGTTTCACTGGGTTTCCTTGAATAAAAATATTTGGCAATATTTCAAAATTTATACCATATTTCATGCTTTAAAAATTAATTTATTACCTTCAATAATCGTCCCTCGCACTCCTAGCCACTATACTGACAATTTTAATTCAATTGACGAACTATGTTTACTAACGATGACAACAACAAACATTCTTCATGACATTTCTCACATTCTTCACGACCGATTTTGGCCATGAACAATCTAACCTTAAAGTTGACAATGACAGCAATAACTGAGCAACTCTGTGAAATATTTTACTTTTCGATCGCGCTCTAAGTATTCAATGACAACTCGCCCCATAATAGCGGGTGAAATATGACGTGACGTTCGCACGGCGTTACGATGTAAATAAACACTTTTCGATCGTATTTCTTTTTTGCATTTCCAAGTCAAACCTCGTATGACGCCCAAAAGCTTCAACACCACACTGTACAATGAAGCCTACGAGACCAATTCAGCCGAAAACCACACTCAGGAAGCAACTCCTTTACTCAAAATTTAACAAAAATACACGCACCAAATTGAAGTGATGTCTTTCATCAGAAAGTCAAATCTGCAAGCGATTGCAAACGATCACATATTGACAGAAAGGACTTGCGTCAGACCTCCTCTCTAAGGAGTTTTTTTTCGCGGATATTAGTACTTTTGTAAGTTTATCTCTCTTCAAAAACCCTTAAAAATTTTGCTCAATTTGAATACCTCACTCGTGTCGAGAATAAGCGAAAAATATCAAAAACCTGATGGAAACACGTGCTCGCTAAAATTTGATTCTCTATAGGTCCGCCTTCGGAAGCAAATTTCTAACTAGAGATGCGAAATACATTTCATGAAACATCACAAATTAATGTAAAAAAAATGCCACAAAGAAAGAAAAAAGGTTCACAAAAGCTATCTCAAAATTGTCGGTTTGGGTCAGTTTCAATACAAAATAGCAATATTGTTTAATTCATGTCCGGATCGACTGAACCGATTCGGTTGCACTTCGGCACTTCGGCCTAAATGTTTGCGTATGTTTGCTCATGTACTGTGAGAGGATTACTGTTACACGAATAATAGATGATCAGAATTCAAAAAGTTAAGTATGCCGATGGAAATCTGGTCTGAAATAACATCGCAAATGAGCTTGGTATACGAAGATTTTTCAGAGCAACTTTCAACCTTCAAACTCAAACTTTTTGAATTCTGACTCGTTTATTGTTCGTTTACGAGTCTTCCGCTCAAATTCCATGAGCTATGATTGTTAAGCTAATTGTTTGATTGATTGATTGATTGTTGAGCTAATTTGTGGATTATTAATTTATCCCATACGTAAAATTGCATCGTAGCAAGCATTGATTTTCCATAAATTATTTGAAAGGTCAATGCCCGCTACACCTTTCCACCGAACAATGCACTGCATAATTTAAGTGTATGCAACTGAAAGGTTTTTTTTTAACCAAGTTAGTTGTTAGTTGTTAGTTGTTCTATCTAATAATAGAACGCGCACGGAGACCACCTTTGGGCCCATTGCGCTCACTATAATGTTGTTTAGACATTTGCTGTTGTATCGAACCTTCCTGTACTGTACTGTACAAAGATCTAATTAGGCAACTGAAAGGTTAGTTTCAGGGAAAAGCATGCTATGATTTTTCAAATATCTTATGAAACACTTAAGACGCAATCGATTAATTTCATCGTCTTTGGGATGGAAATTAATTTACTTTCGAAATGTCTTTCTAATTGTTGAAGAGGAAGCAGAAACGCTTCTAATGACACCTCACACGATAATTTACTCGCAAAAATAGCGACGTAATAGCCAAAATTCGGAGGAGGGTTCATTCACAAATAACGTCTCAATATGTTATAAAATACAAATATTGCACTCTCTCACCCCTGACGCAATAACGTGGCTTAAGAACTTAGACATTGATGTGTAATCTGTGATTAATGTGAAATTAGTGATCGTTTAGATGTAAGTGACGATGTAAATAATGAATGTATTGAATGTAAAGAAGGTGTTTAAATAATTTTTATGTAATTTATTATATAATAAAAATTTTTATGTAATAAAGCCATACGAATAATAAAAATAAAATTTGTAACACCCCGCGCCCCACTTTCACATAGAAAAAGTGATCAAAACGTTCTAAATTTCTATATAAAATTCAACATCTTCACGCTTTCTTTGGTAACCGCCAACCCCCCCCCCCCCCTTTCGTAGAGTATATCGTCACTTGTGAACAGCTCCTTTTCGTATCTCCAGCTGCATATCATGTTTCACGGCAGTTATACAGACTTCTTTAGTTGAAAACAGCCACGAAAAAGGGTCAAAAATCGACCTTCCTTGCAAAAGTTTTTCTAAACTATTGCAACAGCCTTAACCGGGGAAGTTTTTGCGTGGTCTTATGTAGGTGTAGTGTACTAGAACACCCCATACTCAGGTTTTCAGTTCATCGCTGCTTTAAGCAGTAAAGCGTCCCCGAAGTTTTCACCTAAAATGACAAATAACTCCGGAGTGGGAGAAGGCTCCAAGAGGACCAATGATGAAAAACCTTCGTATCATTGGGGCCTAGCATCCCATGAAATTTCATTTGGTTTTACACGAGTAATAGCCGAAAAACCATTTTTACCACCTCCCGACATGCACTTAGGCAGTCGTAACTCTCCCGAGATGTCAAATTTTCCAAAAGTGAGAAATTACTTTTCTTACTATAGAACAAGGAATCGAATGGCCCATTCATCGGGAAAAAAATAGGACATGTTGTCCCAAGATCGTTCGAAGTTTTCGCAAAACCACTACTAAACAGTTGTTGTATAATTTATGATATTTTGGGTTGTCGCTTCAGAATATTTGGCATTTGGTGTGGTTGCGATTATTTTTAGACCCGTACGAAGAACGATTTTCAAAGACTTTTTTCCCTGAAAGGTAATTGAAAAATCTTTTTTGGGATTGAATCTGGGCACTGTCGGCCTTAGGCTTTCAAGCCAGGACCTTATGAGTGGTTTTTGGTCTTTTATACATAACTCGAGTAAATCTCTTCCGATTTTCATATGTTTTTTTTTGTTTGAAAAGTTTGAGCATGCCTGACAATTTATGGAAGAAATTTTTTTTAATTTTCAGTTTTGGACTCAACCAGGGCCCTAAAACTGAATCTGTCCTAGGGCACAACGTTTTTTTTTCTACATAAATCGGGTAAATCTTATCCGATTTTTAAAAACTTTTTCTCACTGAAAGATAATCGGAAAATTGATTATAGAATTAAATTTGGGCAAAATCGGTACAAAACGTTCGAAGTTACGGTCGAAAAAGTGGTCAAAAACCCGAGGGGTGACGCACTTCTGCGGTTTATGGAATAAATGGAATAAATGGGAATAAATATTGGAATAAATGGAATAAATGATAATTTTTTCATATTCGTCAAAACCTCAAATAGACTTGATTTTGATGGCAACGCACACAACAAACCATACTAATGTGTCAAAAAGTGAAAAAACCCACTTTTGAAAACTTAAAAGAATTTTTGTTGAAAAATGGAATAAATAAATTTATTCCATTT
>CM055403.1:138093306-138107261 GCA_029228625.1 Pseudolycoriella hygida | reverse complement strand
GAAAACTTAAAAGAATTTTTGTTGAAAAATGGAATAAATAAATTTATTCCATTTATTCCAAAAAAAAAAAATAATCTCAAGAAGGTTTAGATGCTTTATAATTTGTCCAAACCTTTTTTTGAACTTATTTGTCTAACTTGTGATGTGTATGGTTCAGATATTTCGCAAAAACAAAAAAATAATTGGGAATAAATGGAATAAAAGAATGGATGGAATAAATGAAGTGCGCCACCCCTCGCAAAAACCTGGTTTTTTGAAGGTTCGTGGAACTTTTTCACATATATCTCTGCGAAATTAGAACGGAAATCGCTCTTCAAGGTTTTGATTAAAAGTATGGACATTTGAAAATCACGAAAATTAAATTAGAGAAAATATGTTGAGTGATTCGGGCTGTAGTGTCCTCAAGGTGGGTGCAACTCACGCTACGCCACCACGTACGATACCGTATTTGGTGATTTTTCGTGAATATTTCTTTAATTATGAGGTTTTTTGTGCGGTTTTACGGAGAATGCGAACATTTTAGTTCCCAATTTTTTTTCAAGTTTCAAATTTATTACATCTTTCTTTACATACATCATATTATGGACTAAGTATAAATCAATATCACATCTTAGTTTAAAAAAAATCAGTCCTTAAATCAATAACAGTTCCAATATGATAATAATCAATTCGAAGAAAACAGTAGAATCGTTAGAAAAACATCAAAACATCAAAATAAATCAAATAGAAAAAAACTATGAAAATCAGCTAAACAAGATTTCTGAGAAAGCTAAATAATAAAAACAATAATAGAGAAAGGAACTTACCGAAGGGTGCGCTGCGAAAAAAATTAATTCCAGCAAGGGAAGGAAAACAAAACAACAAATTAAATTCGACCCCTATTCACGCGCAAGTGATCTTTTAACAAACGCTTAAATTCAATATATTTAGCAGAACTCCTAATCATTTTTGGTAATTTATTAAACAAGACAGGTCCTGCAAGGGACACACTTCTTTTACCAACAATTTTAGATTTCAGCAATGGAACATAGAGTAATTCTTTATTCCTTGTATAGCAAGAATGCTCTCTCCTCATAAATTTGACATTGTGATAGCATCGGCTATGGACACTTCCATGCACACTTCCATTTCATACAACTCCGCCACAGGCCGAATGTGTTTACAGACTGTGTTGAATAGGTCATTGGTACTATGCCTCAAATGCAGTTTATACACCGACTTAAGTGCTTTTTTTGTATCACTTCCAGAGTATTTATCATAAATTTTACCGCGCCTCCCCAGACACCTATGCAGTATATCAGTCTTGAGTGTATCATCGGAAAATATAGTTTTTCTAATACACTCTTTGGGAGGAAGGAAAGTCTCCTCAAAATACCAACGCACGGAGCAATTTTATGACATAAATTTGTGATAATGTTCATTCCAATTTAAGAATTGGTCTAAGATGACCCCCAAATATTTCACTGAGGTCGCTCTTTCAATGACGATTCCATCATACACAATGTCAGGGAAATTTGTAACAGACGACCTAAAATGAATGACATTACACTTTCCCAAATTTAAAGTCAATTCATTTAATTTGAAATATTCCGCAACCATTTTCAGATCTCTTGATAGATTAGTGACGTTTGTACTCAAATAGAAGCAGTAAACATGCTCGTGTCATCAGCAAACAAATATATCGATGAAACTAGCGGCAGTTCATTAAAATCGTTTATGAAAACCAAAAATAGAAGCGGTCCAAGGATGCTTCCTTGTACAACCCCGTAGGACATCTTCATGTAGGAACTATAACATACTGATACCTGTTTGTTAGGTAGTTTGCCATGAGATCCAGGGCCACACCTCTTATACCTGCTAGCTCAAGCATTCTCAACAGGAGACCATGGTTTACTGTATCAAAAGCCTTAGCCAGGTCAAAAAAAATGCCAGATACTATGTTTTTACTCTCGATTATTTTACTCACTTCATCAATAAGTTCATACAATGCAGTTCTAGTTCCACACGTTCCACACCCAACAAGAAAACCATGTTGTTTAGAATAAAGAAAATTTGTTGATGTCAAGAAACTGACAAGGTTCCTATAAAGGAGCCTTTCAAATATTTTATTCAACATTGGCAGCACTGCTACTGGTCTGTAATTCAGGACCTCATGTTTGTCGGCACTTTTATAAATTAATAGGAGATATGCTACAAATTTTCAACTTATCGGTGTAGTTGCCACTGGCAATGCATTCATTGTATATTTCCGACAGGAATTCTGATATAGAATCAACACGCAGTTTCAGGGATATTGCGGAAACCTTGTCATATCCCGGTGCTTTGTTGTTATTGAGCTTAAGAATTAATTCTTTAATTTCTTGCGTGCATGTTGCCGTTAGCATAATAGAAGACGCTGTATTTAGAGATCTATGTCTAATTGGATTAAAAGTGCAACTTGCAACATTTCCTTCTCGAGTGTTAAGTTTTGAGATTTTTTTAGGGATTCAGAGAGGTTTTTGTGCCGTTTCTTTGGACGGGTTTTTCAATATTGCTCTTTCAGCAAGTTCCAGTCCAACTTAGTGAGGACGTAATTGCATATACTTAAGAGTTAAGGCAATATTTACTTATTTTAATATTTACATATTTCGAGTTTTTTTGTAACATTTATTCCGTTTGCCACATATATTCTGATGCTCACGGGTCCCTTGCATGTTTTTGGATACGTCGCCATATTCTTTAATGAAAACAGTCAAGTTTTTAGTACAATTTCTGGTTAACTTGACTTATTGACTTGACTTATTGATTGTGGCGTTTGTGGATTTTTTATCAATAAGATCGATACATTTCTTTGACGGTGGTACTAATAATGCAAGTTGTTTAGATTAATTGTTTATGTACATAGCTTGGGGTGACATCACCTTTCTAATCGAAAAAAATCGTTTTTAATTACTGAAAAAGTTGAAATACCAGGATCAAGATGGGCAAAATAGTACTGGGATACTGGGTAAGAACCAATTACTAACAAACTATGACCGTGATTTCGATTTATTGTTGTCTATCTACCTATTTCGTCGTATAGCAAGACATCCATGGACTGGCAAGTCCAATTCGACTTCTTTTAGAAATAGCCGGAGTTGATTACGAAGAAAAACTGTATAACATTGATGATCGAGTTGATTGGGACGAAAAGAAAGAATCGCTTGAATTGTGAGCTAGATATTTGCCAGTTTATCAACTTGTTTTTGAGTGGGAATTTTTCGATTCGTTTTAGCACATATCCCAACCTGCCGTACATCATTGATGGAGACAGAAAAATGACCGAACATCTCCCAATAATGCGATACATTTCCCGTAAATTCGGATTGGCTCCAACAACGGAAGATGAGATAATTATAAGCGATCAAACTGAATCGCTTGTGTTTGACTTGCGATTCCGTTTTTATATGGTAGCCTATGCACCCGTTGAGATTTTCGATGATAAGAAAACCGAATGGTTGCGAGTAGCTCACAGGAAGTTAAATTATTTGGACCATCTACTCGAAAAGAACAAGTATGTGACTGGCAGTCGTTTAACGTATGTTGATGTCTATTTGTACGATTTCCTACTGTTGATCAAACGATTCACATCGGACCTGGTACTAACAAATCCTCATGTGGCGAATTTTTTTGATAGAATGACCCAGCATCCGAAGGTACTTGCATATCTGAATTCAGATCGATTCAAGGATACCATGTTTTGTGCGAAATTTGCAACGTGGAATGCCCAATTTAATTGATGGCACATCCATCTAACTATTTCGAGGGCCTGCCTATACACAAAATCGCATATCTCGCATTCGACGATCTATATTCGAGTAATCTATGAAACATAATACCTATGTCGTCATCATTACAACGATCATCACCCCAAAAACTGCTAAAGCGACGATCCATCCATAGCAATATTTTACTTTTTGAATTGTTGAATTTACAATTTACTTGAACCGATCCTAGACCGTAAAAATTCATTACATCAAAAGACAAATAATTGTTGGCAATAGTAAGGCAGTTCTTAGCGAAAATCGATGGCGGCACATCATATACACTTGACATTTGAAACGGATTAACTTTTTATTTATTTTAAAGTCCGCAGGCTTTTGCCCATTACAGGCGGACTAACTTATTTGAAAATTTTGACATTTGGAGCAGAATATATCTTTAGTTCATGATATCGACATTACGAGGATAATAGACGTCGCACTTTTCGTTGAGAATGGCCTAAACAATTCTGGCAATATAGCAAATCAAATACATGGCTCGGTGGCAGGACATTTCACCGTCGCAAATAACGCCCGCACCCCGGGCGTTAATAACGCCCGCACTCCGGCAATAATAACGCCCGGGGTGTTATTAACGTCCGCACTCCGGGCGTTAATAACGCTCGGGGTGTTATTAACGCCCCCACTCCGGGCGCTAATAACGCCAAGCTGAATAATTGGATAAACGCTACGAAATGGCACTTTAACAAATAACTTTACTTATGGAGCATGTAACTAGAAGAAGTTGACTAAGGAGAATATTTTCCTTATACAGAACGTCAGTAGAAGGAGTTGAATAGAGGAAAATTTTAAATTGCCGTGAAGGTTTATTTTCCCATTTTTTATATAATAAGTTTTTTAAAAATGTTGATAGTTACAGCCTTATCCTTTTAGAGGTGTACAACGTGAAATATATAGATGACATTAATTTGTACAATGATTTCTAACAGCTTCAAAAAAACAAGCTGCAGTTTCAAAGGCCGAAAATTTCAACTAGAAAATGGTGACTGTTGGTGACTTTCCCAAAAGTGGAAAATAAACCTTGGCCGCACTTTACTTATACAGAATGTCACTAGAAAGAGTCGACTAGAGGAAAATCTTCCTTATGCAGAATGTAACTAGAAAGAGTCGACTAGACGAAAATCTTCCTTATGCAGAATGTCACTAGAAGGTGTAGAGTAAGAGGAACATATTCCTTATACAGAATGTCACTAGAAAGAGTTGACTAAGGGGAAAATACAGAGTGTCACTAGAAGGGATTGATTAAGAGAATCATACAGATTGCCACTAGATGGAAGATATTCTTTCTCTGCTCTTTTATTTTTAAAAAAGTTGTCAATAAGAAATCAAAAAATTATATGAAAAATTTATGAAAGTCATTGAGAACTACGATTTTGAAATTTAAAAAATTGAGTAAAAGGGATGAATAAAAACAATACAAAACGAGATGTGTACATTGAAATGTCCTAAACTTCTGAATTTAAATAACTTACAATTTATTCTTTAAGCTCAATAGTGAGCGTGTACCGAATTATACATCTGGGCGTTATTAGCGCCCGGAGTGCGTGCGTTATTAACACCCCGGGCGTTATTTGCGGCGGAGAAATGTCACGTCATCACATGGCTCACATCTAAGCGTTTGGAAGGGTATTTGTTTTTGAGACAAAAGCGAAGCAACTGGGAGATAAAAAATAGAGTTTGTAATAAAAAGTGCCGTTTTTTTCTTTATTTACAATTTTAAAATAGATAAAAATTTGTTGTATGGGTAATAATCTGATATTTTTGTAAAATTTAGAAAGTTTTCAAATAGACATTAAAGTACAAAGGCCCTATACGTTTACTACAAACAATTTTAATGTAACATGTTGTAGATCGAGGTGGCAGTTGGACGAATACATTTATTATCGTCTAAATATGACGAATCAGCAATAAAAAAAATGTCAGTCTGTCCGTCTCCACTTTTATTTTAAACGGCTCAACCGATCACTCCAAACTTTTTTTCCCTGAAAGGTACATGTCTCCCATGATTCAAGTTCGAAATTGAGCAAAATAGCCAAGTAGCTCCGGAGATATGGTTGAAGAAGTGGAGGTCGGACATGAAATTTTCGAGGGTCGGTGAAGCTTTTTCGTGAATATCTCAGCAAGTAAAGCACGGAAATTCCTCATTTTGGTGTCAAATGAAAGCATTTGATGTCGCAAAACTTGGAAAAAATTGTTGTGGGAATCGGGTCAGGGGTCTGGGCACTGGGGCCAATGGAATGGACGAAATTGAGTTTCTTGGCCATAAACGAAAACAGTTTTTCGTCTATATTTCCTTAACTATGCAATATGGAGATTTACTGTCAAAGGCAAAGTTGTAGAGAATAAAATTTAAGGGAACACATGTCTCAGGGTTTTGCGGAAATATTACCAATCCTTGGGATATGGCTACTTTTTAGAATTCGGATAAACATACCATCATAACAAAAACCTCTTTAAAGGTAGAGTGTGACGCAGTCCGTAAGTCCGCTTCCAAGATTAATGATATCGCTTGAGGTGATATCGCAGATAATACGCAGAAGTTTGTTTGAATGGAACCTTGTGTTAAAATTTTTGATTTCCTGAAAAAATTACAGCGCTTTTTTTAAAACAAAATTACGTTTTGTTAAAAAAATTGCGTCACAAATGTCGGACCCAACGACGAAATAATTTTTCTGTACTTTCAGTTTTTGCGCTGCAAAAATTTGACTTTTGTTTGCGTAGACTTAACTTAACGTAAATTTAAATTTTTGCGTGTGAAAACTGAAAGTGTTGAAAAATTATTCCGCTGGTGGGTCCGGCATTTGTGACGCAATGTTTTTATTTTTAACACAACTTAATTTTGTTTTAAAAAAAGCGCTATAATTTTTTCAGTAAATTAGAACTTTGAATACAAAAAAAATTTCTAAAAAGAATTTTTTCCTAAAAAAAATTTTCTTCATAAAAAATTGTTCTTCAACACCTTCGGCTACCATCGGAACACTTCGTACCACCTTCGCCTACCTTCGGAATACTTTGTGGCACCTTCGCCTGCCTTCAGAACACTTCGTGTCACTTTAGGCTAACTTCGGAACACTTCGTGTCACCTTCGGCTACCTTCGGAAAACTTCGTGTCACTTTAGGCTAACTTCGGAACACTTCGTGTCACCTTCGGCTACCTTCGGAAAACTTCGTGTCACCAATTCTTCTCACTCTCTATTATTATATAACTTGGAACCGTCTTCTCATCGCAATCGCCATAATGGATGGCTTTATGGTTGGGACTTAATCGAGCGTACCAGAATTTGTCCCTACTTCGAACGCCTCTCGAATATTTGGAAAAACGGCTACCCTCGACTAGGTATCCCAATCTTTGTGCTTTTATCAATGCCATCACCTCAGGCGTTATCTTTTCCTTCACTTTCTTGAAGTAACGAACTGTCTAGGTATTCTTATTCAGAATTTAGCAAAAAAATCCAAGATGGCGTCACTTTGACAGTTGGCAGCCATTTTCTAATGATATCAAAAAATTCTCCTGATGAAACTCTATAACTTTCTAGAAGAAACCATCTCTCTAGGTATTGCCATTCCGAAGCTAAAATTCGAAAACCAAAAAAAACCTAATTTATTGCTTGGGAAAATTCAAGATGGCGCCGGTTTGACTGCTGGCATCCATTTTCTTCAGATCCCAAAAAATTCTCCTAACCAAACTCTATAGCTTTCCCAAAGAAGCCAACTCTCTAGCTATTGTCACTCCGGAGATAAAATTCGAAAACTCCGAGCATTACCTAAAAACCCCTCAAAATTGACCACTTTTCCACATGCCACGGCTTTTCCAGAATTTTCCCAGAAAAGCGGCATATGAAATTTTTCATTTGGGGCCGAGACTGACGTTCCCTGTAAATTTCAGGAAGATCGACTGTCTAGATAGAACATAGAAACCGACAGATCAGAAAAAAAGTTTTCATAATGATGAGAATACTAGAAAAATTGAATCCCATAAAAAATGTCATTTTCAAACCTCGATGTCTCAGCCAATTTTCAACCGATTTTGATGAGTCTGGGCTTGTTGGAAAGCTGCTGCGACGTAGATTTTTCTATTTTATTTGGAAAAAGAGGCGGCGATGTGAAAAAACTCAAAAGTTCGCGTATATGTCCCAAAGGTTTTTGTCTCGGTTTTTGTATCGAGTTTTTTGGGTTTGTGGGCATGATTCCACTTCTGTCAGGTTTTTTTTTGTATTTTTCGGTTGTTCTCGGCATGACTGAGATCAACCAATGAGGCTTCCTAAGTTTATAGGATTATTGTGGATTTCTCTAGCACTTTTGAACTTCCATCAGGTTTTTTGATATTTTTCGGTTATTCGAGCAAATGACAAGTTTAAAATGAGATAGCAAATTTGTGTGGCCTACAACCTCATAACGTAAATCTAGAAGCACAAAACAACTCCTTACAGAGAAGGTGTGACCCAAGTCTTTTTGTCTATAGCTTAAGATTGTCGATTTTAGGCACTGAAACAAAAAAGTAATAAATTCCGGGGTTGAAATTGCAAACGTCGTGGTAACCGATAAGATGGCGACAGATTTCGTACCGACGTTTTCCAGTGTTACCCGAGTTATGTATAACTAGCGTGGTTAACCGGGCTTCGCCCGGGATGTATGCAACTTAAGATATGTAGTATTCAATTATGAATTATAGTAATGTAATTCAATAAAATTTTACTGCAACGAACTCTGAAGGAATTCAATTGTTCATTATAGAGAAAGTTCGTTATAGAAGCCTTTTTTGAAAAACCTCATAATTTATTATCATTATTTTATCGTTAATTAACCATTCAACTGAAGCTTTTTAATATATTTGGACCCGTACGAAGTACGAAGGTCCTATCGTTTACTACAAATTCAGAGCTCCCACACATCCAATATTTCATTTTTCATTATTTCACATCCACTTTTTTTCTAAAAGGATGCACCGATCACCCTGAACTTTTTTTCTGCTGAAAGGTACATATGTCCCACAGTGGGTAAAACGGCTATCTTAGTGTTAATAAATCTAGTAATGCTGAAACAATTTTTACATAAGTTCTAAACTTTTGCTGTAATTACTCTATAGTAATGACAGATTACTGGAAAAGTATAAAAAAAAATTTGACATTTTGAAAATTCAAGAATCCCACTCCGGTTTTGGTGAACTTCTCTATATATTGCACGTCAAAAATGATAAATAAAATGACTATAAAATTGTACTAAATCACCTTTCCCACCTATTTCTATAATTGTTGTCACTTTGATTGACTAGGTAATGAATTATATTCATGAGCTAAAGAGCAGAAAAAGGTATTAAGAATTGAAGTTATGACACATCACATTTTTGAATTTTTACAGTTTGACGTTCAATATATAGAGAAATTCGTCAAAACTGGAGTGGGATTCTTGAATTTTCAAAATGTCAAATTTTTTTTATACTTTTCCACTAATCTGTCATTACTATAGAGTAATTACAGCAAAAGTTTAGAACTTATGTCAAAATTGTTTCAGCAGTACTAGATTTATGAACACTGAGATAGCCGTTTTACCCACTGTGGGACATATGTACCTTTCAGCAAAAAAAAGTTCAGGGTGATCGGTGCAGCCGTTTAGAAAAAAATTGGATGTGAAATAATGAAAAATGAAATATTGGATGTGTGGGAGCTCTGAATTTGTAGTAAACGTATAGGACGTATAGGAAGGTGTAGTAAGGTGTAGTGAGATGTACTGAGGTGTAGGGTAATGTAGTGAGATGTATTGTAGTGTAGTGAGATATAGTGAGGTGTAGTGTAATGAAATGTACTGAAATGTAGTAAGGTGTAGTGAGATGTAGTGTAGTGTAGTGAGATGTACTAAGGTGTAGTGAGTTGCAGTGTAGTGTAATAAGATGTAGTGTAGTGTAGTAAGATGTAGTGAGGTGTAGTGTAGTGAAATGTAGTGAGATGTAATAAGGTGTAGTGAGATATAGTGAGACGTGGTGACATGTAGTGTAGTGAGGTGCAGTGATGTTGTGTTTTATATTATAGAGATATATGGCTGTTTTTGATCGGAGGTTATGAGTTATTTACGAACTTTTCGAAAAATATGCCTCGATATTCCGCAATGGTAATTTATTTCAGAATCAGATTAAATTCTTAAACTATTTTGTGACGAACGTCCGTAATAAAGGAATTTGAATATTTTATTCACAAAATACAGACACCGTCGATACATGTAAATACTGCTATTTATTATGGGCGTAAAAGATAAAGAAGACGCGACGATAAAAAACGTTAAAGATTTCGTTCGACGAAATACACAACCTTTTCGATAAACTTCGTTCTTCGTACGGGTCTAAAAATGCGCAATGAAATGTCACGACCGTCACGAATCGATTTTGGCGTTACCTGTCTATATGGCAAGTCAGAACCAAGCTGTGTGAATAAATAAAAAGAAAAAGAACAAGCAACGTGTGTTTTCTGTTGTGACATTGCATTCTTTCCAAACATTATTTAAGTTCGTTGAAGTTCTTCCGAGTATTTAAGCGTTAGAAGGGATTCCTATTAAGATGGCTAGTGACAGTAGCGATTCAGAAGTGGAAAACACATCACGGTCCAAACGAAATTTGAAACGAAAACGTGATGAAAGTAGTGATAACGAATCCAATGATGAGGATAATGAAGGAAGTGAGGTTAACACACC
The DNA here is from genome assembly GCA_029228625.1 of Pseudolycoriella hygida. Taxonomy (NCBI): domain Eukaryota; kingdom Metazoa; phylum Arthropoda; class Insecta; order Diptera; family Sciaridae; genus Pseudolycoriella; species Pseudolycoriella hygida. Next base: position 138,096,780 of record CM055403.1, on the reverse strand, counting down.
GAAATTTCGCATAAATCCAATGAACGTCATAAAAAATAAGGAAATTCGGAAGAAGCTATACAAAAAGCAGCAACAGCAAAAAAAGAAGGAGCAAAAGCGAGCTAGAAGGCAAAGGAAGGAAGAAGGCGGTCCAAGAAGTGAGCAAACTATTTCTCAATGAGAGTTTATCCATTCACAAAATGCAATTAATTTTCCAGGCACTGGACATACGATTGAAAGTCTCAGAGAGAAAGACCACACCACCGTCGACAATCTTGAGGATTCAGACCAAGAAGAACTACAATTGGAACTGCAAACGGACGAATTTAGTGAATATTTCAACAGAGAAATCACACCAAAGGTTTTGATTACTTACGCGGACAATCCATTGACGAAAACAAGAAAGTTTGGCATTGAGCTGGCGAGAATTATTCCCAATTCGTGGGCGAAGATTAGAAATCGTTCGTCGATTAAGAAAATGGTCAAAAGTGCAACAAAAGAGAATTTCACAGATGTTATCATCATCAACGAGAACAATCATGAACCTAACGGAATGTTGGTGATTCATTTGCCTAACGGGCCGACTGCCCACTTCAAGCTTAGCAATGTGAAAATTACAAAAGAAATCAAACGAAGCCACGAAGAATTCACAAAGCATCGTCCTGAAGTTATTTTAACCAATTTTTCGACACGATTAGGTCTTACGATTGGACGAATGCTGGGATCTTTGTTCCATCATGATCCAGAGTTCAAAGGACGCCGGGCCGTTACGTTTCATAATCAACGGGACTACATATTTTTCCGCCATCATCGATACCAATTCACTAAGGAAGGGACGCGTGCCAAACTGCGGGAATTGGGACCTAGATTCACGTTGAAATTGCGATCATTACAAGAGGGTACGTTTGATAGTAAGTGTGGGGACTTTGATTGGATGATTACCAACAAGCGGCACGCAATGGAAGGTCGGCGACGTTTCTTCCTGTAATCTGTATTCTATTCTAATAAACGTTATTAGCTTGTGACTTTCTGGTTTAATTTGTGGTGACTTACCACTCCACCGAGTGTACTATTCTTGGGTTGCGATTTTAAGGCGATACCAGCATCTGAGGTTTTAGCACTCTATCACCGACAGTTTTTTCATAAATATTAGGCGAACTTTGTTAAAATCTTTCTGAAAATTTACAGAAATTGCAGTTCGTTCTTGCACTAGATTGATATTTCCGCTATCGTATGTATACCTCCAGGATCTTGAATCTAAAGTACGCAGCTTTAGAAACTTGCAACAAGTGGATATTCGGCTGGTGTCAAAGAGTGAACAAAGAGTGAATGTTGGAGCCAATAACGACATGGAAAAATACTTTACAACTTGTCACCAGGCTGCGTACTTTGTCAAAGTTCAGAAGCACAAATTAAGCAGCCTGGTTTCAAATAATGAAGCACATCATAGAGACGGCATTGACGAATGCTTCACAAGACAAGAATTTTTATCCTGACATCAGGCTGCGTTCTTGAGCTATTTCAGTGAAAATGAAGATAGCGGCTTGGAGTCAAGTTAAAAACTAGTGTGCTGGAAAGAATTCGTCAATGCTGCCACAATTATATACTGATTTTTGACACCAGGCTGCCTTCGTTGTCATGGTTCAACTGCACAAAGTACGCAGCCTCTTGTCGCACGGAAATTATTGCGCCGTAAAAAACTGACTACTCACTGTAGGTCCTTTAGATTTACATAGCAATTCGAAAATGACAGATTCCAACTTTTACGAATTAGGCAAGCTCGAATTTCATTCATAAGTCGAAAGTTATGAAGGAAATTTGGTGTTGCCTTCTTAGAAAAATTTCGTATTTGTCACTTTCGCATTGCTATGAGTAGGCGCAGTTACTTCAAATTTCCCATAATCATTTTTTGACACTAGGCTGCTTTTTCAGACTCGGCGGGAGTGACACAGCCATATCATGAATTTAAATGCAGCAAATCTTGGGTGATAGATCTGAGAGTGGTGTAAAGTGGTAGAAAGGTCAGGAAAATTCTAGAAATTTCTCAAAAGTTTTAGATAGTGAAGTTTCTATGAATAACTTTTGAGAAATTTCGAGAACTTTTCAGAATTTTCGAGAAATTTTCAGAACATTACACAACTTTCTGGGGCTTTCGACATTTGCTCAATGCAAACCCTGCAATGACCCCTTCCCTTCCGCTCTTTGTGCAAATCTATAGTCAAAGAGCTATCCAAAGACGCAAGTTTGAGCTCTCTAGTTGGTCTATAAGCCTTTTTTTATAAGGGTGAGGAAATCTTCGTAGACTCCCGGTAGTGTTGGATTCCATTCTTCAGTGACCTACCAACTAAAACCTTCTTCCTTACTCTTCGTGCTCTCTTCTCTGACACATACCGCTTCTAGAGATATAGTTCGGTATGCGCTTGCTACTCTGATACTTGCCAGCCGGGCTCTATTAGGCCTCCTCAGATTCATCTTCGTATCTTGCGCCAGTATCGCAATATCGATAGGGTGACGCTTGTTAGGAGCCTCCTTTTGCTGCTGCGCTGTGCAAAGCCGTCTGGCATTATTTTGGACTGACGATCTTGCGATCGCTATTGAGGCAAATAGCAGGGCAGAGGTCGAGCGAATTGGGGAAAGCTGTATAAGAGCGGTCTATAAATGGGGAGTACGTGTAGGTGCTCCCGTGTCACGAAATAAAACCGTGTGTATGATGCTGAAAGGTAAACTCTCTGATAGTCGTCCTCCATGCATTAAGCTGATGAACCAAGGCATTACTTACGCTAAGTCAGTAAAGTATTTGGGGATCGCTTTTGGCGAAAGGATGGGTTTCAAACCTCATTTTGTGAGAATGAGAGAAAAAATGCTACTTCGTTGCTTGAATGAGCTACGGAGCGGGCGTCTGGTATGATTCTATGAGATTTGGCTACGCAAGAGACTTGATAAGGAGGTGTCAGCGAGTAGTGCTGAAGCTGGCTTGAATGTGTGCAGAACTGTCCACGGCAGCGATGCAAGTACTCCATGGTGAATTGCCGTGGGATCTTGAATGCAGGCTGAAAGGCATGCTTTCAAGATGTAGGAGGGGTGTCGCTTTCTAGGCCACAAACTCAGTCGAGGGCGAACCGAGCATATCAGGAAAAAACTGCTGGATGAATGGCAGAATAGATGGGAAACGGAAGAAAAGAGACGAACGACGGTCAGGTTCATTCGGAACGTCAGGTTCGTCTCGACCCATTTCGAATTCTCTTTTGGCCTGAGTCTGGGCTTTATGCTCACTGGACACGGCAGTATAAAGGAATTCTTGTTCAAACGACGCTTAACGGACGATATGGCTTGTTTCTGCACCGCTGGAAAATATAGATCATTTGACTGGTGAATGTGTCCTCTACGGGGACTTTTTTTTTTTTATAAGGGTGAGGAAATCTTCATAGACACCCGGTCTTTCTGAACCAAGGTAGTGTTGGATTCCATTCTTCAATGACCTACCAACTAAAACCT
>CM055403.1:138066929-138081633 GCA_029228625.1 Pseudolycoriella hygida | reverse complement strand
ATCTATTCGCCTCTGTCAATCCCGTAACAAGCCTTGACAGGGAAGAGGGCCGTAGCTTGGAGGGTGAGGAGGAAATTACATTAGAGGAAGTGTCACGAAGGTCAGCAGACTGAAGGCAGGAAAATCCGCAGGTATAGACGAAATTAGGACAGAATTTATTAAGAATAGCGGGCCGGGTGGGGTTCAATGGCTTTGTAGGATTTTCAATTTAGCATTGAAGTCCTCAGTAGTACCCGTTGACTGGAGCTTCGGTGTTATTGCTCCGATCTTCAAGAAGGGTAACCGCAAAGTCCTTACCAACTACAGGGGGATTTCACTCTTGGGCGTGGTCGGAAAGGTTTATACAAGTGTGCTAGTAGACAGGGTTAGGGTTATAGTGGAAGGTGTTCTTGACGAGGTTCAGAGTGGTTTCAGACCTCTGAGAGGTTGTCAGGATCAGATCTTTTGTCTCAGGCAGGCTATAGAAAAGCTCTCTGAGAGAAATATTGATTTATACTTGTGCATCATCGACCTAGGAAAGGCATTCGATCGGGTACCGAGGCAAAAGCTGTTCGAGGTACTTGGCGAATACGGGGTTAATGGAAGTTTATTGGGCGCTATCAAAAGCATCTACTCAGGGAGCAAGGCTGCGGTAAGGATAGATGGTGAAATTAGTGAGGCTTTCGAAGTTAATGCGGGAGTTCGTCAGGGTTGTTGTCTCTCCCCTCTTCTGTTCATAATTTTTATGGACAAGATTATCAGGCAAGCGAATTTGCAAGGGAATGTGAAGGTGGGGGAAGTAATCATGAAAATCCTGGCCTATGCGGATGACTTAACTCTATTAGCAGATAATGCCGAGGATTTGCAGGAGAATTTAGACTGCCTGAATGCTGCATGTGAGGAATACGGCATGAAAATAAGTGTCAGTAAAACTAAAGTTATGCATATTGGCAAATCCCGGAAGGATGTAGTTTGCAGTTTAAATGGGGAGCAGTTGGAACAGGTCTCTGAGTTTAAATATTTATGAGCCATTTTTTCGGAGAATGGCAAGTTAGTTAGGGAATTTGAAGAAAGGAGAAGAATGGGGAATGCAGTGGCCAGTCAGTTGAGGTCGTATGTGTTCAACAAAAAGGAGTTAAGTAGTGGCACAAAGCTAGCTATTCACAGGTCAATCTACAGACCAACGATTTTATACGGCAGTGAAAGTTGGGTGGACTGCGGATACCTTGTGCATGACCTGGAGGTTTCTGATATGAGGGTTCTTAGGAGCATAGCAAAAGTAAATCGGAGGGAACAGTGGGACAATCATATTAGGAACGACGACATCAGGGAAAACTTCGGGGTTACATCAGTGGAAGAGGCGGCAAGGATTAGTCGTCTGCGGTGGTACGGGCACGTTCAGAGGATGGGTAATAGCAGGCTACCAAAGAGGATATTGGATGCTCAAGTCCCGGGTGTGCGTCCCAGGGGTAGGCCAAGGAGAAGGTTTATAGACTCAATTACATCCGATTTAGAAGTTAGGGGACTTTCTCTAGGCGAACAAACCATCTCCTTGGCACAGGATAGGGGGGTATGGAGAAGGGTGGTCCATGATCAGTAGTAAAGACCTCACACCGAAAGGTACAAACGGTCTATAAAGTGTGATGATGATGATGATGATGATGACGATGACCCGCCCAGAAGAGTTAGCATTAATTTTTTCCCTCAAGTAACGAAGCTGTTGAAGCCTATATATACAGAAGGAACAACATAGACCTCGTTCATAGAAATGAAGGATCGTTGATGAGTTTAATTGGATCAGTAAAAGACAAATCCCTAGATCTGCACAAATCTGGGATCTACAGAATACAATGTTTCTGTTGCGGGCGGTTTTACTACGGAATGACGATTCGTAAACTTTTCATCCGTTTCAATGAGCATATCAACTCCACCAGATGGAAAAACAAAACAGCAGTAGGCAGACACATCTTCAGTTCCAAACATGATGTGCACATCAGCGAATCAAAACTTATGCAGCAAGTAAGACGATGGCAATATAGCCTCTCCTCTACTCGACCTATTCTTGATAACAAGGAAAGTAGATGAACGAGTTATTGAGTTGACAGTCGACACGCCTTATATAAGCATTGACCGCATTGACGAAGAGTTTTCTGATTGTTAATAATCAGTTAGCGACATCTATATGGTCATTGGTCATCAACCTTAGCCTATTTGAAACGAGGGTCAAATCCCCATTTTTAAATGAACTTAACTTCACTGTGTTGTTTTTCTGTCTCTGTCTAAAATTTCAATTATTTGCATCTTGTATAAGAAATAATTTTCAGTCTAGAAAGAGCCTTGATAATGTCTACTTAGTACACGAAACCTTTGGTTGGCGAATAAAAATTTACTTTATCGTATGAAGGCATTCAACGGCACTAGGCGTGAAATTGTCATGCTGGTAGAACACTCTAGACTCATGTAGCATGCGACAAAGATGAAGGGTGCTTCAAAGCCGATTTTTATGCAAATTTGGATTTGAAGCAGTTAATTCATAATTTTTTTCGGAAGCTATTTAATCGCCAAGTTATAATAGGGTTGAAGAGTTGGATAGTTTCGACATGGATTTGGTTCGGCCAAAATCTGCGATAGTCCTATGGCGATTATTATGGTTTCTATATGCTTCATTGGATCATTCACAAGAGTTCATTCATTCACTGTGCTTCGTTTCCCATGCTTTGGTCGCCGACAAAAATATAGGAAATAAGGCAGACGATATGTTACTGAGCTGTGCTTCGTCTCCCATATTTTAGTAGGCGACCAAAGGCATGGGAGACGTAACACAGTTCAGTAGCTTATCGTCTGCCTTATTTCTTGGTCGGCGACCAAAGCATGTGAGATAGTGAATTAATGAACTCTTATGAGTGAATAAACTCCTCTAAATGAATGAACTTTTGTGAATGATCAAGCATACAGAGACCATAATAATCGGCTCGCGCCTGTCCCAGGTTTTGGTCGAACTATTGGAACATGATTTAGAGTATCATTTGGAGTATCAAATTACGTCATCGCAAGGATAAATACTACTCATGCGGAAGAAAAAATGGATGAAGAAGAGCAGGTGCAGCATCTAACTAAAAAGGAATATAATTCGGAATTGGGGCAGCAGAACATATCGAAATATTGCATCGCTCAATACGCATCGAAATGAGAATCGTCGCTCATCTCAGGAACTTCAAGTAAACGTAGGAGGCGAATCGGAGCGTTTCAGAAAAATAAAAGACGTAAATGGAAATGGAATCAAAGAATATGGAGTACACAATCATAAGCTAGGTTGCACTGGGCGGAGGCTGCACTCTCCGGTAAAAGAGGAGGAACGATTGACACAACCGTTGCGTCTACCGAGTGGAATCGAGTGATTTTTTTCTTAAGTTTTATAAGTTTGGGCCGGTCCATTGCTGGACTATGAAACACAGATCTAGTGATCTTTTGTTTCGTCATCCGCTCATCATGTAAATGTTTCGAGCCTCACACTCTCAACCAAGAACCTATCCAGTGCGGCAGGTCCCATGCTAGGCACTGTTTTGGGTTGGACAAGAGAAAAGGTTTTGCATGGATTTTTTGCATACTAAATCTTTTCTCTCTTTAATCTCAAGGTTTTTATGATTTGCCGGGCAGTCATGCCTATCAATTCTCCAACCAAACTTCCATTAGGTACGGGCAAGAAATGCTTCGTATGCTTTCCTCCCTCATATGTGCTCCAATGGTTTTCAAATTCCTACCACACCCAGAAAATTTGGATTAAAAAAAAAAATTAGAAAAAGAAAATTAGTTTGCCTTAAAACTTTGTCATGAAAAAAAGCTTTTCTTACGAGTTTGTGATGTCTGTGATGCAACTTACAGTATTTCCAAGTGAAAACATCGACAGAAAAATGGGTTCATAGGACAATGGGTTCATAACAATCGATTATTGCTTCAAATCTTTGTTTAGTTGATTGGAATAACGGAAGAACGACGGACATAACTGCAACGAAAGTCAATTAATTAAAGTTCATTGATGCGTTTAGCACGGCATTGGCTTAGTAACTTCTTCACAGGTTATGTATTTCATCATGAAATTCACTATAATTTGACGGCAGCCGATGTCGCACTAAATGCTCCCATCTTGGGAAGAAACTTTCCCACTTACTCAGACATATCCACGACACGATTTGGCATATTACGTTGAGACCAGTAGTGAAGTGGACAACAATCAAACTTGTAGATGCTGCTGTGAATGTTACAAGATGACACACTTTGTAAAAGGTGAAGTTTCGATGCAACGAGTAGCATACTTCCTGTAACCCTGCAGGTATTCTTGGCTGTCAGAGCAAATATTGGTTTGATTTTTAGTGCCTTGTCTGCATGATTTTTTAATTGCGTAGGTTTCGGCTTACATAGTGGTTGTATATGAGTTCAACGGTTGGGATAAGTTTATCTGGGGGTTCGTAGAATGGATCCCTAATCCAGATCCATGGTTACTTTTTGAACCGTCTGTGTAAAAATTAGGGTCTTCTTCTCTGAGCGTATTTCCACCAAGCCAGAAGTTTCTCTGTGGCGTAAGATGACGATGAAGAAAATAAATAAAGAAATAAAGAACTCTGAATTTCTTGCCAAAAAAAAAAATTTGGAATGGATTGACAGTTCTGGGATGTGTTTCTTACCAAAAGCTACTGTACATTGCCAACATTGCTTTTTTATCCTTTCCCCAACATGCTGTGCTCAGCAGCGTTTTTTCTCTAGAATTATGCCCAGGAATTTCACCTGGTCTAAGAGATGTAGCTGAATGCCGTTCAGTTTTGGCAGATTTAGTTTCACAATGTTTTTGTTCGTCAACAGAACTAACTTCCTTTTTTCGGGATTTACCGAGAGGCTATTTTCGGTACACAACGAACCAAAATATTTCCATGGTGAAAAGACTGGAAGGTATTAAAGTAAATGTTGCGTTCACATTAGACTGTATTGGAAATTGTCCGTAGGGCAATTTTGAAAAACCCGTCCGAAGTAACGGTGTAAAAAAATTCTCCGAACGCACAAAATTGAACTCCAAAAAGAGAAAAATGTTCTCCTCAATTTTGTCTACAACATAGCAAAAAACTATTTTTTGGGCTAGGGCCAACCTTAGTACTGACCTAGGGCCTCAAATAGAGGCCTCGGATACATACTTCGATAGACAAAAATGTTTCCCTCAATTTGCTCTGCAAGATAGCAAAAAACATTTTTTTATGTTAGGGCCGACCTTAGGACCGACATAAGGCCCACTTGAGCCCTAAGCACAGGCAAAAATTCTTCTATAAATTGTCGACCGTGCCGAGATCTTTCAAACAAAAAAAAGTTTTTGAAAATCGGAAGAGATTTACTCGAGTTATGTACAAAAAACACGTAGGGCCCTAGCAGAGACTCGTTTTTAGTGCCCTAGCTAAGTCCAAAGACTCAAATTGAAAAATGTTTCTTCCAAAATTGTCAGACAGACATACCGACAGACCGACAGACGGACATTGTTTTTTTTTTGCTGATTTGTCATCTGGAGGCAACAAAAAAAGTTTCCCCCTTACTCCCGGGTTCGAATTCGCAATGTAACAAACGTGGTAGTAAACGCATCAGACCTAAGTACTTCGTACGGGTCTAAAAAATCTACTCTCACATAACTAAACATTGTGTGATTTTCAGCCAAATACAATTAGTCTTCGGAAAGATGTTGAAGAAACAAGTTTTCAGCGACCCAGGTGCAGAGGTACTTTTGACCACCTCTGCCGGCCGAACAAAATTTTAAAAAAAAATTCTCAGGATAGTCCACAGATTCCATTGACACCAAAATTCGGAGAATCGACGAGGTGGTGTGTATGAGATTGGTTGAGGTATTCGCGAATACATTCTTAAGAAGAATAGATGTCAAACTGATGGTTCTGTATGATTCAGCTTCAGAATACGTCATTTTCCCTGGTTTAGGAATCAAAATTACTTTTATTTCCTGCCAGAACAGGTTCGTCATCTTTTTGGCGATACGATATCGTATAATACCTCCTTGAATGTGTTGGTAAAATTTTGTATTTGATATACGATAGGTAATTACGAAAGTAGTTATCTACTTCAACGAACAAAGTAAGCTGATTGGGACGTTTACGCCTCTTTAGTACACCTTTGTCGCGAGACCATGTGTATATCAGCAAAAACAGAGAATAGGGTAAACAAACATCTGCGCAGCGCCTATTCTAGAGGCATTTTGTATATTTTGTATAAATAAAGATTTTTCTCTCAGGAAAATTATGGCTTCAGCTGGGAATATCCAGAGCAAAAATTTTCTATTGAATTTTCACATCTGTGGGAATTTTTCACATGAGTGAAAGTTCATTCGTCACATTTACCTACAAAATGATTTTATTTTCTAATTTTTTTGCACATCTCGGCACATTTTCACACAAATTTTGTGTAGATGTGCAAAAATCGGATGACAATCTCCAACAGTTTCGGTAAATGTGTCATTCAAAAATCTCGAAATCACAGATTTTCACAGATGTGATTCAAAGATGTGACCACATATAGATGATTTTTAAAGATCGCATATGTTCTACATTTTCCGACATTTTCTCATGTGTTGAACGAAGGGCTACGCAGGCTCGGAAGTAATAAGTTCGACATGTACCGTATGTTAAAATTTCAAATTACAACGTAGTTCATTGGAGATTTTTAATGAAAAACTTTGTGCTCAAAACTCAAATTTCGCGCAACTCCCTATTTTCAACATTCGACGAGAAGCCTAAAATGAACAAAATAATACTCACCGGCGCGGCGAGGAGTGTATGTACACGAAATTCTGCTTAAAAACATTTACAGATTGCAGATTAACTGGTTTTTAATTTGCATGTTTAAGTTGAAATCTGTAGATGTGCAATGTTTTTAAGCAATATTTCGTGAAAGTACACTTCTCGCCGACGAGTGTTTTTTCCTAAATTATCGTTTGTTGCAAATAGAGGTCCATGACGTTTTCCAGTGACTCTTCACCCTTACACCTTGTTCCACTTGGAGTGAGTGTGTTATCTATATGAGTCTCTGTTTCTTGCTAGTACTTAAAAATAAGAAGGTAAATAAGCCTGATGATAACCAAATAATCATACGAAACCATTATTGTGTCATTTTCACATAGAAAATTCAGAAAATGTGGTCAACTCGGTTAACTTTATTTAACATACTAGCGCTAGCGCTTTGCTAAAATTTAAAGCGCGCTAAGGCTAGCGCTAGTCTTTTTTCTAAAAGTAGCGGCGCTAGGCACAGCTCTGTCTCACTCCATTATATGGACTAGGCGCCTTGCTTTATGTTTGTCCGTATTCAGCTATGAGAGTATGGGTGACGCCACTTGAGAAAAGGGTATAGTAAGAGGCGGATCAACCTCAGGTCATTCGGGACATTGCCCCAGAGCGCTGGAAAAGTACGGGCGAAAAATGAAACAAAAAAACGAAATTGGCAAAAATTGTTAATCCACTCGCTTTTCCCATTTTTTTATGAATGAATAGAATTGAAAAACATATGAAAACATAAAACAATGGGACAATATTTTCCAAACGAGTAGTTAACTTGAAAATTTATTGCGAAAGGTTTAAAGTTTTGCGTAAATAAACAAAACAAAATTAAACCATTTGATGAACTTAATTGCAATCACGTATTCGATACTGACTTCTGAGCCGATGCTCTTGCACTATGCATATACACGCAAGCGCAGTTCTCAAATCACTCAAAACGCATTGTTCTCAAGTGATGTTCGTAACGCCTGTGGCGGCAAACTCGCTCCGCATTCGGGTCGTTGGACGGCCCAAGACCTTGCCCTTTCATCCCGTTCTTCGAAATTTAGCTCCTCTACCAACTTGGTGTATGTGATTGTGTACCATTGTTTCTGAGACCACGGTTGAGCTGGAAAATAGGTTTCAAGGTGCAGGCGTTTCCATTCATTAAGATCATCCGTGCAATCAGCATCTTGTTGGCTTATAGCAGGTGAATTTAAGATAAAACTTACCAAGGAAGATACCGAATGCACTGATGATAAAAATGCTGGCAGGGCCGCAACTGCTAGTCTACTAACTCCCAGACCACCACAGTTCACAGGCAATGATGACAACCTCCACGTGTAATTGTCGAGCTCAAAGTCTATCAATGCTTCTACCGTCAAGTTAATAAGGTTATCAAATTCTTCAACTGATTCCCTGAAATATCTAATTTTCCAATGCAATTTCAAAGCTGTTCTAAAAAAGAAGCGCTAAGTATTCATTCGCCCTGAGGCGCTGAAAAACTTAATCCGCCTAGGCATGCCAACAAAAAAATGAAAAGCCACAGATTGATTCCGTAACCTCACACAAACATTTGTAACAGACCAAAACAGTCAAAAATATTTTTTTTGAGGGGAAATTGGCCGAGTTCAAATTCAAAAATGTGATTTTTCCACCATTTTTCCAATTTGAAACGTTCGCAGCGCCATCGTATCGTTGTTATGTGTAAAAATCATACTTTTTTTTGGCGGCCTATTTTATTACCTATCAGACGTTAAATTCGATCAACAAACAAATTTCATAAAACGGTTTTTGCGGATAATTGTCGTAATAAGCCGCGCCTATAAAAAATATATTTTTTGCATAATATTTCTAGTTTCTAGAAGCTAGCAAGCGTTTCTAATTTGAAAAATGGCGGAAAAGCCACATTTTTGAATTTTAACTCAACCAATTTTCCACAAAAAAATCAAAAAAAATTATTTTTGAGTGTTTTGGTATCCTACAATTTTTTGTGTAGGGTTACGAGATCAATCTGTGACGTTGCATTTTTTTGTTGGCATGCCTAATCCGCCTCTGCGGATAGTTCTATGTTGAGATGTTAATTCAGCTCTGAAAAATCATAGATGTCACCACTTGATGTTCGGGGACAAGACTCCAATATTTTGCACCACACCGGGATCTATAAAATTTTCTTTCGTTCGTTGTGCTAGGTTTAAGTAACATTTTACTAGCGGCTCGCAGTCGAAGTCAAAATATTTTTCGGCGACGGCAGCACATTTTGTGTTTTTTTATCGGCGTCTATTCGGTGGGAAATATTTAGCCCTTCGGCGTTGAATGATTTAGAAATTTAGTGCCAGCGCAAGTTTTTCTTAAAGTTATCTTTAAATCGACATACAAAGGGTCTAAAGAAAGACCCAGGAAATTTAAACGTTGCAACGCCACCCGCAAATTTATCGCAATGTCTTCTGAGCCACACGCTAGTGACGTAAGACGTTTAATAAAAATATCAAATCAATTTTAAAATTTGCATTTTTAGAATCCTTCCAATCGCAAGCCATCGTTACCTTCATTACTTGAAAAAATTAAACAAAAGCTACTATCAGCGAAGGTTTTGTTACCACTTCTGAGAGACCGAGTGCAAAGATATCCGGTGTGGCTTGCCGAAAATGGCCACAAAATTGATCCAGCAGATAAGGAACGATACGTGAAACAGCTGGAATTATATAAAATAATTTACGACGATCTCCAACAGGAAAAACCTACCGATTCGACTGAAGTTAAGTCGTTGCGGGATAAGAAAGTGCTAGACAACATGAACAAAGTAAGAAAAGAAACTTCGTTGGATTGTTATGGACTAATCTGCGTGTATTTCAGCTTCATGATTACGGTCAACCTCCCGACGAAATAGCTGATATTGGTGCCGAAACGCCTCCATCGTTTCCAATGGGTAATCCTTCATCAAAATGTCCCATGATGTAAATTTACTATGCAATTTATTTGTGTCTCTGTTTGTGTTAGTGGAAAAAATTGAGGGTAAGGTCCGGTCAGTTTTATTAATAAAGCAATTTTTGTTTGACGGCAATCTTTTTCGCAAAATAAAATGTGAAATAAGTTTGTAAAATTGGAAAATATTTTTTTTTATTCAAATTTGTAAGCAAATGACCGACGTTTGCTGTTTACAAAATGTAATTTTATTTCCATCAATAATTTTGCCAACACACAAAGAATTACGGTTGTCGTTTCGATGATCACGAAATGAGATATGGAGGTGGCGATTTGCAACCATGAGCCTTTACTCGTGACTAGGAACAAAAAACTGATGCCCATCATGTTACAGATAACCAAAATTGTGAGGAAGATTTTTTCCATTGGAACCTGCGCCAATAGAGATTGAAATTAGATAATTGAGCGGTTAGTGGATATGTCGTATGAAGGCATTCTAACCGCACTAGGCGTGAAATTGTCATACTGGTAGAACACTCTATTCTGTACTCATGTAGCATATGACAAAGATGAAGCACGGCTGCTTCAAACCGATTTTCCTGTTTTATGCTGAATAACGCCGGTTATTATTCTCAATGCGTTGCCGATGACTTAATGATTCTAATAGTAGGTCTATTCACATCAACTATATGCGAAGTTATGCAATCTGCCTTAAAACTAGTAGAAAACCGGTGCAACTCGCTCGAACAAACAGCCAATCCAGACAAAACAAAACTAGTACTATTTTCTAAAAAACGAGTCATCCTAAATTTCATTCAGCCCTCTTTCTTCGGAAAAAGAATCCCACTGTCCGACTCAGTTAAAGTGTTGGGACTCACAATCGACTCAAAAGTCAACTTCTCGCTGCATTTTTAGAATGCTCTACAAAAAGCCACTGGCTCGTTGTGGCACTGTAGAAGGGCTTTTGGTCTCACCTGGGGTCTTAACCTTAAAGTCTTAAAGTGGATATACATGGCTATTATCAGACCTAGACTTAGCTACGCAGCTATAGTTTGGTGGCCAAGATGTAACCTCACTACATCTCAACTCAAACTTGCACAATTACAAAGACTTGCGCTCATCGGTATAATGGGCTCTATGAGCTCAGCTCCAACAGCCGCGTTAGAAGCAATCCTTAATATTGAACCATTGCACATCTTCATTGAAGGTGAAGCTCGAGCCACTGAGCTCAGACATAAACTATCAAATTCACTCATAGTTAACCACAGTCACCATGCAAGAATCTGGAAAAGAATGATATCGGATTCTCCCGAATTTGAAATGCCGTGCGACTCAATGATTCCTAAATTCAGATTCGAAAAGTCATTTTCTATTAGCCTCCCTAATCGAGACGATTGGATCAACAACTCAGCCATCCCACCTACAAACCGAATATCCGGATTTACAGACGGCTTCCTATCTCATGGTAGCGGCGGAGCCGTATTTCACTCACCAGAACTTAGCTTAAACAAAACTGTCCCCTTAGGAAAATTCATCACTATATTCCAATCTGAGATTAAAGGTATTATCGCATGTGTCAACGAAATGCTTTCTGCTCTAGAAAACTTACCAGTAAATCAAGGTATATTTATATGCTCCGACAGCCAATCGGCAATCAAATCTTTAGGAGGATACAAATTCACCTCATCGCTAGTCGTAGAATGTAGAGACCTGTTACAATTACTTTCCACACATCGTCAAGTATCACTGACTTGGGTACCAGGCCATTATGGTATCGCTGGTAACGAACAATCAGACGCTCTTGCAAAAATAGCCTCGTCTTCTCCTTTCATAGGTTCTGAACCGAGTGTGCCCGTATCGGCTTCTACTCTATTCAGAATAATTACTCAATGGAAAGTTAATACCTTCTCAAAACACTGGCCATCTCTAAACTATGCAAGTCATGCCAAAAACTGTATCCGAATCAATGAAGGCTTTTCTAAGGAGCTTCTTTCATTCTTTAAAAGAGACGTAAAAAGAATAACTGACATTCTGACAGGGCACTGCTCCCTTAACAAGCACTTGTGCACCATGGGACTGGTCAACAGCCCACTTTGCAATCGCTGCGGCGACATTGAAACCGCCGAAAACCTTCTTTTTCACTGCCCTGCCTACATTATGGCTAGAGCCAGATTTTTTGGTTCCTGTATAGTAAATCCCAAATCTATAAAGAATCACTCTCCTAAAACCGTACTAAACTACTTTAATCGGATCAAAAAAAAACTAAAAAAAAAAAATTATAATAAGGAATATCCTCTAAGTTCTGTGGGTACGCACAACAGGCCCATTGGTGGATTAGGTGCAAGGAATTACGATTTAGCGTGTTCCTACCCACTTTATCCTATCCTATCCTATCCTTTATGCAAATTTGGATTGGAAGCAATTAATTCATAATTTTTTTTCGGATTTTTAAACGCAAAGTTATAATAGGGGTGAAGAGTTTCGACATGGATTTGGCTCGACCAAAATCTGCGACAGTCGTATGGCGATTATTATGATTTCTTCATGCTTCATTAGATCCTTCACAAGAGATCATTCATTCACAAGAGTTCATTCATTCACTGTGTTTCGTTTCCCATGCTTTTTTTTTTTTTTTCTTCTTCTTCTTTTCTTTTTCTGTTTCTTCCATATATCAGGAAAATTTCCGTCGTCGAGGCACTTCTGCAATGTCAATCTGAGCATGTTCGGCTTTATGCATGCCGCCGTCTTCAAAGCTACATTGGGGATCCCATCTGGTCCTGGCGCCTTGTTATTTTTCAGCTTTTTGACAGTCGTCTGAATCTCTTCTATAGTGATCACCCGGTCCTGTCTGTCTTCAATTTCATCGTCGTAAGGAGTTTGCGGCCATGCGACCTGTTCATGTTGCGGGAATATCGTTTCCCATGCTAAGGCAGACGATATGTTACTGAACTGTGCTTCGTCTCCCATATTTCGTGTGGTACCAAATTCATACCCTATACGTTTTCAGAGCGAAAACTGCAAAAAAAAATTTCTATAGAAAACGCATTGGGAGAAAATATAAACGCCAGTAGCTAAACAAAAGATTTATTTTAAATCGGCTGCTCTCTCAAAGCCTGGATTAGATTGGAAATAGTGCACTACAACCAGTTGAAAGTATTATGCATCTCCAAACGAACCTATCTAGAGGTGTGTGCCGATATATAATTGATCGGCGGCGGCGGCGTGATAAATTTTTAGTCGGCGGCGGCGCGCCGAAGTTTGCAAAACATCAGCGGCGGCGGCGCGCCGTCCGTCCGCGTGTCTGTTTTAAATTGACATATAAAATTAAAATTTCAATGAATTGGAAATGCTACCATTTTGGAGGCAAGCAGAACAGTTTTTAAAAAAATCTCAAATATAATTCAACGTTTTCGGGAATTTCAGAGTATCGGACCGATATCTTGCCATACTTCCATTGACCCATATTTAACTTAGTTTTTCATTTCGAATCAGGTCTCGAAAATTTTGACTGCAACATTTTTATGCTAAAATCGAGAGAACTTGAGCACATTTCCAAAACCTTAAATAATGCTAAGTTGCGTTACGTTAATTTCACACACTCTTTGCAGATATTCAAAAAGTCACTTAGATAAATTAGAGTTTTTAACGAATTTGTACCAGGTCATTTCTACTTGTGTACTACTCGAGTAAAAAAGTCTCAATCAAAACCACAGTGAAGTGTTCGGACGATTGGTGGATGGGGCTGGAATAATATGTCTCACTTGTATGGGGAGTGCCGTCATATTCCAGGAACATTGATCTCTCGTACATTGAAGATAGGCCCAGCGAAGTAGTTTTTTATATGAAAATCTCATTGAGAATACTCTTTTCGAAGTGCGGAGAGTTTCGAATGAGGTGCAGATATTCTGAAAAAAATAAAATCGCATCGAGCGAACAACGACATCACAACAAAAACCTTTTTAAAGGTAGAGTGTGACGCAGTCCGTAAGTCCGCTTCCAAAATTAATGATATCGCTTGAGGTGACGCTATCGCAGATAATACGCAGAATTTCGTTTGAATGGAACCTTGTGTTAACGTTTTGATTTCCTGAAAAAATTAGAGCGCTTTCTTTGAAACAAAATTACGTTTTGTTAAAAAAAATTGCGTCACAAATGCCGGATCCACCAGCGGAATAATTTTTCAATACTTTCAGTTTTTACACCCAAAAATTTAAATTTACTCTAAAAAATCTACGCAATAAGAAACAAAAGTCAAATTTTTGCAGCGCAAAAACTGAAAGTACAGAAAAATTATTTCGTCGTTATAGTTGTACAACTATCAAGTTGATAGTAAGACAACTATTAAGTTGATAGTTGGACAACTATCAAGTTGATACTTAGACAACGATCAAGTTGATAGTTGGACAACTATCAACTTGATAGTTGTCTAACTATCAACTTGATAGTTGTCCAACTATCAAGTTGATAATTAGATAAGTATCAACTTGACAATCATCTCAGTGGAATTTTGAGAGTGAGGTAGCAATAGCATTTGTAATTATGCAAAATATTCGATTAGAGATTATATTTTGTATGTGTGAGACTTACAATCGGTTGACAAATTACGAATTCAATATCAACATTGCTATTGTTATCTCACTGTCATAACAATATTGGCCTAATCGTCTGGTAGTAAGGATCGGAACAAGTCAGATCAACCTGATCAGGTTCAGCTCAGGTCACGACCTGATTACTGACCTAAACCTGATTTTGAGATTCAGGTCCGACCTGAATGTAACCTGAAACCTGAAAAATTTGATTAGGTTGACCTGAAACCCACTGGTTATTTTAAGAAAATATAATCACAACAAAAACCCTTTTAAAAGGGAAATGTGACGCAAGTCCTTCTTCCTCCTTCCAAAACAACTGATATCAATTTGGGGTGACGCTTAAAGCTTTGAAACGCAAAAATTCTTTTGGAATGTTTTCATTTTTGATTAAAAAAATGCGTCACACATGCCGGACCC
>CM055403.1:138034430-138066429 GCA_029228625.1 Pseudolycoriella hygida | reverse complement strand
ATCCAGGAAAAATATTTTCCGGGGGTACGTCGCAAGGGGGGAAGTCAAAACTTAGCTGTATATATGGTTCCGAAGTCTACGAAAAAAAATTTTCTGAATTTTTTGCTCGTGGGGACTTGCGTCACGGGCGCATTGCTACCGCGCGCCCATGATTAAAACAACTGAATTGAAGATTGAAGTAATGTTCGATCAGCTTTAAATGCTCTCGCTGCATGTGTGTTAAGATAGCTTAAATACAAAATTTCTTACGTAACGACGTAAGGATATTACGACTTAATTTCCTTAGTACTTTATTTTGGTAAAAGGTTTGCTACAACCTTTATAGTTGACTCAATCCTTTCCAAATACTTTCAAATGTTGGTACAAACCCAGTTTCATATTGCTTTTTGTATGAAAGCTTGCACATCTACAGGTACATAGTACAACGTTTTTAGTTTCATTGAAAACTTTGTACCTGCTCGTTTCGACGTTTTAGTGCTTACAGAAAACGAAGCAAAGTCGAAGTGGCAGATTAAAGAAAAACCTCTTCGCTCTGAAGGCTCGCCTGAACTTATTGATAGCCACCGAAACGCCCAGTAATGTCGTTTCTGGCAGCCGGACTTTTCGGCGCTTGTTTTACCGTTTACAGTTGGTAGAGTACTCGCTATAACAAAGAAACGTCGTAGGGAGGAGATACAAGGTTTTCTATGAAAGTGAACACCTTGTACCAAGTTAGTAAAAAACTCGCTATAGCAAGTAAACGTCGTACTGAGCAGGTAGAAGGTTTTCTATGAAACTACCCAGCATTTTCATATATTTGGAAATGATTGAGTCAACTATAAAGGTCGTATCAAACCTAGAACTTAAGTACTTACTAAAGAAATTTTAAAATTGGGCTGCTCACTGTCTCATTGATTCTATTATTTGACCCAAACAAAAAATTATTTATCTTACAAATCCGGGCGAATATTGAAATTCAAGTTCAAATCATGAAATCTATTTGCGTCTTTTGACATGTCACTCTAAATTTATTAACATTAAACCCTAATTCACGCATTCAAACGATTTCAGGTCAAACAGGTTGATCAGGTTCAGTTCAGGTTCGACCTGATATCATCAGGTCAGGTTCAGGTTGAGGAAATATTTGATATTTTAATAGTTTGTAGCTAATTGCTAATAATAGCTGATAGTTAATAATAATTTGATAGTTGACAGTTTCATAGTAGATAGTAGATTATGGTTGATTGCTGATACTCAACTATTGAGTGATTAGTCAACGATCAGGTTGATAGTCAACTAACAATTAAAGTCAATAGTCAACTATCAAGGTTAGAGTGAACTATCAAGTTGATAGTCAACTATCAAGTTGATGGGCAACTATCAAGTTGATGGGCAACTATCAAGCTGATAGTCAACTATCAAACTGATAGCCAACTATCAAGTTGTCAATAAAATGATTTATAAATAAGAAACCTCGACAAATTATAATAATATAATAATAATCTGCCTTAACAACCTATGAAGGGTTAGGGGCTAGATCATTATTTACTAGTTTCGCTACTTTTTGTGGTTCTACTATTTGAGATCCTTTCATTACCGGAAAGTTTTTACTGTGCCAGTGGTAAGCTGTGCGACAAACCCAGTGCCATCCATGAGATGTACTAGGAACGAAACTAGTAGGAGTAGAATACCGGCACCTCCCAACAATGCCTTTCACCGGTAAGCCGTACGATGGCGCTACACTCAACTTCACATGACTTGAACCGATTCAATTAGCTTTGTTTACAAATCTAACAATCGGAACATATCTGTCTGCGGCTGAGTTTCGAACCAACGCACTGGCAACTCGATCTCATAGTAGCAAGCAGACGTGTTAACCACTACGCTATCGAGTTGCTACCTCGACAAATTACTTCATCATTTATTACGCATATTTCGATCAGAAGCCATCTCCGTTATTATTATCAACAATGAAGTTGATAGTCATCTATCAAGCTTATAGTCAACTATAAAAACGAAGCGGTAGTAAACATTTCTATCAGTCGAGAATGAGCTTTTGTAGGGCAAACTTCAAAAGCTCAGTAAGAACTCAAAAAATGACTTCGAAAGAAATTTTTGAAGAATTAAAAAAATAATAAAGAAGTGGAGGTATTAGCACAACCTGATAGTTGACTAACTATAAACTTAATCTCTGACTAACTAGGATCTTGATAGTTGTCAAGTCGACTAACTAAAAACGTGATAGTTTGTATTTGATCGTCTTGTTTGTATTTTGCATTGCATAGTTGACTAACTGTCAACTTGATTGTTGACTTACTATCAACTTGATTGCTAACTATCTATTTGATTACTGACTATTAGCTTGATTGTTGACTAACTATGAATATGATAGAACTTAATAGATTGACTGTCTAATTGATAGTTAACCTTGTATCAAGTTATCCATCAAAAGTTCATAAACTGTCGATAGTCTTACGAGTGCGACGTTTGCACTTGCCCAGTTTAATTATATGTCCTCAAGTAGAAAATAACTATCAAAGTGGATGGTCAACGATCAAGTTGGATAGTATGTACACAAAAATAATGGTTTTCCAAACAAACATTTTAAATAAATCATTGAGGAAGTATCGTTGGAAAAACTAATTAAAAACTTTTGCGAGTGTGAAGTTTGCGATCCGAGCGAAGCGAGGTACGTAATCGCACGAGTTTAATTATTTGTTCATAAATAGAAAATATGGCGGATGTTCATTTAATAAATGGACGATGAACTATCGAAGGGAACAGTTTTTATATGAAAATAAAAATAAAACAGTGAATCCGCGTTTCAACAGAAGGCAGTGAATTTACAACAATCAATATAAATTGAAAAATATTGCTGCTGATATAAATGAACAGAATTTTAAAAATCTAAATAGTCTAAATTCATGAATGATTACATAGAAGTTTTGTGACCGTATGGTCATTTCCAACAAATGTCAACTTTCATACTTACTCCCTTCCCTCGAAGTCATGGTTTCATATTTTCGCTTTCACCCCGTGGTATGAAGTTTGTTATTTTCGTTTTTCTTTCGGCGCAGCTGGTAAAAAGCTAATTTCACTAAATAATTGCATAATTTTCCTCTGGCTACTGTCACTGCCACCATGCCCAGACAACTATGAAATGAAAGTATTCAATTTCATTTGTTTTACTTGGTATTTAATTGAATGAAATATAGTTTAAAAAATAAATTGAACAGTGTTGTTGTAGTAGCGTATGCTTCTCTTCATTATAATGAAAAAGTAAAAAATCAGTCAAGGGATCTGAGCCACCCAAAGGTGGGACCTAGTAGACAGCAACGGAATTGAACTAAAACTGGATGTGAATTTTGTCTGGATTGCAATCATTTCAAATGGGAAGAATTTCAAATGTGTTCGCAATGAAAATTTCATTCTTAGACTCAATTAGATTTTTTTACGATAAATACTTGAATTATTTTTGTTTTCTTAAGAACATTTTTCTGCGAATAGTCTCCATAGAAAACTATTCGCAGGGCCTTCGAATAGCATCTTCGTTTTGCATAATAGGCGATGCGATGACGCTGCAAGCGTTTCAAATTTGAAAAATGGCGGAAAAGCCACATTTTTGAATTTTAACTCAGCCAATTTTCCACAAAAAAATGAAAAAAAATATTTTTGAGTGTCTTGCTTCTACAATTTTTTGTGTAAGGTTACGAGATCAATCTGCGACGTTGCATTTTTTTGTTGGCATGCCTAATGCGCCTCTTGGGATAGTTGTATGTTGAGATGTTAATTCAGCTCTGAAAAATCATAGATGTCACCACTTGATGTTCGGGGACAAGACTCCAATATTTTGCACCACACCGGGATCTATAAAATTTTCTTTCGTTCGTTGTGCTAGGTTTAAGTAACATATTACTAGCGGCTCGCATTAGTCGAAGTCAAAATATTTTTCGGCGGCGGCAGCACATTTTGTGTTTTTTATCAGCGTCAATCGGCGGGAAATGTTTAGCCCTTCCGCGTTGAATGATTCAGAAGTTTAGTGCCAGCGTAGGTTTTTTTTTATAGTTTTCTATAAATCGACATACCAAGGGTCTTAAGAAAGGCCCAGAAAATTCAAACGTTGCAACACCACGCGCAAATTTATCGCAATGTCTTCTAAACCACACGCTAGTGACGTAAGACGTTTAATAAAAATATCGAATCAATTTTAAAATTTACATTTTTGCGATAGGATCCTTCCAATCGCAATCCATCGTTACCTTCATTACTTGAAAAAATTAAACAAAGGCTATTATCACCTGAGGTTTTGTTACCAATTCTGAAAAACCTACTGGAAAGATATCCGGTGTGGCTTGCCGAAAATATTAACAAAATTGATCTAGCAGATAAGGAACGATACGTGAAACAACTGGAATTATATAAAATAATTTACGACGATCTCCAACAGGAAAAACCTACCGATTCGACTAAAGTTAATTCGGGGCGGGATAAGAAAGTGCTAGACAACTTGAAAAAAGTAAGAAAAATAACTTGAATAGATTGTCGTCGACTGATTTGCGTGTATTTCAGCTTTATGATTTCGGTCAACCTCCCGACGAAATAGCTAATATTGGTGCCGAAACGCCTATATCGTTCCTATGTCCCATGATGTAAATTTACTATGCAATTTATTTGTGTCTCTGTTTGTGTTAGTGGAAAAAATTGAGGGTAAGGTCCGGTCAGTTTTATTAATAAAGCAATTTTTGTTTGACGGCAATCTTTTTCGCAAAATAAAATGTGAAATAATTTTGTACAATTGGAAAATATTTTTTTTATTCAAATTTGTAAGCAGATGACCGACGTTTGCTGTTTAAATGTAAAATTGTAAAATGTGATTTTGTTTCCATCAATAATTTTGCCAACACACAAAGAATTACGGTTGTCGTTTCGATGATCACGAAATGAGATATGGAGGTGGCGATTTGCAACCATGAGCCTTTATTCGTGACAAGGAACAAAAAATTGTTGCCCATCATGTGACAGATGACAAAAATTGCAAGGAAGATTTTTTCCATTGGAACCTGCGCCAATAGAGATTGAAATTAGATAATTGAGTGGTTAGTAGATATGTCGTATGAAGGCATTCAACCGCACTAGGCACACAATTGTCATACTGGTAGAACACTCTAGACTCATATATGACAAAGATGAAGCACGGCTGCTTCAAAGCCAATTTTTATGCAAATTCGGATTTGAAGCAATTAATTCATAACTTTTTTTTCGGAAGCTTTTTAAACGCAAAGTTATAATAGGGGTGAAGAGTTAGACAGTTTCGACATAGATTTGGCTCGACCTAAATCTGCGACAGTCGTATGGCGATTATTATGGTTTCTATATGCTTCATTGGATCATTCACAAGAGATCATTGAAAAGAGATCATTCATTCACGAGAGTTCATTCATTCACTGTGTTTCGTTTCCCATGCTTTGGTCGCCGACCAAAATATAGGAAATAAGGTAGATGATACGTTACTGAACTGTGCTATGTGCTTCGTCTCCCATATTTTCGTGGGCGACCAAATTCATGGAAGACGAACCACAGTTCAGTAACCTATCGTCTGCCTTATTTCTTGGTTCGCGACCAAAGCATGGAAGATACTGAATCCATATCCTATACGTTTTCAGAGCGAAAATTGCAAAAAAAATGTCTTTAGAAAACGCATTGGGAGAAAATATAAACGCCAGTAGCTAAACAAAAGATTTATTTTAAATCGGCTGCTCTCTCAAAGCCTGGATTAGATTGGAAATAGTGCACTACAACCAGTTGAAAGTATTATGCATCTCCAAACGAACCTATCTAGAGGTGTGTGCCGATATATAATTGATCGGCGGCCTCGGCGTGATAAATTTTTAGTCGGCGGCGGCGCGCCGAAGTTTACAAAACATCAGCGGTGGCGGCGCGCCGTCCGTCCGCGTGTCTGTTTTAAATTGACATATAAAATTAAAATTTCAATGAATTGGAAATGCTACTATTTTGGAGGCAAGCAGAACAGTTTTTAAAAAAATCTCAAATATAATTCAACGTTTTCGGGAATTTCAAAGTATCGGACCGACATCTTCCCATACTTCCATATTTAACTTAGTTTTTCAGTTCGAATCAGGTCTCGAAAATTTTGACTGCAACATTTTTATGCAAAAATCGAGAGAACTTGAGCACATTTCCAAAACCAATTTTTAGTTCCTTAAATA
This sequence comes from Pseudolycoriella hygida, assembly GCA_029228625.1. Taxonomy (NCBI): domain Eukaryota; kingdom Metazoa; phylum Arthropoda; class Insecta; order Diptera; family Sciaridae; genus Pseudolycoriella; species Pseudolycoriella hygida. The sequence goes on along the minus strand of CM055403.1, from coordinate 138,060,223 downwards.
ATGCTAAATTACGTTACGTTAATTTCACACATTTTGCAGATATTTAAAAAGTCACTTAGAGAAATTAGAGTCTGTAATGAATTTGTACCAGGTCATTTCTACTTGTGTACTACCCGAGTAAAAAACTCTCAATCAAAACCCCACTGAAGTGTTCGGACGAGTATGAATGGGGCTGGAATATTATGTCTCACTTGTATGGGGAGTGCCGTCATATTCCAGGAACATTGATATCTCGTACATTGAAGATAGGCCCAGCGAAGTAGTTTTTTATATGAAAATCTCATTGAGAATACTCTTTTCGAAGTGCGGAGAGTTTCGAATGAGGTGCAGATATTCTGAAAAAAATAAAATCGCATCGAGCGAACAACGAAATAAACACTTTTAAAACAAATTAAAATAAAAAAAACAAATCAAATTAGAAAACATTTTGAAAACAAAGAAAGAAATAAAAGAAAAATCCATTGGAGGTTGCCCAAAAGGCAATATTAAAAAACCCGTACGAATCCCCATTAAATCAGTCGAACCCATACTCGAAGCTTAGGACCCATACATTCATGGACAAAAATGTTTCACCTAATTTTCTCAACAACATAGCAAAAAATATTTTTTTGGACTAGAGGGCTGACCTTATGGACAATTTTTGGACCCGCATGTGACCCTAAGTAGAAGCATCTGTCCCAATTTGTTCAATGCTGTTAGGCCTTCGATTACCTCTCAAATAGATAAAGAATTAAGAAAGTCCAAGGGTCCAAACTGAAAAATTTTCTTTCATAAATTGTTGGGTATTCATAGACCTATCGACTACAAATAGATTTATCAAAATCGGAAAAGATTTACTCAGCCTCAGCTCGGCGGCACTTGGTCGAAAAATGCCTATATCAGAATACCTTTCAGGGGGAAAAAATTTTGAAAATGGAATTATCGCGTTGACGGACAGACAGACAATTTTTTTTTGAATTTGTCTTATTTAAACCACAACTCTCGAATCCAAATTCAACTGGCTACAAACGTCGTGGTAAACCCAAAAACCCCTTTTTGAAGAGCGTCGTTCTTCGTAAAAGTCTAAATATTTAAAAAACAACTAAAAAAAATCGATCGAAAATCCAGATTAACTGCTCCTCGCTTTTGAAAGTTCTAAATTTCAATTTTCATATCAACTAATGTCTAAATGTCTAAATCTGTCGAACTAAGAAAGTACAATTTTGTATGAAAAGTCTCATCGAATTTTTTTTTTCGATAGATTCAGATATTATGAAATGACTTGTTTGAAAATAAATGAAAAATATTCTGAATATTTTCAGAAAAAGGTAAAGTTTGAGACTTCAAGCTCAGTAGAATGTCCAAAATTCATATAAAAATCATTCGAAAAAATGTATTTTTGAATTTACACGCGCCGACGAAACATAGTCGCCGGCGGCGTCGGCGTGAACAAATTTTTGTCGGCGGCGGCGAGGCATCGGCGTGACCTTATTTTCGGCGGCGCGCCGGAGGTGGCGCACACTTCTAAAACTACCAGCAGCTAACGTCTGTCAACTACTTACGTCAACCGATTCGGGATTGGCATAGTACATGCTGCTTCGCATGTTTCGATGTGTTGTGGTTTACCTTTTAAAATTTCACATAGCCGACAACACGATGGAAAATCTCATCAGTGCCCATTAAAAGTATGGAGATGAGAAAAATGACGAGCGTAAGTATATTATTGACACAATTAAAGAAATGGACAATATTCTATTTTTTTTATTTTTTTTATTATTTTTCTATATTTGATTTGGTTACAGGGTAAGACGGGCGAAAAGCATGAGGCTTACAGGGCTTGCAGGCAGACGGTTAAGACTCTAGTCAAGGAAGCGAAGGATCGGTCGTGGAAAAAGTTTGGGGAGGAATTGGAAGAGGCTGGTCAAGGAAGGGGTAAAAAATTTTGGTCGGCAATCAAGGATATTAGGCGTGGTGGTGAAAAGGAGGGCTGCGGTAGCATTTTGGGTAAAGATGGCGAATTAGTTACAGGTAAGGGTGAGGTCCTGAAAACCTGGCAGGATTACTTTCAGGATCTATTCGCCTCTGTCAATCCCGTAACAAGCCTTGACAGGGAAGAGGGCCGTAGCTTGGAGGGTGAGGAGGAATTACATTAGAGGAAGTGTCACGAAAGGTCAGCAGGCTGAAGGCAGGAAAATCCGCAGGTATAGACGAAATTAGGACAGAATTTATTAAGAATAGCGGGCCGGGTGGGGTTCAATGGCTTTGTAGGATTTTCAATTTAGCATTGAAGTCCTCAGTAGTACCCGCTGACTGGAGCTTCGGTGTTATTGCTCCGATCTTCAAGAAGGGTAACCGCAAAGTCCTTACCAACTACAGGGGGATTTCACTCTTGAGCGTGGTCGGAAAGGTTTATACAAGTGTGCTAGTAGACAGGGTTAGGGTTATAGTGGAAGATGTTCTTGACGAGGTTCAGAGTGGTTTCAGACCTCTGAGAGGTTGTCAGGATCAGATCTTTTGTCTCAGGCAGGTTATAGAAAAGCTCTCTGAGAGAAATATTGATTTATACTTGTGCATCATCGACCTAGTAAAGGCATTCGATCGGGTACCGAGGCAAAAGCTGTTCGAGGTACTTGGCGAATACGGGGTTAATGGAAGTTTATTGGGCGCTATCAAAAGCATCTACTCAGGGAGCAAGGCTGCGGTAAGGATAGATGGTGAAATTAGTGAGGCTTTCGAAGTTAATGAGGGAGTTCGTCAGGGTTGTTGTCTCTCCCCTCTTCTGTTCATAATTTTTATGGACAAGATTATCAGGCAAGCGAATTTGCAAGGGAATGTGAAGGTGGGGGAAGTAATCATGAAAATCCTGGCCTATGCGGATGACTTAACTCTATTAGCAGATAATGCCAAGGATTTGCAGGAGAATTTAGACTGCCTGAATGCTGCATGTGAGGAATACGGCATGAAAATCAGTGTCAGTAAAACTAAAGTTATGCATATTGGCAAATCCCGGAAGGATGTAGTTTGCAGTTTAAATGGGGAGCAGTTGGAACAGGTCTCTGAGTTTAAATATTTAGGAGCCATTTTTTCGGAGAATGGCAAGTTAGTTAGGGCATTTGAAGAAAGGAGAAGAATGGGAAATGCAGTGGCCAGTCAGTTGAGGTCGTATGTGTTCAACAAAAAGGAGTTAAGTAGTGGCACAAAGCTAGCTATTCACAGGTCAATCTTCAGACCAACGATTTTATACGGTAGTGAACGTTGGGTGGACTGCGGATACCTTGTGCATGACCTGGAGGTTTCTGATATGAGGGTTCTTAGGAGCATAGCAAAAGTAAATCGGAGGGAACAGTGGGACAATCATATTAGGAACGACGACATCAGGGAAAACTTAGGGGTTACCTCAGTGGAAGAGGCGGCAAGGATTAGTCGTCTGCGGTGGTACGGGCACGTTCAGAGGATGGGTAATAGCAGGCTACCAAAGAGGATATTGGATGCTCAAGTCCCGGGTGTGCGTCCCAGGGGTAGGCCAAGGAGAAGGTTTATAGACTCAATTAAATCCGATTTAGCAGTTAGGGGACTTTCTCTAGGCGAACAAACCATCTCCTTGGCACAGGATAGGGGAGTATGGAGAAGGGTGGTCCATGATCAGTAGTAAAGACCTCACACCGAAAGGTACAAACGGTCTATAAAGTGTGATGATGATGATGATGATGACAATATTCTAGGACCATAATTTTCCAAGAACCTCATTTTTAGACCTGTATGATTATCGATTTTTTTGGAAAAATGGTCTTATGCATTTACCACGACGTTTGTAACCTGTCGAATTTCGACCCGGGAGTAGGATGTGAGCACGGATCATGGTCCTTAGATGACGAATTAGCAATAAAAAATGTACCTCCGTCCGTCCGTCCGTCTGTCATCACGATAACTCGGGTAAAACTCAATCGATTTTCAAAAACTTTCTTCTCCCTTAAAGGTTATCAAAAAATCTTTTATAGGATTGAATCTGGGCCGAGCTAGTGCCGTTTAAGTGGTTTTTGGTCTTTTGTACATAACTCGAGTAATTCTTTTCCGATTTTCATAAACTTGTTTATATAAACTTGTTTGAAAGATCTGGGCATGGCCGACAATTTGTGTCAGAATTTTTTTTTTTTTATTTTGAGCCCTTAGACTTAGCTAGGGCACTAAAAACGAGTCTCTGCTAAGGCCCCACATTTTTTTCGTACATAACTCGAGTATAAATCCCTTCCGATTTTCAAAAAAAATTTTTTGATCGAAAGGTCTAATAATGTCTCACATTTTATGGAAGAAATTTTTTTGATGAGATGCCCTTGGACTCAGCCAGGACCCTGAAACTAGGCCCAACGTGTTTTTGTTTACATAAATCGGGCAAATACTAACCGATTTTGTTGATTCTTTTTCTATTTGAGAGGTAACCGTGTACCGAATTATATTCTTAAACAAATGTGTGCCTGTGCTTGAGGCTCAAGTGGGCCTCTGATCGGTCCTAAGGTCGGCCCTAACCAAAAAAACATTTTTTTTTCATATTGCAGAGCAGATTGAGGGAAACATTTTTGTCTATGGAAGTATGTGTCAGAGGCATTTTCTTATAGCCCTAGGTCGGTCCTAAAGTCGGGCACTCAGCAAAAAAAAATTGTTTTTTGCTATTTTGTAGAGAAAACTGAGGCGAACATTTTTGTCTATTTGGAGATCCATTTTGTGCTTTCGGGAGGGTTCTTTTACACCGCTTCTTCGGACGGGTTTTTCAATATTGTCCTATCTGCAATTTCCAATACAACTTAATGTGGACGTAATTTCAAACACTTAAGAGTCGAGCCAATATTTACTATACGTTCGAGTCTTTTCGTAAGATCAACTCTGTTTGCCACATCTATACTGATACGTACGGGTCCGTTCATATGTTTGGCCTAGAATAGATCAAATATCACAAGAGTGTGCACGTTTTCGGATGATACCCCTCTCCCCCTCGAACGTTTTTGCACGCTTTTCGAAAACCCCCCCCCTCCCCTTTTAGATACGGTCAAAGTCAAAATTTTTTTCAAAGTTACAAAGACCCTTGATACCGACCGATCGAAATATCAAACATTCGCTAAAACGTTATAGAGAATTTCAAGGACTGCATTTTCGTTTTTTCAATGAAAAAAATCGGACAACGCGTTTAGGACATAGGTCACTTGGAGTGAGGTCACGTCAAAGATCTAAAATTTCATATTAGCAGGGGCCCTTCAAAACAAGAAAGGTAAACTAGTTCACTTGTTAGTAGAAGGGTCTTTTTGAAACCAGCTATTAATGATAATGTCCTGATTCCAAAACGATCAACAGACCATAAGTAATCCGCTCTTTTTAGGCCACGCCCCTTTTTAAAGTTCGCAATGTAGAAGTAGTTTCAATGAATTATTGGTCAGTCTCTGTTGAAGGTAGGGCCTTTATATCGGGCTCAAAAGATAGAGAAAAATTCAATTTTTTTTTTGTGCGAAAATGTTTCTTCGGAATTTTCCCTTTTCATACGGAATTTTCCGAGTTTTCCTTCGAACTCGTTTAAAAGTAAAATGGCCAGACGAGGTACTCGAACGACAAGTTCACCCCGCTATATATGTGGGAGATTTTAATAGCCATCACACGATGTGAGGCTATACGAAAAATGACGAAAATGGCAACAAACTACACGGATGGGCTGATCTATCGAATTTGTTCTTGGTGCAACACCTAAAAGGCCTCGCAACATTTAACTGTGGAAGATGGCAAAGTGGAACCTACCTAGATTTATGCTTCGTAAGCAAAGATAAATTCGATCGACCGTTGAAAATAACACGAAAAGTATTAAGAAACTTTCCACGGAGCCAACACCGACCGATAATAATAACGATTGGCACGCAAGTCAACATAGTCAATTCTTTACCGAAGCCAAGGTGGAATTTTCACAAGACAGATTGGCTATCTTTCACTGCTCGTGTTGACTCGAACATACGATTCATTCCAAATGACGTCGACTGCTATCACCGTTTCTTGGGCGTAATTAAAGGTGCTGCAAAAAAATCGATCCCCCGTGGATTTAGAAAACGCTACATTCCTGGCTGGACACCTCAAATGTAAGAACTCTATCAGCAATTCGAAGAACGAAATGACGATGAGATTTCCGACCGATTATTGGAGTTGCTGAGTGCTGCGAGGAAAGTAAAATGGGTAAAAAAAACCCAACAAATGGATTTTACTCATTCGAGTAGGAAAGGCTGGCGGCTGCTACGACATCTGGGCGAAGCAGAGCTACCAGTGAAAACAAAATCGAATATTGACCAGAATAAAATTGCATTAGTTATCGCTCAAAATTCGACGATGATCTCACCGGATGTCACCTTTGAGCGCGACATCAAGAAGAGGCTGAAAAAGATGAAAAAATCACTTAGCAACAGTGATGAATTTGGTGGACCTTTCAAGTCAGACGAACTTGACATTGCAATCAACTCGATGAAGCTTGGGAAGGCGGCCGGCATCGATGGACTCTACCCAGAATTCCTGAAATATCTAGGTAAGAGGGCGAGGCTATGGGTCTTGAAATTATTGAACAAAATCTTGAAATTTTCGAACCTCCCCCCTTTGTTAATGAAATCGAGCGTGATTGCTATCCTTAAGCCAGGAAAACCTGCAGATGACCCAACGAAGTATCGTCCAATCGCCTTACTCAGCACAATGTACAAACTGCTGGAACGGCTTATATACAATCGTATTAAAAGTGAAGTGGACAGTACACTTCCAGATGAGGAAGCTGGATTCCGGGAAAATCGAAGCTGTGTTGAACAGCTCCTGTCAATGACTACCCACATTGAAGCCGGATTTGAAAGAAACTTGAAAACAGCACTGGCACTAGTTGACCTCTCATCTGCCTACGATACCATCTGGCGAGTGGGTTTCATGTGGAAATTCTACAACGTGATATCGAGCAAAAGACTTGGGTGCTTGGTTAACAAGATGCTAAGCAATCGTATTGTTCGTGTATTCATGTATGATAAGAGTAGCCGACCCCGAAGAATAAATAATGGATTTCCTCAGGGAAGTGTATGTGCTCCGCTTTATTTTAATCTTTACACCAGCGATATGCCTGCTACACGATCAAGAAAATTTTCCTTTGCCGACGATTTGGGACTTGCTACACAAGTACAAGATTTCGAAACAGGTGAAGAAAATCTGGAGTACGACTTACGAATTATGAAAGCATATTACGAAAAATGGTGCCTCTGTTTAAATGACGATAAAACTGAAGTTATAATGTTCCATCTGAATAATCGGATGGCTACTAGAGAGTTAAATGTTTTCATCGATGGCAAGAGGCTACAGCATAACGTGTGCCCAAAGTATCTGTGATTGCCACTGGATCGGACTTTGTCATTTAAACCAGCGCTGGAACAAAGAGCTGAAAAACTGAAAGCACGAAAAAATTGCCGGCTCAAATTGGGGTGCAAATGGGAATGTGCTTCGAACATCTGCGCTGGCACTCATTTACCCAACTGCTGAATACGCCTCACCGGTGTGGTACTCGAGCTGTCACACAAATAAAATAGACGTACAGCTTAACGCAGCAATGCGAATAATAACAGGTGCTGTCGAATCGACTCCTGTACCATGGCTGCACGTTCTTTCTAATATTGCACCACCACCGATTCGAAGAGAACTGGCGGCGCACAAAGAGTGGGACTCCCGGCCGTACAACCTACCAATAAAAAATGACCTGCAAAACCCTCCTCCACCACGACTGGTTTCGCGATCGCCGATATGGAAAGACACTGAAATCCAAGACCCAAATTTCAATGTTGTAGAACAGTGGTTGAAGTACTGGAGTGAGAGCCATGCATTCACAAATAAACAACTGATACGTGAACCGCATCTCAAACTCGAGGGCTTCAATCTCCCCAGACGAGAGTGGAAGATGCTGAATCGGATCAGATCAGGTCATGGCTGTTCTGGTGACCAAATGCACCGATGGGGGTATCGTGACTCTCCGTACTGTGATTGCGGAGACGAAATCGTCCAGACAATGGACCATATCTTGAATGCGTGCCCTAAACGAATGTTCACTGGTACCATTCAGAGCCTAAATAGTGTGGACACAGAAGCGATAAGATGGCTGAGTGAGCTGGATATTGAAATTTGAAGTGAAAAGTTAAATGAACTAAATGTCGATTCTTATGATGCAATAAACTCCATACGATCAAAAAAAAAAAAAAAAAATTAAAATCTGAAAGGTAAATAACTTTTACACAAAAATTTGTTCGCAAAAACTTTCTTCTACACATTGTTTTTCACTTATTTCTAGACAAATCTTCCGTAGAATGTGTATTGTGTATCTTCTTCTTCAATAGTGCGGAAGCTAAGCGCTTTTTTCCCACACCGTATCAACGAATCAATTGGGTTTTTGCTAGTTACTTTGGTATTATAGATGCCATAGTCATAAAATTTTTAATGTAAGATTGGAGGAGCAGCAGCCATAAGCCTTATGGTGAATACAACACCCACCGACAACCACCCACCATCAAATTCCCAAATTTTTTTGCATTTGTCTAGAGGTGGAGAACCAAAACGTGTTCATCTAGTAGAAGCAATCTGATAACTGGAAGCTGTTTTGCATACGAATCTTGAAGTTTTTGGAAGGGGAGCCCAAAAAAACCCGCCAAAATGCCAAATGCACAGAAGCATGTCAAATAGTGACCACGCGACTGGTGGAGCGAGATGCCCAGTCTTTAAACAGGCGCTTAAATCAAAGGCAGGACAAGAATGGAAGTGATCCAAATAAATCTCAATCATTGGCCGCAATCATGGGCGCGCGGAAGCGATGTGCCCGTGACGCAAGTCCCCATACGAGTAAAAAATTCAGAAATGTTTTTTTCGTAGACTTCGAAACCATATATACAGCTAAGTTTTGACTTTTTACCCTTGCGTCGTACCGCTCTGAGACCTAGATCATTGGATTCCTTGTAAAATTTTGATTGAAATCGACTGGTTTCGGATATATGACCTTTCGAATACCGGAAATTGTCCGGCACAAAATGTTCCTTCCATAGAAGCCAAAGTAAATGAAAACATAACCAAAGACCCGTACGTATCAGAATAGATGTGACAAACAGAATAGATGTGGCAAAGTGACTCGAACGTACCTAAATATACAAATAAGCAAACAATCCAACGTTTTCTGTTCTTTTATAACTGTAAGAATGTCAAAGATCCATAGAAAATTACCCAAGGTAATGTCAAAGGCCCTACCGAAGTACGTCTCAGACCATTCAAATCTAAAAAGCTTGTATCCAAGGACTAGGTCGTTTTTCCCTCAAACCCAGAAACACGTGTTATCTAAAATTTTATTGTCTACAACTTTGTCCTTGGAAGTAACTTTCTACCTTTCATAGTTCTGGAGATCTGGGTCATCCTGCCCTATTATTGAAGTGGCCATATACCAGGATTGGGCCATATTTCGCCAAAACCCTGAAGCATGTGTTCGCTTAAATTTAATTCTCTATAACTTCGCCTTTGGAACCAACTTTCTAACTCTCATAGTTCTGGAGATCTGGGTCATCCTGCCCAATTATGGAAGTGACCATATACGAGGATTCTCTACAACTTTGCCTTTGACAGTAAATCTCCATATTGCATAGTTAAGGAAATATAGACTGTCTTCGTATATGGCCAAGAATCTCAATTTCGTCCATTCCATTGGTCCCAGTGTCCAGACCCCTGTACCGATTCCCACAAAATGTTTTTCCTAGTTTCGTGACATCAAATGCTTTCATTTGACACCAAAATGAGGAATTTCCGTGCTATACTTGTTGAGATATTTGCAAAAAAGTTTCATCGACCATCAAAAATTTCATGTCCGGCCTCCACTTCATCGATCATACCTCCGGAACTGCTTGACCGATTTTGCTCATCTTCGAACTTGAATCATGGGAGCCATGTACCTTTCAGGGAAAAAAATCTGGGCTGATCGGTTCAGCCGTTTGGAAAAAAAAGTGGAGACGGACAGACGGACATTTTTTTTATTGCTGATTCGTCATCTCTAGACGATAATAGATGCATCCCCCCCCCCTTCCACCTCGATCTACCCCATGTTACAATAAAATTGTTTGTAGTAAACGAATAGGACATTTGTACTTCGTACGGGTCCAAAAACCGCCGTAATTTTTCAGGAAATTAAACCTTTGAACACAAGGTTCTATTCAATCAAACTTCTGCGTATTATCAGCGATAGCGTCAGTCAGTCGTTTGGGAAGTTTTTAGTTGTTGAAAAAATTTCTCCAAAAAAAAATTTTCTCAGAAAAGAAAATTTTTTTAGAAAAAAATTTTCTCAGAAAAAGTTTTTTCAGAAAAAAAAGTTTTTCTTCAAAAAAAATTTCTCCAAAAAATTTTTTCTCCAAAAAAATTTTTTCTCCAAAAAAAAGTTTTTCTCCGAAAAAAATTTTTCTACAAAATGATTTATGACTAAGATGATTCATATCAACGGAACAAGTGAAAGATTAATTAACGTTGTAAAATAATGTGAAAACGTCTTACGCGATTTTATTCGCATCGCGTCCAATATAATGACCCCTTAAGTAACATTTTACTAGCGGCTCGCATTTGTTGAAGTCAAAATATTTTTCGGCGGCGGCAGCACATTTTGTGTTTTTTTATCAGCGTCAATCGGCGGAAAATGTTTAGCCCTTCGGCGTTGAATGATTCAGAAGTTTAGTGCCAGCGCAAGTTTTTTTTTTTTTAAGTTTTCTTTAAATCGACATACAAATAGGCTTTTAAGGAAGGCCCAGGAAATTGAAACGTTGCAACACCACCCGCAAATTTATCGCAATGTCTTTTGAACCACACGCTAGTGACGTAAGACGTTTAATAAAAATATCGAATCAATTTTAAAATTTACATTTTTACGATAGGATCCTTGCGATTGCGATCCATTGCTACCTTCATTACTTAAAAAAATTAAACAAAGGCTATTATCACCTGAGGTTTTGTTACCAATTCTGAAAGACCTACTGGAAAGATATCCGGTGTGGCTTGCCGAAAATGGTAACAAAATTGATGCAGCAGATAAGGAACGCTATATGAAGCAACAGGAATTATATAAAATAATTTACGACGATCTCCAACAGGAAAAACCTACCGATTCGACTAAAGTTTTGTCGGATCGGTTTAAGAAAGTGCTATTCAACATGAAAAAAGTAAGAAAAATTACTTCGATAGACTGTCGTCGACTGATTTGCGTGTATTTCAGCTTAATGATTTCGGTCAACCTCCCGACGAAATGGCTGATATTGGTGCCGAAACGCCTCTATCGTTCCTAATGGGTGATCCATCATCACAATGTACGTGGATGTAAATTTACCATGCAATTTATTTGTGTCTCTGTTTGTGTTAGTGGAAAAAATTGAGGGTAAGGTCCGGTCAGTTTTATCAATAAAGCAATTTTTGTTTGACGGCAATCTTTTTCGCAAAATAAAATGTGAAATAATTTTGTAAAATTGGAAAATATTTTTTTTATTCAAATTTGTAAGCAGATGACCGACGTTTACTGTTTATAAAATCTAATTTTGTTTCCATCAATAATTTTGCTAATATTTGTAATACACAAAGAATTACGGTTGTCGTTTCGATGATCACGAAATGAGATATGGAGGTGCCGATTTGCAACCATGAGCCTTTATTCGTGACTAGGAACAAAAAGTTGATGCCCATCATGTTACAGATGACCAAAATTGCGAGGAAGATTTTTTCCATTGGAACCTGTGGCAATAGAGATTGAAATTAGAAAATTGAATTGTTAGTTGATCTTGATATGTCGTATGAAGGCATTCAACCGCGGTGGAAGGACATTTCTCCGCCGCAAATAACGCCCGGGGCGTTAATAACACCCGTGGCGTTAATAACGCTCACACCCCGGGCGCTAATAACGCCCGGGGCGTTAATAACGCCCGCACTCCGGGCGCTAATAACGCCCGGGGTGTTATTAACGCCCGCAATGTCACATCATCTTCAACCGCACTAGGCGTGAAATTGTCATAATGGTAGAACACTCTAGAATCATGTAGCGTCTGACAAAGACGAAGCACGGCTGCTTCAAAGCCGATTTTGCTGTTTTATGCAAATTTGGATTTGAAGCAATTAATTCATAATTTTTTGTTCGGAAGCTTTTTAAACGCAAAGCTATAAAAGGGGTGAAGAGTTGGATAATTTCGACATGGATTTGCTTCAACCAAAATCTGCGATTATTATGGTTTCTATATGCTCCATTAGATCATTCACAAGAGTTCATTCATTCATTTATTCCATTTAGAGTCCACCTAATACAAGCGGACAATCATTTACAACGATATAAAATAGGTCAAAAAAATTAAGTTAACAATTTACAATCAAGTTCAATACGCAAGAAAAATTTTGAGTAAAAATTCAAAGTTACTTTACAGAAATTATCACAAAAAGTTCGTCAAAATAGAAAGATAGGAGTAGAAGGTTGTCCTTATCATAGCTGTACGAATGAACCAAAAACTGAATCAGGTAGGCGAAGCAAAGCTGCCCGAAAGTGGGTGTGTGGTAGAGTTGGGTCTATTAACTTTGAGGTGGCATTGAACATTCTGCAGGCATATTGAAAGATGAATTTGTTACACGACTAATCCGATAACCTAACCTTTGAGATAGATGAGGCCATTTTTTTTGAGTGATCTGTTTGTAAACGTTATATTTGCGAACAAAGTCTAGGCGAGTTAGTTTTGCTAGTGAGGAGCGAATGAATAAAGAGAACGGAAGCATTCACTTTTCGACGAATCAGAGTTTGCAAGACGAACTTCGTACACCTTTCAATGTATTGGTTTAAGACATAATTGTTTTCAGAGCGATCGTCATAGTCATCATTTAAACGCATAATGTAGGGTAGGGTGACCAAACACTGACTGCAAATTCGAGATTTGATCTAACCAAAGCTTTAAACGTATAGAATTTTGATAGCGTCTTTATCAAAATGTCGACATTCTCGTTGAACGAAGTTCGAGACCGACTTGCTTTTATTTTTAACGTATTCTTAGTGCGCGTTGAAAGATATTTTAGAGTCGGTTAGAATAGCAAGGTCGAGATTAGTGTGTACTCGTTCAATCAGTTGGCCGTTTAGAGTGTAGTGATAGGTGATGGGCCTAGTTTCATCCACTGTGCTTCGTTTCCCATGCTTTGGTCGCCGACCAAAATATAGGAAATAAGGCAGACGATATGTAACTGAACTGTGCTTCGTCTTCCATATTTTGGTGGGTAACCAAAGCATGTGATATAGTGAATGAATAAACATTTCTGAATGAATGAACTCTTGTGACACCACAGACCATAATAATCACCACACGGCTATCCCAGGTTTTGGTCGAACTATTGGGACATGATTTGGAGTATCAAATTACGTCACCACAAGGATAAATACTATACTTATGCGAAAGAAAAAATGGATGAAGAACAGCCAGCGAATAGCATAAGACCTCCCGCGGCTAATGAGGTGCAGCATCTAACTAAAAAGGAATATAATTCGGAACTGGGGCAGCAGAACATATCGAAATATTTGTCTCCGGTTTCATTCGGTCCCGTTCTGAGATTGCCTTTCCGCCGTGGCAAATGCTTTTGCCTTCAATTCCACGTGGACAGGTGGCAGATTAATCAGCGTTTCAATAGCCGCAGTAGCCGTCGATTTCATAGCCCCTGTAACAGCTCATTCAGCTCTTTCCTAACACTCTCTTTCGTGAGGAACTGCTGCCTATTACCGTCTAAGGCTATACTGTGGATGTATGAAGCAGTCATAAGGCCCATGTTGAGTCACGGATGCGTCGTTTGGTGGCCAAGGACCAGGCTCTCTTTTAGGAGGAACTGGAGCCTACTACCGTCTAAGGCTGTACTGTGGATGTATGAAGCAGTGATAAGGCCAATGTTGAGTCACGGATGGTGGCCGAGAGTCGACGTATAGCCTTAGACGGTAGTAGGCACCAGTTCCTCCCAAAAGATAGCCTTGTCCTTGACGTGCTCGATCCAATTTAACTTGCAATCGAGAATAACTCCCAGATACTTCAACTTCGCCCCCGGAACGATATGCTTATCGAACAGCCTCAGTTTCTCTACAAGTCCGTGACCCGATGCTCTCTTGCCAAAGAAGACTGTCTGTCTCGTCCGGGTTTACTCCAAGGCCGTTGTCCCGACACCATTCCTTTACTGAGTACCTCATCCTGACGCCTAGCGTGCTCTCAAACTTGCCTCCGATCAAAATTGTCAGATCGTCTGTGTACCCTTGGGCGAAAATTCCCTCGTCGTTAAGCCATGCACCACAGCAGTATTCCCCCCTGAGGGTAGCCTCTGCCTACCCAGGAACTAGCTTTTTGCCTCATCAGCTCTGTTCCTAAGCATATTATTTATCCACCTCGTTACCATCGGTTCTACTCTCCCACTTTCTAGGGCCCGGCGAATGATCTCAAAGTTGGTATTATCAAAAGCGTCTTGAATACCCATAAAACACCCAAGTGCAGTTAGTGATACTGAAGGACCGAGTAATGCTCAGTGACCGAGTGATATTCAAGGTTTCATAACACCCAAGAAGAGGACACAATGACACTCAGTGATCCTCAGAGAGAAACTGGAACATTCCAAGGACTCCGGTTGAAAAAGGACCCGAGCCGGCAGAGACACCAGGAAAAACAGTTCTGAGGCGACTTCCAATAACAGCAAAGTAAGGACTGATACGAAAGGGGATGAAATTACCAGGCGAACTTAGATTAGCAATAGTCTATTCGAAATCCATGACAAACTGCAAGACATAACATTGGAGGCAGTAGACGCTCACCTGCAAATGCTACATGTGTCTCAGAAGATTCTAAGATGAATATGGTTGATACCCTTAGTGAAATCATCACGGACTCCGAAACAGCAAATTGTGTCAGGGACTTAGGGCTAAAACCAGCCCAAAAGGGTGGGTTGTAGACAGTTCGGAAAGAAAAGAAATTTTCTGAAGTCGATTCCATAACCCCACAAAAAATATTGTTTGGTCTCAAAAACGCGAAAAATATTTTTTTTTTAATTTTTTGAAAGAAACATATACATGGAAAATCAATCGAAAGAAATTCATTTCTCCATCAAATTCATCGAGAGGGGTATCGTTGCAAAGGTAATAAATCAGACTTTACGGAAAAAAAATTTGGAGGCGTTGGGCAAAGTACAAAAACTGAAAAAAAAATGAAGTTTTTGATTTTTCTCACCGACAATTTTCTTTAAAAAATTAAAAACAAAATTTGGCGTTTTTGATTCCATTGATTGGGACATACACAAAATCAAGTGAGGAAGTGGTGGACCTCCTCATGGAGAGTCACTTTTCTCAGGTTCGGTTTCGGGAGAGGTTGAGTATCAGCAGGCGGAGGCTTGAGGCCCGATTGGAATGACGTATAAAATCGACCCTAATCTTACGTGGGCGATTGAGTTATTTAATCGATAAGTCACTAAAAAATGACTTAAACATATCGAAGGTATTTTCGGCTGACTTCATACGACAAAGATGACAAAGGATGAAATAGACATTTTCCTAACAAGTTTGTACCTTTTTAATCGAAGATTGATTATTCAACTCTTACGACACAAAGTATGTAAAATCTTTTTCCTAACTATTGTCGAATTTTCGCGACTTCACCTTTTTTAGCGAA
The DNA here is from genome assembly GCA_029228625.1 of Pseudolycoriella hygida. NCBI lineage: Eukaryota > Metazoa > Arthropoda > Insecta > Diptera > Sciaridae > Pseudolycoriella > Pseudolycoriella hygida. The sequence continues at coordinate 138,044,540 of CM055403.1, read as the reverse complement.
TACTATCCAAAGCTCGCCACCGGCTCTTGCTCGAAACCTCGCAATCGCTAAAAACGTCTCTTAGCATGTGTAAGAAAAACTGGCATTACGTTACCAAGATTAACAAGCATTTTTCACGCTCCACTGTTGATTTGAGACAATTTCTTACGCCAACAACCCTCGTCTAGTCTAGACAGAATTTTTTCTCTTCTAGTGACGTAAATAACTATTTACACTAAGAATAGGATAGCGAATACTTAAAACTTCTCTTACCTTGTAACTCGTATAGACGGCAGTGAAAGCGCAAACGACTAACAATAACGGAATAACTAATTTTATGACAACCAGAACGCTCATCAGATTTCTGGCGAAAACTGCAACAAAGCAACGAACGCTATTCGGATCAAATGAACTGATCGAAGCTAAATTTCCGGTTCCAAAGAATGCCAACATCACATACAGCATCTGATTTATAATATCGTTAAGAAAATTAGTTTCCTTTAAAATTATATCCTGAAAATCTTAAAAAAGGATACGAAAGTAAATGCATTGGTGTACGTGTGCGGTTCATGTTGATACGAAATGTTGATCTAAAAAAAAGGCTTTCTTACTAGACAAGGAGTGTAGTTTGTAAACTTACCAATTCCTTTGTTTTTTTCGCTGTTCTGTGATGCATTTCAACGAAATATTTCAAACCAAGTGACAAAATCAACAGAAACACTGGTTCATAGGACAAAGATAACAACAGATACGGAATACTAAGCCCATCGATTATTGCTTCAAATCTTTGTTTAGTTGATTGGAATAACGGAAGAACGAAGGACATAACTACAACGAAAATCAATTCATTAAAGTTCATTGATGCGTTTATCACGGCATTGGCTTAGTAACTCCTTGACAGGTTATGTATTTCATCATGAAATTCACCATAATTTGACGTAAGCCGATGTCGCACTAAACGCTCCCATCTTTCCCACTTACTCAGACATATCCACGACACGATTTGGCATACAACGTTTAGACCAGTAGTGAAGTGGACGACAATCAAACTTGTAGATGCCGCTGTGAATGTTAGAAGATGACACACTTTGTAAAAGGTGAAGTTTCGATGCAACGAGTAGCATACTTTTATCGACCAAAGTACGATTCCTGTTACCCTAACAGTTGCGTTTATTAAAGTTAGTTTTCCAGCAACGATGGTGGCCGTAGGGCCGCTGTCAACCAAAGAGCCGCCTAAATCTTATTATTTTAACAACTAATTATTGATTTTTAATAATTTTCGAGCGGCCCTTTGGTCTGCAGCGAAGTCTGAATTATTCAAATTATCTTCTATTCAATTATAAATAAACTTCAGACTTAATGAATGTACAATGAGCGGCCGCAGAAAATTTACTTACAATATTTCCGTACTGTTCTTATCACTTTTTCCAACTATAGGTAGAAGAGGAAACACTGACAATATTAGGTTCGTTACAATCCATTTCTTATTACTCGTGAAAAAGTTTCTACTGTTCTCTAAAAACTGAAATTTTGTTAAATTCTTTTGAATGCTAAAATCTCACAACAAACCGTTAGAAATCGTCAGATAGAGTGGTAGAAGTACTAGAAGTATGCTGACGACAGGCCGATAGAAAAAAGTCCACAGCTTAACAAAAAGAAATATGAAATGCAACGCCAAATTAGTTTTAATCAAACATCTTACGAGAGATTCCACAGCTAAAAACAATAGGAACGCTCTGAAAATTTCGACTACTGATCGTACAGCTGAATAGGAAATTGGCAACCAACAAATAAATGGAGCGCAAAAAATGAGCGCATGCGACACCGGAAGATTTTGAACTGAAAATGTAAAATCTTGGCTAAGACCTTTATGATACCGTAAAAAGCTTTTAAGGTCGCAAAGTTATCATGAAATACGAAATTGCATTACGTCCTTGCTCTAATTGACCGAAATTACCCTAAAACCTTTCTAACTCGACAAAATTCTTCAAATTGAAGTCGGCCAAGAGAAGAACAAATGCGTAGAATTATTAAGTAGCGATAGTCACTTTATATTTTCACCCTTTTTGTCCGTCCGTCCGTCTGTGCACTACACCTCTGCCCTACATCGCATGAAAAACCCAGCGACGAGAATTTGCGAGAGATCTGATAACGTCGCTAGGTTTTTTATGCGTTGTAGGGCAGACCTAGCTCATCCCACTGCACCGAGCTGCACTTCGCTGTACCGAGCTGCACTTCGCTGCACTTCACTGCACCGAGCTGCACTTCACTGCATCGAGCTGCACTTCACTTAGTGCCGTTCGCCGGCGTTTCTTCGGCTGGGTCTTAAAGACATTCTCTAGCCATAGGACCACATCCTACACTTGTCTAATGTTCAGCAAACATGTAGAGGAGAGTTGTATCTAATCGGCTCTCAAAGACAATTTTGCTCGTCAATGTCACTGGAACAATTTATTTGAGTTGCGCCGACTTAAAATCGATCATCAGCCGAATGTTCCTTTTTAAGTCGGCGCAACTCAAATAATTAGTTCCAGTGACATTTACGTGAAAGATTGTCTTAGAGAGCCAACTATTCTCTACTACTACTCTCTACTTCACTGCACCTAGCTGCACTTCACTGCACCTAGCTGCACTTCACTGCACCTAGCTGCACTTCACTGCACCTAGCTGCACTTCACTGCACCTAGCTGCACTTCACTGCACCTAGCTGCACTTCACTGCACCTAGCTGCACCACGATTAATCATCAACTTCTTTGACTTAACTCTGTGCTAGGACCGATCTTAGGACTGACTCTTCGGCCGAACTTTGCCCTAAGGACTGGATCGCAATTTTATCTTGAATATTGATATTAACTTAACTCTTAAGTGTGTGAAATTACGTCCACATTAAATTTCATTGGAAATTGCCAACAATATTGAAAAACCTTTACGAAAGCACAAAATTGACTTCCAAATAGACAAAAATGTCTACCTCAATTTTCTCTACAACATAGCAAAAAACATTTTTTGGGCAAGGGCCGACCTTAGGACCGACTTACTGCCCTAAGCAGAGGCATCGGACGCATACTTCCATAGATAAAATTGTTTCCCTCAAAAAGCAAACACGTTGGGACCTAGTAGAAACTCAGTTTGGCTGAGTCCAAGGGCTTCTAATCAAAAAATGTTCTTCCATAAAATGTGAGACATTCGTAGACCTTTCGATTTTTACATTTTTTTTTTAAATAGGAAGAGATTTACTCGAGTTATCGCGGTGACGGACGGACATTTTTGTTATTGTTGATTCGTCATCTTTCCTTACTACCGGGTCCAAATTCGACTGGTTACAAACGTCGTGGTAAACGCAATAGCCATTTTCGAAGAACTTCGTTCTTCGTACGGGTCTTTAGATTTATCAGCTTGGGACGATCGTTTTACTAATCTTGAAACACAGATCTGACGATCTTTTGTTCCTTTCCCGATCATCATTTAAATCAGCTTCCCCACTCAAGTTAGTTAAACCTCCCGGTCGCCTCCAAGAACTTGCTCAAAGTAGCTGGTTCTAGGTTAGCAACTTCGGACGGTCTTACAACATACCCTCCCAGGAGCCTGCGCCTCAGTTGGAAGAAACTGGGACATTCACATAATACATGAAATCCCGTTTCTTCCTCTAAGCCGCACGCACACATAGAGGTCGCCGAGAGCCTAAGCTTTTTCATGTGCCTATTCAGCCCGCAATGTCCAGTGATCGCACCTACCACTCTCCTGATGCGATTCCTGTCCATCCCTAGCAGAGATTCGGCCCATTTCACATTAGGTCTCGGGAAAAAGCGCTTGGCGTGGATACCACCATAGTATCCTTCCCAGCGCTCCACATGCCTCCTCATCACCCAGCTCCCCAGCGCTTCTACACGCGCAGGTCGAATAATCGGCAAAAACGGCTTAGGGCCGTAACTGAGAGCTTCGGCACCCGCCTTGGCTAGCTCATCAGCTTTTTCATTCCCCTCCACGTCAGAGTGCCCAGGTACCCAAACTAAAGTGATCTGATTCCTCAGACCCATTTCGTTCAGGTAATCTCTGCACTCTTTCACTGTCTTGGAGGTCACTCTAGGCGACATCAGCGCCTTGATCACTTCCTTACTGTCCGAACAGATAAGCACCCTCTTGCCGTGCGTTCCAACAGGCAGAGTCTCACGAGCTGCTGACAGCACCGCAAAGATCTCCACTTGGAGCACATTGGCAAGAGCACCCAGATAGAAGCAATTTCCCCCTCCAGAGCCCATGCTATATACACCAGCACCTACTCCTTAACGAGATTTCGATCCATCTGTAAATCTAACCACGCAGTTCCCGGGAAGGCTCGCTGGCCATCCACTAAGCCATTCTTGCCTACTGGGAATTTTCGCTTCAAAATTCCTGTCGAAACAGGTTACCACTCCCATATCGTCTCTCGGCATTTCAAACACCGGGATCGATATTATCGTTGCAATCTTACCATGCCCAATGTGAAAATTCGGAGTCCACATGCCATTCTGCATCAGCCTATCAGCAAAAGCTTTCGCTTTAACCACAATATCGATAGGAGGCAGAGCCAGCAGCGCCTCCATCGCTAGGGTTGAGGTGTTTTTCATAGCGCCCGTGGTACAAATACACACTAGCCTTTGAGTCTCACTTGACAGTTTCCTAGCGCATTCCACATCTAGCCTTGGCCACCACGCCACGCAACCGTGGCTAATCATCGGCCTTATCACAGCCTCATAAATCCACAGAATTGCCTTTGACGGTAGGCCCCAGTTTCTCCCGAAGGAGTTCCTGCAAAGCCAAAAAGCCGCTACCGTCTTCTGCGCCTTATCCTTGACATGAGCAATCCAATTCAGCTTGTTATCAAGCGTCACTCCTAAGTATTTCACCTGCGGAGCTAAATCCAGCACCTTATCGAAGAGCCTGATTTCACCGACCAAATTTGATCCTGAGCGCCTTCCGCTGAATAGCATAAGAAATGTTTTGGCCGGATTGGTTTTCAGACCGTTCTCACGGCACCATCTCACTACCACTCTCAAAGCTGTTCTGACTCTGTCACCCAGCGTGCTCTCGAATTTTCCCCTAACTAAAATCGTCAGGTCATCCGAATAGCCCTACGCATAGATTCCTTCGTCGTTCAGCTTTCTGATGAGAGAGTCTATCACTACACACCACAACAAAGGCGATAGAATCCCGCCCTGAGGGCAGCCTTTCGCTACCCAGAGATTTTCTTTGTGACCACAAACCTCCGCCTCAACAGCCCTATCTCTGAGCATGCTACTTACCCACCCAACTACCACTCCTCCCACTCCTCTCTCCTCGAGCGATCGGCGAATAACATCAAAATTCGTATTGTCGAAGGCACCTTCAATGTCCATGAAACATCCCAGTGCCACCTCTCCAATCGAGAATGATGTTTCCACCTTTGCTACCAGCCTGTGCAGGGCGGAATCCGTGGATTTGTCTGACTGGTAAGCATGCTGATTCGAGTGTAGTGGGAAAACCGCCAGAACTTCATCCCTGATGTAGAAATCTATCAGTCTCTCAAGCGTTTTCATGACGAAAGACGTGAGGCTGATCGGTATGAAGTCCTTGGCAGTGAAATGCGATGGTTTTCCTGGCTTAGGAATAAACGTAACCTTCACCTTTTCCCACTTGGTTGGAACGTAACCTAGGGCTAGGGAGCTACGTAGTATCTCACACAGCGGCTTCAGCAGAATCTCTCCACTTTCTTTCAGCAGAGCTGGAAAGATACCATCACTGCCAGCTGATTTATACGGCTTAAATTTGCCTATAGTCCACCTTAACCTTTCTATGGTGCTGATTCTCCTGGCTAGCGACCAATCCTCTTCCGTCGGGGGAACGATGTTTGGCAAGCTAGCCTCGGATTTATCTTCTCCACAGCCAGGAAAGTGAGCTTCCAGCAAGTGCTTGGCCGTCTCACAGCCACTCCCTGTAAAGCTCCCATCTGGCTTTCTTAAAGAGCTCGGAAGTAGCCTAGAGTCTTTGGCAAGGATCTTGTGGATTCTGGCATAATCTGGAACATGTTCCATTTCCGCACAAAATCCCTTCCATGCTTCTCTGGCCCTCCTCCAAACTGCTTTCCTGAAAGCCTTTTGGGCAGCCTTGTAAGTGACCCAGCCAGCCTCAGCTGCCGTTCTCATGGCTTTGTTCCATGATCTCCTCGCAAAAAGTCTGAGCTTTTCGATCTCTCTACACCAGAGTTTACCGCCCTTCTTTCGAATAGCTTTCTGCTCCGGGCATGAGTTTTCAAAGACATTCGTCAGCAACTCTGTGATAACATTTACTGCATCGTACGGGTCTAAAAATTTTCTTACATAAAGACGAATTATCTTCAATTCCAAGATTCCTCTTTCGACTAACTTCAGTCAAGATTTACTCGAGTTGCAGCGCTGACGGACAGACAGACAGATGGACATTTTTTTTGAAAATTTCTCTTGGCCCCAAAACGAAAAACCCACCAACTCTCGGGTATATATTTGATTAGTTAAAGCATTGTGACACACATATAAAACAAGTACTTTGTACGGATCTAAAAAACTCGGATCAACGACTTACAGTAAACGAACACAAGTACCAGGAATATCCCAAGGTACGCAATGTAACTGTACCCTCGGGTGACTTGTAAATTTACATTTAAAGTGCTACCACTGCTCCGTACTGGAACTTGCACTAAGTAGAAAATCCAGCCAATCATAGACAGAGCAACGGCTGATAACAACCAATACTGGTAGTAGGATTGAAAGTACTCGACTCCGTTCAAAGATTGCTCCAACAAACGTTTGCTCAAAATAACCTAACAGAACAAAATTAAAGTTTAATTGAACGACCAATTTCAATTGACAATTTCGATAAATTACCGCTTCGTCATACTTTCCGGCGTCTAAAAGTTTACTGATTTGTATTTCCATTGACACCATGTGACTTCCATCGAAAGCAACGAAATCTTTTAAATATTTGCTGAAGAAACCTTTGCGGAACTCGTTCCTCAGATACTTATATTGTTCGGCAATTTGTAGAGCATTGCGGTACATTGCAGTAGCTGCGTAGGACTGGAATATAAATATTGGATCTTAGTTGCGTTGGTGTATTTCATTGAAACATTTTTACTTGAGAAGTATTCAAATACTGCATGGGCAGCTGACCGTAACTGTTGACTGGAATCGGAATGCCTAATAATGTTGCCATCAAGGGAGCAACATCGATTTGTTTTATGTCAAAACGTGGAGCTCTAGTTGAACCAACCACGCTAAATAGCTTGTCAGAACTTTCCATAGTTTCGGTGTATCTTGCAACACCGGCTCCCCATGCAACAATCGGAGTTTGAGTCTCATAATCGTCGCCATCACCGTGGGAACCTAAAAGAATTGTTTTGAACGTCGCGGTTGCAAGATTTATTTTAGAAAATGAAAACCTCTGTCGGTCATCCCATGGTCAGCAGTTAATATGAACGCAGTCTTATCGTCCTGAAAAACTTCTTCGAATAGTTTTGTAATCCCTTCAATCCCTTTATCCACAGCTACCAAGTTATCGATGAACAACCTGAAATTATCACTCAGTTTCTTACTTTCCTCGGATCAATTTTGTAATTACTGTAAAGTTGTGATAATAGTGAAAGTTTGGTTGATTGCTGAGATATGCTCATGGCTTGAAAGTTTCTGACAAGAGGCTTCTGGAAGCATAGCAATCGTTGCGAGCAATGGGATAATCAAACAATTAGGGTAAAAAACTATCACGTAAAGAAACAGTCAAAGTAAGTCGTCTGCAATGATTTTGGCAGAGAATGGCAGAAAATGTTGCTGAGTTATATTTCTTGGACTAAAGCGACATAGGGCAATTAAAACCAAGTCTTGTTTTTTTATGCTATATTTCGAGTCATTTTGGACTCTTCATCAGGCTTCTCGTATCATCTCTTTGGCAGGAAAGTTGAATGCATCGAATTAATTCAAATTCTTTCTTCAAGCGTAAATGTCGGTACACTTACGTCAATGATAGCTTAGATCATAAGTAAATAATTGATTACATGATTATAGGTAGGGCAAATTGGGGGGTTGGAATCGCAATCAGGAAGGAATTGATCAAATTTGTCCTAAATGTTCGTTTCGTAAATGAAAGGCTGATGTGGGTCTCTGTAAAGTTAGCGGGGGGAATTTATCGCTTGGTTAGCGTATATAGCCCTTGCAATGGCAGTGATGCTACTGACTTGGACACCTTTTACGAACAATTGGGGGACGTGGTTAGCAAGAAGGGAAATGAATCCTTGATTTTGCTGGGGGATTTTAATGCAAGAATAGGAAACTTTAAAAACAACTCAGGTTATGGGAGTGTAGTGGGTAGATTTGGGGAAGGAACTCTGAATTCAAATGGTAAACGGTTGTTAGATTTTTGTGATTTCAATGGGTTAGCAATAACCAACTCTTTCTATAGGCACAAGTGGATCCATCGGTATACGTACGTCAATGAGGGTTTGGGTCACAAATCCATTATTGATTACATGGTTATAGAGCAGGACAGGAGACAAGTAGTCAGGGACACACGTGTTTTCAGGGGTTTCACTTTCGGTTCTGACCACTACTTTTTGGGTACCCATCTGTCGGTTGGTAAACTCTGTCAGACTAAAAGGAAGAAGGTGGTAAGTCGCAAATTTCGTGTGGGCAAATTTAGGGAAGAGGCAGTTAGGTCTCGTTTTATGGCAAGATTCGCCGAAGGATTTGAGGGGCTTCCAGCTGACTGCGGGGACATTGAGGCTGAGTGGGCGAATTTTAAGAAATTTGTCTTGGATCTGGCTGAGGAATGTCTTGGCAGTGTCGCTAGCGGGGGTCGGAACAAAAAGACGGGTTGGTGGAACGCCGGTATCAGGGGGGCTGTATTGGAGAAAAGGAAACTATACTTGGTTTGGTTACAGGACAGGACGGTGGCGAAGTGGGAGGCTTATAAGGCTTGTAGGCAACTGGTTAAGGATCTAGTCAGGGAAGCGAAGGACCGGGAGGGGAAAAAGTTTGGGGAGGATTTGGAAAGGGCAGGTCAAGGCAGGGGTAAGAAATTTTGGTCGATGATTAAGGACATTAGGCGCGGTGGCGTGAAAGAGGGATGTAGTAGTATTTTAGATAAAGGCGGCGAGTTAATTGCAGATAGGGGTGAAGTCTTGGAGACTTGGCGGCATTACTTTAAGGATTTATTTACATCTGTCAATCAGGTAGAAGAAAATGGGAGGGAGGCAGGTCCTAGCTCGGAGGTGGAGGAGGAAATTACACTGGATGAGGTGTCCCGAAAGGTCGGCAGATAAGGGAAGGAAAATCCGCAGGGGTGGATGAAATTAGGACGGAATTTATTAAGTATAGCGGATCAGGTGGGATCCAATGGCTTTGTAGGATTTTCAATTTAGCCATGAGGTCTTCAACAGTACCTGCTGACTGGAGCTTCGGTGTTATTGCTCCAATTTATAAGAAGGGCAACCGTAAGGTTTGCAGTAACTACAGGGGGATATCGCTCTTGAGCGTGGTAGGTAAGGTGTACACGGGTGTACTTGTTGACCGTGTTAGGAACATAGTGGAAGGTGTACTGGATGAGTTTCAGGGTGGTTTCAGGCCTCTGAGGGGATGTCAGGATCAGATTTTCTGCCTCAGACAGACTATCGAAAAGCTTTATGAAAAGAACAGGGACTTATACTTATGCTTCATCGACTTGGCGAAGGCATTCGACCGGGTACCAAGGCAGAAGCTATTCGGGATTCTTAGCGAGTACGGTATCAATGGGGGTTTACTGCGTGCCATTAAGAGTATTTACTCAGAAAGCAGGGCCGCGGTGAGAATAGATGGCGAAATTAGCGAGTCTTTCGAGGTTAAAGAGGGCGTTCGTTAGGGTTGTTGTCTTTCCCCGCTTCTGTTCATAATTTTCATGGACAAAATCATCAAGCAGGCAAACTTGCAGGGAAATGTCGAGGTGGGTGAGGTAATAATGAAAATCCTGGCCTACGCGGATGACTTGATTCTGTTGGCAGATAGTACCACGGCGTTGCAGGGTGGGATTGACTGCCTAAATGCTGCATGTGAGGAGTATGGGATGAAGGTAAGTGTAGGGAAAACTAAGGTTATGCATGTCGGCAAAGCTCG
>CM055403.1:137966230-138033930 GCA_029228625.1 Pseudolycoriella hygida | reverse complement strand
AGGAGGGCAGGGAGGACGATAGTTCACCAATCTGGGGTTGCGACAGAAAGACCTCACACCGGAAGGTACTAACGGTCTATAAAGTTTGATGATGATGATTATAGAACAGGACAGGATGGAGGAAGTTAGGGACACGGCTTTTCAGGGGTTTCATTTTCGGCTCAGACCACTACCTTTTGGGTGCCATATGTCAGTTAGTAAACTCTGTCAGGCTAAATGGAAGAAAGTCGTAGTTCCCAAATTCCGCAAATTTAGGGACGAGTAAGTAAAGGCTTGCTTCATGGCAAAATTCACTGATGGTTTTGAGGGGCTGCCTCCAAACTGCGGGGACAACGAGGTTGAGTGGGCAAATTTTAAGAAATTTGTTTTGGAATTAGCTGAGGAATATCTGGGCAGTGTCTCGAGCGGAGGAAGGACAAATAAACGGGTTGGTGGAACGCCGATATCAAAAAGGCTGTGCTGGAGGAAAGAGAGCTATGTTTGATCTGGATACAGGATAAGGCGGATGAAAAGAAAGACGCTTACAGGTCGTGTAGGCAGACCATTAAGGCTCTAGTTAAGAAGGCCAGGTATCGGACAGGGAGAAAGTTTGGCGTGGAATCGGAAGAAGCAGGTCAAAAAATGCTGGTTGAAGATTATTATATTAGGCGTGGTGGTGGAAAAGAGGGCTGCGGGAGTATTTTGGGTAAAGGTGGCCAGTTATAGATAAGATTGAAGTCCTGGAAACTTGGAGGGATTACTTTCAGGATCTACTTGCCTCTGTTAATCCGGTAGAAGAACCGGATAGGGAAGCATGTCCTAACTCGGAGTGTGAGGAAGAAATCACATTAGAGGAGGTGTCACGAAAGGTCAGCAAACTGAAGGCAAGAAAATCCGCAGGATTAGACGAAATTAAGCCAGAATTTATTAAGCATAGCGGGCCAGGTGAGATTCAATGGCTCTGTAGGATTTTTAATTTAGCCATGAAGTCCTCAGTCGTGCCTGCTGACTGGAGCTTTGGTGTCTTTGCTTCAGGGCAACTGTACAGTTTGTAGCAACTACAGGGGGATTTTGAGCGTGGTAGGAAAGGTTTATGCGAGTGTTCTAGTAGATCGGGTTAGGGTTATAGTGGAAGAGGTTCTAGACGAGGCTCAAGGTGGTTTCAGACCTCTGAGAGGTTGTCAGGATCAGATCTTTTGTCTCAGGTAAGCTGCAGAAAAGCTTCGACTTAGAAAAGGTATTTGATTGGATACTTAGGCACTGTTCGAGGTGCTTAGCGAGAACGGAATTAATGGAAGCTTATTGGACGCTATTTAAGCAGGGCTGCAATAAGAATAGATGGTAAAAATAGTGAAACTTTCGATGTTAATGAGGGCGCTCGTCAGGGTTGTTGTCTCTCTTCTCTTCTGTTCATAATTTTCATGGACAAAATAATCAAGCAGGCCAATTTGCAGGGGAAAGTGGAAGCGGGGAAGTAATCATGAGAATCCTGGCCTTGCGGATGACTTAACTCTGTTAGAGGACAACGCCAACGATTTGCAGAAGGGGATTGACTGCTTGAACATCGCATGTGAGGAGTACGGGATTAAGATAAGTGTAAGCGAAACAAAGGTGGCATGTCGCCAAATCTCGGAAGGAGATAGTTTGCAGTTTAAATGGGGAGAAGCTGGAGCAGGTTTCTGAATTCAAGTACTTAAGAACCATTTTTCCAGGGGATACAAGTTAGTTAGGGAGCTTGAGTAAGCTCGAGATTTGTAAACAAAACAAAACTGATTGAATCGTTCCAGTGAAGCGAAGTTGAGTGTAGTGTCATCGTACGGTTTACCGGAAAAGGCACTGTTGGGAGAACCGGTATTCTATTCCTACTTGTTTCGCTCCTAGTTACATCTCATAGATGGCACTGGGTTTGTCGCACAGCTTACCACTGGCACAGTAAAACTTTCCGGTAATGAAAGGATCTCAAAAAGTAGAACCACAAACAGCGAAACTAGTAAATAATGATCTAGCCTCTAACCCTTCATGGGTTGTAAGGCAAATTATTATTATTATTAGGGAGTTTGAGTAAAGGAGGAAAATTGGAAACGCGGTGGCCAGTCAGTTGAGGTCGGACGTCTTCAACAAAAGCGAATTAAGTAGCGGAACAAACATAGCTATCCACAGGTCAATTTTCAGGCCAACGATTTTATATGGTAGTGCAAGTTGGGTGGACTACGGTTACCTTATGTATGACCTTCTGATATGAGAGTTCTTAGGAGAATAGCAAAGGTGAATCGGATGGAACAGTGGGACAATCATATCAGAAATGACGACATAGGGGAAAATTTAGGGGTTATGATAGTGGAAGAGGCGGGTTTGTCGTCTGCCATGGCACGGACACGTTCAGACGATGGGTAGTAACAGGCTGCCAAAGAGGATATTGAATGCTCAGGTCCAGGGTGTGCGCCCTAGGGGTAGGCCAAGGAGAAGGCTTAAAGACTCAAGAGATTTAGAAGTAAGAGGACTTTCTCTGGCCGAAGAAGTTATCTCCTTAGCACATGATAGGAGGGTATGGATGAGGTCGGTTCATGATCACAGGGCGTAGAGACCTCACACCGAAAGGTATTTGATGATGATGATCGAACGTCATTTTGGCAGACCGTCTCTATACACGAAATCTTCTAGTTTTTATGTTAGATTTTCAAGTCATTTTTTATTTTAAATAGAAAAGTGAAAACTTAACCACGCGGCAGGCTCGCAGCTAGGAAACTGCTTTAGGGGGCGCTCAATCATCTATGGAATATTTTTATCTCAAACAGCAAAATCGTCTGAAGGGCGCTAAATTCGTAGGTCTAGGGCAGAGCCTATTTTTGGGAAATTTCGAGAATTTTTCGGGAATTTCAAGAAAACACCAGAAAATGTTTGAAAAAGTGAAGCGAGTAAATAACTTTTATTACAAGAAGACATCATTTAGGTAAGCAAGTAAAGCTATTGATTTGAAATAATTTTTGTGATGAAATGGTTACAAATTTCTAGGCAAAAGTCATATTACAAACTAGACGTCTTCATCGCCGTTATTTTAACGAAACGTCGGTAAAATATATGTTAAGCATGTTTTAGTAAGTAAATGAGTACTTCGATGGTCTTTTCCGATCGTCATATCAACAAAAACATTTTTTTTAATTTTGGAAATTTCGTGAATTTTTAGGAAATTTCGGGAAATTCGGGAAACCGGTTTCCCAAAAATAGGCTCTGGTCTAGGGGCACTAGCAGACTTCCAAATTCATGCCCCACCAGAAAATGTAAATATTCTCACAAAAGAATACCCAACTCTAAAGCAGTAATTAGCGATCAAAATCGCTCGCGTCAGGTTTGTTGGAAAGCTGGAAGTCGAGCGTAAAGTTTCCACTAATTTGATCTTTAGCTTCCGCTTCCGTTTTTGAATGAAATAAAAATTATGAAAGAAAACCTCGCTACAGCTGACCAAATCAATTATGGTATTCTTGTCTTCTTTGTGGGTTCCATTTTTTAATATGCGGTCGTTATTAACAATTTAATCCACAAAGAAGTCAATATTATCATCATTCGAAATTTATTAGGGGAGAACAGCGTGCGCTCCATACATGTATTCTTGCGTGCAAGAGCGGAGGGCGTTCTAAAATCCGTCGTTTTTAGCGTGCAGATACGCTCAAGAAATTCTAAGGGGCGCTCAGTAACACCAAGCACCTTCCTACAGCCCTGCTACTTACTCTGTCATAGGAACTGAACATTTCATAACCTTACAAATTTCATCAATAACAACAGGAAAGAATACAACTCAATTCGCCATTCAAAAACAGACCAGGGACGGGTGGTTCAGTTGAACGCACTGGACCACCACCGAGTAGGACTGAGTTTGATCCCCGGAACGGGGAATTTTTCCTTCAGAAATAAAAGGTAGTTATTCGGATTCGATTGCTATTCATTCAGTGATGTCACTCACAGAAGCATGAAACGGTCAACAAATTGGTGGGAAATTGTTGACACATCCAACCAGAACCAGAGATGGCGCCACTTAACAAGAAGAATAGACACGATGACGATAGCTCAATCACACATGAGGACAAAGCTGTCGCCAACCGGTCGCCGAAACTGTTGACTAACCAACCCCCCGGCAACAGCATCAGGATAAACAAGTTAACTGTGAATGGAGTGTGTGAACAACAACAAGTATTAAGTTCTAACGCACAAATTATAATGAAGAAGTAGCCAAACCTGTCGTAAAGACCTCTTGGTCTATCATAATTATTAAATTAAATTAGAAAATGAATTAAATAACTTCTCCGCAAGGTTTATTCAGCGGTCGAATTCAATGCTCCAGTGCCTTGGCTTCATGTGTTCACAAATATTGCTCCTCCTCACCTCAGAAGAGAAAAGGCAGCTCACAAAATGTGGGGCAAATACACAGAATATCCGAATCTCGTTGACGTGCCGTTGAGACATCTGATGAATCCGCCCCGAGAAGGTTAAAGTCGAGGAAACCAATTGGGAATGATCCGAATATTCAACAACCGACATATTCGATCGAACAAAATTGGAGGAATTTCTGGAACGACAACCCAGATTTTACGAACAAACTGATCATCGACGACGCTCCCATAAGAGTTGAAGGTTTTTCACTTCCACGAAAACCATGAAAAAGACTAAATTGATTTCGTACGGGACATGGATGCTGTGCCGAGCAAATGGTCCGATGGAACTTTGCAAGCTCAAACGTGTGCGATTGTGATGGAATGACTGTTCAATCAATGAAACATTTGCTTGATGAATGCCCAAGAAGAATGTTCGATGGTGGAATTGCTAATCTTCACTCATTGACCGGAGAAGCGATTGAACTTAGTGTGTAAAAATGTGAATATTTTATTGTAAAGTTATGTTATAAGTAGTTCGTTAGATGTAAACAATTGTATACCATACGACTAAATAAAAAACTATCGCTTTCGTTTTCGCCGCATTCATCACAAGATCATTTGCAGACCATTCGCAATAGTCAGAAACTAAAAACCTCGAAGTACAACGAATCGCCGAGCTAACATCCACATCAGCTTCTACAAAGATCAAATACGGATTCGCATGAAGAAGAACATCTGGTAAGTCGTTAATAAATAAAGAAAACAACAGAGGTCCAACAACCGAACCTCATGGAAAATCTGAACCAGTAAACCTAAAACTATTCGCAAGTTTCCCACACGAGATTTTATGATCAACTCCATCAAACACTCTCAAAGAGTCAGAAAGTTATAAAACAGGCGTCCTCTTCGACTCGACAGCTTTAAGAATATTGTCGGTCACATTAAGCCGGTCACGTGCTATGTTTAGCACGCCATCTGGACTGATGAATTTCGTAAAAGTCTCTAACTTTGACCGGAAGACGTAACTTTGACCACTTTTTCCGTAAAAAAATTCCGAAAGTCAAAAGATTATTCTTACACTTTGCTATGTGTTTTACGAATAATTTCAATTTTACGCCATAATAACAGTTACAGAAGTTATTCGTAGCATCGAAGGAAAGACGGTCAAAGCGATTTCCTCCGATCAAAGCTAGAGAATTTTACTGTCCAGATATTCCGTTATTTGCACACCACTAACCTTTCTAGCGCCTTATTTTTAGAGTTTCTTACTTTGTGTTCGGCTTATGTGTATGTCCAGCCGTGTCTAATCCTAACAAATGTAGAAAGTAGACAGTTTCCGTTTCGGATTGCAACTGCTCACGACGGGCATTTATAAATCGTTCAACGTTCTCGAATACCCAAGTGTCCACAGCAATTGTGCTGCTTCGTCCAGAAAAATCCTGCAGTTCTTTGTCATAAGCGAAAGCTCGAACATTTCGATTGTTCGATTTCATTTCAAATATCGTCAAAATATCTGGACTTCCCCAGGCGAATGTTGTCTATGGACGAGAACATTTCATTCAAGTTTTTCCTTCTATTTGAACCACTTACATCACTTCTGTTGAACACAGAGTCGAACTTGACTAGATTTTCTTGCCAACCTGAAAACAACGCACTGGGATCTTCGTACATTCCTGTTCATCGATTTAAACGAGAAATATTTACGAGACAATAACATCAAATCGTTGGCGCTTACCCGCTATCAAAGCAACATGCCCGGTACGCGATTCTGTGGGTACCCTAGTGTGGGAAATGCCATGAATACCTTTGGTTAGTATAATGCTCTTCAAGAACTTAGTCTTAGAACATCCATCCCGGAAGAATGATTCAGCTCTGAGTCCGTCAGCCGAAAACAGTACCAGCCTACAACGAAATAAGTTACATCAATGTAGTAAGCAACTCTATGACCAGACAATATAAACCTTCTAGCCGGTGGATCCAAGATTTTCTTTTGAGGTTCTAGACCGGAAATGATGGGAGATTGAAAATATATAACAAACATTGATGCCAAAAAGAAAAGATGTAAAACACCACCGAGTAAAATCAGTTTTAACATTATGTTCAACTGGAAAAACCGATTCTTTCACCACAAATTCAGACTACAGAACAAATCATCACAATCATTACTCAACATTTAACTACAATCCTCAGATTGTCGAAAACACACACATATCAACAAGATTTGAAAACAAACAGATTACAAATTGAAATTTAAGGAAATGTTTGACAGCAGTGACAGTTCACTGACTTTAAAAGTCGTTACTAGCCGCCAGTGTGGGCGAATAATTTGAAAATTTGTCCAATTTCCAAATCTTCAATAAATTGTTAAGACTTTTGGAAAATCGTTAAAAATCGAGGTTTTTGCAGATATAATATTTCTCATTGACTAGTTTTGTTATTTCGGATCTGAATAAACTGGCACAGAGGCTCTAATAATGGGATATTTTAGCTCGCTGCAGGCGGTGGTGCAGCCAGTCACTGACAAAATCTTGTCCCACCATTTACCCGTTTCTGCCTTATTTACCCATAATTGGGTCGTTATTACACTTACGGAAATATATTTCTGCATCAAATAGAATTTTGTACTTCTGCGCAGGTTTTTGCAGTGTTAAAAAGCTGCGCAGAAGTACAAAATTCTATTTAATAACAAAAATATATTTCCGTAAGTGTAAACCATTATTTTTCCGATGCCCTCCCACCATTTACCCGAGTTATTAAACCCTCGTAATGTAGCGAATGGAGTGTAGGCATAGTTTTTATTTCGATTTTTGTAATCGATATTTGTGTTTTTGATCAAAAAAGCTTTCTTCTATGCTAACAGCCACTTCAAAGCTGTTTTTTCACTGTTGGTCACGAACGGTAAGCCTTTAACGATACACTGCAGTCTGTCCCATCAATGTAATGTTCAACTTCAAGTTTAATCGAAAAGTTTGAACCATCAGCGGTATCACCACGACGGACGTTTGCAACTTGTTGAATTTGGACCCGGTCGTTGGTGGATATTTCGTTTAGGGGTCTGCCCGCACGTCCGTCCTTCAACACGATAACTTGCGGAAACCTCAACCTCTTTTAACATTTTTTCCTTCAAAGGTGAGCGAAGCAAGGGGAAATTACTTTGAAAAACGGCGGGCCATGCCTTTGAAGCGGAACAGGCCGTAGCCATTTAGCGCCCCCGGTAAATTTTAAAAATAAATAATGCACTGAATTCTTCGACTGTTGAATGTATGACCCCTCCAATAAACATACAACTACCACCCGACGACCCGACCCTCATAGAAATGTAGATGTAGAACCTATACAAAAAATCGGTTCTATTCTCTCGAGACGTTCATGTTCTGCTCGACCATATACTTTTTCTTGTCTTATCAATGCGGGCTTTGTCAAGATGAAAGCAAAAAAAGGGCCACGGCCGAAGTGAGACTTTTTGATGCGATGATTTCATTACTTAGTGTTGGCATTTCAATAACGCCATTCAAAAAGCCACCGGTTCTTTACGACATTACAGGAGAGCTTTTGGTCTCACTTGGGGACTTAATCCAAAAGTTCTAAAATGGATCTATACTTCCATTGTTAGACCGCGACTAAGCTACGCTGCTCTAGTATGGTGGCCAAGATGCCATCTCACCGTATCCAAGACTAAGTTATCTCAACTACAAAGGTTAGCCCTCGTTGGTATAACAGGAGCGATGAGTACAGCTCCAACGGCCGCTCCTGAAGCGCTACTAAACATTGAACCGCTGCACATTTTTATTGAGGCCGAAGCACGTTCCTCAGCTCTCAGGCTGAAATTAGCAAACTCCCTTACTGTAAACTCAAATAGCCACTCGAAAATTTGGAACTCGATGGTAAAAAACTCTCCTGAACTCGAAATGCCGTGTGAATCTGTGATCCCTTCTTACAGATTTGATAAATCATTCAAAGTTAGCATTCCTAGTCGGGATGATTGGAAAAACAATTCGGCCATTCCAGTCACTGACAGACTGACATGGTTTACAGACGGATCTCTCTCTGATGGTTCCTCGGGATCAGGATTCTACTCACCTGATTTAAACGTTACAGCCAGCTTACCACTGGGTAAATTCATCACCGTCTTTCAATCAGAAATAGTGGGCATAGCCAGATGTTCCTATGAAATACTAGATATGCTTGGTAGCTTACCGGAAAACCAAAAAATCTTTATCTGCTCAGATAAATCATCAATCAAATCTTTAGGTGGATATAAATTCACCTCGCTGGAGTTCAGAGATATAATTCAACTACTCTCCACTTATCACCAAGTAACTCTAGTATGGGTACCAGGCCACGGTGGTATCGCTGGAAACGAAAAAGCTGACGAACTAGCTAGAATAGCCTCATCATCTACGTTCATCGGACCTGAACCCTGCACCAGCGTATCAGCATCAACCCTTTTCAACACAATAACTCGCTGGAAAAAAAAACAAATTTCTCTCTCAATGGAAACACCTTAACTACGCAAGGCATGCCAAAAACTGCATCCGTAGCGACGAAAAGAACACCAAAGAACTTCTTTCATTCTCCAAAAGAGATGTCAAAAGAGTCACGGATGTTCTGACAGGACACTGCTCTCTAAACAAACATTTACACACTATCGGGTATTCAAACAGCCCTCTTTGCCACCAATGCGGTGAAACCGAATCCGCTGAACACCTTCTATGCACTTGCCCTGCATATATCATTACCCGTGCCAAAATCTTCGGCTCATATACCATCAAGGCAAACTACATTAAAAACCTATCACCAAAATCGATACTAAACTTCATCAACAAAATAAAAAGAGTTAACCTCTAAACATGTGGGTATGCACAACAGGCCCATTGGCGGCTTAGGTGCAAGGAAGGAAGTAAATCTCCTTCAAACTCACTTTATCCTATCCTATCCTAGTGTTGGCAACTTCAGATAAATATAACGCTGCCGCTGGCACATACGTCTTCAAGGCATGGAGAAAATGTTTATTGGCTATCCCATCCGAAAGTGATCATTACATGTATGTGAACTGGTACTCCTTGCGAAAACCATGCATTACAGGAAGGGTCTTTTTTATCTCACTAGTGACAACAAAAGTTTTACCTCACTTGTGTTTTACTTCACTAGTGAGGTAAGACTCGTGTTTTACTAACTAGTGAGGTAAAACTTTTGTTTTCACATTGAGGTAAAAAAGACCGTACATGTAATTCATGGTTTTCGTAGGGAGTAAACATACATGTAATGCTCAACTTTCGGATGGGATAGGCAATAAAACAATTTTAGTTTTACACACTTTACTGTAGCCAGTACTGTAAAACTGCATTTCGGGTATTACGGATGAGGAAAGATGTTTTAGAATATAGGAAGGAAAACAAAAATAACGAGCGGATGAGTAAATATTTCTTAGAAAGTGGGAGTTTCGTGTGAGTTGGCTTTCGGTTGAGTAAGCAGGAGAAAAGAAAAAACCGCGAGCGCAGCGAGCAAAAATTCTTGGTAAATCTGATTTTCAGAAAGTAAAAGTCGCGGAGCGAGCGGGAAAATTTACCGATTTCAACATGAGGCTCTTTGTTTTAGCTGATTAAAACAGAAATGAAAAAATTTTCCTTTCTCAATATCAACATTTTCTCTTACTTACTTACTTTTTCGGCGCTGCAGCCACACTGCCACACTTCTCCAACTTCTTATTCCCAGCGCCCGAAGATATGATTCGACGCCATCTATCCATCGCAATTTCGTGCGACCCACTCTCCTTCGCCCTTCTGGACCGTTTCGGAATAGCATTGGGGAGCTCTGTTTCTATACATGCGTCACGGTGGGCTTGAACGAAGTTTAAATAAAGTCGAGCGACCACCTCCGATTTTATTGCTTGTTCTAGTAGAGTTTTTGAGAACGACCATCTGTGGTGTATATGGCATCTGTTCGGTACAAACAGTAATATAGCAGACCGGTTGATAGTGCGATTAGTAGGGGGCCTCAGTGTGACTACAACGCCACCCAGACTAGCGTTTTCGTGTGCTTAATTCCGCGGTGACACCGGTTCAAACTTTCAAATTCCTAAAAAAGGCAATTTTCAAATAACCGTGGCTCTCAGATTAGTCATTAATGAACGACAGCTGAGTGTGGTAATGAAAGAGGGTTTGTCCCTCTACAAAATAATAAGTTTAAGAAGTTCATCGTTCCTTGTTGTGGTTGCTTAGAAATGACCTGAGGAATGTGGTCATTTTTTCACTAACGAAAATTCGTGATTTAGCCAAATAAATCTATTATTTTTCAATCAAACAGAAAATAAAAAGTGAATTTCGATTAGCATTTAAATAAAAAAGACAAAATTGAGTCGATACAGGCTTAGATCAGCAACACGGCTTTGTAGAAAGAATTAGATATGTGCTTTCATCGTTTTATGACCGTTGTTTGTGGCAGTGTATTAAACGAAAACGAAATCGCTTATATTTTTGTTTATTTTTCGTGTATTTTTTAGTTTACAAGTTTTTTCGAATGTTTTCCAATCTATTCGGTTTTCGTATTTCTACTACTATTAAAGGTGAATTTGTATCAAACGGCTTAGGTTTAAAATTAGGGACCTTCTCTGAGGGCATTACATATCTTGCTTACTTCCCGCCTGTTGTTTTTGATGCCTTTTGAAGCAGTTGCTAACCGAAATTCAGTTCACAGTAGCCCGGTATGTATACCTAATATAATGCTTAAGACTACGTTAAGAGTTGCAAATGATCGCCTACATTATTGTCATGTGAATGCTGGCAGTATTCCTCCAAAGATTGATGAATTCCGTTCCTACTTTGAGGGGACTAACCTCGATGTGATCGTCGCATCCGAAACTTGGCTGAAGAGCTACCATTCCGATAAGTCCGTTAGTCTACCTGGGTTCGACTTGGTCAGAAACGATCGCCGTGCCAAGAGGAGTGGTGGTGTTATTGTATATATACGTGAAGGCCTTAGCTACAAGATTGTTAAGATTTCGGATAGTATCTCCTCGGAGTTCCTTTTCATTGAAATCATTTTTCCTGATTCGAAAATCTTGCTGGGTGCCTACTACAAAGCCCCTAAAGTCGAGGAACTTGATGTGGTTGAAGACGTTCTACTCGAATTGGCAGTGCAGTACGAAGACCTTTTGCTTTTAGGTGACTTTAATGAAAATTTTCTAGGAGTTATCGAAGGTAGAGGTAGAGTAAAATCATTTTTCATTGAGACTACTAAGAATTTGCAAACCCCAAAAATTTTAATTTTTCTTCGAACAGAAGAAAACTTTGAATATTTCAAACATAGGTGGCTCTTACTTTTTCGAATGAGCAGTTTCGAAAATACTTCTATGTAAACAAACGTGTGTGTTGGAATGAACAAAAAATAACAAAATAAAAAACTTCATTGTTTAATCCTTTTATTTCACCAAATTCAATTGTTGACAGTTTTTTCTTTTGATTATATACAAATTGTAAGTGGGTTTTTTCCATTATTCAAAAGCGCATCGTAATCCGATGTAATTTTTTATATTTTTGAAATTTTCGCTAAAATGGCGAATTAATTGATTTAACTTAAAAACAAATAATCACGGTGTTCGGTTTTTTCGGTAAAATTGTTCTGGAATGTTTATTCCAAAGTTTCGCCTTCTGTTCTGATTTCGTTGCGTCTATACAACTCTTCAACTTTCAACACATGCTCGCAGCGCTTCCGCCAGTCCTCAGCGGTTATTTTTGAGAACTCGTTTATGGCCGATTCTCGAATATCGTTGAGTTTCTCGGTTACGTTCTTTTTGGCAATTCTATTTTTTCCTAGTGCCCAAATGGCTTCAATAGGATTCAAGTCAGGATGGTATGGTGGGAGACGAAGAACAGTGTGTCCAGCTGCTTCAATAATTTGGTCGATCACATATTTTATAGGCGGTTTATTTTGCAGAATTATTGCTCTCAGTTCTGACTTGTACATCTTGTCGGTGTGTGGTATATTTCTATTCTTTAGCCAGTTGATCATATCTACTTTTCTAGATTTCATGGTTGGCAAACGTTCAACTTGAACATTATGATACGAAGCATTATCCAATACAATGACACTATTTGGAGGCAAATTGGGCAAGTAATGTTCTTTCAACCACTTAGAAAAATTATTAAAATTCATGTCGTCGTGATAATCACCACTTTTAGATCCCGATTTAAACACAAGCAAACAGTTTTCAACGAATCCATTCATGCCACCACCACTAACAATAATCACACGTGGACCCTTAGAGATTTTTCTGCGGAATCCTTTGTTTGACTTATCAGCCCATTGCTTAGGAACGCAATGGGTAGAGTGGACGTATGTTTCGTCAATATATGTTATGTATTTGTTCTCGGAACGATATTGAGCTATTAAACGTAGAAATTTAGCTCTTTTCGCAATTATAAATGCATTTTCTTTCAATATTTCTCTATTGTCAATAGTTTTTTTGAATTTAAATCCCAACTTGCGCACAATTATTCTCAAAGAGGAGATACTGCCTTTAAATTTACATTGCTTTATCAATTTTTGGCGAAGGTTTTTAATGGTAACCTGAAAGTTATTCTCATTAGTAGAGAAAAAATAAAATAACGAGAATTTTACGTGAGCTTTCTCTTTTTCGTGAAATCTATAAATCATTTGCCGTATTTTACATTGCATCAGCAGACTAATTCCGGTGATACGCTTCAATCGTGGTAAGTTTCTTTTAGGTTTTCGTAATCCAGTTGTTTTCCGTTCTTTTATGTACCGAAAAATTGAAGCTCTAGAGCGTTTCGTTGCTTGCCGGACAAGGTTAACAGCTTTGTTTACGCTGTTTGTAGGATTCTGAGCAAAATAGTCAAATATGTTCAGAACTATCTGCTTCCCATCGAGAGATAAAGTTTTCCCCATGTTTTCTTTAAAATCGAAAATTCGACAATAGCATGTCAAATTGATAAGCATAATTCAGTGCCAACTTAAATTGTTTCATAAAAAACTGAGTGATTTTCCTCTTAGTAGTCTCAACGCTAAAAAATTTAACTCTAGTAGAGGTAGTGGTACTTGCACTAGATGTGAGTTCGCAGATGTAGTCGATAGGTTCGGTCTGAGATCAATCGGCAGCATCGCTACGCACTTTGAGGTTGGTAAGAAGCCTTCCTTAATCGACCTTTGTCTTACGAATAGGCCTGAAAAGATCTTGTTCTTCAACCAAATTTCTCATGGGCTGTCCAAACATGACCTGATCTTCGGCTCATACAGTTGCAATAAGCGATCCTCGTTTAAGGCACCACAACTTGTTAGAAATTTCACAAGAATAGATATGAATGCTTTGAATGCTGATGCTGCCTCGATCGGGTGGAATGACATTTTTTACGCGTCGAATGTTGATAATATGATTGATGTTTTCAATGATAAAGTTGCCGCTCTACTCGAAATACACGCGCCGTTAAAGGCTTTTGTGGCTAAGGACTCACTTTCATCGTCTGAGCCATGGTTTACAGATGCTATTCGCAGAGCTATGATTGAAAGGGATATTGCAAAGCGTGAACTTAGGCTTGGTCGTATAGCTTGCGCCCACTGTAATCGTCTTCGTAATGTGGTCACGAACCTAATCAAAAAGGCCAAACACGACTATCTCAAGCCTAAGCTCCATGTTGGTCTTGGCTCTAAGACATTATGGCGTAATCTTCGTGGTATCGGGGCCGTTTCGTCCTCAAACATCAAGCCAGAGTTTACTGCCGATGAGTTCAACAAACATATTACTTAGACCAAGGAGTGCAGTGATAGCTCTCCTACTGTTATTGTTAGGAATTTGGAGCCTAGTGCCGCATCGTGTTTCTCTTTTTCGAATGTTACTAGCCTTGATATTGTGAATGCGGTCAACTCAGTTAAATCGAAGTCCTTAGGTCTGGATAACATTCCCCTAACTTTTGTGAGGATGATATTGCCGTTTGCACTCCCGCCTCTTACCCATATAATTAATTATATTCTGACTACCTCGGTTACTCCGCGGGTCTGGAAATTTTCAAAGGTGATACCAGTTCATAAAAAGACTAGACTTCGTGGTGTGGAAAATTTCCGACCGATTTGTATCCTCCCTAGCCTCTCGAAGGTTTTTGAGATTCTTGCCAAGGAGCAGATTGTTGCTTATGTGAACAGGAATAAAATGATTGATGAGTATCAGTCAGGGTTTAGGGCGAGGCATAGCACTGGTACCGCGTTGTTGTGTGTTTCGGATGAGATTAGGAAATCTCTGGATAAGAAGTATCTCACGATCATGGTATTACTTGACTTTAGTAAGGCATTTGACTCGCTTAACCATCTGAGGCTTTTGATGAAGTTGTCCCATAAATATGGTTTTTCAACTTCAGCGGTTGAATTGATTCGCTCATATCTTTCGGATCGGTACCAATGTGTATCCATTGGTGACTATCTCTCAGAGCCGTTAGCTAATTGCGCTGGTATACCTCAAGGGTCTGTGCTTGGCCCCCTCCTTTTCTCTATGTATATAAATGACCTTCCTAAATGCTTGAAATCTGTCCGCCACCATATGTTTGCGGATGATGTTCAGCTATATTTGACCTTTGAAAGGAATAAGCTGAATGAAGCAGTGTTTAGGGTAAACCAGGATCTTTATGAGATTAGTTGTTGGGCCCGTGAAAACTTTCTGTCACTAAATGCCAAGAAGTCGCAAGCTATTATATTCTCAGAATCAGATGAGCTTAGGCCAGGGTGTGAATGGCTGCCGAATGTTCTGCTGAATAATGTTTACATACCCTACTCTGAGGTAGTACTGAACCTAGGTGTTCTGATGGACAGGAAGCTTTCATTCAAAAACCAGGTTCGTGGAATATGCGCTAAAGTGTTCGCGAGGCTCCGGAGTCTCTGGCCTAATAGCGGCATATTTCCGCTCAAAACGCGACTTTTGCTGATTAAATCGCTTATCATGCCGGCCTTTACCTATGGCGATTGCGTGTATTCCACCAATCTGTGCGCAGCTGACGTCAAATTACTGGAACGAGCCTTTTCCGCATGTGTTCGGTTTGCTTTCAGGTTAAAACGATATGATAGTGCCCGTGAGTATATTGATAGAATTCTGGGCTGCCCATTGATGACCTATCTTAAGCATCGCCGTTGTACTCTCGTTCATTGTATGGCTAATCGTAGAGCTCCAGCGTATCTCTGCAGTAGATTAAGTCGGTGTACTTCATCGCGTAGTGATGTTTTCACTCTTCCGAAGCATTCGTCTGTCCAGTATAATCGCTCCTTCTTTGTAAGGTCTGTTTCTGACTATAACTCGATTCCTAGGCACATAAGGAACCTTGTCTCTACTCCCGCGCTTGTTAAAGCTAGTCGTGATCATATTTAGTAATGTGGATTCGTTGTCATATACTTATATCGAGTATCTGCCTGACATGTGATCGGAATTTCGGTTTTGACTTCATTTTTTATACTTTCGTGTTGTTGAAATTTAGTGGTAGTTTGTAAGTAAGATTTGTAGCCCAACTGTTGTCGTCCCTTAAATACGTTCCTCTGTTGAATTTAGTCCAGCTAGCCGTTTTTGATTGCTAAACAATGCTTGATCTCTTAAAGTGTTGTGTGATAGCTTTAGTTATAATCATTATGTACAGTCTATGTGAGCATTAATATAAGGTTTTGTTTCCTTCTTGTTCACCCATTACAAATAAATTGAAATTGAAATTGAATATTTTGGTTCGACTTTGATTATTCTTTTCATGAATAATTACAACAAGTCTAGAAGTTGTTCTCATGACGAGAACCGTCTGAAAATATGTTTAATGTGCAAGAATCACAAGTTGAAGACTTCTAAATTGCAGACATGGATAGTATCGAAACTCCAACAGAAAACTAATTACGATCCAAACGATGTACGTCTACCAGCGGCTATATGCAGTACTTGTAAGATAAAATTATCCAAAGCCTGCAAAAATGAGGGCATCGTCAAATTGCCGGATTATTCGGACTTCACTGGGATGGTCAAAAGATCAATGTTCAAGTGCAACTGCAAAATGTGTCAACTAATCCAAAACACCATTTATAAATTGAAAAATGTGTCTGGTAAAGCAACGACTCTGAAGAAGAAGGTGAAACATTGTTATCAACGTCGAAGTCAAAGAAAGGAAATTGAACGGGAAACGTTCGAGGAAATTAAAAGCAAGGTAAACAGTTCTTTAACAATGAAGCAGAAAGATCGGTTGATTGTTGATTTGATAAAAAAAAGAGTGCTGAGACAGATGGTCAAGAACTGCGATTGTCTCAAGAACATGGGAAATCATTGAGAGTCTCCATTAACCAGCCTCGTCCACCCCAAATCCCTCAAATTTTTGCGAAAGACGTCATCAAAATTAAGACGAATTCATCGCTAACACTCAACCAGACGCTTGCTGTTGCCGCAGATTTACGAGTTGTAGCAAAATCCCGTAAACTCTTTGAGCCAAAACTCAAAGAAAAACTGAGCGATGCTCTGCACAGATTGGACCAATTTTTCGAGATACATCGAAGTGAAATTTACTATGTTAAGGGAAATCAGCAAACCTTTTCCGAACAATCTTTCATTGTCTGCAATGACGTCAAAAAATTGACTGAGTTTATACAGAAGGATCGTGTTTACAATTATGTTCATCTGAAGTTCGGAATTGATGGAGGTGGTGGTTTTTTAAAAATTACATTATCAGTACAGAATATGGTAGATGGTTCCGACAGATCACACCGACAACGTTACGATGATGCCGTTGCATCTAAAGCTTTTTCTGACACTGGCGTAAAAAAATTTTGTTGCTTGGACTTGCTCCATGTACTCAGGAGAACTATGTAAATGTTTCGTCGCTTTGGTCCATCTTACATTTGAATTCTCTCGATGGCACCGTAGCTACTGATCTTAAGCTAGCAAACATTTTGGTTGGTCTGATGACCCATGCCTCTCAACACCCATGTGCGTTATGTACTGCTGATAAAGATGATCTCAGTCATTGTGGGTCATATCGTACTCTTGGGAGCTGTTTGAAAAACTACAATGATTGGCAAGATTCAGGTGCGAAAAAAGTGGACTCGAAAAAATACATGAACTGTGTAAATGCTCCCGTATTTCAAGGTAGCAACGATAAAGAAATAATAGATTTCTTGCCCCCACCTGAGCTTCTTTTGCTGACTGGTATAGTCAATAAACTTCATGATCACATGCTAGAAGAATTTAGTGCCGACACAATGAAATGGACTGAAATGTGTCATGTAGAGAGGCAAGTAACTTGTGGAAACTTTGCTTTCGCAGGAAACGCGAGCAAAACATTACTTGACAAAGTGGATGTTTTGTGTTCCTTTTGCAGTCATGGATGTATGAAGTACGTGAAATGTTTCCAAGATTTCCGAGAAGTCGTCGAATCTTGTTTTTCAACTAAACTCATACCCAACTACAAAGAAAAAATTGTTAAGTTTCAACGAAGTTATCTTGATCTCAAAATTTCCGTCACGCCGAAGGTCCATACTGTTTTTTTTTTCATGTTGCATTCTTTTGTGATAAGACGAATAAAGGTCTAGGGTTCTACAGCGAGCAGGCTGTTGAATCTACACATTACGATTTTGAAAAAACATGGTGCAAATACAAAGTCTCGCAAAAACACCCTCAGTATTCCGAACAGTTGTTAAAAGCTGTTCGAGAATATAACAGCTGCCGTATTTAAAACATATTACTATGTATATTTTATATATGATAATCGAAATTCACTTTTTATTTTCTGTTTGATTGAAAAATAATAGATTTATTTGGCTAAATCACGAATTTTCGTTAGTGAAAAAATGACCACATTCCTCAGGTCATTTCTAAGTAACCACAACAAGGAACGATGAACTTCTTAGACTTATTATGTAGAGGGACAAACCCTCTTTCATTACCACACTCAGCTGTCGTTCATTAATGACTAATCTGAGAGCCACGGTTATTTGAAAATTGCCTTTTTTAGGAATTTGAAAGTTTGAACCGGTGTCACCGCGGAATTAAGCACACGAAAACGCTAGTCTGGGTGGCGTTGTAGTCACACTGAGGCCCCCTACTAATCGCACTATCAACCGGTCTGCGATATTACTCTTTGTACCGAACAGATGCCATACACACCACAGATGTCGTTCTCAAAAACGGCCGATCGGATCAGAAAAGTGAGTTTACTGCTGAACAACACTAAAGTCCCTCTACTAGAACAAGCAATAAAATCGGAGGTGGTCGCTCGACTTTATTTAAACTTCGTTCAAGCCCACCGTGGCGTGCCACCTCAATCGTTGGACTTTGACCACTGTCACTATATCAGATTCGCCAAAATCACGTTTTATTTCAAAACTGTATCGTTGCCACCACGTTTCTCCTTCGCGCATCGCTCCAAAGATTGTACGTAGTACTTTACGCTCGAATACATGCAGCAGCTGTTCGCCACTTTTCTTCATCGCCCAAGATTCGATATCAATTTGTAAATGTTTTTATAGGCCTTGCAAAAAATCTACTGTGCGCCGTTGTACTCTCCAATGGTTATCACGCCTCCTTGTTGATTGGCTTCCGAATTTGGCTCGGTCTTCATATACATGGTTTTCGATTCGTTGATTATCAAACCCATTCTTTCCGCTTGGGTTCTCAAATTTGTGAAAGTGTCAACTGCTGCTGCCTGTGTACGACTGATAAGATCCAAATCGTCTGCAAAGCCCAGAACTTGGACCGTTCCATTCGCCAGTGT
Organism: Pseudolycoriella hygida; assembly: GCA_029228625.1. NCBI lineage: Eukaryota > Metazoa > Arthropoda > Insecta > Diptera > Sciaridae > Pseudolycoriella > Pseudolycoriella hygida. Next base: position 138,014,852 of record CM055403.1, on the reverse strand, counting down.
CTTGTTGGTTTGGATTCCGGCACGTCTCATCGCAATTTCCAAAGCCAAATTGAAGAGTATGCAAGACAGAGCATCGCCCTGCTTCAACCCTCCCATTACAGCAAAAACATCAGACATGTCATTTTGCACCTTACCACGACATTTGGTGCCAAGTCGAATCAACTTTGTTTCAAAGCCCAGCTCTTTCATCGCAACATACAACTCCTTACACTTGGTCCGATCGTATGCTTGTTTGAAGTCGATGAAAAGATGGTACGTTCGGACTTGAAACTCTGTGCAAGTCTCTTTCGCAGAATGAGACGAAGAATGAAAATTTGGTCTGTTGTTGAACGATCTCGTCTAAATCAACCTTGGTATTCCCCAGTGACATTCTCAGCACGCCTATCGACCAGCACTCATGCAAAAACCATATATGCCGTGTTCAGCAAAGTTATTCCACGGTAATTTTCGCAGATCATTATGTCGCCCTTCTTGTGTAGAAGTAAAATGGCACACTCTAACCACTGTTCGGGTAGCATTTCGGTGTTCCATATTCGCTTGACTAAATCATATATTACTTTTGACAATTCCTCACCACCCATTTTCAGCAATTCCGCTTGTATGTTATCCGGACCGCAAGATTTGTTGTTCTTGAGTGAGTAAATTGCTGCTTCCTCCATTGTTGGTGCTGGCACGTCACTACCGTCATCGTTAAGGAAAGAATCATCAATAACATCGTTAGAGTCAACATCCCCGTGGTACAATGTGTTAAAATGTTCCTTGAAACGCTCCAAGACATCATGTTTAGCTGTAAGCAACGTTCCGTCGACAGCTCTGCAAATGGTCATTCGAGAGGTAAAGCCCTTTCTTTGGTTATTGATCCGTTTATAGAACTTCCGTGAGTCATTGGTACTACATAACCTTTCCAGGTGAAGAAGCGTCCTTTCTTCAAGCTCTTTTTTCTTGCGTATGTGCAAAAGCCTTTCCTCCCTCCGTAGTTCTTTGTTGCGCTCATCTACCACGGCTCTCTGCTCTCATGTTCTTGCAGATTCCTTTTCTATCCGTGCAGCATCCGCGGCAAATCAGGTCTTAAAATCGTTAGGACTCTGATATCCTAAGGTGTCGGTTGCTTCCTGTTTAATTACTTCTCTCACCGATTGCCAGTCGGGAGGAGAGTCGCCTAGCTGTGCTTGTTGTAATTGATGAAGCTTTTCGCTGATGTTACTAGCAAATGTCTCAGCCTTCTTCTATTTATAAGAGAAAATGATCTCGCCATCCTAAACAAGGGCAGAGTGCCTACATTTGTCACTAAGAATAGAAGCGAAGTGTTGGATGTCACTCTGGCCTCGAGCAGGTTGGCCGACCAGATTGTCGCCTGGAAAGTCCTACTGACGCCCAGCTTCTCAGACCACAGGTGTATTGAGTTCAAGCTAAAAGACAATTAGACGAAGGTAGTCAGGTTCAGAGATCCCAGGAGAACCAACTAGGAACAGTGCAGGAATATTCTTCGACAACACATCGAGGACAAGCTTTCAACGGTACCGATGTCGTTAAACGAGTTAAACGACGCCGTGAATGGCATAACCTCGTTGCTGACTAAAGCATACGAGTTCTCCTTTCCAGAAGTGAAATCGATCGACAAGAAAGATGATAAGTTCTGGAGCCGAGAGATAGAAGGGTTGAGGAAATCAGCTCGGAAAGCCTGGAATAAAGCGATTGCTGGAGGTAAACTGGAACGCTTACAGAACAGCGCAAAAAATGTTCAGAAAGGCGGTAAAGTGGAAAGCGAGAGAGACGTGTGCTGAGATGGAACAAGTACCAGATTACGCCAGAATTCATAGAATCCTAGCCAAAGACTCAAAACTCCTACCTGGAACTCTGCAAAGACCAGATGGTAGTTTTACGTGTTCTGGCAAGGAAACGGCCGAACATCTTCTCGGCACACACTTTCCAGGGTGCAGTAGCATGAAGGTGAGGGGGAGTGATCCAGATCCACCTCCTCCTAGTGAGGAGGATTGGAATCTGGTTCACATGATTGTTACTGTGGAAAGGATAAAGTGGGCCATAGGTAAGTTCAAACCCTTTAAATCAGCAGGTGACGATGGGATATTTCCAGCTCACCTGATGGAACCGCTTTGCAAGGTATTACGTGGCTCGCTAATTCTGGGACGCATCCCGTCGTCCTGGGAAACGGTGAAAGTTACTTTTATACCGAAACCCGGCAAGCAATCATATATAGAGGCTAAATTTTTGCGTCCGATTAGTCTCATATCTTTCGTAGAGAAAACGCTGGAAAGACTTGTAGACTTTTATATCAGAGACGAAATCCTGCCGAGATCCCGTTGCATGTGAACCAACATGTGTATCAGGTAGGTAAATCTGCGGATTCGGCACTGCATAATCTAGTAGCCAGGGTGGAAAGATCATTTGGCATTGGTGAGGTCGCGCTTGGCTGTTTTATGGACATCCAAGGTGCATTCGTTAACACCAATTTCGGGGTCATTCACCAGGCGCTGGAAGAGCGGGGAGTGAATCAGATTGTGATTAGGTGGATCAGTAGAATGCTTAGCAGCAGAGAAGTGGAAGCTACGATTTGCGGCCACCAAGCTAAATTCTGGGCAGCAAAAGGGTGCTCGCAAGGTAGAATACTCTTACCACTGCTGTGGTGTGTGGTGTGGTAGACTCTCTCATTAGAGAGCTTACCAAGGCCATACATTTATGAAGCAGTAGTGAGACCTATGATCACCCACGGCTATGTCGTTTGGTGGCTTAGGCTCGAAGTAGAGATTGCGAGGAAGGAGTTGACGAAATTCAAAGACTGGTATGCATCTGCATGACCGGAGCTATGAAAACAACAGCAACGATAGCCATGGAAGCGCTGCTGAATATTGCACCCATCCAAACGATCATCAAGGCGAGAGCATTCACAACTGCGGACAGACTCTTACTTAATGATCTTTGGGTGAGCAACTTTAACACGGGTCATGGACAAATCAGGTGGGCAATAGCCAATCCTATTTTTAACATGCCCAGGGACCGGATAAAGCCGGAAATTACCTTTGTGAAGCACTACGAGGCTGTCATACCGGATAGACTAGAATGGCTGAGAGGTTGGCTAGATAGTCTGTCATTTGCTTCACAGATGGATCAAAAAACTAATGGAGTGGGGGCTGGGGTATTAACCCTGGAACCTATGACAGATGAGAGCTTCCACTTAGGAAATTTCGCCAGCATACTTCAGGCAGAAACGTTCGCAGCGATGGAAGGATTGCGAAGTGCATTGGGACCGGAAACGGTAGGCGAAAGAGTCACAATCCTTTCCGATAGCGAAGAAATGATCAGGGCGATAATGTCGCCTGTAACCACATCCAAATTAATGAAGGAGTTCAAAAGCACACTGAACCAGCTGGGTCAGAGTAATCGGGCGACGGTTGCTTGGGTGCCGGGCACTCTGGAATAGATGGAAGTGAGAGAGCGGATGAACTGGCAAAGCTGGGTGCTACATCTGCTCAATGTGGACTCGAACCGTTCATTCCTATACCACAGTCAGAATGTGACAAGGCTGTAAAGGCACACAAGGCAGTTCCTACCAATGTCCGACTGCAAGTGGACAAGTGCACTGCTGAACATGCACCGAATTCGCATAAGAAGAGTAATGGGAGCGATTACCGGGCACTGTGGGCTAAGCAGTCACTTGTCAAAGATGGGAATCGTCAGCGATCCCGAATGTACCTGTGGTCTCGGGAACGAAACCGGATATCACGTAATTTGTGAGTGTACAAAGGTTTCTCAGCTGAGACTCAGGACTCTGGGTGGTCATGTGATCAGGCCTCCGGATGTACTAAAGCTAGGACCAATTGAGCGGTGTTCTGCATCAGCTTTGTCATTCTATTGTTACCACAATGAAAACACTCAGTTACTGCAGAACACCGTTCAATTGTCCTCGACAAGTTCCTCGCTGGTACTGGTAGGTTCGAAGGATTTACATGATGAACGGGAACGGAACAAAGGATCAGTAGACCTGATAAATCTAAAAAAAAAATATCTCAGCTATATGTGCGTTCTTTAAGTTCTCCACTGCATAACGCCTCACAGTTTCCCCTCGACCATTATGAAACCGGGCTAGATGTGCTCTCAGTGTTGACAAGACAAAATAGTGATCAGAATCGACATTTGCTCTCCAACAAGTTTTGACGTCAATGACGTCAGAGAGATGTCTCCCGCGAATCAGTAGGTGGTCTATCTGATTCGCTGACAGTTTTTCATTGGGGTGTTTCCAGGTAGCCAGGTGTCTGCTCTTGTGTTCGTGGAAAGTACTTTTCCCCACCAGATTTCTTTCAGCCGCGAAGAAAATCATCCAATGACCGTTCTCATTCGTATTATCGTGCAGACTGTACCTTCCTACTGTTGGTCTGTATACTTCCTCTTTGCCCAATTTGGCGTTGAAATCTCCTAAAACGATTTTATTATCGTGTCCCGGTAATTCATCATATTAGTCTTTATCATCCTCAGCTGATTCATTATGAAGTGCATGTACATTAATCATGGAGTAGTTCTTAAAGCGGTTCTTTAATAGTAACACGCATAATCGCTCGCTGACCTTCCGGAAGTCCACAACCAGGTGGGCGGTAAGCTCCAGATAATGCTGTGTGGCGAAATGTACGATCCAAAGCATTTGGCTCTGGCTGTAATATAAGCTGAGCACTTACAAAGGAAGTGTTCAGTCGTTTCAATATATCCGCAGCTTGTACAGAATGGGCTATTGCTGAGTTCTATGGTGTGGAGATGGTTGTTAAGAAGGCAGTGTCCTGTGAGTATACCTGCCATCCTTTTAAGGTTTCTTCTGCTCAGCGACAGAAAGTATCTTGCGTTTTTCTCATTTATTCTGATGCAGTTTTTTGAGTGTCTGGGCTGATCTATTGTGTTCCAGTGCTTGATGAATACTGAACGCTTCCATTGGGTTATTTGGTTTTTAAAAAACGATTGCGAGATTTTCAGACATGGTTCAAGGTCTATTATTAACTCTAGTGCCCCTGCTTTAGCCAGACTATCTGCTGTTTCGTTGTCCTCGATTTCGCTATGGCCAGGAACCCACATTAACGTTACTGAGTTGTTCATTCCTAAAAGTTGAACGGCTTCTCTTCACTCTAGGGTGGTAGACGAATAGATTTTGTAAGCAGTCGTAGCTCTCAGTACACTTAGGCTATCTGAGCAGATAAATATTACCTGATTGGAGATGTTATTTTCCATAAGATGTTTACTGCACTGCGAGATTCCGAAAGCTTCAGATTGGAAGATTGTTGTGAATGAGCCTAGAGCAAAGCTTTCGTTAACATTCATTTACGGGCAATGGATACCAGCTCCAGCCCGACCATTGATCCTGGAGCCGTCGCTAAGCCAGGTGAGACAATTGATGTTAGGTATAGCTATCCCCTCTTTCCATTCGTCTCTGGTAGGGATACTTATTTTAAAGTTTTTGTCAAATCTGTATGTTGGTCGAATTGCGTCTGATGGAAATTGCATAAGCGGTAAATCTTGTGCCATTTTCTTCTAAAGTTTTGCGTGCCCGAACTTAGAATCAATCATTAGTGTTGAATTGGGTAGCCTTGAACAGGTAGCCCTAGCTACTGATTCGATGTGAATGTGTAGTGGCACGATATTTAATAAGGCTTCCAGAGCTGCTGTTAGAGTTGATTTTATGGCACCAGTGATGCTCATTAACGCCACTCTTTGGATCTTAGACAGTTTTTTTTGTACAGATCCAATGTGGCATCGCGGCCACCAGATGAAGGCAGCATAACTATTCATCGGTCTGACAATTGCTGCATATATCCACAACATAACCTTGGGGCTTAGTCCCCAGTTGTTTCCGATGACGCTGCCGATTGCCCAACTTCCCGTTCTTAATAATTTCCCAACGACTGCCCATTATTTCCCGTTCAATAGTCATTTCCCATTATGTCCTGTTCACTACTCATTTCCCGTTCTGTAGTCATTAAAGGACCTAATTTCCCGTGAACCAAATTTTTTGGGCCAAAATTTCCCGCGAACGTCGTTCGCACCTTCGTATACTTTTCCCACCCCAAACGTCTTCTTCAAAATGAGTGAACTACAAGAATTCATTTCTCAAAAGATGCATTTAATTGTGCCTGTCTGTACAAGTTTTCATAATGAAAAATAAAAAGTCGTGGCATTTTTATTCGCTAGTAAACGAATCACAACATGAAGTAGCCACACTATGAATAACAACTTCCTAATATCAGAAGTTTGTAAAATAAAAATAATTGTAAAAGACAAGTGCCGAACAAATTGAGGGACAAAATTTAATCGACTTGCTCATATCGGCTCTTCATCATTCGCTTAATGTACGATTTGTAGTCATCACCAGGACCAAAATTTGTTGATTTAGTTCCTAATCCGGCAGTTGGTGCACGACTTTCAGCCTATAATCGGAATAGATTTATAATATTCGAACGTAAAGCGAAAGGTCCTATAGTTACCTCAATAATGTTAGTTCTACCCTGATTCGTTCGTCCAAGTCCTTGACCCTCTGACCAACCCATTTTCTGCAACAAACGGTTGCCAACATTATTTTCTCCGATCGGCTGTGATGCTAAATTTCCGCTTGTTTGCACTTGGATGGCACTCTTCTGCTTCTCTAATTCTTTTTCAAATCGTTCACGACTTCGGTTTACTGGAGGCGGATCACTTTCCCCGTACTTCAGACGTCTTTCTTTAGCTCTGTCTCGATATGATAAACTGGACGAATTGATTTCATCCAACTTCCCATGCAGCAGATTATATTTCTGTAGATTTTCCTTGTGCAAATTAGACATCTTCAGATGTTTATTCAGAATTTCGCTGTCGGAAAACGCTCGCTTGCACAACAAACAAGTGAGTTTGGCGAAGTCAATGTAATCTTTTTCACTTATCACATCTGCCGGTTTTTCATTTTGCTCATTGTCGGAATCCGAACCGTATGTGGGAACAAGTTTAGCGATCTGTGGAGGTGGCGGTGTACTGTGTGAGCTCATATCCATCGAAATTTTCGCCCGTTCCTTACTCTCCAGAATCGAAAAGCCGACATCAGCATATCCCCCATTGCCTGTGCGATTAACTTTCACCGGTTCTTCTTCACGAGCAGGCACTGGTGTCACTTGACTCACACTTAAGTCTTTCTTTTGATTGAGAGTCTTTGCCCATTTTTCCATATCTTTTACAATTTTTTTAGCAACTTTCACTTTGTCTTGTTTGGAATCCTTCTTCTTGTCATCGCTTGATTTGTTATCATTCAACTGTTCCGAGGTGGTTTGCATGCTTGCAGATTGAAGTGACGCATTCTGATCACTGTTTGTTGATTGACCAGTCGAACATTGTGTCGTTTGCACACCTGCCGCGGCTATTGTGTACGTACCTGTGACAAAGCAATAACTCAACATCAGAATGTAAAATTAATTGAACGGAAAACTTACTTTTCTCCGCATTCCAATACAAATAGACGCCACTTTCGCCGTTGTAATAGTATTGGGAATTGGCATCGTAGTACAAGCCAGTCGACGGATCATAATAAAAGCCACTGCTTTCATCGAATTGATATTGGAAGACGTCCGGTGTGGCTGTTGCAATTGAATTATCATTGATGCTCACACCAAGCAAAATACGAATTACACGAATTGAACTTACGATATTTTTTATTGTCAAGTCCGGTTGGAATTTGAATAGATGGAGGAACAGCTTGCAAAGGATTGACTTTATTTTGTTGCTTCTGTTTTCGTTGAATAGCCGACATGGCTACAGCCGCTCCGGAATTGGCTGTTTCACCGATTTGGCTCATTGTGGGAAGGTTATTGTAATGGCCGTTGGTTATTTGGGCGACATAGTAATCCGTGTAGTACTTGTAGTAGTGGTCGTGTTCAGCTGGATTGGATGCGTACACACTAGCACTGTATTCGGCTAATCGTGGGACGTCAGCCAAAGTATACTGATGCGTATTTGAATAAGACGATGTTGTTGGTACGTCGGAATGCGTCAGTTTGCTTGGCGTTGACTTCGTAATTTGTTTGTTTTCAGAGTCAACGCAATATGACACAAGCACTGGAAATTCGGATAACAATAACATTGACGAACAGATTCTCTCGAAAGGCTTACCTTCACGATTTTCTATTTTCAGTGCAGGTTCGATCGCTTTCAGTGCATTGTGCAGATTCATCGAGTCCACAAGATTATCGAAAGACAAATAACAAATTCCACGTGATGTGCAAGTGAGAGGATCTTTGCAAATTAAAATTTTTGATATTTTGGAAACTAGCGATGGTACCACTTCTTGCATGACCGTCAAAACACCTTCTTCGTTGGTTAGAACGTCCAAATTTCGTAACATTATTTCTGTTAAATTGAGTTCAATGAAATAAAATCTTTGAAAATGAGAAATCGATGATAGAGAACGCTACGCATTTTTGAGAAGACTAACTCTACTATAGACGTGAAAAAACCGTACAGAAAAATCATGAAACGGGTGATTTAGATCCAGGTGGTGAACAAGTTACAGAGCGGATCGCAGCGGAGGTCGAGGATTATTCACCACCGCGGTATAAACCAGCCGTTTCAGCTACGTGTTATGTACACCATTTTAAGCCCAGACAGACAAAAATTCAGATTCAGAACAAAACACATAGTAAAGTATGGAAATAAATGACAGGTGAGAAATAAAGTAGGAAAATAATTGAAAGGTGGGAAATAAAGCAGGGAAATAACTGACAGGTGGGAAATATGGCAGGGAAATAATTGACAGGTGGGAAATAAAGAAGGAAAATAATTGACATGTGGGAAATAAAACAGGGAAATTATTGACAGGTGGGAAAAAAAGAAGGAAAATAATTGACAGGTGGGAAATAAAGCAGGGAAATAATTGACAGGTAGGAAATATGTCAGGGCAATAACTGACAGGTGGGAAATATGGCAGGGAAATAATTGACAGGTGCGAAATAAAGTAGTGAAATAATTGACAGGTGGGAAATATGGCAGGGAAATAATTGACAGGTGGAAAATATGGCAGGGAAATAATTGACAGGTGGGAAATAAAGAAGGAAAATAATTGACAGGTGGGAAATAAAACAGGGAAATTATTCACAGGTGGGAAAAAAAGAAAGAAAATAATTGACAGGTGGGAAATAAAGCAGGGAAATAATTGACAGGCGGGAAATAAAGTAGGAAAATAAATGACAGGTGGAAAATAAAGTAGGGAAATAAATGACAGGTGGGAAATAAAGTAGGAAGTAGGAAAATAATTGACAGTTGACAAAAAAAGTTTAGTGAGATAATTGACAGGTGGGAAATAAAGCAGGGAAATAATTGACAGGTAGGAAATAAAGCAGGGAAATAATTGACAGGTGGGAAATAAAGTAGAAAAATTATTGACGGGTTGGAAATAAAGTAGGGAAAGAATTGATAGGTAAGAAATAACCTAGGGAAATAATTGAAAGATGGGAAATAAAGCAGTGAAATAATTGACAGGTGAGAAATAAAGTTTAGTGAAATAATTGACAGGTGGGAAATAGAGTAAGAAAATAATTGAAAGATGAGAAATAAAGCAGGGAAATAATTGACAGTTGAGAAACAAAGTTTAGTGGGATAATTGACAGGTTCGAAATAAAGCAGGGAAATGATTGACAGGTGGGAAATAAAGCAGGGAAATAATTGACAGGTGGGAAAAAAAGAAGGAAAATAATTGACAAGTGGGAAATAAAGTAGGAAAATAATTGAAAGATGGGAAATAAAGCAGGGAAATAATTGACAGTTGAGAAACAATGTTTAGTGAGATAATTGACAGTTTCGAAATAAAGCAGGGAAATGATTGACAGGTGGGAAATAAAGCAGGGAAATAATTCACAGGTGGAAAATAAAGCAGGGAAATAATTGACAGGTGGGAAATAAAGTAGAAAATTATTGACAGGTGGGAAATAAAGTAGAAAATAATTGACAGGTGGGAAATAATTGAAAGATGTGAAATAAAATCTGTCAAAACTGAGCCTAAATGAATTATTTCTGGGTCTAAATATCTGCCGTAATTTGCATAAGAAACTTATTGATCACTTTTTGAGAGAAAATTACATATATTTTCTCTCTCAAAAAGTATTCACTAAGTTTCTTATGCAAATTACGGCAGATTTTGTTCGTCTGCGCAGATAGGAACGTCAACAGTTCATCAGTTAAATCTTCACAAAATAGGAATTCTAATTATTTTTTTTTGAATCCGTTCGAAGTACCATATGTTTACTACAAAGAGTTTTATTGTAACATGAGGTAGATTGAGGCCGGAGTTGGGGAATACATATATTACCGTCTAGAGATGACGAATCATCAAGAAAAAATGTCCGGTCGTCCGGCCGTCCCATTTTTTTCTAAACGATTCAACCGATCTCGCTACACTTTTTTTTCCTGAAAGGTTTATATGACCCATGATTAAAGTCCAAAGATGAGCAAAATCGGTCATGTAGTTCCTGAGATGTGGTCGAAGAAGTGTCCGGAAAGTGAGTTTTCGAGGGTCGGCGAAAATTTTTCGCAAATATCTCGGCCAATGGGGCACAGAAATTGTTCCCTTCCGTGACAATTTAAAGAATCTCATCTCATAAACTGGGAAAATTTTCTAACATGTCTGTATCTACCGCTGGATCTATGTCTCCCTCTTTCTTTACATAGAGAATTGTCCATCGCCATTTCTTGCCAATTCGCCCCCTCTTTTCTTTTGATCATATTTGCCCATCGTTCCGGTGGGTCTGCTTATAGATCTTTTATGACAAACCAACGGATTCGTCAAAAAAAAAACTCGAAATTGGAACTGGGTTGGACACATTGCAAGAATGACTGCGGAACGACCGAAGACCATTATGAACTAGAGACCTACAAAAAAACCTATGGGCAAGGTTTTACTCTGCCAAAACGCAGCTACAGAACGAATTTTTCTTTTTGAATCGGCAAGATCAAGTCGAAATCAAGTTCAGGTCACGTCACCTTTGCTGACCCGACTTGTATGTTTTCTGCTAGAAGTAACTTATAGAATTTTTATGGCTCGGAATTCACAGGGAATTCCTCTGGAAAATGTAGCTTTAATTTTGTGCTTTCTCATAAATTGATAATGTAAATTCTAGTTGGAGCTAAGCTTTACAGGAGTTAATTCGTCTCAAAGACATATTTTCTAAAGAGCATTAGAATTGAAGACTAAGATAAATATAAGAAAATCGCTCACTACCACATACTTTTAGTTAAAATGTTGCTGACTTCATCACTGCCCTCACCGCCTTTTTCACTTTCTTCTCGTGACGCATAACATTTGAAGCAATTCTCTCGTCGTTTGAAATTGAAGACACCACACTGCAAAATAAAAGTGTCAACATTTTTGAATCGAAAAAACATTTTCCGGTTGTAATTACCTTAGCACAGTACCAATCAGTGACGACTTTTTCTTTACCAAGCGGTTCTCTAGACACACTATACTGCATCACCGATCGATATTGATCTTGCACCATTAACACACCCTAAAAGTAAAGAAGAAAACGGTTTCGTATTAGAACAATGGGTTCTCGTAAAGGCGTCCTCATTTATCGCCAAGATGCGTTATTTCATTCTTTAGCAACTCCTCGAGGAGATGAAAGAATTGGTTGTTTGGTTGAAAAGTTTGATTTTTGTAATGTTTTAAAGTTCAATTGTTGCTGATTTATTAATGATAGAATGTCTTGTGACGGATGTTTTTTTTTTTCTTTCGTGAAATTTATAAAACGTAACAAAAAATTTGAATTAAATTTCGCATGGCCTCCCTTGAATGTCGCGAACGATTGAATGAAGAAATTCATAGAAGATCTTGAAGGTTTGTAACGAGGAATTGGTAGTCGCGGCACAGGATTCCGTACTAAGATTTACGTTTTCAGCTAAGGGCTCAGAACATTTTTGTTGGACGCAAAAAAATTGATTCGGCAGTCAAATGACAGACAACTGAAGTAGTTATTTAACACACGCTCTACGGAAGATAATGATCCAGATTTTTCATGTGTACGATGTGAACAACCTAATTTCATCCACTCAAATGGGATAACGCTTTGTTAACGTTTTCTCTGAAGCCAATTCGAGAGAGAAATTTTGTTATTTCTCAGCTCTTGTTCTATTCTTGTTAAGAGTACGTCGCAAAAATGTGAGCTGTCAAGTTTGCGATGTTTTTTAAGATAGGAATACTGGCAAATAACAAATTATTCAAAAATATGCCTCATGTACTCTGCAGAGAAATGATAAATTGACACCACTGTGCCTGACATAGAATGGGCATTTCGAATAGAAACATTGAATGAAACCAATATGTCAAGAACATATGTACAATTGAGAGAATTTTCGCTTTTTGAAAACTCTCATTTCACATGCGCATTCTATATCAGGCACAGTGGTGCCAACATATCATTTCTAATCTATTTTAACTTTCATAAGAAACACGTCCCACAAATAAGGGGCCGACATACTTTACACGCAAATATCGGGACCCCCCTCTCCCTGTCACACTAGGCGAAAACACCCCTTCCCCCTCAGAGCGTGACATACTTTATGAATCAGAATTCAAAAAGTTTAATTATTCGTGACCAGCGTTGACCACTGCGATCGACATTTTAAAGTTTAACAAACTGCACTCTTGTTTTACCAGTGCTTTTACAATAACAATGAAGTTCGCACATATGCAAATAGAAGAGCCGAAGCTGTTTTAAAAGTTCTAAATCATCATCATCAAACTTTCTAGACCATGTTAGTACCTTTCGGTGTGAGATCTTTATGTCACAACCCCAGAATGGTGAAATCTTGTCCTCCATGTCCTTCTATCGCCCGCCAAGGGGATGGTTTATTCGTCCCTAACTGCTAAATTTGACTTAATTGAATCTATAAACCTTCTCCTTGGTCTTACACCCGGGACTTTCAGCTTTATACTGGTTGCATACGGCCATTGTGAGACCAATAATGAGCTATGGGTGCTAGCTAGAGACAATGAGCGTACGTAGGAGACTTGCGCACGTGCAGAGACTAGCGTGTCTTAGCATAACGGGAGCGATGACGTCGACTCCGACTGCGGCTCTGGAAGTTTTACTGTCATTGAATCCGATTGACCTATTTATAGAGCAAGAGGTATGGATAATAGTAGCTAGACTGTTCAGGTGCAGTCATTGGTTGGTGCTCGACAGGAGCATGGGTTATGCGGGTATCCTAACTAAGCTGAAGAATGACATCAGAGAGATTGAGATTCTACAAGACTATATGCCAGTTGAGTTTCGTTTCGATAAAAAATTCCGAACCATTATTCCCAATAGAGCGTATTGGGAGGGAGAAAGATCACCCGTAGAGGGAGATGAGAGAATTTTCACTGACGGATCCAAGAAGGAGAAGAGAGCAGGTGCGGGAATATACTGTGTGGAGTTGGGACTTGATCCCGCTCGGGAATCTCGCGACAGCAGAAACACTTGCCATCAGTGTGGGCTGCGAAAAGCTATTGGAGCAGCGGAGGGCAAGAAGGTTTCGATTTGTAGTGACAGTGAGGCAGCGCTAAAAGCGCTGTCATCTTGCAAGCTATCGGCTCAATCAGTCCTAAGAGGTAGAATGGCACTGGATGCCCTATCAGAAAAGAACGTAGGAGCGCTGGTATGGGTTCCGGGACACCCGAACATTGAGAGGAATGAGAAGGCTGATGAGCTGGCAAGGAAGGCGGGCGAATCTGAGTTTACTGGCCCAGAACCAGCACTCGGCTCTAACGCTGGATTGTTGCCAGAACTCATCAGAGACAAGGCCAAAGACAAGCATCAGAGAGCGTGGGAGCAGCTGAACGCTTGTAGGCAAGCGAAAGAGTTTTTGTTGGGATGCAACTCGAAGACCACGAAATATCTCTTAAGCTTAGATAAGGCAAGGCTAAGGCTGTTAGTGGAAATGCTAACAGGCCACAACTGCTTAAGATACCATTTGAACAAAATGGGCCCTAGCAACGATCAGAACTGTAGAAGGTGCAGAGACGTACCGGAAACGGCGAAGCACTTCATGTGCAACTATCCTGCACTGTCGATGCTGAGGTCGAAGCACCTGGGTGACTTTTACCTAACACTAGAGGAATTCCGAAAGGTACCACTGCCTGATAAACCAACCATCCATGGTTTCCCGAGCTGGTCCAGCGGAACCAGTAATTGGTGCATATTCCTACCGAAGGGGTTTGGTTAGGAGCCTTGTTGCAAAAGCCCTCGCCGAGAGTAAAATCGGTATCGTCGGGCTGAGGAGCCCCAAGGGTAGTGTGTCATGTGATATGGCCGCATCCGTCCCCAGCGCTTGGTTGAGCTGAGTAGTGGCATGGCACTGCAACGCGAGGGCTGTGGTAGATAGTGAACTTAGTCAAAGTGTTGAATTTGAGTGACTGAAGCCCTAGTCCTTCCTGGGCAACCAGGTTGGCGAAAATACAGTAGAGAGATGATATTATCTAGGGCCTCACCTAGGTCTCGGAGGTTTTGTACCGAACATCCATTTTTAGGGAGATTCGCCGAGGTGACTCGCGTTAATTGGGGCCGTGCGGTTAAAGTATTGCGAGAGTATATCTGTAACATCATCATTGCTCCCTCCGATTAACTTTAGCTATGTTCCTAAGAACCCTCATATCAGTAACCTCCAGGCCATGCACGAGATATCCGCAGTCAACCCAAATCTCACTACCGATATCTAACTTTGTTTCGCTACTTAATTCCCTTTTGTTGAACACGCGCGACCCCAATTGATCGGCTACCGCGTTTCCCATTTTCCTCCTTTCCTCAAATTCCCTAACTAACTTGCCAACCTCTGAAAAAATGGTTCCTAAGTACTTGAATTCAGAAACCTGTTCCAGCTCCTCCCCGTTTAAATTGCAAGCTATCTCCTTCCGAGATACGCCGGCATGCATAGCCTTAGTTTTCCCGACACTTAACTTCATCCGGAACTCCTCACATGCAGCATTCAGGCAGTCAATCCCACCCTGTTAGTCCCTGGTATTATCTGCTAACAGAATCAATTCGTCCGCAGAGGTTAGGATTTTCATTATTACCTCACCCACCTCAACATTTCCTTCTCCTTTTCATATAGCTTTTCGATAGTCTGCCAAAGGCAGAAAATCTAATCCTGACGCCCTCTCAGAGGCCTGAAACTTCCCTGAATAGCATCCAGTACACTTTACACTATGTTCCTAACCCGGTCAACAAGTACACTCGCGCACACCTTACTTACAACGCTCAAAAGTGATATCCCCCTGTAGTTACTGAAAACCTTGCGGGGGCTCTTCTTATAAATTGGAGCGATAACACGAAGCTCCAGTCAGCAGGTACCGTAAAGACTTCACAGCCAAATGGAAAATCCTACAAAGCCATTGGATCCCATCAGATCCGCTATACTTAATGAATTCCGCCCTAACTTCGTACACCCCTGCGGATTTTCCTGCCGAAATAGGACCTGCCTCCTTATCATTTTCCCTTACCAGATGCAAATAAATCTTGGAAATAATCCCGCCAAGTCTTCCAAACTTCGCCTTTATCTATAATAACCCGCCATCTTGATCTGAAATGCTACACATCCCCCTCTCTCGCCACCGCGCCTAATGTCCTTGATCATCGACCAAAATTTCTTACCCCTGCCTTGACCTGCCTTTTCCAATTCCTCTCCAAACTTTATCCTCTCCCGGTCTTTCGCTTTCTTGACCAGATACTTAACCAGTTCTAAATGTAATTACTAAAATATTTAAGATAAGTTTGCCAACGACATTAATCTATGAAGGTACAGTCACCTCATAGTGAAAAACCGACAAGTTTCTGATTTGTATGGTAAATCAGAAACTTGTCGGTTTTCACTTTTCTGTGGCAGAACAAAATTGCTCTGAAATAATATCGCAAATGAACTTGGAATGCGATGTTTTTTCAAAGCAAATTTCATACTCAACATTTTTGAATTCTGATTCATCTATTAGTTGTGTAAGAGTCTTCTCCTCACTGTACAAAGGCTATAATTTTGAATAATTTGTTATTTCTAAATAAAACATCGCAAATTTGACAGTTCACATTCACACATTGCATAATTGGACTATAAATAAATGAATGAGGTTTTCATTCACCCCGTGCATACATAAAAAACGTTGTGTAACTCTCAGAAACAAATAGGAAATTCCAACTCGTGCGAATTATTAGGCTCTTGCCTGCATAATATCGCTCTTGTTGAAATTTCCTGTTGAAAAATTATTGTGACGTCATGAAGTTCGTGCTTATGCGACTGCAAATAGTATCAGCGAAGCTGAGTAGTGTGTTTTTGTACTAAATGCGTGTTTTCAAGACCATTTTATCAGATGGTTTCTAGCGTATGGTTTGCAGACACAGTGTCAAGTGACATTATTTTCCGTAGAATTTGTTAATGTTTTCAGCAGGTTTCGTTAAAATCTTGAGAAACGATTCATTTAACAATTTTTTTTTCGTTCAATCCAATTAAAAAGTGAAATCGTAAATTCTTTTTAGGATAACGCTCTTATGTTGATTACGTGAGATGAGATGGATGAGTGATTTTCATTTTGTTTTTATTTTTCAAATTCTATTGAGCAGGAGTGCAAAAACTGTGCCGAACCAACCCGACAAACTAAAAAATGTTTCTTGAATTATTGTTTACGAAATCGCACGCATTTTTAATTTTTTCGCATAGTTTTTTTTGTTTATAAAAAAATATACAGCGCCCAGATACTATGATACCTGCTTGTATTCCATCCAGTTCCTTGCTTCCTCTTCAGTATTAAACTCGACAAAAGCAAAACCGCGGCTAGCACCTAGATTTTAGAAGAGAGCAAACACAATATACGATATCAATTTTTTAAAGTTTTGTTTTTTTGTTTTAGTTGATCGGTGATGGTATACCGAAGATTTTTTTTACACCAATTAGGCATTCAACATGATCTTGACTTAGCATTTATCCGAAAGAATTAATTCGACGTGTCACAGCCCGATTTCTTGAAAATGCTAAGTCAAGTCCGATACTTACCTTGAAGCTTATTTTAAACAAATCAACAATAGAACAACAAAAATAAATACAAATTAAGTTTCGTTTCTTTACCTGTTTTTCTTTTTCGAATCAGTCGAATTGACACGGGTTGAAGGCCATAATGGATGAGGTCGTTGTTGATCTTAAAAAATTGATTCAAATTTATTTTTTGTAAATTTTCTTGCGTTTAGTAAAACTTACATCCGTTTCGGTGATGTGTTGAGCTAGGCCCAAAATTATTATCTTATTGCTTGGTACTTGATTTCTGTAGTGTTCACTATTTACTTGATCGCTGAAATGAAGGAAAAGTTTAAAAAATAGTTGTTTTGGAATTATGATATGTAGAAAAGTCTAAAAATGGCGTCACCCCTATCACTAACAAAAGGAGTTTCAATTTTTGGACCCGTACGAAGTACAAAGGTTCTATACGTTTACTACAAGAGCAATACCGAAGATTTATCTAATTTTCTTGATTTACTACGAGACATTTTTTTGTAACATGGTGTAGATCGAGACGGAAGTAAGGGGATGTATTTAATATCGTCTATCCAATAAACCAAATTTTTCCGCGGTAATTCGTTCGGACAAAGAACAATGAAAGCTTTCAAAATCTTCTTTTGTTCAATGTTCGAACGACATTCCTCGGAAGAATTTGGTTAATTTGGTTAGAGATGACGAATCAGCGAAAAAAAAAGTTCTGTTGTTCGTTCCGTCATTTTTTTTTCTAAACAGTTGCACCCCTCACCCTCAGGTACATATGTCCCAAGATTCAAGTTTAAAGATGAGCAAAATCGGTCAAGTGGTTCCGGAGATATAGTGGAAAAAGTGACCAAAAACATGGCTTTTTGAGGGTTGCAAATATCTCAGCAAGTATAGCACGGAAGCTGTTCATTTGCATGTCAAATGAATGCATTTGATCTCAAAAATCTGGGATTTTTTTTTTCGAAAATGAGGCTGGCCATGGGACCAATGGAATGGACGAAGTTGAGTTACTTGGCCATATACGAAAGCAGATGTTTTTTCGTCTATATTTGCTCAACTATGCAATATGGAGATTTACTGTCAAAGGCAAAGTTGTAGAGAATAAAATTTTAGAGAACACGTGTTTCAGGATTTTAGGATAAAATGACCAAATCTTGACACTAAGACTAGGAACTTCTCGTTCCTTCTGCACCTACACCGACACAACTCTTTAAGCTTCATTGACACTTTTGTTCCCTAACATTAGAAGTCCCATAGTCTCAATTTACGAAATAACTCTTGTCCGTCTGATTACGTGTGTGACCGATTTTCAAAAACCGTTTTTTCGGATAGTCCAGTCGACTACGTCACAACTTTTACCGAGCGGGTTCAACTATATATGGAAGAGTAGATCAAGAATTCAAGTCCAGTCTATCTCCATACATCTTGAAAGTTGAAGGTTAGAGGTGAAAAATTCAAAGTGGGAAAACGCTATAGCACCAGAATGCAGTGTTTAATTCTAGAGCTTTAATCACAACAAAAACCTCTTAAAAGGTAAAGTGTGACGCAGTCCCTAATGTCCACTTCCAAAACTAATGATATCAGTGGAGGTGACGCTTACGCTGAAAATACGCGAGAAATGACGATGCAAAAAAAAACTGTTTAAAAAATTCAAATGTTTGAAATTGCGTCACAAATGCCAGAGCCATCAACGTAATAATTTTTCCACACTTTCAGTTTTCACAGTTCAGTTTGCATCGTCAT
Source organism: Pseudolycoriella hygida (assembly GCA_029228625.1). Classification (NCBI taxonomy): domain Eukaryota; kingdom Metazoa; phylum Arthropoda; class Insecta; order Diptera; family Sciaridae; genus Pseudolycoriella; species Pseudolycoriella hygida. Next base: position 137,996,105 of record CM055403.1, on the reverse strand, counting down.
TTCTTGCGTATTTTCAGCGTAAGCGTCACCTCCACTGATATCATTAGTTTTGGAAGTGGACATTAGGGACTGCGTCACACTTTACCTTTTAAGAGGTTTTTGTTGTGATATCAGTAGTTTTGGAAGTTTTTTGTTTTGTTTTGGTTTCTTGACCATTTCATTTGAACACCTCCGATTTTGACCAACTTCTGCACCTCGGCGACCCCACTTTCTATTCATCAAAATGACGCCGAAGTCAATATCTATCGATTCCGACGAAAAAAAATTTTTGGCGAAAACTTTCGCCTCGATTTTGACCAACTTCCGCGCCTCGGCAAACCCACTTTCTATTCATCAAAACAATTCTCCTCACCAATCTCTATAACTTTCCCGAAGAAACCAACTGTCTAGCTATTCTAATTCAGAAGATAGCAAAAAATTCAAGATGGCGTCACTTTGACAGCTGGCAGCCATTTTCTAATGATACCAAAAAATTCTCCTGATAAATCTCTATAACTTTGTAGAAGAAACCAACTCTCTAAGTGTTATCATTCCGGAGTTAAAAATCGAAAACCCAAAGAAGCATAATTTATACCTTACAAAAATCCAAGATGGCGTCACTTTGGCAGATTTCTGAAAATCCCAAAAAATTCTGTTGATCAAACTCTCTAACTTCCCCGAAGAAACCAACTCTCTAAGTATTGTCATTCCGAAGCTAAAATTCGAAAACAAAAAAAAACCTAATTTATTGCTTGGGAAAATTCCCGCTGGCAGCCATTTTCTTAAGATCCCAAAAAATTCTCCTGACCAAACTCTATAACTTTCCCGAAGAAATAAACTCTCTAGCTATCGTCACTTCGGAGCTAAAATTCGAAAACTCCGAACATTGCCACTTTGACCACTTTTCCACATGCCACGGCTTTTCCAGAATTTTCCCGGAAAAGCGGCATATGAAATTTTTCATTTGGGGCCGAGACTGACGTTCCCTGAAAATTTTAAGGAAATCGCTCGAGCGGTTCTCGAGAAAAAAAAAGTAGACAGATACATAGATACATAGAGACATAGAGAGATAGATCGTTGACTTGCAAAGCAGATTTGACCATCAATGTATGGAAATTGGTCATCTCGAATATACAATTTTGCTATGGCACATACGTCTACGCCTGCTGCGTCAATAATTCGATGAATTTAGAGAATACCTCTCTTCAAAAACCGGTTTTTTGTCAAGTTGAACTTTCATACAAACCTTACGCGATGCGATTTGCATTGCGCTCAATTAATGATCCCTTGACAGCCGACTGAAAATTGCTGACGGCAGCTAGCCGAAAAATTCCAGTAGTCGGCGACGGCTATGTCGGTTCAAGCCGGCCTAAAACGGCGGCTGGGTACATTTTAATTTTGTTTAATTAAAACAAAAAACCAAGAAAATTCATAAAGTATAATCTCGAATATAATGTCAAACATTCAGAAATTTCAGTTGTATTGTGATACTAATAGTGAGCAACGTTAGTTTTAAAGATTCAGGGAGGATTAAATACGCCAGCGAGATAAAAGTTATAATAAATAGTTATTTATGCAGCACGTACTACATGTCGGTCATATTGTGCGAGACTGGTCAAAAGTCCCAGGACGGCAGCCTATGTATCTTTCGCACAAAAAGTCATTTTGAGCACAAAACACGAAAATCATACTCTTCAATGTTTTCGAAATGAACTTGAACATTTCATGAAGCAATCATTGAAAACGTCAACTTATGAATGAAACTCGACTAATAAAATCGTATTAGTCCAGTTCAAACGTTTCCAACTGGACTAATATGGTTTTATTAGTCGACTTCGAATTTTGACCAAAAAACGTCCAATCAAATCTAGTTTTCAGTGCGAAAAATGGGACATTTTGGGCGGAAGATACATAAAGAATTTTATTGTAAGACTTACAAGACTTACAAGAGAATACAATGGCATGCGGCGTTCATTTTTACAAATTAGATTTGGTAGTAGCTGTTAAGCACATCAATATTTCCCCAGAAAAATGTTAAGTTGATTGCACTGCGCGGGATACCGCACACTGACCGGATGCCTAACTAAATACGAAGACAAATGCTCACAATATTTGACATAGTTTTTTCTGAGGCCAGTAACTCTCATTATTTGCTACTACAACTGTTTTTGGAGTTTCCTGCACATAGATATGTGCGTGAAAAAGCTCGACGGAATTGCTAGCATTTATCTTATTTGGACCTATTTCAATGGTTGCATGAATTACGATTAAAAAAATGGGAACATGAAGCTCATTTCAATGTTTTAAAGTTGCGGTACTAACATTTTCCCACCCAGGCGTTTTCAGCCGGCTCAGCCGGTAATAAAGTACGGGCGGCTCGGCTGGGTCAAAATGTGTCGGCGGCGGCTAGGACGGCGCCTGATTTTCGACGGCGCCTGATTTTCGACGGCGCCCATGTCTGCTAGGCACTGTCGAGCCAAGGGTCGCTGAGCTGAGGCCGTCTTGGTTTTTTGGTCTTTTGTACATAAATCGAATAAATCTTTTCCAATTTTCATATATTTTTTTTTGTTCGAAAGGTGTAGGTATGCGTGACAATTTATGGAAGAAACGTTTTTGCTTTTAGGCCAGGGCCCTAAAACTGAGTCTCTACTAGGGCCCAACGTGTTTTTTTTTTCATACATCGGGTAAATCTTATCCGATTTTCAAAATATTTTTTCCCTCTGAAAGGTAGTATACCAAAAGTGGGTTTGGTATTGCAGAAGTGCATTTTTGGACGAAGGGCCGCTGAGCTAGGGCCGTCCAAGTGCTTTTCGGTCTTTTGTACATAGCTTGCGTAAATCTTTTGCGATTTTCATAAATTTTTTTGAAAGGTCTAGGCATGCCCGACAGACAGTTTATGCAAGAACATTTTTTTAATTTCGAGATGTTGCACTCAGTCACGGCCCAAAAGGGGCAAGCGTTTTTTTTTTCTACATAAATCGGGTAAATCTCATCCGATTTTCAAAATCAATTTTTTCCTCAAAGATAATCGAATAAATGATAACGAATTTGAATTTGGACATAATCTGCTGAGAACTTTGGGAGTTATAGTCGAAAAAGTGGTCAAAAACGAAGTGAAAAATGGTGAAATGGTGAAAAATGTTGGAAAGACGAAGTTTTTGATCTTTACCACCGACAATTATCTTTCAAAAAATTAAAAAAATATTAGGGGTAATAGTCCTTTTGACTCTGCGCCCCGGTGGGCGAATAGTCTTTTTGACTATTTGCCCCGGAGGACGAATAATCTTTTCTTGACTATTTGCCCCGATGCGATGGAGTAATTTCCATTATTTCCCCCGGGGGCGAATTATGCATTTTGATTATATACTTTAAATCGTGTGAGGAAAGTAATAAATGGTAGTTTATTTACTTTCACGTATCAATCTACTGCAAAGTCCGCTTAATATATAAAACTATGCTACACGAAATTTGAAATGATATCTCAGTTCTTGGTGTCGTAAACTCCATTTACTCCAACTCAAGCCTAGATACCATTTTACAGTTCTTGTAGCATAAAATACTATTCCATCAAGTATAATTTTGAGACAACATTTTCTAATATTATTGATTGGTTGGAATTAGTTGACAGAAGGCGTTGAATCAGTTTAAATTTCAAAAGAATCGTGTCTGTGTCCATTGGACACTGTCCAAGCAATACAAATTTTGTTAAACCGTGCAGATAATGTGCCTCTCTAGTTTTGTAGGCCACGTAGCTTCTGTGACATTTCGTAAAAGGAAAAGTTTTGTTAGCCAGTGAATTTTTATCACATTTCGTTAAAGGAAAAACTTCCCAGTTTTGTTAGCTACCTAGGTTTTGTGACATTTAGTTAAAGGAAATCTTCCTAGTTTTATTGACTACCGTCATTTATAAATCCGGACCAAAATCCGGGCGGAAAAACGACGGACGACTAAAATCCGGACACACAATAATCCGAACGAACTTAAATCCTGTAGACCTGTGGGTAAGGCTCGTATCCAAATTATTGAACAATTTGACTTTATTCTTTAGTAATATTATGTTAAAGGTCTCTGCCGACAGTTTATAGGAGAGAGGAGAGATATTTCCCATTTGACCTATCCTTGCGGGGCTGCTCGACCAATATTTTTTCTGTGCGTAATAAAGATCACGGCCTGCGGCGCAGTGTTCGTCCGAATTATTGTTTGTCCGGATTTTAGTTGTCCGTATTTTGTTATTCCGGATTTTGGTCGCCCGTACGTTTTGTTGGCTATGGCTGCATAGTTTCCATGACATTCCGTAAATGCAAAAGCTCCCTAGATTTGTTAGCCACCTAATTTTTGTGACATTTCGTAGAAGGAAAAATTCCTTACTTTTATTATCCACTTAGTTTTTCGTGGCAAATATTGAATGAATTTTGTTTGATTTTACTCATAAATACCTACTACCATGGTTGGGTTAGCGTCGCTAATCACTAGCGTCGCTACTAGCGCCGCTAGTAGCGACGCTCATATTGCGAACCACTCGCTAATAGCGACTAGCGCTCGCTAAAACTGTGTTAGCGAAACATTTTCGCTAGTCGCTAATCAGATTCGCTAACAAAGATGTTGAATTTAAATTTTTAAACATATGCAAAGACCCGTACGTAAAGCCTTCAAGCCTCGATGTACCAAACTCTTACTATTATCATAAATATAATGCGCGTCAGAACGCATAGTTAAGTTCTTTTAGAACTATCAGAATTTATACGACTCTCAGAAATTACCCAAAGTAATGTCGAAAGCCCTCCCGAAGTACATTTTCTGAACTCTGACACCAATCACGCGTTGTGTAATGTTCTTATCCCTATGAGTTCTAGAAGTGGCTAAATCTCGAGATTTGGGCGTTTCTGGGGATAACACTGAAACACGTGTTCGCTAAAATTTAATTCTCAACAACTTTGCTATTGGAAGCGACTTTCCATCTGTCATAGTTCTTGAGATATGACTCATCCCTACCAATTCTAGAAGTGGCTAAATCTCGGGATTGGGACGTTTTTGGGGAAAACCTTGAAACACGTGTTCGCTTAAATTTGATTCTTTACAACTTTGCCTTTGAAAGCAACTTTCTATCTATCATAGTTCTTGATATATGAATCATCCCTTCCAATTATAGAAGTAGCTAAATCTCGGAATTGGGACGTTTATGGGGAAAACCCTGAAACACGTGTTCGCTAAAATTTAGTTCTCTACAGCTTTGTCCCAGAAAGTAGCTTTCTAACTGCCTTAATTCTAGAGATATCTGAGAAAAAGTCTCACCTACCCCCCAAAAAACCATGTTTTTGGACACCTTTTCGACCATATTTCCGAAACTACCCGATCGAGTTTGCTCATCTTTGAACTTGAACCATGGGATATATGTACCTTTCAGCGAAGAAAAAGTTCAGGGTGATCGGTGCAGCCGTTTTGAAAAAAAGTGGAAACGGACAATTTTTTAAATACTGGATGTGTGGGAGCCCTGAATTTGTAGTAAACGTATAGGACCTTCGTACTTCGTACGGGTCCAAAAGCATTCCAGAAAATCGTAATTGCAATTGATTTAACCCTTAAACTTTTAGTCTAAACAGAACTTAAAGCAGAATACTTCAACAGCAACACACACATGCATGTTGCTGCTTCACACCGTTGAGGCAACAATGTTGACTGCAGTAAAGAGATGTGTAATGATTGTGTTCTGTTATTCTTATTGTCTTGTATAAACAAAGTCAAATCGAAAAAAAAATGTATGTAACGTGTTTGATGAGCGTTTACGAAAATTGATAATTTTATGTTAAAAAAATTTATGTAATCGCACAAATTTAAAGTAAATAATTGCGACAATGGTTTTTGCAATCAAAGCGTCAGATGTCGGAGACGTTAATTGAAATAATTAACGATAAAAATACCGAATTTAAGAATTCAATCGATTTTTTCTACAATTCTACAAATTGTTTCATTAGCGAAAAATTAGCGACCGCTACTAGCGGCCGCTACTAGCGCGCTAGTTTTTTTTCCACTAGCAAATCTGGTTAGCGACGCTAACATTTTTTTAAACTAGCGTTAGCGTTAGCGTCGCTAAAAAAATGACTAGCGAGCACAACCATGCCTACTACATTTAATTCATTCATTTATTTTTGACATCATTCTTGAAGGTGAATCAAGACTTTTACATATGCAAAGTACTCAAACAGACTATTCGCCGCCCGAGGTAAAGACTCTTCGCCGTCTGGGGCAAATAGTCCAAAAAAGACTATTCGCCTCCCGGAGCAAATAGTCACTTCGAAAAAAATATTTTTGGCGTTTTTAAGCCAAAACAATATTTTTTGTTGTTTTACGGAATCGATTTGAGCAAACTTTTTTTCGGAATTGCCTACCCTTGCAGCTTACAAAGCAATTTAATGAAGAGATTCGCTCAATTTCGCTTTACGTTATCATACAATTATAGTAGCCCAACTGTCGTCATGAACGGAAACAACTCAGAGAAACTTAGAGAATAATTTCAACGAATTTCAACAAGATGGCAATTCTCTTGTTTAATTTTGTCGCTCACTAGTGCTAAAAAGTAAACGTAAAAAAAGTGAACTTCGCTGGCTTCATAAATTCACATCTAGGGACAAAAACAACTCCATTTCGCAATTAGTTGCATAAATTATTATTTGTGAGAGTCGTTGAAACGTTTTTTACTTAAACTCCGCGAAATAAGAACAAAAATTGTTTTGAAATGTATGGGCTTTGAGAACTAACAAAAAAAAGTAGGTAAAAATCAGTTGAGTGATTCGGATTGTAGAGTACGCCTGTCTCTTCTGAAGTCGGCCCGAGACCATTTTTTTGGGAAAAGAGTAACTCTAAAAAATCGAGAAAATTTTACCATCAATCTCATCACCCAAGTCTAAAAATTTTTTTCATTCCGATTCATTTGATGGCATAAATTTTTTTGACTTTCTTGAGGGTGACTAAACAGAAGAATTTTTGGGTCACTCTCATTTCTTATTTTTTTTTTTTTTAATTTGGGATTCGGTTGAGCGAAGCATCAGGAGAGGGATTCAATATTGTTTTGAAGAAATTTTCGATGAACAGTAATTTAATAAAATTTCGTTACATTCCGGCATTTGGGACGCATTTCAGACATAGGACTTGCGTCACGTTTCCCTTTTAAAAAGGGTTTTTATCGTTGTGCTAAAGTCACATTTATTATTAATTACCTGTCAAAACTGTCATTGCTATTGATCTCTTCCAAATACGCTTCATCTGCTGATGTATGACGACGATGATGGCGATCCCTAAATTCGAAAAAGGAAAAGGAAATGAATAAATTCTGTCACTTCAAACATAATATTAGACGAAAAAAGCAGTTTTTACTTAATAACACATACCTACGGTCACGATCACCCCTAAATCTGATCCAGGCAAACAATCAACAAAAACGGTCACAAATTACGATTTAAATGTAAAAAAAATGTAAACGTTACCTGTCTCGATCACTTTGATAATCCTGATCGATTAGGTTCCTGTACAAATCAGGACTATCCCTGCGATATCTGGAAACACGGGAATGATAAATTGAAAAAGTGATATCAGCGACAGGAAAACTTACCTCGGTCTACTACGTGATCGTGAACGACGCCTGCGATCTCTGCTACGATCCCTAAATAATTAAAAGTCGTTTAGGTGTAATTTGTTACAACAAGGACGAGCTACGTTTACCTCGACCTGGAGCGGGACCACGATCTACTTCGTCTTCTATGCTCCCGGCGACTTCTATGTCTTGAGTCTGGACTACGCGATCCTTTAATAAAACAAAAATTTTAATGACGATGTTAACAAGACATCAGAACTACAAAAGATTGAGAAATAAGGTCATAGATCTGCATATTTCTAACTTGAATTAGAACTGACTGACAGTTCCTTCAGTTTGTTTTAGTCATTTTGCGCGAGACACCTGTTTCCACTTTGTCTTGTCAAGCTTCAGGTTAAATTCAGGACAGGTGGTATTTTGGTTCAGGTCAGTTTCTTCAACAGCCTTGACCCAAGCGGGTCTTCACTGACTCCACAACATTTCTCTATCACATTCGATGTAAACGTCTCCATTCTCGGACGCCCAACTCCTTCGTGTCTTCTTATATACCACCCAACCATCTTTTCTTGGCCTTCCTCCCACTCTATTGTCGTCGAACATTTTTTCTAGCGCCTTTTTCGGCATGCAGCTATCGTCCATTACTGCAACATGACACGCTCACCAAAATCTGGTAGATTTGATCACACCCACAACGGTTTCTTCTCCAAAAATGTCGGCCAGTTTTCAGTTTGCCTAACATTCAGTTAAATTGTGCTATCTATTTCTATCCTTGTTTCACAGGCAGTAGTATCATAGTTTTGCAAAGGGTAACTTTTTTGTTCCTACTGGACGAAGCGTTCAGTCTCATTTTAACTTGTTACTTGATGTCGTTGTCAACGTTCACAACAAACAGCCAAACAATATATAGAAGAGACTATTTGCACAATGTGCAAATAGCCAACAATATATAGAAGAGACTATGTGCAAATAGTCTCTTTCATTTTAATAAGAACTTTGTTCTTCTGCGCAGAGTTTTAACATCCCGAATACCTGCGCAGAAGAACAAAGTTCTTATTTAAATTGCGGTCAATGTATCATTGTGAAACAAAATTCATCAAGCGTTGGCGAAAAAACCGGCGAGTGGCAAAGCAAGATAATGTCATGACAACAACACACCACGAAGAAGGGTGACAATCACGTTACTCCTCTCTGCATCTGTTTTATACTTATAAACCATTAAAATAGGAAAGAAGTGATAGAGTGAAGCCAAAGAAACTGATGATTGATTTTGAAGCAGTGAGAAGCAGCTAAGTGCAGTGAGGTAAAAATGCTGGAAGCCGTGATCCTGAATAGGCTAGGAAAACACACAGAGGGCGAGTACTTTAAGACGAACAATTCGGATTTCGAAAAGGGAGATCGGCGATTGAGGCAAATAAAAAAGTTATAGATGTTGCCGAAAAAGGCGGGGAAGCAGAAAATACGATGTAACCCAGGGCCTATTTTAAAGGACTTTTTTTTTCGAGAAATTCAAGAAATTTTCAAGAAATTTCAAGAAATTCCAGAAGTTTTAAGAAATTCAAGAAATTTCAAGAAATTCAACAAGAATTTCAAGAAATTTTCAAGAATTCTCGAGAAATTCAAGAAATTCAAGAAACTTTTGAGAAATTCAAGAAATTTCAAGAAATTCAACAAGTTTAAAGAAATTCAAGAAGTTTTCAAGAAATTTCAAGAATTTTCGAGAAATTCAAGAAATCCAAGAAACTTTCAAGAAATTTCAAGAAATTCAAGAAACTTTCAAGAAATTTCAAGAAATTCAAGAAATTTTCAAGAAATTTCAAGAAATTCAAGAAGTTTTCAAGAAATTCACGAAAAACTTTCTTAAAAATAGGCCCTGGTGTAACCGCTTCTGTGTCGTAACGACGATAGACGTTAGGAATGCTTTTAATAGCGCAAGCTAGATGGAGATAGCCAAAGGCGTTGCATGCCAAAAGAGTCCCCGATTACCTTTGCAGGATGCTGAAAAGGTATTACGAGCGACGAGTGCTCACGTACGATACTAATGAAGGGAAAAAGACAGAAATCACAGCTGGAGTACCACAGGGATCCATATTAGGACCAACGCTGTGGAATGTAATGTATGACACAGCGCTGCGGCTGAAACTGCCAAAATTGGCTAAGACGATTGCTTTTGCCGACGACTTGATCCTAACGGTATCCGGAACGTCAATTCAATTCTTCGTCACTGGCTACGTAAATAACTATAACACACCTCAGGATTTTTCTGAAGTTTTCTTGCGATTTCGGCCCTTCGTAAGTATCCTTTTTAGACAATTCCACATGGTGAAGCATAAGCTGAGTGAATTATTTACAGCGCAGCGTAAACAAATAGTTTCAGGTGAATTAATTATATCGAAGACAAGGAAAATTGACAGCCATCATTCGGATGATCATAGCCGTTTTTACAGAAATTAAACGAAACTGTCGATCGTCATGTCGAGAATCGTCGGAGTCATCGTTTCGTCATACATTTTCGTTGCTCTTTTTTTTTAAAGTATCAACAATTTTAAAATAAACCAATTCTCCAGGATTTCTGATCACCGTTTTTTGGAATGTCATAGAATTTTTAGAAAAATGTGATCATGAAACGTTACTTTAAGCATTCCAATGAGAATTCATTGCGAAAAAGAATGCATAACATTTTCCCTTCCTATTCACTTCTTGCCTACAGGAATGCAAGTCTTGCAACAACAAATTGTTATTAAAACAATAAATTGTTTTGCTGCAAAAATAGTTGCATGAATTTCGAGTGGAGCCAAATTAAAAATTCGTTCATTGAGTTTGAATATCCAAGAAATATTTGTTTTTATGTTTGAGACGTTTTTGGGCTGTTTTTTAGTGAGAATTGTGGACGCTGATCCAATAGATCAGTATGATGTACCGGGATTAGTGAATGAAGAAGTCCTATGTCGAGCAGTCAAAATCCCTAGTCAAACTCAAAAGTTTCGATCGCTGTCGAAATTAAATATGGCGTTTCTAGTCTGCGAACACTTACGTCTGTCCATTTTTTTGAAGAACAATTATCCACAAGATAGACAACCTCCTTACAAATGAAATGTCTGAATACGTTGTAAAAAAACACTTGTCCAAATTTGCAATCACAATAAATAATATTTATTTGCATTTACTGCATAATTTGTTTATGAACACTTTGCCACTATTGAAAAACACACACGCCGATAACTGAAGTCAAAATGACAATGAAAAATAGAACTTTATAAATGTCACAGTATGGGCCGGGAGTAAATAGCAGCTGATTTTACAGAGAAAAAGAGAACAACATTCTCGCTTCGTTGAAATTACGGCACATAGAATTTCAATTTTTATTGTTGAGTGATATTATTTTTACGACGCGGCGTGACGCATATGGAGTAATTTGTGTTAGAATTCCGCTCCAAAGTTCTAGGAGCGTTAGTTATATCAATAAAATGCGAGTTCTTAGGAAGGTGTTTTCAGTTTAATTTTCTCAATTAGACTAAGAGAAATATTAAATCCGTAGCACACTAAAATATTACCGTCAACTACTAGATCATTAAAATTAGGTAAGTTAACAATTTGGTGCTATTGAAATAATTTATTCAGGCAACATCATTGCACAAACAGATAAAACTTTTGGTCGAAATGGTTTAAATCCAAATAAGATGTGTTTGAATGGGACTATCACAATCCGAAAACTAGCGGCGCGGCGACGGCGCTGCCACCTGGTAGCTCTAATTTCTGAGTTGACCGGGTTGACAAACTTCGTTTCGCACAGTGCATCACAACTATTAAAATGTCAAATTAAACAAAGCGAAAACAATAGAGAAATTCACCACTTCACATTTCTGCACAGATTTGACGATTTTGGTGTGCTGGGTTCCTTAACTTAACTTAACTCTTAAAGAACGTATTGCGAAACAAAACATGTGTAGCGTTTGCTCTTCATTACAACATACTACTCATGAATTTCTTTATAGAAAAAAATGAAATGAAACTTCGCTTCATTTTTCAATTTTTCACAAAATATTTGTGTATTAAAGCTGTATAAGGGCTCCAATACTAGATGTTATCAAAATATACAGTCTATCGGCTAATTGCTATTGCTTTTTCGATAAAGTTGTCTAACTGGAGACAACACAGAACTTTTATAATAAAACGAAATGTCAACAGAAATGTTTGCTACGTTTTTCAGTGGTTTTAATACATAGTGAGTTTTTACGTTGCATGTGTATGATGTGTTGCGATCGATTGACTAGATATATAATAAAACCACTTCAGTTACAGGTCGCTGCTAACGCCCATATTCATGGCTGCAGAACAATAACATAAAACCATAATGATGTGAATCATTTCTTAGCAATTTTAAACTAATTTCAGGAACGGGTTAGCTCAGTGCTAACGTACTGGCTTTCCACCGAAAATAGCCGGGTTCAATCCTGGTGCGGACAAGTTCTGTCCAGGATTTTCCTTCAATGTATAGCATGAAAGTAACATTCCTAGGCACACCCAGGCTTCATAATATGGGTAGTTGTGAATTTGGTGCCGCAACGAATCGTACATAGAAGAATGACAAATATGACGTCACCCATATTCGACGAATTCTGTGTACATGTACAAATATCTGAGTCTGACTTTGGACGGAGATATAATTAGCCCCAGAAGAAATCCTAATGGTAAAATCTAGCTACCGTTAGGTGTGGTTCGGAATTCACGTTAAGCATGTGGTCTAAAAAATGCCTGCCGGTAAAACACATTGATGGGGTGAACCGGCCTTCTAATTGATGTTCAGATTCAGATTTGTGTAACAAATATTGCACTGTTGCTTGATTGGATTAATTGTTGTATGTGCCATCGTAAATAAGTGAAGAATAGTGTAATTATTCGTTTTATTGGCGAATGAACAAGTTTCAAAATTGTTGTTTTGATCTGGAACTGTCGCAAGAATATCAGCTGCTGGAAAAAATCGAAGCCGTCAAAATACCTCAGCCAGGTTTTAATATTTTGACATGGCACCGTTGAGGAGAAAATGTTCGACTGAAATCTGTCCATTGGAAAATACCTCCCGAGACCGCACCTGGCACTGTTACTGCTGCAAAAGCCCGATACATTTGCTGTGTTATGGTGTGGCAAAGAATCCAGAGGAGATATTCATCATAGATAACGTCGTTATGGTTTGTGATGAATGCCTTAGCAATCCGAAGGAGTACTCGTCTCCGAAGCGAAAGAATATGGCAACTGCCAATCTAGTTCAGCGTACATTGGAAACAAATAATGCCTTGTTTTCACTGAATAAAACCGCTTCAACATTCGCTACATCGTCAAAAAATTCGTCGAAGCAGAGTCAGGAAGTGCGAACCGTAATTGAATCGTTGGTCAATAAAGTAGATAGACAAACTGTTACAATTGAAGAACTCAAAGTGTCAGTGGAAAAATTGAATGAGAGTATAATGCAACAGAAAGTGGCTGTAACCGAAAACATTTCGTCGATTCAAAAAACCCTGACCCAAACACCGAACATGAGTCGAAAAAAATCATATGCGGAAGCAGCGAAAGGAGGTATTGCTAATCGGATGCCAAACGGTACGCCGAAATCCACTAGGCCGAAACCAGCTCCACGTTCGATAAAGCCAGTTATTGCTGGCACGTCTGCGAATGTCATCGGGAAGCCATTATCGCCGAAGCCGATCAAATCGAAAATGCAATCGAGACCAGAAAAAGCCGTTTGGGTATGACGAATGCACCGAGACACAACGGTAGAAGAAATGGATCAGTATATTAAAAAGTCAATTGGGATTGCAACACCTGACATTTCTATTCACAAATTGATCAAAAAGGATAGAGACATTTCAAGTTATTCGTTCGTCTCTTTCCGAATAACGTGTTCAACAGCAAACTTTGAAGCTCTGATGAATCCTATTTATTGCCCTTCGAACAGTCAAATAAGGGAATTTGAGTTGGAACGTCAGTCGTCAGTAGAGCCAAAAAACGATCAAAGGATACCGAATGTACAAACGGAGAAGGATGCCTGATGAATCCTTCTTCAAAAGTTGCATGTTCGAGTCATGGAGCCAAGCAACAGACGCGCATTACATCGTTTTTCCAAAAATTAACCGATTCTGACAGAGTAACGCCGAGAACGTCTATCAAAGTACCACCTGATGAAAGAAATTACACTGACTTCACCGATATTTGCTACTTGCCAGTATATTATCAAAACGTCCGCAGCATTCCGGCCAGAACTGATCTACGATCGAGAATAAAGCATTCAGTGTACAAAGACCTATGCTTCACTGAAACGTGGCGCACTCTATATCACGACAATGAATGTTACTTCCCGCAAGGCTACACGGTGTATAGGCGAGACAGAAGCACACATGGGGGAGGAGGAGTAGTAATTTTGGTACACGAAGAGTTCAAAAGTATCCAAATTGAAGAAATTTTAGACCCAGTATGTGAAAATGTTTGTGTAAAAATTTATTTATGACCACGCCCACTAGTAATATATTTGGCATATGTAAATGACCCGAAAATGCCAAAAAATCAAGTCATCTTGCTGAAGCATTATCGTTTAATTAATCAGCTCATATCGATGGAAAGCCGAATAGCTGTTGTCGGTGACTTCAATTTGCATGACATAGTATGGAACTCGAGCAGTAAAGGAACGCATTTTCTGCCGCAAAATATAGCATCACATACTGACTCAATGTACTTTCAAACAGCAGCGGAATTCTTAGGAAATATGCAGTTGCTGCCAATGTTTCAATTATCGAACATTCGAAATGTAGCATTGAATGTGTTGGATCTGTTATTCGTGAACAGCTTCGAAGATATTCAACTATGTAAGGCTCCAGTGGCGATCACGCTAAACGATGAAATCGACCATTACCATGTGCCGCTAGAAATATCTTTTGAATATCACGTACATCAGATATATAATACACCGAATGAAAAACTCGATGTTTTTCTGTATAACGTTGGAAACTACGAAAGAATGTTGCAGAAGATAGAAGTAGTAAATTTTGCACAAGTGTTTGATCGAATGAATGTTGAGGCTGCATTCGATTTTTTTTATGAATTATTGAATCGACTCATCGACGAGAACATACCGAAAGCCAAAGTGAAAAAGCAAAACAGCAAACCGGAATGGTGGAATCGAGAATGGCAACAGAAAAAAAAACAAAAGAGACAAGATGTATAAAAAAAAAACCGAAAAACGTAATGACAGGGATTTACCCTGATAGCCTGAAAATTGCAAGAGTTACGCCAATACATAAGTCTGGGGCAAAGGATGACCCAAGTAATTATCGACCTATATCCATTCTCTCTGTTCTTAACAAAGTTTTTGAAATAATCCTGCGCTCGAAACTAGTGAAATTTTTAGACTCTCAAAACTTCTTTTACAATAAACAATATGGATTCAGAAAGAAATCAGGAACTCACACAGTAACGTATGAGCTTCTAAATAAACTATTACTAGACATAGACCAAGGTAAAGTCGCGAGTGCTTTGTTTTTGGATCTCATGAAGGCTTTTGATTGCGTTGACCACGGTATTCTATTGCAAAAGCTATACTGGGCAGGAATTAGGGGTGTTTCTTTGGAGTTGCTCAAGAGTTATCTAAGTAACCGCAAACAATGTGTTAAAGTTGGTAATAGTGTTAGTGAACTGAAGGATATTACGATTGGCGTCCCTCAAGGCAGTGTTCTAGGACCATTACTGTTCTTAATCTTTATAAATGATATTCATAGACTACCTATCAAAGGGTCCATGTCACTGTTTGCGGATGACACTGGTGTGTTTTGCTCCAACTTCTCGTATTCGATGAACATTGAACACCTAAATCATGACCTGGAATTACTAAATGATTTCTTTCGGATAAATGGGCTTACGTTGAATGTAAATAAGACAAAAGTTATGCACTTCAGGACGAGGGGACAGAGTTATATACCAGATGTTATGCTAGACGGCCAAGTAGTTGAGGCTGTGACTGTATACAAGTACCTAGGGTTATTGATAGACAATAAACTTAAATGGGAAGCTCATGTCACAAACCTCTGCAAAAAGCTTGCATCTGTATCTGGGGTATTGAGTAAACTGAAACACATTCTCCCTAAGAGTGTTCTCCTTAAGATCTACTTTGCCTTGGCACATTCTAGATTGAACTACCTGATAGGTGTATGGGGACATGCTTCCGTGAAATTAATGCGCCAGGTCAAAATTATGCAAAAGAGATGTCTAAAACATGCATGTAAATTGTCACAAAGGCACTCAACATTTGATTTATTCACCACGCATTGCAAGGGTATGCTTAATGTTAACAGTCTTCTCTTCTTGAATATCTGCAACTTTGTACATAGCGCATTGCATGAGGATTGCCATCATACCGTCGCATTCAAGAGGACGGAACACAAATATGCAACCCGGAATAAACCAGTCCTAGCAAACAGAAACATATCAACGAAGATGGGAGGCTGTGCTATTACAGTGTGGGGTAGTCATATATATAATTCCATACCAGTGCGTTTTGTCGAATTGAGCTCACGTCTATTTAGACAAAAACTAAAAGAATGGCTGTCCGAACGGCAATATCCAGGGCCTTGAGTGTATGAGCGTCGGGGATCGAAGAGACAAGGTCTCGGAAACGAGTTTATGGATGTAATAAGTAATAATGAAGCGAATATTAACAAGTTTGAATCAGACTCCAGTAGTTCTCTTCCAGTTTGATAAATATAGTAATCTAGGGATGGTTCATAAGCTCTGTGAGGCTTGTTTCTCGCACATGTTGGCCTCTTCACACTTCTCCACCTGTTGGGAAGCCCATTACTCTCACATGAACTCTCCTCAAAATGTTTTTTATTTTTGTATTCTCATCCTACTTAATGATTTAGCAATTACTACGTTAAATATTAAATATAAAATACATTATTTGCTACCAATGATACTTGCTACTCGAAATATGTAAGATTTTTTTGTTATTTTTTTCTATTTTTCTATATTTTCTAACTTGAAATAGATTTGAATTATATATATATTTTCTAAATTTTTAATGTTTCTTAAAGGTACATGAGCACATTGAAACTTAATGATAAGTACGCATTTATAAATTGTTGATGAATAAACTTAAACTTAAACTTAAACTTAAAACTTAAACTTAAACAGAGGAATATGCCACTGCACTGGTAGAATTTAACAAACTTAACGAAACTTTGAACAGAGAATATATTGAAAATATCCAAAAGAAAATTATAGAGAATCCGTCTGAATTCTGGTCATACGCAAGAGCGAAAAATAAAAGCGCGTCATATCCAAAGGAAATGCAATTCAATGAACTAAAATGTGAGGGACCACAAGACACAGTGAATATGTTTGCCAATTATTTCGAGAAACTGTACCAGAAGGACGACGAACCATTGGATTTCGAGGACGTTTATGGTCCAAAACCGAATAACGCATGGGATGTGGAGCTGACGATGGCGGACATAGACAATGCACTTAATCAGCTGGATGCAAAAGGAAGCGTGGGCCCAGATGAAATTTCACCAATTATAATGAAAAGATGTGCAGATGCTTTGGTGTGGCCGCTTTGGATTCTTCACCAGAAAACAATGGAGTTGGGCAACATCCCGTCGAAGCTTAAAATTTCGAGAGTAGTCCCCGTGTACAAAAAGAAAGGAAAGAAAACCGATGTGAAAAACTACAGGATCACAGCAATCAGTTCGGTGATCCTGAGGATTTATGAAAGTGCGACCCTGATTAAGCTCCGAACTCACATCGATCCACAGATATCAAATTCTCAACATGGCTTTAGACCGAGACGTTCCGTTTCAACAGATATGTTTAATATGTCAATGACAGTGCATGAAGCTTTCGCGAGAAATCAACAACTGGATACATTCTACGGTGACTTTGCAAATGCATTCGATAAATTATCGCATAGGATCCTCATCGCAAAAATGAAGCTGTTTCGAATCGGAAAGAAAATTGCTCGATGGTTATTCGAATTTGTCAACAAAAGGAAATTCTTCGTGAAAATTGGAAACTTTATATCCCAAACATACGAATCAACGTCGGGAGTTCCAGCTGGCAGCATTCTCGGACCGTTATTATTCCTTATTGGCATCAATGACATTGCAGAAAGTGTGGTGTATTCGCTCAGTCTACTGTTTGCTGATGACATCAAACTGGCTATGATGGTAGACACTGTTGAGGAATCTAGATGCCTTCAAATTTACATTGACAATGTAATTGAATGGAGCAAAAACAATCGATTGCCTTTCAATTTGAAAAAATGCGAAGTGATCACATTCGCGCGAAAATTCAAACCACACTATGTACAGTATAAAATGGGCGATCATGTCATCGAACGAAAGCAAGAGGTGAACGATCTGGGTTTTCTGGCTGACACACGTTACACACTGATCGCACATCTGGAAAGAAGTAAAGCAAGAGCAAGACAGTCGATGGGTATATAAAGATGATTTCAAAAGGTCAGTTCGACACAAGAGCACTATACACATCGTACGTACGTTCCAAATTAGAGTTCGGGTCGGTCATTTGAGACCCATACCAGCAGAACTACAGTGATGACATCGAATCTGTTGAAAAGCATTTCGTAATGTATGCTCTTGGTGATACAAATCGACGCCCACCGCACAGACTATTGCCCTATGAAGAACGGTGCGCACAGTTGGGATTGGAAACTTTATCGATTCGTAGGCAAGACGCGGTAGCTTACATGGCATATGACCTCTACAATAAAAGAATCAAAGACAGCAACATCGAAGCAAGACTTAGGCCGCGTATGCACCAGCGAAATTTGATAAACCGACGGCCACTAACTAAATAGTGATATAATGACAATGCCTCGGAAAGTATTTATGACAAAATTCAAAGAGAAACGGAAGCGGATAGTGAATTAAGCTCTTAACTGTGATAATTCTCTTACTTTTATCTGTATTGATTTTTGTAGCTAATTTTTTAGCGGAATAAATAAATA
Source organism: Pseudolycoriella hygida (assembly GCA_029228625.1). Lineage (NCBI taxonomy): Eukaryota > Metazoa > Arthropoda > Insecta > Diptera > Sciaridae > Pseudolycoriella > Pseudolycoriella hygida. The sequence continues at coordinate 137,977,527 of CM055403.1, read as the reverse complement.
AATAATATATAATGGTAAAATCTAGCTACCGTTAGGAGTGGTTCGGAATTCACGTTAAGCATGTGGTCTAAAAAATGCCTGCCGGTAAAGCACATTGATGGGGCGAACCGGCCTTCTAAGCCCTACTAGTTTCCGCCCTAGGGGGCCATTCACAAATGACGTCCGGCTATTTTGTCAATTTTTTGACCCCCTTCCTACCCCCTGGTCCGAATTCGTCCGGTTTTACAGTACCCCCCAAAATAATGACGTCTGATTTCAGACCCGACCCGAAAAAAATACATTCAAAAGCCCGACCCGACAAATTAGTTCGGGTTCGGGTCGGGTTTTAATCGAGATTCGAGCGGCAAGTTCACCTCTAATCCCAACCACATTCATTTTCGCCATTGTAACTTCGAACCACGTCAATTACATTCTTTACTTTGACGAAAAATATTCAAAACTTTGAGTTAGTCGGCCATTAGGGTGCAAAGTATAATTTCATTATTCAGCGCAGCGAGCGCCAAAACGAGAAGGTAAAAAGATTGTGTGCGACTTTGCTCATTTGTTTGTGTGCAAAAATTACCGGATAGTCATTTAGGAGAATAGACGGGTAATGAGAGTAAATAGACCTTTTTAGCGCGGTTCAATTTTGAATTTTTTTACTGCGTCAGAATCGAATTTCGTACGATATATGCGTAATTACGTACGGTATATGCGTAAAATCAGCACACAAACAATATATTTTTATAGTGCCATCTTGTGTCAAATTATTGAAATCTCAATTAAAATGTGGAGCGGACCGAAAGCGCCTATTCATTCTGAAAGCTAGGTCAATATAAAGTATAGTAAATACATAGTACAGTAAATATATAATTATGGTTTAAGATAATCAAAGGTCAATATATCAATGTATTTAAAGATAGACGCTATTTGCACACTATTTTCACCCGGGTGGTAGTGTCTTAGATATTTAGTTGTGGATTGTGTAATTATACAACACACTAGTATAACATATCTTCATTCTGTAAAATTTGCATACAAGTTGTATAATTATACTGCATAGAACAGTACTTTATTATACGTAAGCATAAACACTTAAAGAGGGTCTAGGATCCAAATATGCAGCATATCACAAGTGCGAGTTTTCAGTGTAAGTTTGAAAGCCTTCAGAGAGCTCCATTTAAAACATATGCAGGGACCCGTACGTATCAGAATAGATGTGGCAAACAGAATAGATGTTACAAAAAGGCTCGAACGTATCTACACTTAAAGAAAGAGGAGCGCGAATAAGTGTCATAGTCAAAGCAACAATTGAAAATTGTTAGATCAACAATTCGACTACACGTGAAAGTTCCGTTTTCTACAATTTCGAAAAGTCAAATCAACTATTCGAAATTGCAGAAAACGCAATTTTTATGTATAGTCAAATTGTTGGTTTTACAATCTTCGATTGTTGCTTTGATTGTGACACTTATTAACAACGCCCCTCTTTCTTTAAGTGTAAGCAAATACTGAATTAACTCTTAAGTATGTGTGATTACTTCCACATCAAATTGGACTGGAAATTGCCGAATGGGCAATATTGAAAAACCCGTACGAAGCAACGGCGCTAAAAACTCTCCAAATCATTAAAATATTTAGAACCAACCTGGGAGCACTTAGGAGAGGCCTCTGACCCATGTTTCGACGGATAAAAAAGTTTTCCTCTTTTTTCTTTACAACACTGCACAAAAAACCTTATCATTTAAAAAATATTCATGAAAAACCACCAAATATTGAGTAGGGTCGCGTAACGTGAGTTTTGCCCACACTAAGGACACTACAGCCCGAACCACTCAATACTTTCATTCAAAAAGAGCGATTTCCGTTCTAATTTCGCAGAGATATGAGTAAATAAGTTCCACCAACCTTCAAAAAACAATAATTTTGACCACTTTTCTGACCGTATCTTCGAAAGTTTTCAACTGATTTTGCTCAATCTCCCCCAATCCCGGGTTCGGAAATTCGACTGGTTACAAACGTCGTGGTAAACGCATAAGACCCCTTTTCGAAGAACCTCGTTCTTCGTACGGGTCTAAAAAGAAACATTTTTCTTCTTAGAGTTGCATTACGTGGGTGACGAAAATGCAAAAAGTAAGGAAACTTAAATTAAGGAGAGCGAAGGTTCTTCGTGTTGCATGTGTATGCTACTTTTCAATTTCAATCGCAGATTTTATAATTTCCACCTTCATCTTATTTATCCATATCGTCATGGTCATAAGGGGTCACTCAAATAGTGTGCACGATCTTTTTGGGGGAGGTGGGGTTTGAGAATTGTTTCCCATTTGTTTCGGCGTGAAAGCGAAGGAGGAGGAGGGTCTAAACTTCGTAGCGAGTGTATGACCCCTAAGGCACGTCCCACTCTATCATACGCTTTTATTTTATAATTTTCCTTGGGCTGCGAAATTTTAGTTTTGCCTATCACCAGTAATGACGCTTTTACATGACACTGCTACAGTCCAGCAAATTCAAAAAAGCAGCATATGACGACAATCCACAAGTCCCACAATCTTTACATGCATTGACTGTGACGAATACAATAAAAAATGTTCGATTCAAATTCGATCACTGGTGTTCGTTCACTTTGCGATGAAAGATGATAAAGGTTTCCTTTTTTCGTTAAGTTCACATCGGCCGTTACGTGGCTGACAAGTCAACTCAACGAAACAGTCAACCCTCTCGGGCCATTTCTCATTATATATTTTGTCTATTCTGACGTGGTCAAAATAAATAGATTTAGAAAAAAAGACGAATTGACGAGTTAAATTGAGATTTCAAATCGTTTGAAGAATATTACAGTATTTGTTGGAACAAGTTTCGGGCGAATATTGTTAAGGTAATTCAGACTTGTACCACAAATTTCCGATAGACTGAATTACATTTTGACCTGATTGCGTTCGAAAACTGTTTAACAACACAATTTTCTGAAATTATCTGAGCCAGATAAGTTCTATTCAATTTTCAATTTGTTTGTCAGTGCAGACCCTTGTGAGACATAACGAATTTGTGAATAAAGAATTTCATTTCTACTGTCTAGGAGAGCTTATAAAAGCAATGAACTCATTTCAACAACCAGGACCGCCACAACAACAAGGTTGGCCACCGAAGAATGATGACATGAATTCATTGAAGAACTCAGCGCCACAGTCACAAGGATGGCCACAACAACCTCAACAGCAAATTCCGGGAGCGATTAATGGAAATCCTCAAAACAATGTAACTTTGACGATAGTTTTCCATCGAGCAGTTTTGTAACGTTGTTTCAATTACAGTTGTCTAGCCAAATGTCTAACATGAATCTTGGCGATCCAAACATTCCTTTTGGTGGCAGCAACCTGGGAGGTCAAAACAAATTTCTTCCGCCTCCACAACCAACCGGCTTCACTTCTAACAACAATTTCAACGCTAACAATAATGCACTACGACAGCAACATGCGCCGCAAGGTCTCATAAATGGTCAGAGTGGCCAACCGCAATTGACTCGAAACGTAACTCCACAACCAAATTTACTGTCACAATCAGGTCCACAAAATGCTACACCAAATTTGCAAAACAGCTCTGTATCACCAAGCCCAATGCAATCGCAACAACACAGACCTCCGATTCAAAGTCCAAATCAATCGATGCAGCCACCAAGCACCCAGCAGCCACCACTTGGCGAACAAAATTCCCAACACAATCAAAGTGCTTTTCAAAACCAACAACAAAGACCACAATTCCCAGGTCCGCAACCTCCCTTTGGAGGTCCTCATATGCCACCTAATTCCGGGATTCCTGCACAGCATGGATCAGTAAATCAAACCGCCATGCCGTCACAGCCTGGTCAACCATTCGGTATGCCTCCACAAGCTGGAATGCCTCCACAAACGAGAGTTCCTTCACAAACGGGAATGCCTCCTCAAGTCGGAATGCCGCCTCAAGGTAGATTACCACCACAAGCTGGATTGACACCTCAATCTGGAATTCCATCTCAATCTGGAATTCCACCCCAAGCCGGAATGCCTCCTCAAAGTGGAATGCCTCCTCAAAGTGGAATGCCTACTCAAGGTGGAGTGCCTCCTCAAAGTGGAATACCTCCCCAAGGTGGAATGCCTCCACTATCCGGTGCACGTCAACCACAAGGCATACCACCTCATCCCGGAATGCCTTCACAGCCGGGTGTGAATCAACACCAGGGAATTCCACCACAGATGGGAGCATTTTCACAACCTGGAATGCCTCCGCAGCCTGGAATGCACGCGCAGCCTGGAATGCCATCACAACCTGGAATGCCTCCACAGCCGGGAATGCCTACACAACCTGGAATGCCTCCTCAGTCGGGAATGCGTTCACAGCCTGGTATGCTATCACAACCTGGAATGCCTCAGCAACCTGGAATGCCTCCACAACCTGGAATGCCTTCACAACCTGGAATGCCTCCACAACCTGGAATGCATTCACAACCTGGAATGCCGCCACAACCAGGAATGCCTCCACAGCCTGGAATGCCACAACAGCCAGGAATGCCACAACAGCCAGGAATGCCACCACATCCAGGAATGCATCCACAGGCTGGTATGCACTCACAGCCAGGAATGCACCCACAGCAAGGAATGCACCCACAGCAAGGAATGCACACACAACCTGGAATGCATCAACAACCTTTTCAGGGTGGAATGCAATCCCAACAGAGAAACTATAATCAAGGAATGTATGGCCAAGCTCCCGGCTATCCTTCTTCAGCTCAATCTCCTCAACAACGTCGACTTGATCCAGACCAAATGCCAAATCCTATCCAAGTAAGTAGAACAAAACAATGTTTCCTTTCTAACTTGCCGAAAAAAGAAAGAAATAAAAATCTTTCTACTTGTTGCTTGTAGGTTATGGCTGAAAATCAACGCGCTATGGCTGGGCCATTTGTTACAAACCAGCCAGGCCTAGTACCACCACTCGTAACAACTAAATCAATTACACAAGATCAAGGCAACTCCGGTCCTCGATTCATTCGGTAAAACCACTTCAATGTTTTATCAGTTTTATTGGCGCAACTTAAACATTGTTTGCTTTAGCTCGTCCATGTACAATGTACCAGCAACTGTCGATATGATGAAACAAACAGCCGTGCCGTTTGCTCTCATCATTTCTCCATTTGCTAAAACTTTGGAAGGTGAAATTGTTCCTCCTATTGTTAATTTCGGCGAAATGGGACCGATTCGGTGCATACGATGCAAAGGTTACATGTCACCAAACATGCAGTTTATTGATGCCGGTAGAAGATTCCAATGTTTGCTGTGCAAGGCGACCACTGAAGGTAAATATTTTACATGGAATCCAAGTGACGATTTGAATATCTGATCGCTTCGTATTGCTTGTGGATAGTTCCGCAAGAGTATTTCCAGCATCTAGATCATACTGGCCAGCGAACGGACAAATACGAACGGCCAGAATTGGTTTTGGGAACGTACGAGTTCGTAGCTACGAAAGACTACTGTCGTGTAAGTGAAAATTTCCAACTAAAATCGACCCACGATCGTCATTTCGCTTTCGTTACAGAACAACAAATTCCCAAATCCTCCGGCATTGATTTTCGTCATCGATGTCTCTTACAACAACATTAAATCTGGCTTGGTGCAATTGCTGTGCAGGGAGATGAAACAAATCATCCAAAATTTACCAATCGATCAAGGAATGGATCGCAGTTGCATGAAAGTCGGCTTCATAACTTACAACAACACGGTTCACTTTTACAATTGCAAATCGAATTTGGCGCAACCACAGATGATGGTCGTTGGTGATGTTCACGAAATGTTTATGCCGCTGTTGGACGGATTTTTATGTGACGCAGAGGAATCCAGTGCGGTTATTGATTCGCTGATGGAACAAATTCCAAATATGTTTGGTGATACTCGTGAAACCGAAACCATTCTTCTACCAGCCATCCAGGCTGGATTGGAGGCACTTAAAGCCTCGGAGTGTGCTGGTAAATTAATTGTCTTACATTCGTCGCTTCCCATAGCCGATGCACCTGGAAAGTTACGCAATCGTGACGATCGATCTGTTCTTGGCACAGAGAAAGAGAAATCAGTTTTAACGCCTCAAACGAATGTTTACAATAATCTTGGACAAGAGTGTGTTCAGGCAGGTGTTGGTGTTGATTTGTTTGTGTTCAATAATTCGTACATTGATTTGGCGACAATTGGACAAATCTGTCGATTGACTGGTGGTGAAATCTACAAGTACACATATTTCCAAGCAGAAATTGATGGCCATCGGGTGGTCAGCGATCTGATTAAGAATATCTCCCGACCAATCGCATTTGACTCGGTAATGAGAGTTCGAACGTCAACTGGTGTGCGACCGACTGATTTCTACGGTCATTTCTTTATGAGCAATACAACGGATATGGAGATTGGAGCCATTGACTGTGACAAATCCATTGCGATCGAAGTGAAGCACGACGATAAGTTAGCTCCAGATGAGAATGTTTACATTCAGGTGGCCCTACTTTACACATCATGCGGTGGGCAACGCAGATTGCGAATATTAAATCTTGCTCTAAAGACGTGCACGCAGATGGCGGAGCTTTTCAGATGTTGTGACTTGGATGTGATCGTTTTATTTTTTGCCAAACAGGTCAGTTTTCATTGTTATATGATCAACTAGTATAGTCCCTTCCTACTGTACTTCCATTTTTCCCGTTGGTTTTTATATCATAATTTGATTCGTGTAAAATGTCTTCTACATGTTGATAACTATTTCTCCAATTTCACCAAATTGTTGGCTGTCTTCATTCTGTCTCTGCGTTTACCTTCGATTTTCCACGTTTCACTTCGATTTTCTCTTCCCACCAGGGCCCATAATAATTTGGAAAATTTTGGAAATACTTAATTTATGCGTATGGTTACATCGATATATTTTTTACAATTACATTTCATTACATACAGACATTAACATTAGATTCTTATTAATGTCACTGTTGGTAGTATTCGATGATTCATATTGCCGGGAGGATAGTAGAACTAACAGGTTCGGCAGCTATAGTGATGATATTGTACGTTTTCTGTGCGAGCCATCAGGCTATCATCATCATTCACACTTGTTCGGTGTTCATATCATATTGAATGTGATGCTCCGTGTCCAGTACGAGCATCATCTATGAAGGACTGTTAGGGTTTACTTGTCCACGAAAATTTCCCATCAATTGTTTTTTCCGTCCATGGCATTATATGCCATTCTAATTAAAGTACATATATCTACCTCTCTCCATGTGTGAGTGACGTCACACATTTTTTTTTTGTGTCCTCAATTTTTCGTTTCGGGCATCGAATACCGAAAGTACACAGATTCTGAAGCTTGGGTAAGCTTAGAGATGTTCCTTGTCGATACTTAATTACAGAAAAGTCCTATACATCCCAGGGATCGAACCCGGGTTTTCTGCGTGGAAGGCAAGTGCGTTCACCACTACGCCCACCCAACTTACTTGCTTAACCGGCACTTAATTACTTTATTTTTTCGGCGCTATAGCCGCTTGTGGTCCTTCTGGAGAATTCCGATCCAACACTGCCTGTCGTGCGCTTTGTATTGCCAGTTTCTTATTCCGAGCTTGCGAAGATCTTGTTCGACGCCATCAATCCAACTAATTTTTAGGCGACCAACTCTTCGCCCTTCTAGGTTGTCACGGAATAGCTTTTCGGGGGCTCTGTTTTTATCCATGCGTGCTAAATGCCCCGCCCACCTCAGCCTTTGGACTTTCACCACTACCACTATATCCGGCTCGCCAAAATCACGTTCCAATTCAAAGTTAAATCGCCGTCCCCCTCGCGCATCGCTCTAAATATGGTGCAGAGTACCTTACGCTCAAACGTTAGGAGCAACTGTTCATCAATTTTTTTAAATCGCCCAAGATTCGCATCCGCAGATCAATACTGGACGGATAACTTTTGTAAATATGGCACTTCGTTTTCTTCGATATTAACTTTGAGCGTAGATGTCTAAGACCATAATAGCATCTGCTTGCCGCCATGATGCGTCTGTGAATTTCAGGTGTATTATCACCATCTGACCGTATCAGCGCTCCAAGATAAATGAACGCATCCACTACCTCGAGGTTGAACACTCCAATCCATATTGTGTCTCCTTGTTGATTGGCTACCGGATTCGGCTGTACTTGGTTTTAGATTCGTTTAGAACCTAGAACTAGCCTAGAACTTGAACTGTTCCATTCACCAGCGTTATGTTGGTTTGGATACCAAAACGTCTCATTGCGATTTCTAAAGCCAAGTCAAAGAGTAAGCAGGATAGCGCGTCTCCCTGGTTCAACCCTTCTTTAACAGCAAACACATCTCACATGTCGTTTTGCACCTTGACACGATATCTGGTGCCATCCAATGTCGCTTTCACAAGACGAATATACTTTTTTTCAAAGCTCAGCTCCTTCATCGCCTCATACAATTTCATACGCTTGGTCTTGTCGTAAGTTTTTGAAGTCGATGAAAAGATGGAACGTCCGGACTTGAAATTCTCTGCCCTTTTGCAGAATCAGACAAAGTGTGAATATTTGGTCAGTTGTTGAGCGATCTCGTCTGAATCTGCCTTGATAGTCCCCAATGACACTCTCAGCCCGTGGATTTAGTCTTTCGAATAGTACTCGAGCAAAAACTTTGTGAGCCGTGTTCAGCAAGGTAATTTCACGGTAGTTTTCGCATTCGGTTTTATCGCCTTTCTTGTGTAGAGGTAACTTAGCACCCTCTAACCACTTGCCAGGCAAGCTTTCTGTGTTCCATATTCGTTTTACTAAATCATACATCACTTTTGACAATTCCTCACCACCCATCTTCAGCAGTTACGCTGGAATATTATCGGGATCGGAAGCTTTGTTGTTCTTGAGTGAGGTAATTGCTTCCTCCATTGTTGGCGCTGCTGCGATAGGACCGTTGTCGTCAAGAAAAGAAGCATCGCTATCATCAGTCATTCCCGTTGTACAATGCATCAAAATTTTCTTTAAATCTCTCCAACCATCATGTTTTGCAGTAAGGAACGTTCCATTTACTGCTTTGTTCAGGGGTTGAATCCTTTCCTTTGGTTGTTTATACGTTTATAGAACTTTCGTGACTCATCCTATCTTCGAGCTCTGTCTCTCTTGCGCCGGTGCAAACGTTTTTCCTCCTTCCTCAATTCTTTGTATCTCGCATATGCAGTCACTTTCTGTTCTCTCGTCCTTGGCGTTTCCTTTCTTAATCGCGCAGCGTTTTTACGTTCTGTAACATCAGCACACTCCGCATCAAACCAGGTATTGAAGTCATTAGGAATCTGATATTCTTAGGTGTTGGTCGCTTCTTCTTTGATTACTTCACTCACCTATTGCCAGTCACGAGGAGTATCATCTGGTTGAGCTTGTTGTAGCTGTTGAAGCTTTGTGCTAATGTCCACTGCAAAACGCCTCACAGTTTCTCGTTGGCCATTGTGAAACCGGTCAAGATGCGATCACAGTGTTGACACCACAAGATAGTAATCAGAGTCGACATTTGCTCTCCAACATGTTTTGACGTCAATTACATCAGTGAGGTGCCTTCTGCAAACCAATAGGTGGTCGATTTGATTAGGTGACTTGTATCTCTGCGAAATTAGAATGGAAATCGCTCTTGAAGGTTATAAATAAAAGATACGTACATCAATCGCGGAAATTGAATTAGTGAAAATCTGAAGAGTTGTTCGGGCTGTAGTGTCCTAGAAACTTTTGTTTTCACTAGTGAGGTAAAAAAGACACTGCATGTAATGCATGGTTTTCGTAGGGGGTAAACATGCGTGTAGTGTTCAACTTTCGGATGGATACGCAATAAACATCGAGACACAATTTTGAGATCTCGCAAACTCACTCGTGTTACTTTTTGGAACACGTTTTGAAAACTGATATTTTGACTCGTGAAGCTCTCCACTCGTCAAAATAACGATTTCAAAGCTTGTTGCTCAAAAAACACTCGTTAGTTTGGCTCTTATAACAAAATTGTGTCCTCATGTAATGAATTACTTTCGCAGGGTCCACTGTAATACACATTTTTGTATTGAAATTTGCATATTGGGACAAATCGTATCTTCCGCACATTAATAGCTCAATTAAAAAAATACTTTAATTGAATTAACAACTATTTATTTAGAAATACAAACAAAATGGTTTATGAAAAAAATATCTTTGCTACTGTGAGTATAACATTCGATTCGCTTTCAAATTGATCAAAGATGAGAAATCTTTTAACCTGTCGGTGACCGGTATCCAGACGTTACGTTCGAGTCTTTTTGCAACATCTATTCAGTTTGCCATATCTATTGTGATGCGTGCGGGTCCCTTGCATGTGTTTATTCTATTGATTTGCCATTAATTTCGAGCTTAACCTTTTTAGCTTGAGTTATTTTGTTGTATTATGTGCCTATGATTTAACATTATGTAAAAAAATGACATGGTTGAGTGTTCGAGATACAGGTTTGGTGTCAAAGGGAAAGATGTTGGGTTGGGTGTGTAGTGTATAGGGGTGACCTCCAAAATGGCGGAAAATGGACCGGGGGCTCAAAAAAAAAACTTTTGATATGTTGTAGAGGAAGTTGAGGTGATTATTTTCGCCCATGGAAGTAGTAGCCGCCGCGGCTCGGTTTGGCGGCGGCGGCGGCTCAAAAAAAACTTTTGATATATTGTAGAGTAAGTTGAGGGATCATTTTCGCCCATGAAAGTAGTAGCCGCCGCGGCTCGGTTTGGCGGCGGCGGCGGCGGCGGCGGCTCAAAAAAAAACTTTTGATATGTTGTAGAGGAAGGTGATCATTTTCGCCCATGGAAGTAGTAGCCGCCGCGGCTCGGTGTGGCGGCGGCGGCGACTCAAAAAAAACTTTTGATATGTTGTAGAGGAAGTTCAGGTGATCATTTTCGCCCATGAAAGTAGTAGCCGCAGCGGCTCGGTTTGGCGGCGGCGGCGGCTAAAAAAAAACTTTTGATATGTGGTAGAGGAAGTTGAGGGGATCATTTTCGCCCATGAAAGTAGTAGCCGCCGCGCCTCGGTTTGGCGGCGGCGGCGGCTCAAAAAAAACTTTTGATATGTTGTAGAGGAAGTTCAGGTGATCATTTTCGCCCATGAAAGTAGTAGTCGCCGCGCCTCGGTTTGGCGGCGGCGGCGGCTCAAAAAAAACTTTTGATATGTTGGAGAGGAAGTTGAGGGGATCATTTTTGCCCATGAAAGTAGTAGCCGAAACTTCCAAAAGTACTGATATCACAACAAAAACCCTTTTAAAAGGGAAATGTGACGCAAGTCCTTCTT
>CM055403.1:137948896-137960979 GCA_029228625.1 Pseudolycoriella hygida | reverse complement strand
ATGGAGAAGGGTGGTCCATGATCAGTAGTAAAGACCTCACACCGAAAGGTACAAACGGTCTATAAAGTGTGATGATGATGATGATGATGATGATGATGTAAAAGTTAGTTCTTTCATTGCAAGGCCGCGGACTTTTCACCCCATGTAGTACTATTCAACGAATTCGTTTGATTTACGAAATTTTGGATAAAATAACCTGTTGGTTTCACTTCAGGTTACAGGTCAACCTGATTTTGATTTTTAGGTTTCAGGCCAGTTTCGGGTCGAACCTGAAATCATATTTCAGGTTCAGGTCGAAATTGGTTTGTGACCTGACCTGAACCCACCAGGTCGACCCAGACCAACTTCGATCCTTAAATGCTATTGACATTGAAGCCATTGAAGCTAGCTGCATGTTTAACATGAAGTTGGTGTCGATTCGAAAAGTAACAAAATGAACTGTCGGTTGTTCGAGTACTGTAATGAGTAGCATTAATGTTCAATTTTCATTTTATTTCCAGATAACGTTGGTACGACAACGCGACAAATTAGAAAATGTTTTGCGACACTTTTTGATTGAGGATCGTGGTACACATGGTGCACCTAGTTATGTGGACTATCTTTGCTATTTGCATAAAGAAATCCGATCAATACTTAGCTAGCTAACGAACGATCAAGCAAAATGGACGCCTCGGTACAGAGAAAATTCATCATGTCGTAGCATTTCACAGAATCGTACAAGAGCATTGAGATATCGCCGAGCGTTAATGGGAAGGTAAACTTATAAAAAAAACAATTATATTTTTCAATTTAGCGTTTAGTTAAATCAAATCAATTTCGACAACAAGAAAAGTAATCAAGAAAAATTTCATTTATCACAAATCAATAAAATTGTTTTCTGTGAATGATAAATGAGCTCTTGGAAAAATGGCATTGTCCATAGCATTTACATTAAGACACAAAAACTAGTTCTTTTTAGAAGTTTAATGAATTAGTGTCTCATAGAAATTAGAAGTCCAATTTTTGCTGAAAGTTCAATTCATTTCGATTCATTTTTTTATTATAGACTTATCAAAAGTTGAGTTAAAAATTTCTACGGTAATTTATTATCGTATTTTCGTTTTTTTTTTTTTTTTGTTGCATCAGTTTTTGTGTTTTTCGTAAAGAAACAATGTCTTTTTGCGATTTTGAAGTTCGTTGGAAAAACTACCGTTGAACTTTCTGTAACATAAATTCGACATTTTCCTTTTTATTCGTAACATTAGTCAATGAATTTAAAAAAATATTGTTCGTCGTCGAATAAAAATTGGTTTACATATTTTGTTTTTTAATTATTTTTATATTTTTATGTGAAAATTTTATGAAATTGGTTTAACTTTTATGAAATTGTTTAATGAAAATAAATAAATAAACTCAATACGAACATGTGAAAATAAATTTAATAATTAAATTGAGGCATTTCGTATGTATTGTCGTCTGACTGATTGAGGGGATCGGAGAGCGCTGGAGTTTTTTATAAATCGCTTTTGAAAATTTCCATTTTTCGACTATAAACTGTTCCAGGTCCTCAGATGAAGGTGTCTCACGTCTTTTCTGTTCAAAACATTGGAAAGACTGTTAGATGTATATACTATTAGGAGCGAGGTGCTGGAAAAGTTTCCATTACATGCCAATCAGCATGCGTATCAGGTAGGCAAATCGACAGGCACAGCGTTGCACTATGCTCAATAATGGTAAAGTCGCACTCGGTTGCTTCATGGATGTAGAAGGTGCCTTTGACAACACCGACTTCGAAGTCATCATGAAAGCCGCAAAGGATGGGGAAGTCGATGACTTGGCCGTTAGGTGGATAGTAAATATGCTGAGCGGAAGGGCGGTCGAAGCCACAGTATGTGGTAGAGATGAGCGGGTTCATGGGTTTCGGGTTTCGAAAATTTTAATCGGGTCGGGCTCGGTCCGGGTCGGGTTTGGAAACAGTTCGGGTTTCGGGTTTCGAAAAATTTTATCGGGTCGGTTTCGGTCCGGGTCGGGTTGTTGTATCATTTTATTCAGGTCCCGATCCTTTATTGACTTTCTATATTTTACAAAACTCGTCTAAATTTTATCATCTTACATTACACGAATTTTGTTTTAGTCTAAGATCCGTGAAGAATGCAGACGTCGGGCCTTGAAATAATTTTTGTTTCGAAGTAATTTGGGTTGTGAGTTTCGAAAAACTTGAGTGTCTGGTTCGGTCCGGGTCGGGTTTTGAAACAGTTCGGTTTTCGGGTTTCGAAAAATTTTATCGGGTCGGGTTCGGTCCGGGTCGGGCTTCGAAAAATGGTCGACCTGCTCATCTCTAGTATGTGGTACAACCATTAAATTGGTAGTCGATGTTCACAAGGTGGTATTTTATCCCCCATTCTGTGGTGCATGGTGGTAGATTCGCTCCTGGTAAGGCTTAACGATCTTGGACTCTTCGCTCAAGGCTACTCTGATGATGTATCTACCCTAATTTGTGGTACTTTCGAGGACACCATCGGTGACTTGATGAGAACTGCGATTAGGATAGTGGAAAAATTATGTATCGAAAACAAGCTAAGAGTAAATCCGAGCAAAACCAAGATCGTTCTCTTCAGTAGAAGAAAGGAGAACTCATCACAATCAGTAGGCGAATTTAAAGTTTTTGGAAAAACAGTTGTCCCGGGAGCCTTAGTTAAGTACCTCGGTGTATAGTTCGACCACAAACCTACGTGGATACTACACCTGGAGGAAAAAATTGGTAAAGGCTTCAGGATTTTCTGGTTATGGAGAAACGCTTTCGGTAGCACTTGGGGACTATCTTCGAAAGCCATATGGTCGATTTTTACGGCGGTGGTCAGGCCCATTCTATGCCACGGTTGTCTAGTCTAGTGGCCAAGGTTTGAACAGCATATCGCGAGGAAACGTCTAGATAAACTCCAAAGGATGGCCTGCCTGTACATAACCGGAGCAAGAGACTCAACCGCCTCAATGGCGTTAGAGGCCCTGCTTCGATTCCCCATTTGGACATTTTTGCAAAATCTATGGCATACAATGCTTCGACGAACGTTAGGGCTAACGGCTGGTGGACAGCGAAGAGTAACGAAGGACACCCTTCTATCGTCAACCTGATCGATGATGATAGACTGTTCATGCCTAGCGATCAAATAAGAACAGTTTGTATGTTGTACGATGAATTCGACCGGTCCACACCAACGACAGGAGAGGGAAGGTTCTTCACCCCTACTCCCTCAGCATACCTGGGTAACCCCTCTTCAGACACCCCAGAAAACCGCTCCTCCGACAATCTAATATGCGGTTCCATGAAAAATGGTAAATTTGGAGCCGGTTATTTCTGTAGAGAACTAGGTTTAAGAGAAAGTATTCCAACAGGAAAGGTAGTCTCAGTTCTTCAGTCAGAAATTTATGCCTTAGCCAAACTCTGTGAAGGCACTAGCATCGACAGGAAGATCTGGATCTGCTCAGATAGTCAATCCGCAATACAAGCGGTCAGTTCACCTTACGTGAGGTCTGGAACGGTACTTTACTGCAAGAGGTCTCTGAACGCGGTTGGAAAACACAACGAAGTGAAGGTGTTGTGGGTACCAAGTCATGCTAGTATTTTCGGCAACGAGATTGCCGACCAACTGGCCAAGAAAGGAGCAAATGGAAATTTCGTTGGGCCAGAGCCGAGGTTTGGACTACGAACATCAAATCGTAAACACATCATCAAAGAATGGATGTATGCGAAACATCTAAGCAGATGGACCGAGTACGAAGGAGCTAAACACACCAAGATCTTCTGCAAAACACCATCGAACGATGTCAGGGATGCACTTCTGGAACTGAGTCGGCAGGAGGTCAAAAGTGTGGTTGAAGTAGTTACGGACCACGGGTGGCTGAGCAAACACCTTTTTGACATAAGCAGTATAGACAATCCAATGTGCGAGTGCGGTCAAGGAGAGGAAACGGGCCGTCACGTAATCGCCGTCTGGTCGAGATACAGGATGTTCATGAAAATGTTTCTCGAGAAAACAGAACTAAGTGACTCCGACCTAGACC
This sequence comes from Pseudolycoriella hygida, assembly GCA_029228625.1. Lineage (NCBI taxonomy): Eukaryota > Metazoa > Arthropoda > Insecta > Diptera > Sciaridae > Pseudolycoriella > Pseudolycoriella hygida. Next base: position 137,956,938 of record CM055403.1, on the reverse strand, counting down.
TAAGCTCAATGGAATTAACCAATCTGGCTAATTTTCATATGAAAACCAGAAGGTTCTTGTAAGTCCAAAAACACTGTAGCCTCTCAGGAATCACGATCACAAACGTAATTGAAATCGTAATCATCGCAACTACTGCTTCGATCTGTTTACTTTTTGTTGTTTTTGTTTATTTGCCGTGGTGAATAAATAGTTTGTTGTATATAACCGATAAACAACAACAAACTATCGATCTGTTTACCTCGTTATTTCTATTAGAGAAGGAACTAACTATTTGTCTTTGTATTTATTTATTTGTAAAAATTTGCTAAATTGTTTCAACAAACAAGGAGATGGGATGTTGCGGAGGAAAATGCGCGAACAACACCAGATTTTTGAGTTCGTCCAAACAAACGCCAACCTTTAGTTTTAATTTCATTTATTGTTGATAGCGCTTGTAATTGGTACGCTTAAAAACCTTTAAATTCAAATACAAATAATCAAAACTATGAAAATAGCGTCAAATATACAAAATTGTCTTACTTCTAGTATTCAACGCACAAAATAATCTCACAGTACAACGTAATAAATTTGACCGATGAATCTACTTACACAGAAACAATATAGAACGTGTACCCTGGTCAGAGGTACGAGAACGAATGACTAAACACTAAAAAAAATAACTTCCGAGTGTCAAAATGAGTTATCTGGCAATGCAAAAACAACGCATCGTCGATCGCGTTTGATTATCAAATAAAATCTCGTTCAATTGAGCTCATTTTTAACATGGGGGTAGTACAAAAGATCACTGATCCAGGTGCTAGTTCCACTGGTATAGTCGGCAACCCCAAAAACCTCATAAGCTAAAAAAAATCTTTATGAAATTGTTTAATGAAAATAAATAAACTCAATACGAACATGTGAACATAAATTTAATAAATAAATTGAGGCATTTCGTTTGTACTGTCGTCTGACTGATTGAGAAAGAAAAAGACACACACGGTTTCGTTGCAGCCTTGGGACCGGCGAGCGCTGGAGTTTTTTATAAATCGCTTTTGAAAATTTCCATTTTTCGACTATAAACTGTTCCAGGTCCTCAGACACATTCACCATCCAAGCAAATAGGCATCCAAACTCTTTGTATCAGGAAGCTCTACATAGAATGAAAGTTTCAGATCAAAGCGATTCATCTTTACGAAAATATTAAACAAAATTGTTTTTCGCCACCCCTTGGTAGACAATTTTTCTTAGACCTTCACAGCTCAGACATGGTTCCTAACAGAAAAATGTTATTCTACAAATTTCTCGTATTGGTCCAAAGAATCAATGAGCCAATATAATCACAAAAATCGGTGAAGTGTTGTATTTGAGTTTCATACAAACCGTTCGAAGAATTCGCAAAATCACTCCTAATTACACAACACATTCATAAAAACATAACCAAAGACCCTTACGTATCAGAATAGATGTGACAAACAGAATAGATGTGGCAAACAGAATAGATGTAGCAAAAAGACTCGAACGTATCTTAATATAGTAATAAGCAAACAATCCAACGTTTTATGTTCTTTTACAGTTATAAGAATTTTAAAGATCCACAGAAATTACCCAAGGTGATGTCAAAAGCCCTATCGAAGTACGTCTCAGATCATTCAAGTCTAGAAATGGTTATATCCAAGGATTTGGCCATTTCCACCTAAAATACTGAGACACGTGTTCTCTAAAATTTTATTCTCTACAACTTTGCCTTTCGAAGCAACTTTCTACCTCTTATAGTTCTAGAGATATGGATCATCCCTCCCAATTCCAGAAGTGGTCATATCCCAGGATTAGGGCATTTTACCCAAAAACCTGAGACACGTTTTCGCTAAAATTTTATTCTCTACAGCTTTGTCTTTGGAAGCAACTTTCTATCTCTTATAGTTCTAGTGATATGGATCATCCCTCCCAGTTCTAGAAGTGGTCATATCCCAGGATTGAAGCATTTTCACCCAAAACCCCAAGACCCCGCTAAAATTTTATTCTCTACAATTTTGCTTTTGGAAGCAAATTTCTACCTCTTATAGTTCTAGAGATATGGATCATCCCTCCCAATTCTAGAAATGGTCATATCCCAGGATGGTGTCATTTTTACCCAAAATCCTGAGACATGTGTTCTTTAATAGTAGATTATGCACCGCTGTCCAGGATGCTCTATTTTGTCGATTTGGAGGTTATTTCCCGAGCCGAAGGCGTGGGAAATAATCCAAATCGTCAAAATAAACCATCCTGGACAGCGGTGCATATGCTATTTTATCTGCTGAGAAAAGATATATCGAGAAAAACAATTTTGCCCTAGGGAGAAAAATGTGAGGTTATCGTTCTAGGCAGATAAAAGTTTATTTTCTACAACTTTGCCTTTGGAAGTAACTTTCTACCTCTTATGGTTCTAGATATATGGGCCATCCCTCCCAATTCTAGAAGTGGTCATATTCCAGGATTGGGGCATTTTTAGCCAAAAATCTGAGACACGTGTTCTCTAAAATTTAGTTCTTTACAACTTTGTTTTTGGAAACAACGTTATACCTCTTGTAGTTCTAGAGATATGGATTATCCCTCCCAATTATAGAAGTAGTTATATCCCAATTTTGAGCCATTTTAACCCAAAATCCTGAAACACGTAAATCCTAAAATTTCATTTTCTACAACTTTGCCTTTGAGAGTAAATCTCCATGTTCCATAGTTGAGGAAATAAACACGAAAAACTGTTTTCGTATATGGCCAAGAAACTCAAGTTCGTCGATTCCATTAGTCCTTGTGCGCCGACTCCCGATTTCCATAAAAATTATTTCCCAATTTTCGGACATCAAATCCTTTCATTTGACACCAACATGAGCAATTTCCGTGCTTTACTTGCTGAGATATTTGCGAAAAAGCTTCACCGACCCTTGAAAAACCATGTTTTCGGTCACTTCTTAGACCGTATCTCCGGAACTGCTAGGCCGATTTTGCTCATCTTCGAACTTGAATCATGGGAGGCATGTACCTTTGAGGGAAAATATGTTTACTGTGATCGGTCGAACCGTTTGGAAAAAAAAGTGGAGACGGACGGACATACATTTTTTTTTGCTGATTCGTCATATTTAGACGATAATAGATGCATCCCCCCAACTCCCACCTCGATCTACCCCATGTTACATTAAAATTTTTTGTAGTAAACGTGTAGGACCTTCGTATTTCGTACAGGTCCAATAATCTGTTCGCTGAGATGGCACCTCAATTTTACTGCATTAGAACAGTAGTAAAGTAATGAAGTAAGAGTGGCCTAACCAAGTTGAAGTTATTTATTTGATGATTGATTGATTACCCCTAAATACAAAAATAATTCTTTAGAACTAAAATAAGCACTTAGGCCATCTTTATTGGGCCCATTGTACTACGTCTTCTGTTTTTTGGTTTATGGCGTTGTTGTGGTTAATGTTGTTGGTGAATCGTGAATTATCTGGTTCTATTGTGTGTTGTTGGTGAGGTGTTGTATTTTTTATGTGTTTCCATCTATCACTGACGCTGTTGCTGCGTTGTTGGTGGGTTCAGCCAGCCGCTGTCTGTGATAAAAGCTAAAACATTAGTCAGTGGAACTCTTCTAAACTCTTATATGGTGGGATAAAAGTCCCCTAAATGTTTCGTCCTCAGGCTTGCCAAAGTCGGGCAATGGCATAGGAAATGCTTCGATGATTCAGGTATGTCGCCACACCTTCTGCAGTTTGGATCATCATTAAGTCCCATCTTGTTGAGATGGTATCCTAATGAGTAGTGCCCTGTCAGCATTTCTATGAATCGCTTGATTCCGCCTTTATTCAGGCTTAGTAGGAATCTGGTGGTCCTTAAGTTGCGGCCCAGCAAAAATTCCTTTGCCTGCATGCAATTGTGCAGCCTTTCCCATCTACGTTGGTGCATTTCTTCAGCTTCTCTTTTGAGCAGCTCTTTAATGGATCCAGCGTAAATACGCAGTGTCGGCTCAGCGTCAATAAGTCGGTAGCTGCTTCCCTGTCTTGCCAATTCGTCGGCTCTCTCGTTCCCTAATACGTCTGAATGACCCGGAATCCAGATCAAGGAGATAAGATTATCTCTTGATAAGGTTTCCAGGCTCTCTCGACTGTCGAGTACCGTTTTCGCTGAAAATTTGCAAGAGGTGACAGCTTTGATCGCCGACTCACTGTCCAAGCAAATAATTATTCTTTTATCTCGCACATGCTTTTCTGTCAGTATGCGCCAACTTTCACTTATGGCTAGAGTTTCTGAATGAAACACACTTGCATAGATTACTAGAGTCTCGGCAGAACTACCTCAAATCCTCTGCCGAATCGGAATACGGCTGCGATCTGGTCACTTGGCATCTCTACCTCCTCGAATTGATTCTTCCGATCCGCTAAGATTCCTGCGTGTCCCTTCTTTCTGCCTGATGCTATCCAATGACCCTGCCTGTACAGTCTCGCTACTGTCGACCTGGCTTCTCTCCTCACAAACAAGTCGATAGGGTCTAAAGACAAAAGCACCTCGAACGCCGCTATTGGAGTCGACGTCATCACCCCAGTGATACTTAGACATGCCAGTCTTTGTACCTGGGTGAGCTTTTTCGCGATCACTTGTACTTCTGCTAGGTGAGACCAGAGCATACTTCCGTAACTCAATATTGGCCTCACTATCGCCACATACATCCAGTATAAAACTGATGGTCTGAGACCCCAACTTTTTCCGAATGCTCTTCGGCAATGCCAGAATACTTTGATCGCCTTACCTATCCTTTCTTCAATGTGTGCTCCTTCCAAGCCAGTCGCTCATCTAAAATCACTACAAGGTATTTCACCTTGTCTGATAAAATCAGTTGAGTTCCGAAGAGCCTTGGGGCCTGAATTACCTTCCGACTTTTGGAAAACTGTACGCGACCGGTTTTATCTGCGTTGACTTATAGCCCGGTTTTCTCGCACCACCTTTCCATCACTCGAAAGGCCGGCCCTTTGCATCAACGGTCCCAAGACTTCTTCGAATCGACCTGACACTAGAAGCGTCAGCAAATCCGTCAAGTGGCCTGCTCCGTTCAAATCAGTCAAAAGGTCATCGACGGTCATGTTCCACAAAATCGGTGGCAAAACACCACCCTGTGGGCAACCTATGTCAACAAAACCTGTCCTGCAAATTCCCAACATATTTATTGCCAGTAGCCTCCCACAGAGCATCGCCATTATCCATCTTATCAGCGTCCTGTCGAGGTTAAATCTTCTCATCGCTCATCTTATAGCCGTAAACGTTACTTTGTTGAAAGTCCCCGCTAAGTCTACAATTGCCGCTAGAGTAAGAGTCCCCTGCGCCATGTGAACAACCTGATGAAGAGCAGTATCTACTGATTTTCCAGATTGGTAAGCGTGCTGATTTCTGTGTAATGGCTTCACCTTCAAAATCACGTCTCTTATGTACCTGTCGCACAACCTCTCCAGCGTCTTCAAAACAAAGGAAGTGAGACTGATTGGTCTATATGAACTTGGCTAGTCATAGGATATACGACCGGGCTTCGGTATAAACATAACTTCAACCTCTCTCCACATTCTGGGGACATAACCGAAAGCTATGGTCTCTTCCCGGCTACTTGTAGGGCTTAAACGAGTTAATAGCCCATTTCAGCCTCCTACTTGTCACCACTTTATCCGCCAGCGACCAGTCAGTCCTATTAGGGGTTCTGACTTCCTGCTTCGCTGGCGCTTCGTTTGAATTTAACCGCTGTTTCGTCATCTCTAGACGATAATAAATGTATCCCCCACCTCCCACCTCGATCTACCCCACCTATTCTAGATAACCATTCTTTTTTTTGTGCAATGCTTTTTGAGTGACGCACAGTAAGTAAAATCGATAAATCGACCTACCAAATTATTATTTAAAACAAAAGAATTCCTTTGTTTTAAAAAATAATTTTGAAAGTGGATTTATCGATTTTACACACTGTGTGACGTCTTTTGTGTATGTACGTTTTTCAGTACGGTCATCGAATCTCGTAACTATCCAATATTTTAAACGAAACACCGAAACTTGGGTGAACTTGTGGTCGCTTTTGAATCCTATTTTTGAGGGGAAAATCCGTTCGTCCAGAGAATCGATTTTTGGTGGACAGCTAGTACGTCGCCACTAAACCGTGATCATATCGAACACCGGTAAGACAATCGACATGTTAAGTGCCTCGTTTGCCTATGAGAAGTAGAAAGAGTATAAAACGGCGAACAAAGAAAAGTATAAAAGTATATAATAAAGCTCAAGAAAAATTCAAGTGCGAATTGTACCAAAGGGCTTGCACAGTGAGGAATACTATCACCCATACTTTGGTGCATGGTAATCGACTCGCTACTAGTCAAGCTAAACGTTTCGGGCTTTTTCACCTAAAGGTACTCGGACGACGTAGCCACATTGTTATCAGGCGCTTACATACCCACATTGAGGGACCTTATGTAAAGAGCACTGAAAATTGTGGAAAGTTGGTGCAAGTCCAACAAGTTATTCGTAAACCCAATAAGACAAAAATATTACTATTTAGCAGGAAAAGTCCAGAGGAAAATTCGGTGGTAAGAGTCTTCAATCGCTTTGAAACCGAGATAGCACCGGTCGCGTCGGTAAAATACCTGGAGGTGACGCGGGTGGTATATATACAGGAGAAACTCACCAAAGCAATAAGGATCTTCTGGCTATGCAGGAAAGCGTTTGGTAGAAATTAGCGTCTTTCGCCGCACGCCTGTATATGGAGATAATAAGACCGATTCGGATGCATAGTCCGGTAGTCAAGAGTGGGGGTCAAAAGAGAGACTAGATAAACTGCAAAGACTAGAAGACTAGAACGCTTGCATTGGAAACACTGCTAGATCTACCGCCACTAGATCCCCTCATAAAGGCAGCCGATTTTAATGTTTCGTTTAACCTAGATGTGAGTGTGTGCTGAAAAGCGACAGCGAGCGTGTGCTGAAAAGCTACAGTGAGCGTGTGCTGAAAAGCGACAATGGCGAAAGGGCACACCACTATTAGAAAAATGACTGTAATGGAGGGACTGCTGATGCCTATTGATCAGATGAAGCCAGAACTAATGCTAGTTCAGGTAACAGCACTATTTGCTTGTCTGACGGGTCGAGAAGAGACGGCCTAGCGGGAGCGGGCTACTACTGCGAAAACCTATAGATCAGGGCCAGCCAGCATTTGGCGACTCGCGCGACTGTACATCAGACAGAGATTTTCACTGTCTCACAGTTATGTATGTATGTATGTATATTTATTAATGTACACAAGGCTAACCGCCTTATAATCACTGTACAATATAGATTTTAAATAACTTCCTTAATTAATAACAAAGCTGTTGGCAAATTTATAAATTACAAGAAAAATAATATGGTAAATACAACAATACAACAATAGATGTCTTTCTTAATTATCTTAGAAATTTAGCATATTGCATAACCAAAGTTAATCTTCATTCTTTTTTCATTAACTATAATTTTAAATAAACGGCTAGATAAATGTTCAAAACATGCTTCCGTGAATGTGGCGAGTGTGGGTTTCTTTTTTATTATAGTTGGAAGAGAGTTCCAGACCGAAATGGCATGAGCGAAGAAAGACCGATGGAATGGTTCTGTGTGACAAACAGGGATAACATAATTGTATGTGCGCGTTGACTTGGCTGGATTTAGGAGTTCAAAAAGGTAGTTAGGGGTTTTACCTAAGATCAACCCATAAAGGAACTTACATTCATTAAACTTCCTATAATCTGATAGAGTGCATCCCAAAACAGTCTTCGCATATCGTGACACACTTTCGTTCCTCTTAACCGAAAACACAAACCTGGTGCAATCATTAAACACCACTTGCAACATTTGCGCGCTAGCAGCATCAAGGACGGGCATGGTAACATCACCATATGTAAAATGAGGGATGAGACATGATCTGACCAACTTCATCCTAGCCTGCCATGGGAGTGAAGTCCTGGCATTGTTAAGCGCCCATAGCCCACGATACACTTTATTCCTTATTTCACAACAATGGTCTTCCCAGGTCAAAAA
>CM055403.1:137918956-137948396 GCA_029228625.1 Pseudolycoriella hygida | reverse complement strand
AATACGGGGAACTTTGCATACGGTGAACGTGGAACAGGGGGAAAGTGGAATACGAGGGACCTAGAATACGGGGAAAGTTGAATACGGTGAACGTGGAATACGGTGAACGTGGAATACGGGGGAAGTGTAATACGGTGGAAGTGGAAAACGGTGAACGTAGAATACGGGGGAAGTGGAATACGGTGGAAGTGGAAAACGGGGGAGTGGAATACGAGGATTCTATTCGGGGGAACTTGGAATACGGGGAATGTGGAATACGGGGGAAGTGGAATACTGGGAACTTGGAATATGGTGCACATCGAATACGATGAACGTTGAATACGGGGGAAGTGTAATACGGGGAACGTAGAATACGGGGAAAGTTGATTACGGGGAAAATTAACTTGGAACTGGATTGTTTGCTTATTTGTATATTTAGGTACGTTCGAGTCACTTTGCCACATCTATTCTGATACGTAAGGGCTTATATTTTTATTTTATTTTAATTTGTAAACCGAACGTGTAATTGCAATTGGTATGTAAACGATTTGACATTGCTACAATAAACGTGGGATCCATAGGGTGTACAAAAGATAGAAGATCCAGGGGCGAGGGGCTAGTCACCCGCGGAATGGGAGAGTAGGTGGGAAGCGTGTGCTCTATATACTTCGAATTGCTAGACCAGTCCTATGGGGTCTTATGCTTTTACCACGAAGTTTGTAATCACCCCAATTTCGTCCCGGGCAGTAAATTATCCGATAGCGTAGTGGTTAACACGTCTGCTTGCTACTACGAGATTGAGTTGCCAGTGCGTTGGTTCGAAACTCAACCGCAGAGGGATTTGTACCGATTGTTAGATTTGTAAACAAAACAAAGCAGATTTAATCGTTCAAGTCAAGTGAAGTTGAGTGTAGTGCCATTGTACGGCTTACCGGAAAAGGCATTGTTGGGAGAACCGGTATTCTACTCCTACTAGTTTCGCTCCTCGTTACATCTCATAGATGGCACTGGGTTTGTCGTACAGCTTACCACTGACACAGTAAAACTTTCCAGTAATGAAAGGATCTCAAAAAATAGAACCACAAACAGCGAAACTAGTAAATAATGATCTAGCCTCTAACCCTTCATGGGTTGTAGGGCAGATTATTATTATTATTATTATTAGTAAATTATCCATCGCGCATAGAACAAAAGTGTACAAGTCCATTATTGCGTCACATTTCGAGTATTGCGCATCAATTTTGTCGCATTTCAATGTTACAGAATTCGAAGCATTGCAAAAACTGCAGAACCATGCAAGCAACGAATAATATAAAGGACGAGATGATTCCTAAGTACTTAACGGACAAGATAACATACGTGGGAGACGTTAACCGATACGATGTACGCAAGACAATGGATTTCAGACCAAACAAGGAAGGTGATGTATTGAGAATGTTTAATGGATTAACGAAGGAATTAAAATGAGAATTGAGTGTGGATAAATTTAAGAGATTATTGAGTGAATACATAAAGAAAAAGTAAATAATTAAATTAAGTATAAAAACAGTAAGTTAAAAAGACTATAATTTGAAGAAAGAAAGAAGTTGATTAAAGATACATACATATACATACAAAACCAACAAACATCTCACAAGGTTCTAGAAGATCCTAGAATTCTGTTTTCCCAATTGCTTCCATGTCAGTCCCAAACCGAAAACTCACAAAGTAGGCTGCCAAACATGAGCCCAAAGAAAAAAAAAATTCGCTCCGAAACTTGAATGCACTTACATAATCCCATCAATTTTGTTGACACACGTCATGACGTGTAGGCTAATCCGTTATATTCATGCTCAAAAATCTATATCTCGTGATATATTCATAATTTAAATGTAAGAATTCTTAAAACGTGATTTAAGAATGTTCAAAAATGTCGGGAAAAATATTTGTGCATGTAGGCCGCAGATTAATAGTCGTAAGGTTGTTAGACAAAGTTACAGGTTTGATTTCTCCCCATACATAACCTCAAAAAAATATATTTTCCATATTTTCGTCAGAAACTTGTCGAAATCAGTTGCAAACGTTAAAGTAATTCATAATAAGTCGAAACGACCCTAGTCCGACGAAAAAAAGATGAATTTCTTGGTTGGTTCTTTGATTTTGATACTGACAGTCTTTGGGTCTCAGAGCGCTGAACAACAATTCGCTTCAAAACCACTGGGAAATTCATCCCTTTTTCGTCGGATTAGGCTCGTTTCGACTTATTATGAATTACTGTAACGTTTACAACTGATTTCGACAAGATTCTGACGAAAATATGGAAAATCTATTTTTTTGAGGTTATGTATGGGGAGAAATCAAACCTGTCACTTTGTCTAACAACTATACGACTATTAATCTGCGGCCTTCATGCACAAATATTTTTCCCGACATTTTTGAACATTCTCAAATCACGTTTTAAGAATTCCTACATTTAAATTGTGAATATTTCACGAGATATAGATTTTTGAACATGAATATAACGGATTCGCCTACTATGCGTCATATCGGTGATCTAAAGCTGTTACTGAGAAATTATAAAACCAACGATCACGACAGATCATTCATTCATCCATCGTTACGCTCCAGGGTATCATGTTCATTTATGAAGCACGTCCAACAGCGAAACAAATAGAAACTTTTTTTAAATTTTAGATTGACTTGGACTTCAACATTGATTTCACAAATGTTTCTATAATTTTGAAGAGGAATACATTAAGAGCGATGTTTAGGTTACGACTAGCTTGAAAATTTTAAACGCCGCCAAGGAGATAAATATTTACAAACCATTAAATCTTAGCACTGGTGTGAATAAATACATGCCATCAAATGTCCACTTTTTATCGTGAAATTTTATCGTGACATCATCATCCAATTTAACCGCGCTCCTAATTTGTAAATATTTTGATAATCCCAATCTTATTGAGGTAACAAAGGTTACACTGATTGTGTAATTAATTCCTGATTGAATCAAAACTGGTTTTAGCAATTCAATTTCAAATAAAGTATCAGTCGTCCCTGTAGTGTTTCTTGTTAGTTGTTCCAGGATTTTTGCGGGCGTGTCATGGGGTCCATTTACTTCTGCTATTACTATTGACATTTTTGAAATATCATTGGGTATTTTACTGCGTACTTCATGAAAATTTACGACCTCAATGTCGAATTCACCAAGCAAAAGCGGTTCGTTTGATGAAAACATCGTTTGCATGTGACTATTACCGTTGAAATTAGTACATTTCTTTCCAAGTTTTGCAGCCCGATTACACACAATTACAGCATTCTTATTCCAACGACTTTGACGTGGCTCTGTGCTGAAATTTGTTGCTTCGAATGAGACCCGAAAGAAGTACCTCTGTAATTTCTCTATAGTCATCTGCAGGGATTAGACAGCCATATCTTCGACTTAGATTTGCAAAATCTCTAGGATGCATTGCAGCGAAACGAATCTTGTAAAGCAAGTCACCAAAATGTTGTGCAAACGCTTCCTTTGTGAGTTCTTCCAACCCACTGGCAGCTTTGGTCCATGCAATGTAGGCTTCAAATATATCGGCCTCTGTGCACGATAGCAACTTCAAATTTAGAATGTGGCTGAGCACAAATTTTTTGCATTCCAGGAAACTGTTTGAACGAAAGAAAGTCTGAGTATTCGGTTGAATTCTCGCTTCACAGATACGTTTCAATTTTCTCCGTTCGAAGATAATAGCGAGTTCATAGACATCAGTGATATTATCATTGCACATTATTCTTCTCAAAAATGACTCACATTTCTCCAAACCGTGGATGACATTGTATTTGTTGCACATGTTCGTCACATCGCTTATGTTTTCCACAGTCAATTTGACGTTGCAATCGTAAAAGAATCGCAAAAACATTTTAAATATATCAACCGATGCATCAACTATATGAACATCCCCTTTCTCCGACATATTACCAAAGAACATTACATCAAATACATCACTTTTAGATGCCAATTTACTCTTGTGGGCAGGGATTCGTGTGGGTTTGCCATTGCCCTTGGAATCAAAGATAAAATACACGTCAGCGGACTTTTTGTCAAGCCAACGTTCTTCCGTGTGGATGCATTTGCTGATTGGTTCGTCCTCATCCGCGACAGATTTTCGTTTCTGCGACATTTTTTTATTGAAAGCACTACCTATTACCTTAACTGGTGAACGACGCGACGTTTTAATTTCTGTAGATGATTGATGAGTGGAAAACAGTTAGTAAACCACTGCGGCATGGTGTGCAGTGAGCAGCTGAGTTTATTATTGATTATATATGGAGTTTACACGATTCCATATTAGTTTGGCTTTCATACAGTTAATGTGTCACTCAAATGCATTGCAATTAACGTTCTGTCTGACAAAACTTTCGTGGATTTTGAGTTCTTCTCAGGATTTTATTAATCTTCAACAAAAATAAAAGCTTGACTATGGATCCTGCCAGACGTCTTTACCACGGATTTAAATCCGACACAATTACATCGCTGCAGGGTGGACGAGAAATCGTGAGCATCACCAATGGAAATGGTAGATGGTGGCATGCATCAAGCTCACCCTTCTGTGGATGGCGCATTCGGAAAAGATTTAAAAGTAAAGTCTACGACCTGACCTTAACCTGAAGTCATATGACCTGAAAAGTTCAGGTCATGTCAGGTTTTTCTTTCAAATGACCTGAACCCGACCTGATATATCGATGACCTGATCTGATCTGATGACCTGGCTTGAAAAAATTCTAAAGGTAATCATTCTGAATGTTCGACCAAAGAATATGCAAGTAGAGATTTCAAATCGATTAAGTGAATTCCTTCATCAGACAAATTTGGATCAGTCGCCGCCGGGTCGATCAACAATGAAGAAATTTATAATTTGATCATTTATCTCTTTTATCTCTTTTCTATTTTTCTCTTTTTTAGATGTTTTGCTATTGTTATAACAATGACAAAACAGCTGAATGTGATAAAATGTGTGAATGTGTAGTAGAGTGGGTCGATTTAAAAAACGACTTGCGAGATTCTATGGGTCATTTTAAGAAGCTTGGCCCATGGATCCAAGCTCTGTCTTGAATTGTGATCCTCCGGATTTTTACGGATAGGTGCTGGGAAAGGGTTGATTTCAGCTAATTAGATTTGACCCATCAAGTGCCATCAAGTGGCTTTTTCCAGAAATTTTGCGGTAAGAAGTGTTCAGAATACTTATGAGATTCTGAAAATATGTTGGGTCAGGCTGTCCTCCACTATTGGGGTGCAGGACAGGGTCAAAGATTCAGAAATTAGGCAAAAATCATCATTTTAGGGTCAAAAATGGGACTGTGGTCACCAAAAGTTAGCCTTACACTTCTACGCAGACGCTCTCAGGTACCTCAAAAATAAGCCTTAAGTTGAAAAAATACCCGCCCTTCGCCTGCATAATTATTTTATGCCCACAGAGCCAGTCGTGAGCAGGTGAGTCATATTCTACAGAATGCGCGCCTAAGCATGTACTATCCGAATGCATCGACCATTTTGTTCCACTGTATATACGACACGTCGCGATATAAGTTCTGGAGCCACCCATCAAATATGGGTTTTCGGAGGGCAAAAAGGGCAAAGGGTCGCCCCAAAAGTGGAGGACAGCCTCACCCAACATATTTCCAGAATTCCAGTATTTTGAACACTCCTCACCTCAACATTTCTGGAAAAAACCACTTGATGGCGTTCTGAATGAGTCAAAATGGGAATTGTTGAAATCAACCCATTTCCAGCACCTATCCTAGAGATGACCGGGTTGGCCGAAACTTCGAAAAACCCGACCCGAACCCTAACCCGAATTGTTTTTTTCGGGTTCATGGGTTTCGGGTTTCGAAAATTTTAATCGGTCCGGGTTTGCTCCGGGCCTGGTTTGGAAACAGTTCGGGTTTCGGGTTTCGAAAAATTTTATCGGGTCGGGTTCGGTCCGGGTCGGGTTGTTGTATTATTTTATTGGGTCACTATCCTTTATTGACCTTTTATATTTTACAAAACTCGTCTAAATTTTATCATCTTTACACGAATTTTGTTTTAGTCTAAGGTCCGTGAAGAATGCAGACGTCGGGCCTTGAAATAATTTTTGTTTCGAAGTAATTTGAGTTGTGAGTTTCGATACCGGCATTTTGAAGTACTATCCGAATACTAATAATTAGCCCTAAAACGTTTCCCTTCAAGATGTCTACGTTCAAGAAAACATTGATGCCTATGCCATAATTCATGAAACAACGCCTAAAATGAGTTTTTCCAGGAGAGGCAGAGGAAGATCGCATTTAAAAAAAAAGTTCTTCTACGAAACATTTCTGGCACCATTACACGGCATTTGTAGGGTCAGGCGTTTCGAAAAAAAATAAAAGTTCAAATTCGACCCACCCTAATATGAATACCTCACTCAAGTGCATTTACGAAGTCGCTAAGAAAGACTAATTCTTTGCCAAACCAGATGAGACTAGATATGAAAGTAGTGATGTGGTAGAAATGCCAGATGATATAATTTATGACCCATTCTCTCTTTCAAACACTGAGACAATACCGTTAGCTTCATTTAGCCAAGAGCAAGTTCAGCAAGTTCTTTAAAAAACGTTCAACTCAAACAAATTTAATGGAATATGTTTCTACCGTCGTTCAATCCATAGTTGACGGAGGTCAAGTAGACACAGTTTATACTGATTTTTCAAAAGCCTTTGATAAGGTTGACCACTTTGTCCTAGTTGAAAAATTGAAAGCGCTTGGTTTCTCAAATAGTCTTTTGAATTGGTTTAAGTCTTATTTAAATGACCGCTCTCAATTTGTTGTAATTGGTGCCACCAAATCGAGCCGCATTGTTCCAACCTCTGGTGTACCGCAAGGCTCGATTCTAGGACCATTGCTATTCGTTCTTTTTATAAATCTTTTGTCAATACTGTCATCAAGCTCTGGGTTCGCAGACGACCTGAAAATCTTTCGTAAAATCAATACAATGTATGACTGTGAACTACTGCAGCAAGATCTGATGAAAATTGTTGACTGGTGTAAGGTCCACAAAATGATGTGATACTTGATGACAAACTATCATTCATTCAACATGTTGATGAAATAACCAGAAAGGCGTAAGGGAAGTATTTTAGAAATCAAAAGAGCATGATTTTACTGTTCAACTCACTGGTGAGAAATCGTCTTGAATATTGCTCATCAGTTTGGAGTCCTTACTACATCAATGCGATTGATCAAATTGAAAGAGCTCAAAAAAAATTTACTAGATTATTTTATTATAAATTTAATTTAGGAAATCCTCGTCCTGAATATCGTGACCGTTTAAAACATCTGAAAATGCACACTCTAAACTGTTTAAACTGATCCATAATCACGTTGATTCATCGCTAAAGAATTCTCTTAGTTATAGAGAACCTCAAAGACTTACAAGGCTCAACGCGGTATTCTACCTTCCAAAGATGTCTACAAATTATGAACACAACTCACCAATCTATCGACTTCAGAGAAACCACGATACCTTCTTCTCCAGTATAAATTTACATGAGGGAAAATTGTATAAGTTTTAAAGAAACATTCGGCAGTTCTTTGATTTTTGATGATTCTTTTTTGAATGATGTTGCAGAAAACTTTATCACTAATGGTTTTTATTTTTTATAATTATAATTTTGTAAACAAATTGTAATTTAAACAGGAAATTATATAAGACTGATTTATTATTGGGCTTCGGCCTGTTAATTGGTCTATAAATGAAATAAATAAAAATAAAGTCTAGAATGACCAAAAATATCAAAAACCCACATTGAAGTTGAAAAGTGCTAGAGAAATCCACAAGAATTCCATAAATCTAGGAATCTCCATTGGATGACTTCAGTCATGTCGAGAAAAACCGAAAAATATCAAAAAACCTGATGGAAGTTGAAAAGTGCTGTAGAAACACTCCCAATTCTAGAAGTGGCCATATTCCAGGGATTAGGCCATATTTCCCAAAACCCTGAAACACGCGTTCGCTTAAATTTAATTCTCTACATGTATGTAACTCTCATAGTTCTGGAGATCTGGATGATCTTGCCACAAATTTCCATAAAAAAACAAAATTCTGGAAGTGGCCATGTACCAGGATTGGGCCATATTTGCCCAAAACCCTGAAACACGCGTTCTCTTAAATTTAATTCTCTACAACTTTGCCTTTGACAGTAAATCTCCATATTGCATAGTTAAGGAAATATAGACGAAAAACTGTTTTCGTATATGGCCAAGAATCTCAATTTCGTCCATTCCATTGGTCCCAGTGCCCAGACTCCTCACCCGATTCCCACAGAAAAATTTTCCCAGTTTTGCGTCATCAAATGACATTGAAATTTGACACTAAAATTTCCGTGCTATACTTGCTGAGATATTTGCGAAAAAGTTTCATCGACCCTCGAAAATTTCATGTCCGACCTCCACTTCTTCGATCATATCTCCGGAACTACTTGGCCCATTTTGCTCATCTTTAAACTTCGAATCATGGGAGGTATGTACCTTTCATGAAAAAAAAAAGGATAGGCTGATCGGTTGAGCCGTTTGGAAAAAAAGTGGAGACAGGCGAACACTTTTTTTATTACTGATTCGTCATCTCTAGACGATAATAGATGCACCCCCTCCCACCTCGATCTACCCTATGTTACAATAAAATTGTTTGTAGTAAACGTATAGGACCTTTGTACTTCGTATTAGTCCAAAAAGACACTTCGATCTAGAATTTTCATAGAATCCGGGAAAAATATTTTCCGGGGGGTACGTCGCATGGGGGTGAAGTCAAAAAGTCAAATAATGATGCGTAATGTTTCATGTCATTATATGACTTCGTTGATATTACCGCTAATAATACTAAAATCGAAGTGGGCGAGAAAGGCACTATAAATCAAAATACTTTCTTTGCCGCAAAATTACTCCATTTCCCCCGCATACCACTTCCCCCGCATACCACTTCCCTCGCATACCACTTCCCCCGTATTCCACTTCCTCCGTGGAACGTATGCAACGTTCCCCGCATTATACTTCCCCCGTATTCCACTTCCCCCATATTCTACTGCCCCCGTATTCCAATTCCCCCGTATTCCACTTCCTCCGTATTCAACGTTCACCGTTTTCCACTTCAAACGTATTCAACTTCCCCCGTTTTCCACGTTCACCGTATGCAACGTTCACCGTAGTCAACTTTCCCCGTATTCCAAGTTCCCCGTATTCCACTTCCCCGTGTTCCACGTTCATCGTATGCAACGTTCCCCGTATTCAACTTTCCCCGTATTACAAGTTCCCCGCATTCTATTTTCCCGTATTCCACTCCCCCGCATTCTACTTTCCCCGTATTCCACTTCCCCCGTATTCCACTTCCCCCGTATTCCACTTCCCCCGTATTCCACTTCCCCCGTATTCCACTTCCCCCGTATTCCACTGCCCCGTATTCCACTTCCTCCGTATTCAACGTTCACCGTTTTCCACTTCGAACGTATTCAACTTCCCCCGTATTCCAAATTCCCCGTATTCCACTTCCCCCGTGTTCCATGATCATCGTATGCAACGTTCCCCGTATTCAACTTTCCCCGTATTCCAAGTTCCCCGTATTCCACTTTCACTGTATTCCACGTTCACCGTATGCAACGTTCACCGTATTCAACGTTCCCCGTGTTTCAAGTTCCCCGTATTCAGCGTTGCACTTGCTACGTGTTCTACTCTGACACTTCCCCGATCAAATCTCTAACACAACATCTTGACTGACTTATTTCAATTTTGACCCGTTTTTTACGCATAACTCCCTTATTTCAGAACAATATCTCACCTCGGAACATGTTTTCTCGACGTTTTCCACCATACCCGACAACATAACAAATATTAATTTATCAGTAATTCTCGGGCAGCGGAGCAAATTTTTGTCCATTTTTGCCTCCTTTGATCGACCCTGGGAACCGAACCGCTCAACCGATTTCCTTCAACCCAATTCCGCTACCTTCACACTACCTTTCATTTGACACCTCACTGGCCTCATTCCGGCAACTACCGGTCGAGATATTTGTTAATAAGTGCTCCAGCTCTGGACAAAATTGCTGAAAAATGGCCTATATCTCGGAAGTGGGAAACTTTTCCACCCAAGATGGTTCAGCAGTTTCGTTGCCCTAAGCCTCCACTATCGATTGGCTCTCAAAAATTATCTCTACTTTGTCCAACAACAAAAGTTCCCTAACAACAAAGTGAGGAAATCCCAAAATTTTAATAATTTTCGCTACCTAGCTCCTCCGCACGAAGTCGGATTAAAAAATTTTCTTCCACAAAGTTGTAGACCATCAAAAACTCTAAGACTTTGCTTCCGCGACCAAATCTCTAAAACTACATCTTGACTGACTTTTGGCCGATTTTCAATTTTCACCCTTTCTTGACCCATAACTCCCTTATTTCAGAACAATATCTAACCCCGGAACATGTTTTCTCGGCGTTTTGCACCATACCCGACAACATATCAAAAAGTTTTTTTTTCTTCGCCAGTGTAAACGCAATTAAACGCAAAAATAACGGGATCGTGACAGACAGACTTATAAATAGACGAATAGACACATAAATAGACACATAAACAGACGGACATTAGAGGTTTATAATTAGTAATTTGTACATAAATATATTGTCTTATATCTCATCTATTCAGTGGAACTGTTCTGAATGCTAAATCAGATATACAGCTCTGTCTGCGTCATACTTAACTTAGGCTGAAAATAGTTCCGCAATTTTCCTTTTTATTAGTGTTCCTCAGAAAGTTCAATACATATTTTTTACTTAAATTTTTTTACCCTTAATCCATCTGTATGACATTAGAGAATTCCAAATTGACTGTAGTTTCCTCTTCCAAATGGGTACACTTCATTGGTCGTTAGGTAGTATGTGCCTCTAGCACTGCAATAGAACACATTTCTATATAATTTTTCGTGAAACAAAATGACAAAGCTGTTGCATACTCCTTTGGGACAATGTCTCCCATGAAAACAGTTTCCACTGAGTTCGCACACTTGTTTGGTGTGTCGCTCAAAATATCTTTGAATGTACACTTGACTGCCACAAAAGAATTCGGAAGTAGAATTGACTCTGCGAAATATAGTGGCGCTCGAAAGTGGCTACACGAAACTATAAGATTCAAGTCGTAAGTTAGGTAGGTACACAGTGAGGAGCGAAAAGCAAAAATTTACAAAGCGTCAACAAATCGTCCTTACGGCATCCGGGCTGATGAAAGATTCCAGAATTTGGATAAAAATCTACGTGTCCTCTAATAAGCAAGTCTTTGCATTATAAACATTAAAGTTTTATTGCTTTACCTTGTCCAAATCTCGCCCAAAGAGTACCCACCAGTGTGAATTATGTCGACGAATTGTCCATCTGATTGCTTAATAGCGTCAATTGATAGATTTGTGAACAGAGGTGCGGCAGGGTCGAGGCCAGTTATTCTGTACAAAAATCAGCGGAAAGTTACAAGTTGGAAGTTACATTATGAACGAATGGTCTAAGTAGCAAACAAAAAATCCGTTAGTTTGTCATTTCCACTATTAATTAGGGAACGTCTAAACCGCTTTTACCCCGAAACTTAAAGTTATGTTTATGTAGTGGATTAAAAACTGGAAAAAGGAAAAAAAATTACCACAAAACTCACTACATAAAAAACGGTTCACTTTTGAGCCATGTCGTAGAACGATTATTTGCTAAGATTTAGATTCTAAATGAAATAAAAATATATCAAAAAACATAACCAAAGACCCATACGTATCAGAATAGATGTGACAAACAGAATAGATGTGGCAAAGTGACTCGACCTAAATATATAAATAAGCAAACAATCCAACGTTTTCTGTTCTTTTATAACTATAAGAATTTCAAAGATCCATAGAAATTACCCAAGGTAATGTCAAAGGCCCTACAGAAGTACGTCTCAGACCAATCAAGTCTAGAAAAGCTTATATCCAAGGACTAAGTCGTTTTTCCCTAAAACCCAGAAACACGTATTATCTAAAATTTTTTTGTCTACAACTTTGTCCTTGGAAGCAACTTTCTACCTCTCATAGTTTTGGAGATCTGAGTCATCCTGCCCAATTATGGAAGTGGTCATATACCAGGATTGGGCCATATTTCCCCAAAACCCTGAAACACGTGTTCGCTTAAATTTAATTCTCTATATTTTCGCCTTTGAAACCAACTTTCCATCTCTCATAGTTCTGGAGATTCGGGTCATCCTGCCCAATTATGGAAGAGGCCATATACCAGCATTGGGCCATATTTCCCCAAAACCCTGGTCCCAGTGCCCAGACCCCTGTACCGATTCCCACAATAAATTTTTCCCAGTTTTGTGACATCAAATGCTTCCATTTGACACCAAAATGACGTCCGTCTTCCAACTTCCGTCGTCTTCATCTTCAAACTTGAATCATGGGAGGCATGTACCTTTCAGGGGAAAAAAAGTTTAGGCTGATCGGTTACCCCATGTTACAATAAAATTGTTTGTAGTAAATGTATAGGACCTTTGTACTTCGTACGGGTCCAATTAGGCTTTTCTGCTCTTGTGAGGAAGGGGCAGCAGTTGCATTGCGCATAATCTTTCTTTTGTATTTCGCCCAGGCCCGGACTGGCCATATGGCCAGGGTGGCAAACCACACTCGCGCCTTTTGCCTTTTTTGCGCCTTTTCGAAAAAAAATACTAAATCGTCACTATCGAAAGTCGATATAAGGTCGATAGCGCTTTTGTCAGACGCCTTTGTTGTGCTTTGCGTTCATCGTAAGTACAGTGATGCGCTTTTTTGTTGAAAAAAGTCTCCATCAAGTAGTTTAGAATTTACAGAGTTTTGAACGTACGTCGATGCACGTCCTCTCATTTTTAGTGTATTAATTCATAATTCACTATCTGTATACAAGATAACAGTGACAGCGTACAGTGCTGTCTCTGATAAACAACTACTAATGTGTTAATTCGAGATTTGGGCGTGTTGATGGATGAGGGTCTGACTTTCTCAAAGCATGTCCAAAATATCATTGCAAAAGCATATTCTATGTTAGGATTTATGAAGGATTTTCGAAGCGTACAAGCTCTTAAGAGTATGCATTTTGCCCATGTTAGTTCCTACCTCGAATATGCTTCTGTTGTTTGGCATCCATATCACGATACGTATATCGATAAGATTGAGTCAATTCAAAAAAATTTCTTAATTTATGCGTTGAGGAGATCTGTGCAACGAGACGAAGACTGCAGGCTTCCGCCTTATGTTGACAGGTGTAAATCAATTGGGCTAGAGGTTTAAGCAGGGCGTCGTGTTAACGCGTGTGCCTTTTTCGCGTTTGACTTGTTCACGAAGCGACCCGATGCTCCCGCACTGCTGTCTAAAGTAAATCTTAAAAAAGAGCTACCCAAGCTTCTAGGGTTAAACAAAAAAATTTCGGCTGCGGCCCACTTTTTCTTTGTTCTACATCGAATTTAAATTTTCAATAAAGTTCGTTTAACCAATATTAATTAAACTGAGGCTAGTCACTGTTCAATTTTTTTATAATGAAGAAATTTACAACAAATTTCGCTCGCTCCGCTCGTGACAATGACCTTACGTAATGGTCGCATTCTCATCGAAAATTTGTGCTAATGCGAACTCAATTTCAGCAGGCTAGGGCACAAATGTCAAAATTATCTTGCATCCCTTTTTTTCATTAGATTCAAGACGTCTGTGCAAATAGTGGGTATCCGCGGTATTGAGGATACTGGGCAGTTTTTTTAGAAAAAACATGGATACCTGGGAAATCGACTCGAGTTGGAAGAAAAAAAAGAAAAATTGGGCAGTCACTTGAAATTTGGCAATGAGTTGAAATTATGAAACAAATTAAGATTAGGCAGTGACTTGAAAGTGGGCAATGAGTTGAAATTGGTCAGTGACTTGAAATTAGAAAATGAGTGAAAATTGGGCAGTGACTTGAAATTAGAAAATGAGTCAAAATTGGGCAGTGACTTGAAAGTGGGCAATGAGTTGAAATTGGGCAGTGACTTGAAATTAGAAAATGAGTCGAAATTGGGCAGTGACTTGAAAGTGGGCAATGAGTTGAAATTGGGCAGTGACTTGAAAGTGGGCAATGAGTTGAAATTGGGCAGTGACTTGAAATTAGAAAATGAGTGAAAATTGGGCAGTGACTTGAAATTAGAAAATGAGTGAAAATTGGGCAGTGACTTGAAATTAGAAAATGAGTCAAAATTGGGCAGGGACTTGAAATTGGAAAATGAGTCAAAATTGGGCAGTGACTTGAAAGTGGGCAATGAGTCAAAATTGGGCAGTGACTTGAAAGTGGGCAGTGATTTGTAAACTCTCGGTTGATATTTCGGCAAAAGTTATTACAAAAAAAATCTCGCTCGCTCCGCTCGCGATTCATACAATTACTTTCATTTATTTTTGTAGATTTATACAATATCCACATATCTCTCAGAATTCCATTGTTTTTTTTTCTGGGCAGTTGTCTCGAATTTAGCGGATACCGGCTAATATTGGGCAGTTGAATTTGGATACTGGGCAGAAAACATAATTTGCACACGCGTTCAAGAATTACGAAAAATGGGATGCAAAATAATTTTGACATTTGTGGCTTAGCCTGCTTTTGTAAAACTTCGTAAAACTTAGTACAGGTAGTGAATATAAGTTTTTACTTTTTAATAGATCTTGTTGTTCAAATGAGCGCTTTTTGAGTGATCGCACATCTGCACCTTTTGATAGCCAGTTCGGTCCTGATTTCTCTCCACTCTACTCCGAACCAGATAATAGTCGCCAGCTTGCTACTTAGAGATCAAAGTATAATATTGCTGCCTTGGCAGACGAAAAAAGTTCTTCGGGAAATGCAAAATGGTTGATAGTTTGTTTATTGGGAGTCTAAACGTTAATGGTTTATTTGGCTGAGAACTACGGTATAGGCATATTGTCGTTGAGTGACGTTAGGACGGAAGAACACGTGGGTGGCTATAAGGTGTTTTTTTCCGGGGTTCAGTCTGGTAGGGCGAAGTGGAGAGTTGGAGTACTGCATGTTGTTGCAATCAGCGAGACGTGGCTCAATTTGGACAATTGCTCAAACTTTCAACTGCCAGGCTATACAGTTTACCACAACGTTCGCCCAAGTGATGGCGGCGGAATTTCAATTTTCGTACATGATTCCTTGTGTGAAAAGGCACCGTTAGCGTTAGTAGACAAAACAACAACTGAACTTCATCATTTTCTGGTAGTCAAAATTGACTCCATCAATGCTACTGTCGCTGTGCCATACAACCGGCCAGGCGGATCATCATCTGCAACTCTTCTGTCTAGAACATCCCGATTGTTTGGTTATGGGTGACTTCAACATGAACCAACTTAACTTGAAGAATCACGAAACTGTAACGGACGCATTGGAATCAAGCGGTTTCGGTCTGCTTAACTCGATTGTACCAGAAGCTGCGACTAGGCTGGAGTCAAGTTCTATTTTAGATCTGGTCGCCACAAATATGTTGAGCCATGAATACAAAATGTCAATAGTGCATAACGACATTTCAGATCACGCTATCGTGTACACTTCGATGGGTGGAAGAAAAATCAGTTCTACAGCAAGTAAAACTGTTAAAACGAAATTAAACATGGGCGCTGCCATAGATATCGTTACGACTCTAGCTGAGAACAGTCAATGCGAATACAATGGAAATGACCTTAATATAGCGTTAGAATCGATCGTTAAAAACTGTACTTCTACAATCAACATCAAATCTGACCATCGTATTAAGAAAAGACACATAAATAGAGAGCTCATTTTGGCGGTGAGAGATCGCACTCGACTATACAGCCTGAAAAACCTTTACCCTGACAACGACGTCATTAAGATGCAGTTTCAGCAAATAGTTCAGTTCAGCAAGTCCCAAAACCACGAACTTCGAGCTGCCTTTGAGTCTGAAAGAATCACTGAGGTTGGTGGTGACGATCGAAAGACATGGAGGATTTATAAAGAAATCGTTTTCAACCGCTACAAAGTAGATCAGGTAACGCCGATCATGATTAATGGTAACACAGTTTCAGATTCCGCCCAGTCTTCCAATGCCATCAATGAACACTTTTGTGCTGCGGGTGAACGTCTGGCTACAGATATAATTGCAATTCATGGATATCAGGTTGATGACATCGCAAATCTGTACCCTGAACATGCTGACAATAATTGGTCATTTAAGGAGGTAGATTCCGGAGATGTAATTGACGCAATCGACAGCCTACCAACGAAAAAATCAACTGGAGTAGATGGAGTTCCAATTAACCTTCTGAAAACAACTTCCCTCATCTTAGCCCTGCTCATAGCTATTTGCATTAATATTGCCATTCAATCAACAGTCTTCCCAGCAAAGCTGCTAAAAGGACGCCTCAAATTGATTCACAAAAGTGGCTCGTTCGACATAGAGAACTTTAGAAGCTTAACGCTGCTCCCTTCTTTATCCAAAGTTTTTGAATTTTTGTTAGCTATGCAACTCATGACATACTTCGATAGTCTGAATTTCTTCAAGGGCAACCAATTCGGATTCATTCGACACTCGTGCTGCCTCAGCGCAGCCTACCATCTTGTCGATTTCATCAAGGCTAATTACAGAAAGAAATATGTAGGAGTCCTTTTCGTCGGTTTGAAACGGGCATTCGACAATGTAGACCCATTGCGACTTTCACTAAAACTTAGGCGCATTGGTCTATCTGACAAAGCAACCGATTTAATGATGAGCCACTTGTGCAATCGGAGTACAGCCACAACAATCAAAGACGAAAGAAATCAAGGATCGAAAATGGGCCCACTACACTTTATAATTTACATCGCCGATATGCTGACCCTTGGATGGCTCGGTAAAGCTATTCTGTATGCAGATGACACAGCCTTGTATTACGCTTTCGATACCCCTGAGGAACTGGAACGGGTAATGCAAGCGGATTCAATAGCCTTACACAAGTGGCTTTGTCGTAATGTACTTACAATGAATATAGGCAAGACGTCTTACATGACATTTGGAAAAGCAAGACAACTGCCTGACTTCAGCTTAAAGATCAATGACGAGGAGATTAAACGAGTGACAACTTACAAGTATCTTGGGTTGGTACTGAATGATAATTTGACCTTCAATCTACACATCGAACATGTTAAGAAAATGATCCGCCCATTTATTCCACTCGTGTGGAAGAGAAGCAGATATATCCCAATGAGTAAACGGAAACAAATTTATTTCGCTTACGTCCAAAGTCACATATCATATATGTTACCGATTTATAGTGTTGGTTCAAAGACAAAACTGCGTCAATTACAAAGGATACAAAACCGCTCCATAAAGGCTGTTTATCGTCTACCCCGACTACATATTTGTACACGACGAGCTTGCTTCCAGTTGAGAAATTGGCATTAGTGGAGCGGGTCACATATCTCCACAGAGTAGTCAAATCTTTAACAAAGAATAACTTTATCATTCCAGTCAACAGTGAAATTCATTCGCATCGAACCCGTCAAAGTAACGCTTTGCATCTCCCTGACCATCCCTGACTATCCGGTACTGATACAGTCGGTGTTAGAGTACAATCGACTTTGTAAAAATTTGGCGAATCTGGCATGTGTAAAAACGTTTAAATCTAGGCTTACTATTGAAGTTATGAAACAAAGCGGTGGCGAATATAGCACGATATCACCCTACGTTTTTCTTAATTAAGTTAGCAGAGGCTGTGAATGCAAATCTGTGATATTCTCTTATTTTATTGAACTATTTTTTAATATTGATTTTTTGTTAATTTATTTTGACTCAAGAGTGATTTTTATTAATCTTCAGAATGCTTCCCTATAATTGGTCTTCTATACTATATTTTGTTCTATTTATACTATATTATTTGTTCTACGTTAACCTAAAATTTTTAAATTTATATATTTAAAAAAAAAAAAACAAGAAGGAATTGATCGTCCTAAGTGTTCGTTTCATAAATGAATGTGGGTCTCTGTAAAGTGAGCGGGGGGAGTTTATCGCTTAGCTAGCGTATATGGTTCTTGCAATGGCAGCGATGCTACTGACTTGGACACTTTTTACGAACAATTAGGGGACGTGGTAAGCCACGCTTGTTTTCAGGGGTTCACTTTCGGTTCTGACCACTTCTTTTTGGGTACTCATCTGTCAGCTGGTAAACTCTGTCAGACTAAAAGGAAGACGGTCGTAAGTCGGAAATTTCGCGTAGGCAAATTTAGTGAAGAGGCAGTTAGGTCTCGTTTTATGACAAAATTCGCCGATGGATTTGAACAGTTTCCAGCTGACTGTAGAGACATTGGGACTGATTGGGTGATTTTTAAGAAATTAGTCTTGGGTGTGGCTGGGGAATGTCTGGGCAGAACTGAAAGGAAGTGGGAGGCTTATAAGGTTTGTAGGACACTGGTTAAGAATCTAGTCAAAGAAGCGAAAGACCGGCAGGGGAGGAATTAGAAAAGGCAGGGATAAGGTATTTTGGTCGATGACTAAGGACATTAGGATCGGTGGCGTGAAAGAGGGATATAGTAGCATTTTAGATAAAGATGGCGATTACAGATAAGGGTGAAGTCTTGAAAACTTGGCGGGATTACTTTCAATATTTATTTACATCTGCAAATCAGGTAGAAGAAAATGATAGGGAGGCAGGTCGCAGGTCGGAGGTAGAGGAATAAATTACACTGGTTGCGGTATCCCGAAAGGGCAGAAAAATCCGCAGGGGTGGATGAAATTAGAACGAAGTTTATTAAGAATAGAGGATCAGGTGGGATCCAATGGCTTTGTAGAATTTTCAATTTGGCCATGAATCTCTCTACAGTACCTGCTACTGGAGTTTCGGTGTGTCGCTCCAATTTATAAGATGGGCAACCGTAAGGTTTGCAGGGTTTGCAGTAACTACAGGGGGATGTCGTTCTTGAGCGTGGTAGCCAAGGTGTACGCGAATGTACTTGCTGACAGGGTTAAGAACAGGGTTGCCTGCTTTGGCATTAGACCATATACCAAGACAGAAGCTGTTCGGGGTTCTTACTGCGTGCCATTAGGAAGCAGGGCCGCAGTTAAAGATGGCGTTCGTAAGGGTTGTTGTCTTTCCCCGCTTCTGCTCATAATTTTCATGGACAAAATCATCAAGCGGGCAAACTTGCATGGAAATGTCGAAGTGGGTGAGCTAATAATGAAAATTCTAGCCTATGCAGACGGCTTGATTCTGTTAGCAGATAATACCAGGGATTAACAGGGTGGTATTGACTGCCTGAATGCTGCATGTGAGGAGTATGGGAGTATACTTCGGGCATGTAATGTTTAAAATTTTCAATTTCACCATACGTCCCGCATGTATGTCACTGCTAACATTGCACAGCATTGTAAAAAAATAACGTGATATTCCTCATAACAAAAACAGTGGTTCCGCCACTAATCGGCTATGACACAGCAAGAGTTTCAGTGCTTGAGTTAGGATTAACTTTGGAGTTTTGACGTTAGATGTAGTTATACATTCATTCTCAGATATAATTCACTAGTCCTAGTTTAACCGTAGATTGTTCATACAGAACATCAAATAGTCGGTACTTCACCCCATATCAGCATATCAAGGTGCATGACTTGACTGATGATTGGCAATGGATGCCGAAATGTTGATGCTTCTAATATGTTCAAGAACACAACTGTTCTAGTTGAGTTCAATCTGAGCGTCATTACAATGACAAAATAATTCAAAATAAAAATTCTCAACCTGTGACCTTCTGTTACTTGTCTATGTGATCGAAAATTAAAGTAAAATTTCCACGTTTTTTTTTTTTTTTCCTTTTTTTCCTTATTTTTTTATTACATTATAGGCAACTCGGCCCGTACATGTCGCATACATAAATCTAAGTAAATTCAGTGAATCGTATGAAACAAACAAAAAAAATCAATTAAATCAAAAGTATTTTTCTTTTTTTTTCTTTTAATTAATGAGAAAAAAAAAAGAAAAGGAAAAAATATCAATGAATCAATAATAAATCAAAAAAATAGAAAAAATTAATTAACAAGGCAAAATTATCATAGCAACAGCGATGACTCACCAGGAGACGTTGTATTCTAGTGATGTTCGAAATTGGTTCAAGAAGTGACTCTTTACCTGTTTTTTGAAAGATGCTACGTTACTAATAATATGAAAACCTGCTGGCAATCCATTAAATAACCGATAGCCGCGATTTGCTATCGAATGTTGCCCAAAAAGAGAAGCTGAGACGCGATTTGCTATCGAATGTTGCCCAAAAAGAGAAGATGAGAAAGAGGTATGCAAGAGACCACTATTCCGCGTGAAATGTTCATGTATTTCCGAATTCAACCGAATGGGCATGTCACTTTTTATCAACCCATTTTTCAGAGAAAAAACCAATGTTGTTGTTTGATACATATTAAGGTAGTCGATTGGTAAGATTGAAGCGTTGAAATAGGGCTTAACTGATTCACTGTATCGGAGGCCATGTATATTACGAAGTGCTTTTTTTTGAAGCAAAAGAAGATCATTCAAGAGGTATCGAGGAGCGCAGTTCCATATTGGATTGATGTAGCTTAAGTGCGAGTGTACGAATGAAAAATAGAGGTTGAATAGGGCTGCTCTTGGAACGAGCCATCTCAGTCGTTTAAAAACGCCTATAACAGGAGAGATCTTCCTCACCAGCTTGTCCACATGATCAATCCACGTGAACTGATCATTCAATATTAAGCCAAGATATTTCATTATTTTCACTCGGTCCAGAGTCGTACCGTTCCATGTCAATTCGAAGTCATTAGGCAAGTCAGTTTTGAAGACAATATAATTAGTTTTCAGTCCGTTCACATACATGCAGTTTTCTATAGACCACTCATTCAATAGGATCAAGTCATCTTGCATCAACTGTCGTAACTCATCAACTGATTTTGCCTTATACTGCAATGCAGTGTCGTCAGCATAAAGGTAGAGATTTCCCTTGAAGCCCTTTTCGAACAAGTCATACAAAAATACGATAAACATCAGTGATGACAGTGTGGATCCCTGCGGAACACCACTGACTACATTCAGCCAAGAACTATTCACCCCATTCACACTGACAAATTGCTTTCTGTCACTCAGGTAACTCCTCATGAGATCTAAAGCGGCTCCGTCAAGACCCAAATTCTCCAGTTTTCTTGACAATACCTGATGGTTAACTGGGTCGAAAGCCTTTCTAAAATCCACGAAAATGCAGCTGATAATCCAGTTCAAGTCTATTCCCTCTCTAATGTTTGTGCACAAATCCATGCAGCATGCTAACGTGTTTGACTTCTTTACGAAACCGAATTGTTTCATTCCAAAGAAGCCTTCTGAATCAAGTTTCTCATACAGTTGTTCATACAGGATCCTTTCAAGGAGTTTAGAGAGAGAAGGTAAAAGTGAAATCGGCCTATAATTGTTTATATCTGTTGAGTCCCCACCTTTTGGCAAGACAATTACCTTTGCACATTTTAGGACTCCTTCAAAATGGGACGTTGTTATGCATTTATTAATCAGGCGAGTTATACAGTCCGACAAGAGGTGCCTATGGTGCTTCAAAAACTTCGCACTAATACCGTCGCAGCCCGCTGCGGCTCCTGATCTCATCTTGTCAATGTGTGATAAGACTGTTTCGTTGCTCACCACGTTGAAGTTAAAGTCCTTCAAGAATTTCAGGGTTCGTGGTTTATTGCGTTTCGAACGATCGTTACTCCCAGATTTATTGTTATTACCAACATTAACAAAAAATTCATTAAATTTGTTCGCAACTGCCAGTGGTTCTTGGAATTCTTCATGATTCACAACAATCCTAGGGCACTGAAGGGGTTCTGGTGATTTATTTGACAATATTTTCTTCAATATTTCCCAGAATCTTTTTGAATTTCGTTGTCAATGTAAGGTTCTGTTGTTTTCCTTTTAATCGATTTCACCGTCCTCCTGTTATTCCCAATCACATTTTGCAAAGTTTCTGATAGCGAAGTGAAATCATTTACAGAAGTAAAGTCGATGTTAATAAGTTCACTTGACAGATTGGCATGATCAATAACATCTTTAAAGTGGAATCTTTTCATTTTGGGTAATGTCAACTCAATACCGACAACAAAATTTCTTTCTAATAAATATTCAAACTGAAAGGATGTATTTTATTAGAGGTCCGGATCGGAATATATCCGTGATTCCAACAAAATCTCCATATTGCATAATTAAGGAAATATGTAATATGCATATAATATGAATATGAAATATGTTTTCGTAAATGGCCAAGAATCTCAATTTCGTTCATTCCATTGGTCCCAGTGCCCAGACCCCTGACCCGATTCCCAAAAATATTATTTCCCAGTCCCAGGTTTGTGACATCAAATGCTTTCATTTGACACCAAAATGAGGAATTTCCGTGGCATACTTGCTGAGATATTTGCGAAAAAGTTTCATCGACCCTCGAAAATTTCATGTCCGACCTCCACTTCTTCGACCATATCTCCGAACTACTTGGCCGATTTTGCTCATCTTCGAACTTGAATCATGGGAGGCATGTACCTTTCAGGGAAAAAAAGCTGATCGGCTGAGCCGTTTGGAGAAAAAAAGTCGACAGACAGACAGACGGACATTTTTTTTATTGCTGATTCGTCATCTCTAGACGATAATAGATGCACTCCCCTCCCCCTCCCTCGCTACACCTCGATCTACCCCATGTTACAATAAAATTGTTTGTAGTAAACGTATAGGACCTTTGACTTCGTACGGGTCCAAACAGTGAGTTAAAAAGATTATAATTTGAAGAAAGAAAAAGAATATTTTAAGAAAGTAAAGATTTTATAGCACAGGTGAATAAAGATACATACATACAAAACCAACAAACATTTCACAACGTTTTAGAAGGTCCTAGAATTCCGTTTTCCCAATTGCTTCCATGTCAGTCCCAAACCGAAAACTCACAAAGTAGGCTCCCAAACATGAGCCCAAAGAAAAAAAAAAAATCGCTCCGAAACTTGAACGCACTTACATAATCCCATCAATTTTGTTAACACGTCACATCGGTGATCTAAAGCTGTTACATGAAGACTGAGAAATTATGATACCAATGATCACAACAGATCATTCATCCATCGTCAGCTCCAGAGCTCCTAGGTCTCATGTTCATTTATGAAGCACGTCCAACAGCGAAAGAAATAGAAACTTTTTTTAAATTTTAGATTGACTTGGACTTCTACATTGATTTAACAAATATTTCTATAATTTTGAAAAGGAATACATTAAGAGCGATGTTTAAGTTACGACTGGCTTGAAAATTTTAAACGCTGTCATTATGAAAATTTTTGAGTTCAATGTCGAATTCACCAAGCAAAAGCGTTTCGTTTGATGAAAACATCGTATGCATGTGACTATTACTCAAGGAATTAGTGCATTCCTTTCCCAGCTTTCCTCCCGATTACACACGATTACAGCATTCTCATTCCAACGACTTAGACGTGGCTCTGCGCTGAAATTTGTTGCTCGGAGTGAACAACCCGAAAAAAGGGCCTCTGCAATTTCTCTATAGTCATCTGCAGGGATTAGAAAGCCATATCTGCGACTTAGCTTTGCAAAATCTGTAGGAGGCATTGCAGGGAAACGAATTTTGTAAAGTAAGTCACCAAAATGTTGTGCAAAGGCTTCCTTTGTGAGTTCTTCTAACCCACTGGCAGCTTTGGTCCATGAAATGCAGGCTTCAAATATATCGGCCTCTGTGCAAAATAACAACTTCCAATCAAGAATGTGGGCGAGCACAAGTTTTTTGCATTCCAGGAAACTTTTTGAACGAAAGAAAATCTGAATATTCGATTGAATTCTCGCTTCACAGATACGTTTCAATTTTCTCCGTTCGAAGATAATAGCGAGTTCATAGACATCAAAGATAATGTCGTAAGATATTATGCTTCGCAAAAATGTGTCACATTCCTCCAAGCCGTGGATGACATTGTATTTGTTGCACACGTTCATCACATCGCATATGTTTTCCATAGTCAATTCGACATTGCAATCGTAAAAGAATCGCAAAAACATTTTGAATGTATCAACCGATACATCAACTATATGAACATCCCCTTTCTCCGTCATATCACCAAAAAACATTCCATTAAATACATCACTTTTGGATGCCAATTTACTCATGTGGGCAGGGATTCGTGTGGGTTTGTCATTGCCCTTGGAATCAATGATAAAGTATACGTCAGCGGACTTTTCGTCAAGCCAACGTTCTTCCGTGTGGATGCATTTGCTGATTGGTTCGTCCTCATCCGCGACAGATTTTCGTTTCTGCGACATTTTTTTGGCCTCGTCAGATATTTGTATTATTTGTACTAACTGTGAATATTAATTGC
Organism: Pseudolycoriella hygida; assembly: GCA_029228625.1. Lineage (NCBI taxonomy): Eukaryota > Metazoa > Arthropoda > Insecta > Diptera > Sciaridae > Pseudolycoriella > Pseudolycoriella hygida. Next base: position 137,924,040 of record CM055403.1, on the reverse strand, counting down.
TAGAACTGAACTGTAGATATTTTATTGAAAGCGCTACCTACTACCTTAACTGGTGAACGACGCGACGTTTTAATTTCTGTAGTGAGCGGATGATGAGTGGAAAACAGTGAGTAAACCACTGCGGCATGGTGTGCAGTGAACAGCTCACTTTATGATTGATTATGTGGAGTTTACACGATTCCATATGAGTTTGGCTTTCATACAGTTAATGTGTCACTCAAATGCATTGCAATTAACGTTCTGTCTGACAAAACTTTCGTGGATTTTGAGTTCTTCTCAGGTTTTTATCAATCTTCAACAAAAATTAAAAACTTGACTATGGATCCTGCCAGACGTCTTTACCACTGATTAAATCCCACACAATTACATGCTGCAGGGTGGACGAGAAAGCGTGAGCGTCACCAATGGAAATGGTAGATGGTCGCATGCATCAAGTTCACCATTCTGTGGATGGCGCATTCTATTTATTTACCCAGTTGAATTTGGAAAACATATAAAAGTAAAGTCTACGACCATCTACGGCCATCTAAGGCTCGGAATAGGTCAGATTTTACCAGACCTGAACCTGAAAATCGAAAACCTGACCTGAAATGACTTCAAAAGGGTTTTTGTTGTAATATCAGTAGTTTTGAAAGGAAATAGATAGCAAATTTTGGAGCAAAAACAAATTTTAAGCAAAAAAAAAAAAAATCCGTGCGGAAACAAGTTGATCCTGCGAAAAAAAATTTGCGCGGAAAAAATTTGGCAGCTAAAAAAATTTGGACGAAAAAAAATTTCAGCAAATTTGGGCGAAAATTATTTTCAGCGAAAAAAATTTCGGCGAAAAAAATATCTGGGGAAAAATTTCCAGCGAAAAAAAAATTTTCAGAGGAAAAAATTTTCAGCGATAAAAAATAAAATCTTATTAGAATAAATATGGACGTCCAAACAAGTCAGCCTTACAGCTAAGAAGTTCGAACAAAGTTATTGGGAAATTGTTGGAACAAAAAATAACAACGGTTAATAAACAAAAATTGAATGTGAACTGAATAGGTACAGATAGCTCAAGGGATTGAGCACTCGCCCGGAAACCGATGACGTGCTTGTGCAGTGGTTCGATTCCCCGCCTGTATCAAATTTATCTTTTCTTATTTAATTACTTTCTATACAAAATAAAATCTTATTAAAAAAAATTTCGGCGAAAAAAAATTTCAGCGAAAAAAAAATTTTCAGCCAAAAAAATTTTTTCGGCCAAAAAAATTTCAACTGAAAAATTGTTCAACTAAAAAAAAAATTTCGCGAAAAAATGTTAGCGAAAAAATTTTCAGAGCGAAAAAACATTTTCAGCGAAAAAAAATTTCGGTGAAAAAAAATTTTCAGTGAAAAAAAATTGGCAGCGAAAAAAAATTCCTTTGACACGAAACATCTATCTTCAACAAAAAAATTTTTTTTTAAATCAATTTTGACACTAAATCCGTCCCATACCACCTTCAGCCATTTTTTTGGTCACCCTGACACACAACACAGCCAACCCAACAACTTTTGCTTTGACAATAAACATCTATCTCCAACTCAAAAAAAAATAATTTTCCCCTTAAGTCCGTCCCATATTACCGTCGGCCATTTTATTGGTCACCCTGACACTACACACCCAACCCCTCAACTTTTCCTTTGACAACAAACATCTATCTCCATCACACACACACACACATGGACACACAGTTCTTTATATGGGCTTTATATGGCGCCTTCTAAGAGCTCTGGTGCCCAAACGAAGCCGGTACCCCCCTTTTTTTAAAATCTCATATGGCGTAGAGTGCCCACCCGGAGGTCCCTGCAAAATTTCAAGAAAAGTTATCAAGCCGTTTTCGAGCACGAGCCAAAAAAGTCGGTTTTCATACAAATTGCTCTGGAACTAACTAACTAACTTACTAACCATGGTTTGGTTAGCGTTGCTAAACACTAGCGTCGCTAGTAGCGTCGATGCTAGCGCCGCTAATAGCGACACTAAAATTGAAGACTGCTGGCTAGTAGCGATTAGCGCTCGCTAAAATCCGATTAGCGAATATTTTTCGCTAATCGCTAATGGATTCGCTAAAATATGGAGCTGTTCATCACAAGTCATCAGTCTATTTTCGACCGAATGCCAGTTTTTCAAAAATTTTAACTAGCGTTAGCGTTAGCGCCGCTAAAAAAATGACTAGCGAGCACAACCTTGTTACTAACTAACGTTGGATGTTTCCACTAACTTTGGCTTCTATAAAGTAGCATATTTAGTGTGGAAAAAGACGATTTTCTAAAGGTCATATCTTCGGATCCACTGGACCGATTTTAATGAGTAAAATGACGATTTCAATTAAAATTTTACATGGAATCCGAAAAACTAGGTCGCAGGGTACAACGCAAGGGAAACAAGTCAAAACTTAGCCGTATATATGGTTCCGAAGTCTACGAAAAAAAAATTCTGAATTTTTTGTTCGTATGGGGACTTGCGTCACGGGCGCATCGTTACCGCGCGCCCATGATATTTTTCGGTTATTCTCCACATGATGTTCAGAGGCATTTCAAAACCCTTTTAAAGTCCTTGTGCTTTCTTCCAAAACAACTGATATCAATTGGGGTGACGCTTAAAGCTTTGAAATGAACAAAAATTTTTTTAAATATTTTCAAATCATGCTCGGATCGTGACGGAGTCCCCACACCCCAAAAAAACGTACACAAACCCAAAAAACTCCATACAAAAACCTTTGGGACAAGACACGATGTTTTTCCGCTCCTCACCTCCCTCCCTTTCCAAAATATTTTAAAAAAACTTCGTCGCAGCAGCTTTCAAACGAGCCCTCACTCATCAAAATCGGTTGAAAACGAGCCGAGATATCGCCAATCAAGATGACCAATTTCGATATATTAATGGTAATGGTAAAATTATCTCTGAAAATAATCACAATTTCATTAGTGTTGTGTGTCAACGATCTAAGTATGTATGTATGTATCTATCTACTTTTTTTTCTCGAGAACCGCCCGAGCGATTTCCTTAAAATTTTCAATCAACGTCAGTCTCGGCCCCAAATGAAAAATTTCATATGCCGCTTTTCCGGGAAAATTCTGGAAAAGCCGTGGCATGTGGAAAAGTGGCCAATTTCGAGGGTTTTTTAATTAATGCTCAGAGTTTTCGAATTTTAGCTCCGAAGTGACAATAGCTAGAGTGTTGGTTTCTTCGGGAAAGTTATAGAGTTTGGTCAGGAGAATTTTTTGGGATCTTAAGAAAATGGCTGCCAGCAGTCAAACTGGCGCCATCTTGAATTTTCCCGAGCAATAATTTAGGTTTTTCGGGAAAGTTATAGAGTTTGATCAGCAGAATTTTATGGGATTTTCAGAAATCTGCCAAAGTGACGCCATCTTGGATTTTTGTTAGGTATAAATTATGCTTCTTTGGGTTTTCGAATTTTAGCTTCGGAATGATAACACTTGCCGAGTTGGTTTCTTCTAGAAAGTTATAGAGTTTCATCAGGAGAATGTTTTGGGATCATAAGAAAATGGCTGCCAGCTGACATAGCAACATAGCAACGCCATCTTAGATTTTCGTTTATGCTTTTTCGGTTTTCGAATTTTAGCTCCGGAATGACACTACTTAGAGAGATGGTTTCTTCTAGAAAGTTATAGTGTTTGGTCAGGAGATTTTTTTTGCATTTTAAGAAAATGGCTGCCAACTGTCAATGGACAATTTACTTTCTGACACAGGTACGTACAAAAGATCCAAAATTAACCCCACGACAAGAATTGAAAAGAAAGTAAATGACTTTATCAAATACTGGAGACTGACAAATCGAGTTGATGATGAACAAGAGAGATTTTTGCAAACACATAACAGTGTAGCACCAGCAATATATGGCCTGGGTAAGCTACACAAATGGAAATTCGGAGAACTATTACCACTGAGACCCGTTGCAGCAACGGTACAATCGCCAACATACAAAATCAGTAAGGTTATTTCCAACTGTGTTAGTAAAATTATACACTTGTTCCCGTACAGAATTAAAGATAGTTGGCAGTTCAGCCAAAACATTAAAGGCGTAAAAATACCAAAAGGATATAAAATGTTTTCGTTAGATGCCACATCACTGTTCACTAATATTCCGAAAGAGTTGTGCATTAAAGCCATTAGGAAAAGATGGACAACAATTAGCGAACACACGTACCTATCGAAAGAGATGTTCATAGATGCAGTAAATTTAATAATAGATGAATCCTACTTTAAATACGGTGATTTCTTTTACATGCAACTACAAGGTGTTGCTATGGGTAACGCAATTTCAGGTTTTTTATCAGACTTAGTCATGCAAGACCTTGAGATGTCAGTTCTAAACAACCTGCTGTTCATAGTACCGTTTTATCGTTTTTACCGTTTTGTAGACGACATTTTAGTATTTGCTCCAGAAGGAAAGATTGACCAAATGTTAAACGCATTTAACAATTACCACCCGAGACTTAAATTCACCATTGAAGAAGAAAAAGATAGAACTATCAACTTTCTGCATATGACATTGACGAGAGATGATGATGGTAACATTATGACAAAATGGTATAGAAAAGATATATCATCCGGAAGGTACTTGAGCTTCAGTGGACACAATCCAATGACTCACAAGAGAAACGTAGCCAGCGCAATTACTGACAGAGCCATAACTTTTACAAATCCAGAGGAACGACATCACAGCATTAAAACAGTAAGAAATCTTCTTAAAGATAATGGATATCTAGACAAATTTGTCAACAAAATAATACAAGAGAGAGTGGACCGCTTCTATAACGGTAATAACAACAACATCGCCAATGAAAAACCACGCTACAAAGCAACACCATACGTACCTGGACTGTCTGAAAGAATAAATAAAATAGCACGTGAACACAACTTGGCACTAGGATGTAAAGTTGAGAACAATATTGGAAACTTATACTCAAGGACGAAATATCCAGTACCAATTGACATGAAATCCAAGGTCGTATATAGGATAGACTGCTTAGATTGCCCAGCGAAATACCCAGGAAATACAAAACAACTGATAGCAAAACGTAAATCAAAACACAAAAGTGACATAAAACTG
>CM055403.1:137903639-137918456 GCA_029228625.1 Pseudolycoriella hygida | reverse complement strand
TTATCGAGCCGTTTTCGAGCACGAGCCAAAAAAGTGGCTTTTCACGGTTTTTCATGCAAATGGCCCTGGAACTAACTAACTAACTAACTAACGTAGGATGTTTGCATTAACTTTGGCTTCTATGAAACAGCTATGAAACTTTTTGTGTAGGAAATGATCATTTTCTAAAGGTCGTATCTTCGGATCCACCGAACCGATTTTAATGAGTGAAAAGACACTTTGCCTTAGAATTTTCCGTAGAATCCAGGGAAAATATTTTCCGGAAGGTACGTCGCAAGGGGGGAAGTCAAAACTTAGCTGTATATATGGTTCCGAAGTCTACGAAAAAAAATTTTCTGAATTTTTTGCTCATGGGGACTTGCGTCACGGGCGCATTGCTACCGCGCGCCCATGATCATTGTTTTATACGAGAATCCTTTATGTTTTATGCTTAACGGAACTTATTTCAATCGAAATGTGAAAATAAGAACATATGAGGGGACCCGTACATGTCAGAATAGATGCCGCAAACGGAGTTGATGTTAGAGGTGAGCGGGTCGGCCTTTTTTTGAAACCCGACCCGATCCGATTCAATTTTGAAAAACCCGATAACAAGAAGAAAACTAAACCAGATGAAAAAAAGTCGCTAAAAATGTTGTGTGTAATATTATCTCCAAAGAGAAGTCTCGAAGGTGTCGGTGCCATACAGAGAAAACATGGTTGAGAAGAGCCAATCCTAAATTATCGAACTCATTGAACAATTGCACCAAAATGCGATTTTTTTCGTGAGGGTGTGTCTGTTTGGTTATGATCACTATGTTAGTTACTAAGTTATGATCAATATCAATTTTGACAAGATCTTAGGATACATCTTACTTGCAAAATCTATTTGATTGGTAATGAGTATTACATTTCCAACATATAGTCTGACACAGTGTTGCACAAGGTCGATTTTTGAAGTTTTGCTTACGAGCGTAGCGAGTAAGGAAAATTAAGACGTGTGCTACAGAAATCACTTCCGCAACGAGGTGTACACTAAATTTGTGCCAAATGACCGTATCACAATGCGGTAGGCATAACTTAACTGGAATCACTGTACATCGAACAAGTAATTCTTAAACAAAACTTTCATCCATGCAGTTAAAAAAAGTATTACACTGAGAGACTCCTAAGATTGTGCAACTTTTCATAATTTTTGTTTCAGCTGGCAATTCATGAATATAAGTTATGCATAGTTTGCAGAATACTTGAGACATGAAATCGAGGGGAGATCACGTCGATTTAACTTCATATGAAGAATCGAAAATGGTTTGTAGTGATAACCCCTTCACATCTACCTACGTGTGTGTCTGTAAATCAAAAACAGTAAACTACATGACATGAGTTTTTATACTTGTGTGAAGGAACCGGAGCACATGTGTTTGTCACGACGTTTGTACCCAGTCCAATTTCGACCTGGGAATTGGTGGATTTTTCGTTTTGGGTCTACATAAGACAAATATGCAAAAAAAAATTATATAAAAAAATATATATAATTGCATACGAGCAGTGTTTCCCCTTAAAAATTATTAATCTAGTTATATAAGATGAAATTATCAATGGCTAGCCCTAGAGAAGTAGCATCGATGGTTAAGGTACCACTGTGGCTATAAGGCAAGTTTCTGGGTATCTAGGGGCTGCCCTCAGGAGGGAATAGTATACCCGCTGCTGCAGTGCATGGTAGTAGACTTCCTCATTAGGAGGCTAAACGACGAAGCAATTTTCGTTCAAGTGTACTCAGATGATCTGATAATTCTGATCAGTGGTAAGTTTGAGAGCATACTGGGTATCAAAATGAGGTATTCTCTGACGATAGTAGAGCAATGGTGTCGTGACAACGGCCTCAGAGTAAACCTGAACAAGACTGACATAGTTCTCTTTAGTAGGAGAACGTCAGGTCATGAACGAGTAGGGAAATTGAGGCTTTTTTGTAAAGATATCGTTCCCGGAGCGTGGTTGAAATATCTGTTCTTGATTGACTTGAACTGGATCGAGGATGAAGGAGCTTGTTTGGAAGGAACTTGGGCCTGCCGTGCAAGGCTATACTGCTTAGACCTATGATGAGTCACTGTTGCGTTGTACGGTGGCTGAGGCTCGACATTAGGAGTGCGACGAAAGAGATGAACGAGATTCAAATGCTCATATGCATCTCTTTTACCGGAGCTATGAAATCGAAAGCGACGGCGGCTATGGAAGCGGTAAGTAACCTGCCACCGTGGCATGTGACATTGAAGGTGAAGGCTTTCGCCGCGGCGGATGGGCTGTCTCAGAACGATCTCTGGACTCCAAATTTCATTTCGGCAAATGGCAAAATCAAGAACGATATCATTAACGAGGTCTTTGCGATGCCCCCGAATGGACCGAATGAAACCGGAGACAGACTTCGTAAGGCGTTTCGAGGCTGTCGTTCCCAGTAGGTTGGAAGGTTGGCCAAGCCGCTTATCAGATGAAGGAATTGTGAGCTTTACTGACGGCTCTAAAACTTCAGAAGGAGCCGGAGTATTTTCTCTGGAATCGTTGGCGGAGAGATGGTTATCACCTAGGTGGGTACGCAATTTCAGGAGGCAATCCCAGCAGAGGCAAGTGGGGAAAGTATTACACTGACAGTGAGGCGATGATTCAAGCGCTCATGTCGCCTGTCGTGACATCCAAGCTAGTGAAAGAGCTGAAGGAAACACTGAACCGGATGGGACTGAGAAATCAGGTCACGCTGGTCTGGGTTCCTGGACACTCTGGAGTGGAGGAAAACGAGAAAGCGGATGAGCTGGCGAGCAAGGGCTCGGCAACATCAAGTTACTGGCCGGAACCTTTTATACCCATCCCGCACTCGGAATGCGTGGAAGCGATGAAAAATTGGGTGAGGTCGGAATTCGCTGACTATTGGAGCGTCTATAAAGGAGGAATGCACACAAAGTGTTTCTTCCCGGTACCCGACGGAAAGTGGGCAAGAGAGCTGCTAAACTTGGACAGGGGACGCATCAAGAGGGTGGTGGGTGCGATTATCAGGCACTGCGGATTGAATAGGCACCTAAGTGAGGAAACGGGCGTTCACGTTGTATGCGAGTGCCCGAAATTGTCCTTACTGAGGCTTAGGACTCTAGGAAGTCATGTGGTCCAACCTGCAACAGTATCCAAGATGGGACCTGCCACTCTAGACAGTTCCTGGTCGGGACTTGGAGGTTTTTAAGATTTACATGACGAACAGGTTACGAAAGAAGGGATCATCAGATCTGTGTTTCAAGGGCCAGTAATTGTCCGACCCAAACCGATAAATATAAATCTAATGGAAATTCGGTGAGCATTATGGCAACGTTTCCTCATACTGAAAGATTAGATGAATTTTTTTACATTCTTTGAATTTGTTTAAAAAATTAACTGTTTAAAATATTGAGCAAATGTAATAATGTCATATCTATTTCCAAGCATCATATTGCCATTTGAGGGGAAATCTCGGCATGTATCAATTGTTCCCCTCTAATGGCAATCAAATAATATTATTTATTCATAAATTTGAATTGAGAATATCAGTGAATGCTACACACACCACACTGTAGTGTGTGTAGCATTCACTGATATTTGGGTATAAAATTCTTTGAATTTTTCGATTTTTTTTGTCACAAAGTTCGGAAGTTCGTAATATTACAATGCATCTCTATCAGGATTTCATCAGTTATTCTTTGCAACATGTAGAGATTCGTACAGGTCTGCGTAGCATGTTTTTGTTTTGATTATGGCAAAATTATTTTTCAAATTGTTCTTTTATATATCTAAAAATCAAACAAGAATGAACAATTTTTCAATATTCGAATCTCAATAAAAATTGAGATAGTCAATTGATTGATGGTAATGTTCAAAGCGTCCAAGAAAGCAACAGTTCAAGCAAAAGTCCTCAATCAAATGAAATGTCCCGTTAGCTTCATATAGATTACGCACATCCTCGAAATATTTCCTTCAGCACTTCACTGTTTCAAAGAAATTAAGAAAAATTATAGTTTCTTCATCTAAGTATAGTTGTTATTATTATTTGAGGGAAGAACAAATTTTAAAATACAGTTTGCTTGCCATAATCAAAACAACTATTGTCATGTCATGTAAGTAACAATTACATTGACAGACAAACACAAAACTCGATGTGAAGGGGTAATCACCAAGGTTGTGCTCGCTAGTTATTTTTTTATAGCGACGCTAACGCCAACGCTAGTTTCAAAAAATACTAGCGTCGCTAACTGATTCGCTAGTCTTAAGAAAAACTAGCGCGCTAGTAGCGGCCGCTACTAGCGGTCGCTAATTTTTCGCTAAATTAAATTTTAACTTTAAAGAAAAAAAAATATAGATTTTCTCCTGACTAAAAAATGCGAGAGGATTATCCGATCTAAATCTTGATTTATTTTTCTTATAATAAATATAAAATGAATTTATTTTGCTCTCATTGTCGATGAGAATAGATTCGTTTTCAAAATTACTTGAGCCTCAAAGTTTTCGTTGCTAATTTTGCAACGATCAGCTCGCAAAACGTATTTTTTATTTTACTAAGCTAAATAGTCTTTCACACGCGGCACTACCGTTATTTGTGGTGATGTACTTTATAAATAAACGTCCGATTTGAGGATAGTCCTTGAAAGAACTCATTTTGGTATTGTCGTCAGACATATAATTGTTCAGAAGCACTTCTGCTTTACAAAGCGATGGACTAGATAAACCGACCTGAGAATCCTGCATCTGAGTAGCCGAAATGTCTTGAAATGTTAAATATCAGAACGATCCTTTTCTGGTTCTTTCTTCGAGTCGTTGCAGATCGATTTGTCCAATGAATCTTTCCTTAAATTTTGTTTCTGTTTTTTCATCAAAAGATTTAGTACCGAAATTCATATATTTTAGTCCATAAAACTAGCGAATGCGTTAGCGACTAGCGAAAACGTTTCGCTAAAGCAGTTTTAGCGAGTGCTAGTCGCTACTAGCGAGATGTTTGCAATATTAGCTTCGCTATTAGCGGCGCTAGTAGCGACGCTAGTGACTAGCGACGCTAACCCAACCTTGGTAATCACTACAAGGGATTCGCGACACTTTATATGAAATTAAATCGACGTGACTATCCCTCGGTTTGATAATCATCCGACAGTATGTATTCGTGTATTACCAGCTGAAACAATTCTTAATGAAAAGTTGCACAATCTTCTCTCAGTGTACTATTACCTGGGATAGGGTGCACTACGCATTACGCTGACACATACGTTCATCAAAACTATCTAAGTCATGAGACTTCTTTCTGTTAGTTGTATCGAAATGAGCATTTTATTTCGATACAAGTGCGGAAAAGTATATCAGTTTTACAGCTTAAATTGCAATAGTAAATTGTTCGGAAAATTTTTAGTTTCAAATCTGTTACTGTGGTCGAAATCTCTCGAATTGTGATACGGCATGACACACATGTTATTTTGATTTATTCAATGTACCAATACTAGTACGCGTTCACTATTTACTATAATTTCATGAAAATAAGTTACCGGGTTTTTTGTTAAATAATTACAAAAACCCGACCCGACCCGAACCCGAACCTGATTCGATTTTGAAAAACCCGTAACCCGTCAACCCGATAAAATTGATTCGGGTTCGGGTCAAGTTCGGGTCGGGTTTTTTCGTACATTCGGGTAACCCGCTCACCTCTAGTTGATGTTACGAAAATACTCGATCTCACTCGCACTTATGGCAGTTAATGAATTAAGTAAATATTGCCTTACGTCCACATTAAATTGTATTGAAAAATGCCGAAAAGCCAATATTGAAAAACCCGTCCGAAGAAACGGTGTAAAAAAGTTTTCCCAAAGCACAAAATAGAGCGCATATAGAGAAAAATGTTCTCCTCAATTTTCTCTACAACATAGCAGAAAACCGTTTTTTGGACTAGGGCCGACCTTAGTACTGACTTAGGGCCCAAAGTAGAGGCCTACATACTTCCATAGATAAAAATGTTTCCTTATATTTGCTCTGCAACATAGCAAAAAAAAATTTTTTTTGGTTAGGGCCAACCTTGGGGCCCGCTTGAGCCCTTAGCAGAGGCAAAAGTTTCTTCTATAATTTTTCGGTCGTGCCTAGGTCTTTCAAACAAAAAAGTTTTTGAAAATCGGAAAAGATTTACTCGAGTTATGTACAAAAAATACATAGATCCCTAACAGAGAGTAGTTTGTAGTGCCCTAGCTAGATTAAGTGGGTGGATCAACTCCAACACCTAAGCCTCAGATGGGCCTGTTGTGCACAGTTTTTGAAAATCGGTTGAGTTTTGCTCGTGTTATCGTGTTGACAGACGGACATTTTTTTATTGTTGATTCGTCATCTAAGGACCATGATCGAAGCTCTTCCTGCTCCTGGGTCGAAATTGGGGTGGTTACAAGCGTCGTGGTAAACGCGTAAGGTCCCTTTTTGAAGAACTCTCGAAAATCGAATTTACTTCGAACCACATATACGGTAAATTTTCAGCAAAGAGAGAGCTCGAGCGTATAAATGCAATGAAGTCCCACAAAATGAACGAAATATTTAAGAGTGAATCTGCCAATTCTTCGACCAAGTTGTATGAAACTTGAAAACAACCCATCTCCGATTTTTGCTATCTATGGCTTATTCGATTCCTTGGACCTATAGGAGAAATTCGTAGAAGAACATTTGTCTCGAAATATATCTTTAGCAGTGGAACTTCTGAGAAAATGGATAGTCGAAAATCGCTTTTCACCAATAACTTCTACAAGATTAAATGCATTGGCCTGGAACTTTTCAGGTAAGTAGCCCTCATGGAGACGAATGTTTTGAGTATCTACTTTCCCGGAAGTTATGAGTGTGTGGGGTGGAATAGCTATTTTTCTTCGAAAAAATGGACTTTTTAGAAGTCGATTTAAAAAACTCCAACGCTGTTCACATCAATGATTTATATTGGTGTCAAGACCGTGTTCCCTACTATCTAAAACCATATAGAGTAGACATGGCCAGCGCTGGAGTCACACAGATTTTGTCAAAAAGTAAAACTAGCCACCAACGGGAAGATTTTTCGAGTTCGTCTGCTTTCGTGACTTAGTGAAATGATCTAGAAAATCTATTTTTTTTTGAAAATGGATCTCGCAGCTTTCTAACGACACCCCACATTAACATATTTGTGGAAGAATCCGTTTTCATTGATTCAAAGAGCCCATCAAACTGAACCCACTCTTCCGCAGAAATTATCTCCAACTTTTCCGTCAACAAAAAATGTATTAGTTACTTATCCATAACCTTGATTAAAATTAAAGTTTTTTTCAACTTATGATTGGCTTCTCAAATCGTTTGAATCAAAGCCAATATATTCTTCATAATCAGAATCTTCAAGTTGACCCAGTGCGTCATCGAAAATATCGTCTAGGTTTTGAAATATGTCCTCGTCTTCCGGTACGATATGTAGTTTTTCTGTAGGTTCATAGTAATCGTTATCTTCGCGATGTGTTTTTTTTTTTTATTCTTGAAATGAGGTTGCGAATTTGACCAACCTCCAAATATTCGTCTGGCGAAAAATAATATTCACCACCGATTATGTAATTTTTCATTCTTTCGGCCATTTGTTCTGGTGAAAACTTACACTTCGCCAATTCCCACTCATTAAACAGTTGTCGAATAAAATCTTTTTGTTTTTGAGACATTCCTCCGACTTTCCGTACTTTACGAGCCCATCCAGGTGTGTAAACGCTTGAAACAGACTCAATGCACTCATCGTCCTCATCTTCATCTTCTATGTTCGATTTCACTTCATTTGATGAGTTGCGTAGGTTTTCCCTTTCAGCGTAAAGTACGAAAAGTCGGAAAATTGTCTCAAAAGTAAAAAGATTTCGTTCGACAACTGTTTTGTGAAGGAGCATCGGTGAAGTGTAAGTTGTCACCAGAACGAATGGCTTAAAGAATGGAAAATGACAGCAGGTAAATATTATTTTTCGCCAGACGAATATTTGGATGTTGGTCAAATTCGCAGCCTCATTTCAAGAATAAAAAAGAACATGTCGAAGACAACGATGACTATGAACCTCCCGAAAAACAACACATCGTACCCGAAGACGATGGCATATGTCAAAATCTAGACGATATTTGCGATGCCGTGCTGGGTCATCTTGAATATTCTGATTTTGATGACTTTATTGGCTTTGATTCACTCGAAAAGCCATTTGTAAGTTGAAAAAAACTTTAATTTTAGTTTTATATTCATCGGATAAGTAATACAATTTTTGTCTACGCAAAAGTTGGTGTTAATTTCTGCATTAAGAGTAAATTCAGATTGTTTCATTTTTTGACTCGGATTCTTCCAAAAATATATTAATGTGGAGTGTCGTTATCCATTTTCCAAAAAAAATAGTGTTTCTAGATCATTTTAGTAAGTCACGAAATCAGATAAACTCGTAAAATCTTCCCGTTGGTGGTCAATTTTAGTTTTTGACAAAATCTGAGTAACTCCAGAACGCTTCCAATGTCAACTCTATATGGTTTCAAATACTACGGAACATGGTCTTAACAGCAATATAAATCATTGATTCGAACAGCGTTGGAGCTTTTTTTAAATCGACTTCTAAAAAGTCCATTTATTCGAAGAAGAATAGTTATACCACCCCATACACTCATAACTAAAGTAGATACTGAAAACATTCGTCTCCATGAGGGCCACTTACCAGAAAAGTTTCACGCCAATGCATTTAATCTTGTTGAAGTTATTGGTGAAAAACGATTTTCGACTGTGCAGACCATTTTCTCAGAAGTTCCACTGCTAAAGCTATATTTTTTCGTGACAAATGTTCTTCTACGAATTTCTCCTATAGGTCCAAGGAATCGAATAAGCCATAGATAGCAAAAATCGAAGAAGGGTTGTTTTATAATTGGTCGAAGATTTCGCAGATCATTCTCCACATGATGTTCAGATCAAGCATTTCAAAACCCTTTTAAAGTCCTTGTTCTTTCTTCCAAAACAACTGATATCAATTGGGGTGACGCTTAAAGCTTTGAAATGAACAAAATTTTTTTTAAATATTTTCAAATCATGCTCGGATCGTAACGGAGTCCCCACACCCCAAAAAAACGTACACAAACCCAAAAAACTCCATACAAAAACCTTTGGGACAAGACACGATGTTTTTCCGCTCCTCACCTCCCTCCCTTTCCAAAATATTTTAAAAAAACTTCGTCGCAGCTTTCAAACGAGCCCTCACTCATCAAAATCGGTTGAAAACGAGCCGAGATATCGCCAATCAAGATGACCAATTTCGATATATTAATGGTAATGGTAAAATTATCTCTGAAAATAATCACAATTTCATTAGTGTTGTGTGTCAACGATCTAAGTATGTATGTATGTATCTATCTACTTTTTTTTCTCGAGAACCGCCCGAGCGATTTCCTTAAAATTTTCAATCAACGTGAGTCTCGGCCCCAAATAAAAAATTTCATGTGCCGCTTTTACGGGAAAATTCTGGAAAAGCCGTGGCATGTGGAAGAGTGGTCAATTTTGAGGATTTTTTAGGTAATGCTCGGAGTTTTCGAATTTTAGCTCCGGAGTGACAATAGCTAGAGGGTTAGTTTCTTCGGGAAAGTTATAGAGTTTGGTCAGGAGAATTTTTTGGGATCTTAAGAAAATGGCTGCCAGCAGTCAAACCGGCGCCATCGTGAATTTTCCCAAGCAATAAATTAGGTTTTTTTTAGTTTTCGAATTTTAGCTTCGAACTGACAATACTTAGAGAGTTGGTTTCTTCAGGAATGTTGTAGAGTTTGATCAGGAGAATTTTTTGGGATTTTCAGAAACCTCCCAAAGTGACGCCATCTTGGATTTTTGTTAGGTATAAATTATGCTTCTTTGGGTTCTCGAATTTTAGCTCCGGAATGACACTACTTAGAGAGATGGTTTCTTCTAGAAAGTTATAGAGAGAATTACCAGGAGAATTTTTTTGGACCGTAAGAAAATGGCTGCCAGCTGTCAAAGTGGAACCATCTTGGATTTTTTGCTAAATTCTGAATAAGAATACCTAGACAGTTGGTTTCTTCAAGAAAGTTATATGAATCACTGAGAAGAATTGGTGACACGAATTGTTCCGAAGGTAGCCGAAGGTGACACGAAGTGTTTCAAAGGTACCCTAAAGTGACACGAAGTGTTTCAAAGGTAGCCGAAGGTGACACGAAGTGGTCCAAAGGTAACCGAAGGTGACACGAAGCGTTCCGAAGACAGCCGAAGGTGACATGAAGTGTTCCGAAGGCAGCCGAAGGTGACACGAAGCGTTCCGAAAGTAGCCGAAGTCGACACGAAGTGTTCCCAAGGTAGCCGAAGGTGACACGAAGTGTTCCGAAGGCAGGCGAAGGTGACACAAAGTATTCCGAAGGTAGCCGAAGGTGATACGAAGTGTTCCGATGGTAGCCTAAGGTGTTGGAGGACAATTTTTTTCGGAAAGAAAATTTTTTTGGAGAAAATTCCTTTGACGTTAGTCAGGGTCTTACGGCCGAATTAGGGTCGATTTTGTCCGTGTGTCCGTGCAAATGTTAGAAAGTCTCCAAAAATTGTCAGTAAGTGTCAGAAAGTTGTCAGTTAGTCACAAATTGTCTGACAGTTTCAGAAAATTGTCAGAAATCGTCAGAAAGTCTTAAAAAGTTAATAACAAGTGTCGGAAAGTTGCCATCAAGTGTCAGAAAGTTGTCAACAAACATTTGTTTGAATAGAATGTTAGCTTGTGGTCAAAGTTTTATTGTTAAAAAAATTTGCACCACTTTTTTTAAAAAAAATACGTTGTGTTCAAAAAATTACAACACAAATGCCAGAGCCAACGGCGAAATAATTTTTCTGTACTTTCAGTTTTTACACTGCAGAAATACTACATGGGGTCTTGCAATGAAAGAACTAACTGTTACATATGAAATTAATTTTATTCTTCAACGTAGTCTCCCTGAAGGGAAATGCACTTAGTCCAACGGTCCTGCAACATTCGGATGCCTTTGGTATAATAGGATTTCTCCAACCCTGCAAAATAGGCCTCTGTTTCGGATATCACCTCATCATTAGAGTAAAATCTTTTTCCCTGTAGCCATCTTTTTAAGTTTGGGAACAAATAGTAGTCGCTGGGGGCCAGATCTGGAGAGTAAGGTAGGTGGTGGAGTAATTCATAGCCCAAAGAGTTCAGTTTCACAGTTGCTTTTATGGATGAATGCGCTGGTGCATTTCATGATGAAACAGGACCTTTTTCTTCTGCATATGCGGTCGTTTTCTCTTGATCTCGTTGTCGAGCTGTTCCAATAATGTGACATAGTACTCGCCAGTTATTGTTTTTCCTTTCTCCAAATAGTCGATAAATATTATGCCATGCGCATCCCAAAAAATCGTGGCCATAACCTTGCCTGCAGAACGCTGTGCCTTTGGGCGCTTCGGTCGGCTTTGACCAAATTCTAACCACTCTGCAGACTGTCTATTGGACTCTGGTGTATAGTAATGAATCCACGTTTCATCAATCGTGACAAATCTACGCAAAAACTCCGTTGGATTACGCTCGAACAAAGCTAAATTACGCTCTGAATCGTCAAGACGGTGCTGCTTTTGATCAATTGTTAGAAAACGCGGCACCCATCGCGCAGAAAGCTTTTTCATGTCCAAATACTCGTGTAAAATGTGTCGCACCCGTTCTGTTGATATTTTGAGGATGTCAGCTATTTCACTAACTTTAACTTTCCGATCAGCCAAAACAATACGATGGATTCTTTTGATGTTTTCTTCAGTAACTGCTTCACTTGGACGTCCTGAACGTGGGGCATCATCGGTGCTTGTATTACCTCGTTTAAATTCAGCATGCCACTTCTTGACCGTTGTATACGACGGAGAAGATGTGCCATAACACTTATCCAGCCATTCTTTGCTTTGCACCGTATTTTTTCCCATTAAGAAACAATGTTTAATCAACACACGGAATTCATTATTTTCCATTTTTTACGAACAACAAAAACCTGCGTCACTCTATTGACAGTAATTCGAAAACTATGACACCAAATGTCAGGAAATTTTGGCTGTAGACAAGTAAAGGGTGGTACTACTGAATGTTAACAAAAATTCTGAAGTAATGACGCCATCTCTATGTGAGGCCGCGGACTTTTCACCCCATGTAGTATAACTCTTCTTTCTTTTTGCGAAGATTGCTTAACAGAGATAGAACTAAGCGTTATGGTGTGAGAGACCTAATCCATTGCTGGATGTGGCGAATCCAGTATAAAAAAATCATGGTTAAATTGTTGCTAGAAGTAAAAAATCTAGTAAACAAAATTATCGAAAAGAAGTCTTGGGCTTCAACAAAATCAACAAATAAACTGTTTAGAAACAAGTGTATTTAAGCGAAGGTAATTCGAATGATAAGTCATTCTACCTTTATGTATGCTGATATACACATAGTCATGACATAGGTGTACTGATGAAATCACATATTCTGGTATGTGAGGGCGTGATACGCCGAAATCAGCATTTATTTTGTCCATTATTTCGTCCCTTATATAGTGCCCTTCATAAAAGATTGGAAGTAAAATTCCCTTTTATTTAGTTCGTGCACTCTAACATTTGGTCAAAAAATCCAAGCGATACAACGCTATCAGAGATTGCTTAACATAAATTTATATTTTTACGTGTGAAAACTGAAAGTGTTGAAAAATTATTACGCTGGTGGGTCTGGTATTTGTGTTGTAATTTTTTTTTGTAATTTCGTTTTAAAAGAAGTGGTGCCAATTTTGTTAAGAATAAAACTATGACCACAAGCTAACATTCTATTTACACAAATGTTTGCGCCTTTTAAGCGAAAGCGCCACGTCTACCAGTGCCGGCGTGGCTACCAAACGGCCCTGCGGGCGAAATCTGAAAAAGCCCATATCTTCGCGCGCTGTTTTCGCGAACAAATGGATTTCAATGAAGTCAAAAACAGGCAGGCGATTTTTTTCAGTGTTTTTTGGTGTTTTTGGTGTTCAGGTAAGGTTATCATGCGCCACAGGGGAAAATTTTGGACTACCTTCACTTGTCCTTTAGGTAAACCGAGGAACGCTTAATTGCAGCAGACACCATTTTTTGACCTTAGGGATCCTTCATGTAGGAATTTTAATAATTGAATGATTTCGTATGACGCGACAGGCGACAATTTGTGGGCTCTTTGGCAGTTTTTAAACATAATCGAGTTATTTTTTTAGCGCCGCAGCTGAAAATTTTTAAAATTTGGATTCATTTTTCATATTTTCAGCCTCAGTTTGGGTCCCCAAAATGACAGCCGGGGTCCAATGGATTTACCCTTCTCCGAATTTGCAAGAAAAAATTTGTCCGTCCATCTGTCTGTCGACACGAGAACTCGGGTCAATCTTGACCGATTTCCAAAAGTATGTTATCCCCGAAAGCTGTGATCAAAACAAGTGAAATCAGTCAAGAACGTAGTAAAGATCGAAAAAGTAGTCGAAAATGTGACATTTGGCCTTTCAAGGTTTTGAAAGAAAGACACGGACTTCAAAAAACAAAAAAAAGTTGAATAAATCAACTCACTGGTACATTTTTGGCGCGATATAGATGCGGTCGAAGGCTCAAGAGAAAAAGAGTAGGACCGAAGCCTCTACTGAGCGCCCCAAGTCGGTCTTAAGGTCGGCCAAAGTTAAAAAAAAACTTTATTTGCTATGTTTTAGAGAAAGATGCGAAAACATTTTCATCCACGGAAGTATGGGTTTAAGGTCACTCCTTAGTGCCCTGAGAGGTGCGTTACTAGACAAGGGTTTTTCAACTTGTCATTTTGGCGATTTCCAATGTAATCTAAGACTTCAATTCAATAAAATTGCAAAGCATTCCTCGACACTCTATGGAAGTTTAGCGTTTGTTTTAATATGCAGTAAGATTTTGTAACAGTTGTTCTGATACTCCCAGGTCTCTTTGCAAATACGTGCGGATCGCCTTAGCTATGTTTTTAAAATTTGTAATCTTTGCATACACAAAAGAAGGCCGGCACTGACCTCTACCGATATCAATAATTTTGTAAGTGGACTTACGGGCTGCGTCACAATTTACCTTCGAAGAAGTGTTTTTGGTGTTATAAATTAATTTAACTAATATAAATAAAATCCTTTTTGTTTCACAAACTTAGCTTACAATAACAATTATGAATGCTTCGTCATATGAAGAAACCGCATCAGGACTTATCTTTACTTTACTAAGGAGGCAATGTGGCCATTCTCTCCCTTTACATTGCAAGCGAATGATTTGATATGGAGACTAATTGCACCTATACAAAGTTCAAAAAATTTTAGGGGTTCCAGAGCCAAACTGCATGGAAAAATAACCTTGTCAAAAAAAGGTGATTTTTTTCTGTAGAGCAGGTACAAAAACTTTGTTGAACAGTGCTACAGGCATCGGAAGAAAATTTTGTTTTGAGTACAGTTAGGCTTTCAATTAGAAATAGCTATAGATTAGATAAAGAAATCACTGCAAACGATGTACGATTGTTTAATTTTTTATATGAAATTGACTTCATAAATTAATGTAGAGTTAAATAGTAAATTTGCTTATTGGTTTGTGTGAGCGCTTCAGCTGCTAACTAGTTGGTTGAGAATTTCATGTCAAAATTATAAATTTGCTAACTGTATTTACAATTCGCTTACATCATGTATGATAAACATTAATAATCAAAGTCAAGGGAGTGTCCACATCAATAAGATGTGACCAAGTTTTTTTCGGAGAAAAATTTTTTTTTGGAGAAAAATGTTTTTCGGAGAAAATATTTTTTGGAGAAAATTTTTTTTCGGAGAAAATTTTTTAAACGA
>CM055403.1:137874530-137903139 GCA_029228625.1 Pseudolycoriella hygida | reverse complement strand
TTTTCAGAGAAATTTTTTTTCTAAGAAAATTTTCTTTTCTGAGAAAATTTTTTTTTCAGAGAAAAATTTTTTTCAAAAAACAGAAATTTTTGCAACAACTGAAAACTTCCAAAACGACTGATATCACAACAAAAACCTCTTAAAAGGTAGAGTGTGACTCAGTCCGTAAGTCTGCCTCCAAAATTAATGATATCGCTTGAGGTGGCGCTATCGCTGATAATACGCAGAAGTTTGTTTGAATGGAACCTTGTGTTCGAAGTTTTGATTTCCTGAAAAAATTACAGCGCTTTCTTTAAAACGAAATTACGTTGTGTTAAAAAAATTGCGTCACAAAAGCCGGACCCATCAGCGGAATAATTTTTCAACACTTTTAGTTTTTGCACGCAAAAATTTAAATTTACCTTTACCTACGCAATAAGAAACAAAAGGCAAATTTTTGCAGCGCAAAAACTGATAGTGCAGAAAAATTATTTCGTCGTTGGGTGACGCAATTTTTTCTACACAACGTAATTTTGTTTTAAAAAAAGCGCTGTAATTTTTTCAGGAAATTAAAACTTTGAACACAACATTCCATTCAAACAAACTTCTGCGTATTATCTGCGATAGCGTCACCTCAAGCGATATCATTAATTTTGGAAGCGGACTTACGGACTGCGTCACACTCTACCTTTAAAGAGGCTTTTGTTGTGATTGACTCTTAAGATGAACTCCGATCAATTGAACGAAAATTGAAAATGAGCTAGTATTCTCGTTTTTCTTCTATTCGGTTCTTAGGTCGAACTTTTATCTAGTGAAAATTTAATGAAATATACTGAAACCCACAAACCGGTTATTCGATTTGAAAAGCGAAAAACCGGTTAGCGAAGACCGGTCCGGTTTTACATTCCCTACTTGTAATCCGAGGGGAAGTATCCTACATCCATCAAAAACGAAAATTCACGTTTTTAGTCCGCGAGACAAAATCTTTATCATAAACCTTATTATAAACAAAATTAAATTAAATCTTCTCACCGTATTTGAGTGCAGAAAAAATTTTTGGAAGTTTGTAAGACGTCGCATTGGACCTTCACTTAGTCTTATATTTTTAAAAGCAAATTAAAGCGGAAAAAAGTTTGTAAGATTTCAAGATTAGTCATTTTTCATACCTACTCAATTGACCGTCGAAATGTCTTCCAACGTTACCTGCAATGTGTGCTCCTAAGAAGCATATAATATTTTTGTGATATTTGAATATAAATTGTCAAACATTTTCCTATTTCCATTACCCAAAGAATGTCCCACCACGTGTATGTCATCGAAAGTTACATTTTGGTTTCTGAAAAGTGCAAATATATTCATGAAATGTTTTATGGATACGAAATTATATTTTACTTAATGTAAACAGACAACAAAGCTCCAACTCTAACGCCGATTTGACGAACGTAAGACCTTGACTCATCATACAATTTGTGAGCAAGTTGTTCCCAGTCAGCTAGAATAACATTTGTGTCACCTCGTCCCAGGTATGCATTTTTTACCGGTTCTACCGATCCATGATTTCTATGTGCTATGTATCCGTGGATGATCAATTTGGTCGGCAAATCGCTTGCAAAGTCAATGAGTGTGGTGTTTGGTCCGATAATTTGTTCTGATATGTGCGATCTGAATGCAAAGGTTCATCAACAATTGCAAAAAAATTTATTACTCGCTAGCGAATTCCATTACGGACTGTAATAGTATAGGGAAACTGTATTCAGATCCTCGTCAGATAATGTCGAAATACAGAAGCTTTCGACGTAGTAGAGAATAAAGAAAAATAATGTCTTTTCGAGTTTCAAAAACATGTTGTTCATCTTACAGACGCTTTAACACTAACGATAGCAATATATTACAGAAAGTGTTTGCATGCACATAATCGCTTGAATATTTTTATACATAATAATGTTTATAGAAAAATTGATAACCTTGAAGTATATTTTGCAGTGTTTTGAATTGTTTGATGAAATGCGGAAGTAATCTAGCGAAGTACGGATTTTGAAGCGGCTTAGAGCGCTACCCTGATAACGGTGAGCTTTAACCACTCTTTATTGAAAGGTTGATGCATATGGGGCTTCTCTTCTGCCAATCGTAGAGACCTTTTGACTATTTGTTCGGGTCGCATCACTCTAGGACATGTGGCCCAATTTCTACACAGTATTTTTTTTCTATGAATTAGCTTGAAAGTTCCCTGAGACTATTTCCAACAAAAATTGAGAAGAAGGTTCTTTTGGAAAAGTTTTTCCGAGTTATGTGACCAAAAGCTTTCACGATGTTCCCGAAATTCTATTTTTAGGCTTCGTTCTTCGTAGGGGTCTTATGAGTTCACCATGACGTTTGTAACCACCCCAATTTCAAGCCGGGAGGTGGGGGGAGCTTCGATCATGGTCCTTAGATGACGAATCAGCAATAAACACGTTGTCTTCGAAACAAACGACAGCATACACCATATCGCTAAGGTTCAAGCTACTGGTTGCAAAGTTTTGGCACCTGTTAACATGATTGAAAAAAGTTCATATACCTTAAAGTTGGCCTAAATCAATATGTAACTTTGGAACCCAATCCGTATGAAAGGGAATAGTCGAAATAGGGAATAGGTAAGTACATTTTTTCCCGTTTTACAAGAGTCCTAATCGGGCGTCAAACTCTTCTCATACTAAAAAATGAAATAATTTATTTTTCAATATCATACGAGAACGGTAGGACCAAGTTCGTTAACAATGTTTTTCATCATCATTTCTCTGACTAAAATTATTTTGACCGGGTTCTCAAAATTGCTTTCGAATAAGACGGTGGATAAAAAACTCTACAAACAAACTGATATCCGCACAAAAACAGTGGAAATGTGACGCAGAACTTACAGAAGTTCTGATATTAGTGTCGAAAATTTTCGCCGCAAATACCATGCGTATCAACGTAATAATTTTCTTCATGTTTAGCGTTCATGCGTAAAAAATTTAAATTTAGCCGGCAAATAAGTTTTTATAAGTATAAGTTAGTATAAGTTTTTAACGTGTACGCACTCAGTACGTTGAGTATACGCTGCAGGTTCATTGCTATGTAGATGCAATTTAACATGCTAGGCAGTAATGATTCGACCTACACAATGAGCCATTATGGTCCAGTTCGTCCAGAATGAACCCTTATTATTTTTATAAAGAAAAAAAAGTATCTCCATACCGCGATTTGAACCTAGCACATTCACAGCCTGCGTCTTGTACGCTAACCATTAGCCCACGGATTCATGTAACGAACAACGATTAGAAATCAAACACTAAGTTGTAAGGGCATAACAAGGCTATTCGATTCAAAAAGTTCACTTGTCGTTGATTTTATTTAGAACATAAACAAAATAATCAAATTTTGCCCAAAAGGATTTTGGTGAAACATAATGCCAGTCTGTCGTGCGTGATCATAGGATTCCTGTAAAGTAAATTTGTAAGTCGATATCGATTGAAAGTCTATTTACTTCATTTTTATAAGAGTTTCTGTATAAAAATCAATAGACGTATTTGATGGAATGCACGCAACACTAGGATTTGAACCGAAAATTCTGGAAAAAAAAGTTTACAACGCCGCAGCATTGCTCACTGAACTGTAAAGCCTGTTGATGCCTTGCGTGATAATAACGCAAAGAAATAACAAAAGGAGCACAGCACATTGTTCTACGATAGTTCATTCGATATTTAGCCTACAGTTCGTTCATTTTACACTTAAACAAATTTTGTACTGTTAAAGAATTAAATGTCATTAATGTCAGACTACATAGCTTTCTATATAAAGATACATGCATCAGACGCACGTTGCGATCTTTTTCTAGCGCATACATCTTATGTAATGTGACGTTAATGACATTTAAATCTCTGACAAACTAAAAATATCTTAAATTTGTTTAAGCGTAAAATGAACGAACTGTACTCTAAGAATTCAAATAGTGTACGCTGTATTTCAGGAGTTATTTTTTTTTTTTTTTTGTTTTCAAAATGTTTAAGGTTTAATTGTTTGTTTCAACGACCGAGTGCTACTACGTTGAAGCATAGTACAAGTGAGGTCATGTAAACAGCCTGTAACACAAGGACGATTACACAATCTCGCCTTCGGCTCGATTTTGCAAACTTCGCCCTTATGTTACCGGCTGTTTACATGACCTCAATTGTAATATACTATTACAGTGTGGAGAAAATACAAAAAAAAAAGTATTCTGTCTTTGAGTGGGTTTGTGCCACCAATTTTTTATAACTCAATGTAACTTTGCTTTAGATATATTTTTCGCGCATTGAAGGTAGACCCGTTTGCCATCGCAAAAAAGTGTCGAAAAAGGTTGCCATTCGGAAATTGTAATTATGTCTATGATTGTACTTCTTACATGCTATGTGAAATGTTTAACACTCCAGGGACAAAGTAAAAGTGAAAGTACTTTCACTATTCGCGAAATTTTTTCAATTTATGAATATAATGAACTTTTGAACGATTTAAGTACTAAACATTTTTTTCACTATCGTCAATGAATTACCCATTAATAATTTTGAACCTATACTTAAACAATATATTTCAGGCAACATCGTTCGTCTTATTCAATTTGATTTTGCTCATTGGAGCGTGAAGCGTGAAGCGTGAAGATGCTGACTTTTATATGGAAATTTAGAACGTTCTGAACACCTTTTCTATGTGAAAGTGGGGGGGGGGTCTTGGGGTAAAAAATTCTATAACACAGTGCGTGACGTCATTTGTGAATGAGCCCCCACAAATATTTGATTTTAGTCGAAATCTGACGTTCATAAAGATAAAGGTAAGTGACCCATCTATTAGGGTAAACGAGAAATAAAATTAGCTTTTCGGACGCAATTACCTGATCCAAAATTAAAATTAGAAAGCGGCTTTTGCATTTCAATTTGTGTTGGAATGTTATTATTCCGCTGTTTCAAAAATGAAAAAAGGCGCGCTTTTAGTTTTTTAAGGACGTTTTAATCATGGATGATCCTTCGAAATGCCAATTGCAAATGCTTTTTACTGAAGACATTAGACGAAAATGTAGTGTGTGAGTAGGGTAGACAATAGTGCTGAACAATAGTAGTCTTTTGTTCAAAGCTCCAACTATGAACACTACAACTACTAAAGAAACTACAAAGAAACATGAATTCAAATGGCTAATGAGTCGAGGGTGCCGCTTTTTAATTTTAATTTTGGATCAGGTAATTGTGTCCGAAAAGCTAATTTTATTTCTCTTTTGCCCACTTACCTTTACCTTTATGAACGTCAGATTTAGACTAAAATCAAATATTTGTGGGGGTTCATTCACAAATGACGTCACACACTATGTTATAGAATTTTTTACCCCCCCCCCCACTTTCTCATAGAAAAAGTGTTCAAAACGTTCTAAATTTCCATATAAAACTCAACATCTTCACGCTTTCTTTGGTAACCACCACCCGATCCCCCCCCCCCTTCCGTAGAGTACACCGTCACTTGTGAATAGCTCCTTTTCGCATATCCAGCTGCAGATCATGTTTCAGGGCAGTTATACAGACTCCTTCAGCTGAAAATAGTCAAGAAAAAGTGTCAAAAATTTACCTTTCTTACAAAAGTTGTTCCAGACCGGTGCAACAGCCTTAAATCGGGGAAGTCTTTGCATGGTCTTATTGTAGCGGTAGCATACTAGAACACCCCTGACACAGTTTCTCGGTTCATCGCTGCTTCACGCAGTAAAGCAATCCCGAAGTTTTCTCCTTAAGTGACTAATAACTCAGGAGTGGGGGAAGGCTCCAAGGAATGCAATGACGAAAAACCTTTGTATCATTGGGGCTTACCATCCCATAAAAGTTCATTTGATTTCATTTTGTTTTACAAGAGTTATAGCCAAAAAACCATTTTTATCACCCCCTGACATCCACTTACTTAGAGCACCATAACTCCCCCGAGATATCAGATTTTCCAAAAATGAGAAATTTCTTTTCTTACTATAGAACAAGGAATCAATGACACAAAAAGGGAAAAAAGTAGGACATGTTGTCCCAAAAGTGTACGAAATCGTTCGAAGTTTTCGCAAAATCACTCTTAACTCAAAACACAAAAAATTCTCTTCCATAAATTTTTGGGCGCTCATCGACTTATTCATAAAAAAAGACTTACGAAAATTGGTTGAGATTTACCTGAAAAAACGGTACTTAATGAGCGGTTTTTACACCGAAAACGACCATTTTCAAACATGACCTCACTTTTTCGACTATCTTTCAGGTAAAAATGTTTTGAAAATCGGATCGGTCAAGATTAACTCGAGTTATTGTTATAGGGCGGACGGACGGACGGAGGAAGTTTCTTTTTGCGGATTCGATATCTATGGTCCATGATGATACACATAATAATAATTTTGAAACATGTTTATCATGGACCCGCGGTAGCAATGCGCCCGTGACGCAAGTCCCCCAAAAGACCAAGAAAAAAAAAATTCCGTAGACTTCGGAACTATATAAGTTTTGGCGTTTTCCCCTCGCATCGTGCCCCTTTGAGACCAAGTTTATTGGCATCCTTGTAAAATAATCTGATTGAAATCATCAAAATCGGTCCAGTGAACCTTTTGAAAGTAGCACTTTTCAGTACAAAACGTTCCTTCGAAGAGAAGCCAAAGTTAATGAAAATATTCTACGTTAGTTAGTTAGTGTGTTAGTTCCAGTTCTAAAACGGCTCTCTAGATTTGCAGGTTCAAAAGCTTTCTTGCGTATGAAACCGTTGAGCATCACCCCAATCGATAACAGTTGTTTTGGAAGAAGAAACCAGGACTTGCGTCACACTTGCTTTTTGTTCTGATGCAAATGTCCACTCAATTTTCGCGTAATTACTTTTTTTGGCTTTGAAGGCTTGACTGTTCGTTGATTAGTTAGAAAAAAACATTAATCTGAATTTTTTAGTTCAGGTTAGGGTCCAAAAAAATTAATCTGACCCATACCGACCCTTGATCTTTTTGCTTCTAAGTAGAAATGTAGTAAATAGTTACGTTTATAGGTAGAACGCTCTACAGGACAGCAGGGTAACAGTATCATAGTTGAGTCAAAAGAAAAAAAACTTGAGCAATCGTTTAAACACAGTCTTGCAATTTTAATTTGAAATGTCGTTTTTGTATCACAAAATACAGGTCAAAATTACTTGCAAAGTTACAAACTTAAATCATTGTTTTCGTTGGCCAACTTTTCGATCGTTTTTTGTTTAACGGCTATATTTCTGATTCCATCAGAGATTAATCTGTTTATATTGCTTTCCTTGATGCGTCCCCCAAATTCACCAGTCGACACCTTGCTGCTAGATACTCGTTTCATGAAAAGTTCTTTGATTTTCTTCACTTTTTCAGGAGTCAATTTTTCTTTAGCAGGCTGGATACCAACTGTGCCGTCATCTTTAAATATTTGTTTTTAAGGGACGCCCTTAAGGGTTTTTTTTGTCAAGCTGTTTGCATTATCTTTGTAGGCATATTGTAAGCACTGTAGTATGAACTCCTAACCCTCCCCCCTTTTTCGCCATGAATCTCAGTCAATTCATAGTCTTTATTAATTAATTAATTACTTTGATTTCTTAATTAATTATGTAGTGTAGAGCCTGTAAGAGTTTTTTTTTATATTCTCTCAGATGTATCGTGCTTGGTTGCATTGGAACACTTCAACATTGTTAAAAGTATTGGCGTTGACTACATGCACTGTGTTCTGCTGGGAGTTCAAAAAATGTTGCTCAACTTTTTCTGCAACCCAAAATATAGTAAACGCGAGTTTTATATAACAAAACAAAATCAGAAACTATTGAATAAAAGAATCTTGGCGATAAAACCGAATCGTGAAGTGGGTCGGAAACCTCGATCGTTGGAGGGTCGGTCCTTATTCAAAGCGAGTGAGTTTCGATCGATGTTATTGTACTACCTTCCAGTATGTTTGGTTGGTTGTATTCCGTTCGTGTATGTGAAACATGTTCGTCTCTTATCTGCCGCTACTTATAATTTGCTGAAATCATCAATTACACACCCAGAAATCGATGAAGCCGAAAATATGTTAAATCGATTCGTCAAGCAGCACCAAGAGTTGTTTGGTAAAGAGAACAGCAGCAGCACCAAGAGTTGTTTGGTAAAGAGAACATGGTGATGAACATTCACCTATTGAAGCATTTAGCTGACAGTG
This sequence comes from Pseudolycoriella hygida, assembly GCA_029228625.1. Classification (NCBI taxonomy): domain Eukaryota; kingdom Metazoa; phylum Arthropoda; class Insecta; order Diptera; family Sciaridae; genus Pseudolycoriella; species Pseudolycoriella hygida. The sequence goes on along the minus strand of CM055403.1, from coordinate 137,894,968 downwards.
TTCGGGCTTTAGGTCCACTATGGTGTCACTCTACGTTTCCTTTCGAAAGAAACAATGGAGTGTTGTTGAAAAAGGTGAAAGGAACCTCTGATGTACTGCTTCAAATGTCATCTAAGTTTTGTCTTCTAAAGGCAATTGGCAATCACACTGTGCGATCGAACCGTGTCAAAAAAGTTTTACTTGGCTCTTGTGTTAAATTCGTCGAAAAATCGCTGCGTGTCTTTAATATTGAAAGTTCAAAGGAAGTTGATCTTTCAAATGTATCGTTGAATGTTCACAAGCGGATAAAATTGAAGAATGCCATCTACACAAGCACGTTATATACTCGACCGAAGAAGTCGATAGATTATTTTGTTGGACTTCGTAATGAAATGATGGGAAAGGCAAAATTTTTTTTCGAGTACGATGGTAGAGAACTCGATGTGATTGAAGAATTCAGACAAGTGGACAAAATCGACCACATATCAAAAGTGCAGCGAACTGGACGAAATATCTTGACGCCGATTGACGAAATTGTTAAGAAGTATATCTATCTAACAGTCGGAATAAATCAATATACTTGTTCGGTTCCAAATCCATTTGAAAAGGAGTAATTGCAGGGTAAGTTTTATTTTTATATTTGTTAGCGCTGACGTCATCGTCTGTTTTTTGTGATTATGTTTTTATTTGATCTTTTTTTTGACTTGTCGTATATCAAAATAAGTTCGCGGATTTGAGCGCAGGTCATCCTTGTTGGGCTCATTGTGCTGCTCAGTCAGTCTCTTGGTTGAAGAGAAGGGGTGATGATTACAGTGAGCATGTCTATTTTCGTTTTTACTGACAGTGTTTTGGGTACGCTTACAAATCCGACAAGGCCCCCTCCCCTCTAGAACTAAAAATTCTCATATGAAAATATTTGACATGTACTAAACGACACGGAAATCCAAACGATTAAATTTGAAATCCTTAAACCTACGAGAAAGCAATTACTATTCGAATCAGGTTTTCGGAATTTCAAGCAACCCGCTCATCCCTAAAACTGAAGAGAGAGGGTTTTTTTTCAAAAAGGGTAAGTAAGCGTGAAAAAGTCTGCACTTTTTTAATAAAGAACTTGTGAGTAATACTTTCTAAGTGGAATTAAAGTAAGCAATCCGATTCAAAGACTCTGGCGAATGAGAGAAAGCGTTTTGATGACTTAAGAACGTCGTCTTCGTATCTTCAACGCTAAACATATGCAAGGGACCCGTACGCATCAGAATAGATGTGGTAAACAGAACATATGTTGCAAAAAGACTCGAACGTATCAAAGTAAATTTTGCCTTAACTCTAAAGTATGTGCAATTACGTCCACATTAAATTGTATTGGAAATTGCCGATAGGGTAATATTGAAAAACCCGTCCAAAGAAACGGTATAAAAATACAAAAACCTCTTCAAATTCCTAAAGAAACCCACAATTTAAAAAAAAAGTTGAAAAAATGCACTAGGGCCGATCTTAGAACCGACCTATCACTCTTAGGAGAGGCCTCTGATCCATACTTCCATCAACAAAAAAGTTCGCCTCAACAACACTTCACAAAAAACCTCATCATTAGAAACATTTTCACGAAAAATCACTAAATATTGTATAGTAGGGCCGCGTAGCGTGAGTTGGGCCCACACTGAGGACTCTGCAGCTCGAACCACTCAACATAATTTTACCAATTAGATTTTTGTGATTTTGTGATGTCCATATCTTCGATTTAAAACCTTCAGTAGCGATTTCCGTTCTAATTTCGCAGAGATATAATGCGAAAACTTTCATCAACTTTCAAAAAACCAAATTTAGACCACTTTTTCGACCGTAACTTCGAAAGTTCTTAACCGATTTTGCCCAAATTCAACCCTGTAATCATTTTTTCAGTTATCTTCCAGAAAAAAAAGGTTTTGAAAATCGAATAAGATTTGCCCGATTTATGTAGAAAAAACATGTTTGGCGCTAGTAGAAACTTAGTTTTAGGGTTGTGGCTGAGTCCTTTGAAAACTGTTTCTTCCTGAAAGGTAATCGAAAAATCTTTTTTGGGATTGAATCTGGGCACTGTCGGCCCAAGAGCGAATGAGCTGGGGCCATTTAATTGGTTTTTGGTCTTTTGTACATAGCTCGAGCAAATCTTTCCGATTATCATAATTTTTTTTTATTTGAAAGATCTGGGCACGGTCTACAATTTATGGAAGAAATTTTTTTGAGCTTTTAGTCTCAGTCTCAGTCTTAGTTTTTCTGAAAGATAATCGGTCGAAAACTTTCGAAGCTACGGTCGAAGAAGTGGTCAAAAACGTGGATTTTTGAAGGTTGGTGGAACTTTTTCACTCATATCTCTGCGAAATTAGAACAGAAATCGCTCTTTAAGGTTTCGAATGAAAGATGTTTACATCAGAAAGTCACGAAAATTAAATTAGTTGAAGTCTGTTGAGTGCTTCAGGCTGTAGAATTCCTCAGTGTGGGCCCAACTCACGCTACACGATCACGTACGATATTTGGTGATTTTTCGTGAGTATTTCTTTAATTATGAGGTTTTTTGTGCGGTTTTGCAAAGAAAAAAATTGCGAACATTTTTGTTCATGGAAGTCCTCTCATGGGGCCTCTCCTAAGTGCTCTGGGTCACTTCTAAGATCGGCCCTAGTGCAATTTTTTTTAATTTTGATTTTTAAGGATTTAGAGGTTTTTGAGCTGTTTCTTCGGACGGGTTTTTCAATATTGCCCTTTCGGCAATTTCCTATCCAATTTATTGTCGACGTAATTTCGAATCTTTTTGCAACATCTATTCTGTTTGCTACCTCAATTCTAATGCGTACGGGTCCGTTGCATATGTTTTTGTATGCATTTTGAATGGCGCAAGAAAGTTTACAAAAATTCATGACATTTTAATAAGGTTGTCCAAATTTTGGAAGTTTTTCATTAAATTTTATGACAATTTTTCAAAACATTTTGATCTGTTTTTTTTTTTTTATTTTACAGATTCATACGCTTCCAAATCCGACGAAACGCCTTCCCCTCCTCCCCAAACATGAAATTTCATTCAGGCCAGTGCCTAAGGCTTTTTCTTCTGGGGTATTCTCATCGCAGTGGGGGATTCGCAGAGCGCAGTTTTTAATCGAGAGAGACATATTTTTTCTAAAGAACGAATTCAGAGTTCTTATAGTTAAATTCGGGTCATAGCATGACAAAATGATCTTCCTAGTCAGAAATTTATCAATGGCAGTCTCCAATCGAAGGGACAGTTTTGTGTTACGTGTAAAAAATATGAATAACAGTAGAAAATTTCAGCCTGTGTGATTGCTGCCTTTGCCTCCGACGGACGCAGACTGCAACTTTACACACAGCTTAAACTTTTTGCTTTCGTATCTTGTTATCCAAATTACTATTGTTTTACTCCGTATGTAATACGAATTTTAAGGACTACTACAGTTAAAAAAATTCAAAATAACAATCCAAATCAATAATTCAAAAACTCAAAGAATACGTAATAAGAAGGACATGCGCTACAACAAATTACTTGTCTAGTTTAGTGAAAAGAGGTCTTGTCGAGTTGTGAAGGTTCGACGTAAATTCCCTAGGAAAACAAAATGAATTCACCACATTTTTTTTATAAATTTTGCAATATTTTTTACCGGGCCCGGTTTTTCTCTTTCCGGCTCTAAGCGCCCGATTTGACGTCGCGAGATTCTCCGGAAGTTGTTAGTGAGCCACCCACATCAGGACCCCTAAGCGCATAAGTTGAGCTCTGTGACTGACACCTTCATTCCTGCAGCATATCAAAAGTTAAGTTTTGGATCCTTGAGTGATAGCTGATAATGTTCAGCAGCTGTTCACAAATGACGTCACAATCCAGGGGGGAGGGAGTTTATCAAAACGCGACAGTCTATGGAAATTGGAGGTTTGTTTGATCGATGAACAACAAGTGAAAATTTTTTACGACATTTTCAAGTCACGACGGTCAGCCATACTTATTTAAAATTTCTTTGATACAACTCATACACAACTCGATAGCGTAGTGGTTAACACTATGAGATTGAGTTGCCAGTGGGTTGGTTCAAAACTCAGCCGCAGACGGATTTGTTCCGATTGTTAGATTTGTAAACAAAACAAAGCTAATTGAATCGGTTTAAGTCATGTGAAGTTGAGTGTAGCGCCATCGTACGTCTTACCGGTGAAAGGCATTGTTGGGAGGTGCCTAGATTCTACTCCTACTAGTGTCGTTCCTAGTACATCTCATAGATGGCACTGGGTTTGTCGCACAGCTTACCACTGGCACAGTAAAAACTTTCCGGTAATGAAAGGATCTCAAAGAAGTAGAACGACAAACAGCGAATTTAGAAAATAATGATCTAGCCTCTAACCATTCATGGGCTGCAAGGTAGATCATTATTATTAGCACAAAATGCGCGACTCGGTTGAGAGGGTGTCAAATATCCTGAAAAAATCGTTACGTCATTTGTGAATAGCCCCTTATGTTCACAAAATTCACTTAGTTCGACTGTCTACACTCTGAAGTGCACTATAAAGGTGAAAAAATCTAACTCAATGTACTTTCCAGTAACTAAGAACGAATCAGAAGTTGTATTAGAATAAGAAAAGGCTGTATTCTAGCTCTCGACTCGAAAAATTTATGTAAAAATACATTCGCATTTTGTGTCATCCAGATCAGGATTCTGAGCGCCTGAATTTTGACTGGAAGCCAGGCACCTTCATGTCAATTTGTATCGAAGCCATGGCACGGTAACAACAAAAAACAACCTAACACTTTTTAGAAAATACTCGGTAATTTAATTATTTAACTTAGTATCACAGAGGATAAAAGAAACACATAGAAAATTACTTTAAAGCAACGTTGCGACTCGATGATTTTGTTTGTTTTCCTTTTGTAGAAACATTTTTGATAGCAGATGCGATGAGCTTATTTATGTTTGCTTTATCCGTTCGCAGAACTCAGCTCCCAGACATTTGCTTGCAAACACCCGTTCGATGAAAAGTTCTTGGATGCGTTTTACTTTTTCCGGTGTTAAAGGATCCTTCGCTGGGTGAATAATATCAAGAGCTCCGTCCTCTCTGCCTTCAATACGCCCTTGAGTTCCCTTCAACGTTTTGCAGATTAGATCGGACGGATTCGCTTTGTAAGCATATTGAATGCACTGCAGGATAAACGTTGAATCCTTTTTTTTTGTCGAGAGGTAGACTTTGAAGGTACCGTAATTCATTGGCGGTAAAAACATTGTCGGTGGGTAAAAATGTTTCTGGCCCTTCCGCTACGTCAGGACGAGTAGTGCTACTTTTCAATTTGAGCAACTCGTCATGCTTCAATAAAAGGTCGGAATGGCGTAAACTAAGCTTGATGTGCGTCTCCTTAAGGTTTTCGTACTTTTTTCGCCAGTCACTGCATCCATCGCAAGAGCTATTCTCACGGTCAACGCATCCTGCCAAAACTGCTACATCCTTGTCGTTTTCCTGAACCACAATGTTCTCCGATGTGCACGGTTGCTTTTCTGTTTCATCATTGTAGCCTATTTTAGTGTGAAAGCAGAAAACAGAATTTTAACTGAAAGAAATGATTTTCGACAAAAAGAGTCAGGACGACAGTGGGTTTTTCATTAAAGCGACATATTTCGGTATGTAAAACTAGTCACTAGCGGAGGTGGCAGTCTTTTGTTTTTATTTGTACAAATAACACTCAACGTGAAGTTAGCTGCAGTTGCGACCGAAGCTAACTTCATTGCAAACAAAACCAGCTGATTATTGAAACTTTCAATGAAGTCAGCTGATTTTGGTAAATTTATTAATGAAATCAGCTGATTTTGTTTGCAATAAAGTTAGCTTCGGTCGTTTCAAAGATTCCCGAAGATTCTCAGCAGTCTTGAAAAAAGTTGGAATTGTGCTATTTAGGCTTAACTTGGTCTTTTTTGCGGGCTTCATTGCAATTCCATTGGAGAAAATCAATGCTTCACAAACTCGACTGTAGCTTTAAATAAAATGCATGCAACATATAAATATCATTCACGTAGAATTTCTTGTTAGCAAAAAACAGCTGGTTCAACCTGTGATGAATAATTTATAGATTTTGGAAACACATACATAAACATAGAAGGGACCCGTACGTATCAGAATAGATGCGGCAAACAGAGTTGATGTTACGAAAAGACTGGAACGTATTTAAGTAAATATTGCGTTTAAATTAGATTGTATTGGAAATTGCCCATAGGGCAATTTTGAAAAACCCGTCCGAAGTAACGGTGTAAAAAAATTCTCGGAACGCACAAAATTGACCTCCAAATAGAGAAAAATGTTCTCCTCAATTTTGTCTACAACATAGCAAAAAACTATTTTTTGGGCTAGGGCCGACCTTAGTACTGACCAAGGACCTTACATACTTCCATAGACAAAAATGTTTCCCTCAATTTGCTCTGCAACATAGCAAAAAACATTTTTTTATGTTAGGGCCGACCTAAGGACCGACATGAGGCCCACTTGAGCCCTAAGCACAGGCAAAAATTCTTCTATAAATTGTCGTGCCGTGCCGAGATCTTTCAAACAAAAAAAAGTTTTTGAAAATCGGAAGAGATTTACTCGAGTTATGTACAAAAAACACGTAGGGCCCTAACAAAGACTCTTTTTTAGTGCCCTAGCTAAGTCCAATGACTCAAATCGAAAAATGTTTCTTCCACAAATTGAGATCTTTCAAACAAAAAAAAATTTTGAAAATCGGCAAAGATTTACTCGAGTTTTGTGAGCCCTAGCAGAGACTCGTTTTTAGTGCCCTAGCTAAGTCCAAGGACTCAAATTAAAAAACGCTTCTTCCATAAATTGTCGGCCATGCCCAGATCTTTCAAGCAAAAAAAAAATTTATGAAAATCAGAAAAGATTTACTCGAATTATGTGCAAAAGACCAAAAACCACTTAAACGGCCCTAGCTCGGCAGCCTTTGGGCCGACGGTGCCCAGATTCAATCCCATAAAATATTTTTCGACTACCTTTCAGGAAAAAAAAAGTTTTTGTAAATCGGTCAAGATTTACTCAAGTTATCGTGTTGACGGACAGACAGACCGACAGACGACAGACGGACATTGTTTTTTTGTGATTTGTCATCTGGAGGCAACAAAAAAAGTTTCCCCCTTACTCCCGGGTTCGAATTCGCAATGTAACAAACGTGGTAGTAAACGCATCAGACCTTCGTACGGGTCTAAAAATATTTCGGGTGATTAAACAATTATTTACCAAAAATGCTATCGATAAAAATGTCCGAGAAGTCGCTGGAAGAATTCATATTTAAATAATTCGAGGTTATGGAGAGATAATGTCACCTGAAATTACTGTAGACATTTGTTAATATTTCTTCAAGTTCTTCAAACTGCCTTATCGACTGAAAAATCACCATTCTCCTATACGGTTGAAAATTTACTTGATTTGGTACCAATTCCCAGGAACCCTAGCTAGGACAAATTTTAAGTTTTGCAGGACATCGAAGGACAAATTGAGGACAATTGATTTAGATGATAAAAAAAAGAATCCCAGAAATTCTTGTATTTTTGTCATTTCACCAAAATTAAACATAATACAATTAACTTTCGATTGTAAGACATTTAAGTCTACATTTGATATTGGAAATGTCTACATTCTCTATAACTGCCTTATCGGCCGTACAGCTGCCATTCTCCAAAGATGTGGAAAAACCACTTAGCGGAGCCAAAAAAACAATGTACGTCTGTTGGTCTGTTTGTCTGTCGGTCTGTCTGTCCGTCAACACGATAACTTGAGTAAATCTTGACCGATTTTCAAAATTTTTTTTTTCCTGAAAGGTAGTCGAAAAATATTTTATGGGATTGAATCTGGGCACTGTCGGCCCAAGGGCCACCGAGCTAGGGTCGTTTAAGTGGTTTTTGGTCTTTTGCATATAACTCGAGTAAATCTTTTCTGATTTTCATAACTTTTTTTGTTCGAAAGATGTGGGAATGACCGACAATTTATGGAAGAAACTTTTTTAATTTGAGTCCTTGGACTTAGCTAGGGCACCAAAAACGAGTCTCTGCTAGGGCTCTATGTCTTTGTTAGGGCTCTACGTGTTTTTAGACCCGTACGAAATACGTAGGTCTGATGCGTTTACTACCACGTTTGTTACATTGCGAATTCGAACCCGGGAGTAAGGGCGAAACTTTTTTTGTTGCCTCCAGATCACAAATCAGCGAAAAAAAAATGTCCGTCTGTCTGTCGGTCTGTCTGTCCGTCAACACGGCAACTTGAGTAAATCTAGACCGATTTTCAGAAACCTTTTTTTTCCTGAAAGGTAGTCGAAAAATATTTTATGGTATTGAATCTGGGCACTGTCGGCTTAAGGGCCGCCGAGCTAGGGCCGTTTAAGTGGTTTTTGGTCTTTTGCACATAGCTCGAGTATATCTTTTCTGATTTTCATAAATTTGTTTGTTTGAAAGATCTGGGCACGGCCGACAATTTATGGAAGAAACTTTTTTTTAATTTGAGTACTTGGACTTAGCTAGGGCACTAAAACTGAGTCTCTGCTAGGGCTCTATGTGTTTTTTGTACATAACTCGAGTAAATCTTTACCGATTTTCAAATTTTTTTTTGTTTGAAAGATCTGGGATTGACCGACAATTTGTGGAAGAAACAATTGTCGATTTGAGTCTTTGGACTTAGCTATGGCACTAAAAATGAGTCTTTAGTTGCTGAGATATTCCCGAAAAAGTTTGACCGACTCTCGAAAATTCATGTCCGACCTCTTCTTCGACCATATCTCCGGAACTACTTGCGAGGCATGTATCTTTCTGGGAAAATAAGTTTACGCTGATCGCTTGAGCCGTTTGGAAAAAAAGTGGAGACGGACTAGAGCCGTGCGCCGGCGTTTCGTCGGCTGGTTCTTCAAGACAGTCTCTAGCCTTTGGACTACATCCTACATTTGTCCAATGTTCAGCAGAAATATAGTGGAGAGTTGTATCTAATGGGTTCTTACAGACAATTTTGCTCGTAAATGTCACTGGAACAAATTATATGAGTTGCGCCGACTTGAAATCGGAAATTCGGCCGCATTCGGCTGACAATCGATTTTAAGTCGGCGCAACTAAAATAATTAGTTCCAGTTACATTTTGGAGCAAAATTGTCTCTGAGAGCCGATTAAGTACAACTCTCCTCTACATTTTTGCTGAACATTGGACAAGTGTAGGATGTATTTCAAAGGCTAGAGACTGTCTTGAAGACCCAGCCGACGAAACGCCGGCGCACGGCTCTAAGACAGATGGACAGACAGACGGACATTTTTTTTATTGCTGATTCGTCATCTATAGACGATAATGCATCTAATGCAACTCCCACCTCGATCTACCCCATATTACAATAAAATTGTTTGCAGTAAACGGTCCTATACGTTTGTACTTCGTAGGGGTCCAATATAAGAACGTTCCATTTTTAGTTCTTCGAAAAGAGGTCTATTGCATTTACCACGACGTTTGTAACCAGTCGAATTTCGACCCGGGATTAGGGGAAACACCGATTGGTCCTTAGATGACGAATCAGCGATAAAAAACATATGAAGTATCAGAAGTATCAGAATAGATGCGGCAAACGGAGTTGATGTTACGAAAAGACTCGAACGTATCTAAGTAAATGTCGCCTTAACTCTTAAGTGTATGAAATTGCGTCGACATCAACTAGGATTGAATATTGCCAAAGGGCAATATTGAAAAACCCGTCCGAAGAAACGGTGCAAGAAACCCTGCCAACACAAAATTGACCCCCAAATAGAGAAAAACATTCTCAATTTTCTGTACAAGATAGCAAAAAACCATTTTTGGGCTAGGACCGACCTTAGTACCGACCTAATGCCCTAAGTAGAGGCCTCGAACACATAATTCTATAGACAAAAATGTTTCCCTCAATTTGCTCTGCAACATAGAAAAAGTTTTTTTTGACTAGGGCCGACCGACCTTGAGCCCACCTAAGCCCCACTTGAGCCCTAAGCACAGGTGGCGGGCGGGCCTAAATTTGTTTTTGAATATGATTCGGTGATCGGTTACTTCTCAAATAGAAAAACAATCAAGAAAATCGGTTAGGATATACACGATTTATGAAAACAAACACGTGGGCCCTAGTAGAAACTTAGTTTTGGGGATCTGGCCGAGTCCAAAAGCCTCTAATCAAAAACTTTGTTCAATAAAATGTGAGACATTCCTAGACCTTTCGATTAAACAAAAGTTCATGACAATCGGAATAGATTTACTCGATTTATGTACAAAAAACACGTATGGCCCTATAATAGAATCGTTTTTAGTGCCCTAGCTGAGTCCAAGGACTCAAATCCAAAAAAGATCTTCCATAAATTGTCAGCTATGCCCAGGTCTTTCAAAAAAAATTTTATGAAAATCGAGTTATGAACAGAAGATATTTTTTTTATTGCTGATTCGTCATCGAAGGACCATGATCGGTGCTCCTATGCCTACTCCCGAGTCGAAATTCGACTGGTTACAAACGACGTGGTAAACGCAATAGACCCCTTTTCGAAGAATTTTGTTCTTCGTACGGGTCTAAAAATGTTCGTCCGTCTGTCCGTCTGTCACCGCGATAACTTCAGTAAAACTCAACCGATTTTCAAAACCTTTTTTTTCCTGAAAGGCAATAGAAAAATCTTTTTTGGGATTGAATCTGGGCACTGTCGGCCCAAGGGCCGTCGAGCTACGGCCGTGTAAGTTGTTTATGGTCTTTCGTACGTAAATCTTCTCCAATTTTCATAATTTTTTTTTTGTTTGAAAGGCCTGGATGGACATGCCTCGCAACTTATGGATTTTTTTTTTTTTTTTGATTTTGAGCATTTGAACTCAGCCAGGGCCCTAAAACTGAGTCTCTACTAGGGCCCAAGGTGTTTTTTCTACATAAATCGGATAAATCTTATCCGATTTTCAATTTTTTTTTCCTGAAAGATAACCAGAAAACTGATTACAGGATTGAATTTGGGCAAAATCGGTCGAAAACTCTCGAAGTCACGGTGAGGGTTGGTGGAACTTTTTCACTTGTATTACTGAAAAATTAAGACGGGAATCGCTCCTCAACGTTTTGAATGAAAGATTTGGATATCAGAAAATCACGAAAATTAAATTAGTGAAACTTTGTCGAGTGGCTCGGGCTATAGAGTCCTTAGTGTGAGCCCAGCTCACGCTACGCGACATAAAACGATATTTGGTGTTTTTCGTGAATATTCCTTTGATAATGAAGTTTTTTGTGCAGTGTTGTAGAGTAAAAAGAGGCGAACTTGGAGGTATGGGTCAGAAGCCTCTGCTAAGTGCCCTAGGTCAATTCTAAATTCTGGGCTTAATTTAAGGGCTTGAAGAGATTTTTTGCGCCGTTGCTTCGGACGGGTTATTCAATGTTGCCCTTTCGTCAATTTCCAAAATCCTATATTTAATGAGGAGGAAATTGCACATACTTTACAGTTAATTTAATATTTACTTAGATGCGTTCGCCTTTTGGCCCAAATAAACTTCTTCTTTGACTACATTCTATCCCTACTTTCATGTGCCCATTACAATGGTTCATTCAAACCTTATTTGACAGTAAGCTACTCACCAGAGTGAGATCTCATGTGCATCGTGAGGGTAGACTTCAAGGCAAAAAACTTTTTACAAATGTCAAAGATCAACTGGCGTGTGCCTAAATTTTAATGTAAATTAGCAACGAACACGACGTGAAAAATAATTGAAACTAACTCGAATTTTGCTGTGTAGTGTTATGATCCATGTGTAGAGACTCGGCATTAGAAGAATCTCTGCACTTGTTGACGTCACACGAATCGAGGCCCACATTTTCTACCTGAGAAAAGTCAAGAGCGGAATTTATGTCATGAGATTTAGTCGAAACGAAAATTTTGTGCTCTTCCAGAGCAGACGCATCTCCTCAAATTATTCGTAATGAAAAATTACGTACCTCTGAATGAATTTCTTGTTCCCTTAATTGACCATTGTGTTGCTCGTCCAAATTGACGTCAGTGACGTCTTCTAGTTTTACTGGAGGTTCATGCTCAGAAATGTTTCCAAGTTCCTCATGTTCTTGAAATAATCTGAGATCAAGAAAACAAACAAAATTCGCAAAATGCAATAAGAGAAGAGAGGAACTTTAGGTTTATTACTTTTCGACCAAGGAGAGGTTTACAGATTCTAATGTTGAATTGTCGAATTGACGCACTAGAGTCTGAAAAATAAATTTGATCTTTTCGCATAATTTTTTATTTCTGTGTGAAATTCTGCCGGAGTTCATAACCTTCAAGCAAAACTTATGAATGACAAAACTCTCAACATTTCTCTGGATGTATTTTCACTCATACCTGTATCTTCATCATCAATCTTTAAGTCTATGTCGATGTCAATGTCCATGTTGAAATCCATAAAAACAAGAAATTTCACTCAGTTGAAGTGAACCAGTCGAACGAAAGTTTAATTATAACTCATAAAGCTACAAGTAGAGAAAAATGAAGTAGTAAATCGCATTTTAAAGCGATCATCAGATGTTGTGGCGAAACATTCTAAATGACTAGTACTTTTTTAATAGGAAAGTCCGCATAGTAACAGGTGGGGCGGATTGGGTTTCGCTTATGATTCGTCGAATGCGAAAAAACGATTGAAATGTTTTTCGTTACAATTTTTAGAATTATTTACAATTTTAGGAAATTTTGGATGTTTTGTGGAACTTTGAGGAATCAAAAGACTACTGTCTCCCACTGACACAATTCATTGGACCAAAGACATGTTCCAAGGCTCGTATACTGTAACATGATGTGGTGATTTTAGTGAAAATGTAGACCGTGCAAATCACAATAAGTTTCTAGGTGATGAAAAATTTGATTATTTTAGTCACGTCCTTTTAACGAACATTTTTGCGGAGGGAGAATGGAGTCAAGGCATTTGTGTGATTTTTAGTTCAAAGGGGAGGGGGGTATAGTTTGGAATAATGCATAGTTATTAGGCCTTCGACAGACGTAAAGGAACATCTTCGCTTAAGGGGAAGAAACGTTTTGGAAAAAGCAAACATAATGTGACAACGGGGATCTTCGGTCACAACTGCAGCTAACTTCACGTTGAGTACTACTTGTAGGGGTGTGACAGTTTTTTGTTCTGATCTTTGCAAGTAATACTCGACGTGAAGTTAGCCGCAGTTGCGACCGAAGCTAACTTCATTGCAAACAAAATCAGCTGATTTCATTCATAAATTTACCAAAATCAGCTGACTTCATTGTTCAAAGTTAAGAAAACAGATGATTTCGGTTGCAATTGCAGCCAACTTCACGTAGAGTATTATTTGCAGAGATAACCAAAAAACTGTCACGCCGTTGACTATTTGCAAAGATCGAAACAAAAACTGTCACGCCCCTGATGGTGTCGGACCTATCTTTAGCTCACATGGGGTCCGAACCATTTATTGGTGAATTTTTGCGAATTTTGTGAACTTTGCAAATTTTTTATGTACAATCGATTGCATCAACCATCCCAAACTTCTATTTCCTGAAAGGAACATGCATCTCCCTATGATTCAAGTTCAAATATGAACAAAATGGGTTACATTTTTCTGGATATAATCGAAGTAGTGACTAAAAATGTGGTTTTTTCGAGGATCTGTGAAACTTTTTTGCATATATGTCTCGATAACGTTAGCATACAAACCATTTATTAGAGTATTAAATGATAGCTATGGATTTAATAAAGGATGAAAATATTCGTGAAAATTAAGCTGGTTTTTCATCAAAGGGTTTCGAACATGGCCAACGTAGTTGTTGATATATCAGAAATTCACAAAATTTTGCTAATGAAATATTACTCGAATTCTTTAAATATACTTTTGTCTTCGGCTATGTTTGTTCTGTAAAGTGAATTGAATAGAGAGCAGTGCATCACCTGAATACACAGGCACGTGGCACATACATACATACATACATAAGAGCATAAAGGGCTCACTCCGAGGGGGAAACCACTTTTTGGAATTTTCGGGACAGTCTAGCGGAATTTTTCATACAAAAAAAATTTGAAATTTTGGGACAAATTTTAACCAGTGGTTTCTCTCTCGGCTCAACCTCAAAATCCCGACAAAAATCAGGATGATAAAAAATATGGACAAAAAACAGGATGACTCAAAATCCGAAAGCCTCAAAATCCGGATGATACAAAATCGGGACACCTCAAAATCCGGATTATAAGCATCGTCCGGATTTTGTACCATTCGGATCTTGAGGCATCCTGATTGCGGAGCATCCGGATTTTGCAGCAATTTTTTTAACATATCTGTCATGTGTTTTGTATAGGTGGCTCTGCCACCTCCACAATTTGTTATTTCACTCTTAGGTTCCTGTCCTGCGGCGCTCCTTTTCCAACGAGCAATTTTTTGTTGGGCTCTTACGAAGTACAAAGGTCGTATACGTTTGCTACAAGACATTTTATTTTTAACATGGGGTAGATCGAGACGGGTGTGTGGGGGTATGCATCTATTATCGACTAGAGATGACGAATCAGACACCTATCCCTAGATCCAAGTTCAAAGATGAGCAAAATCGGTTAAGTCGTTCCGGAGATACGGTCGAAAAAGTGAACAGAAACATGGCTTTTCAAGGGTTGGTGAAGCTTTTTCGCAAATATCTCAGCAAGTATAGCACGGAAATTACTCATGTTGGTGTCATATGAAAGGATTTGATGTCAGAAAATTGGGGAGAAATTTTCTGGGAATCTGGTCAGGGGTCGGGGCCAATGGAATCGACGAAATTGAGTTTCTTGGCCATATACGAAAACAGTTTTTCGTGTTTATTTCCTTAACTATGCAATATGGAGAGTCACTGTCGAAGGCAAAGTTGTAGAGAATGAAATTTTAAGGTACATGTGTTTCAGGGTTTTGGGTAAAAATGCCTCAATCCTGGGATATAACCACTTCTAGAATTGGGAGGGATGATTCATATCTCTAGAACTATAAGAGGTAGAAAGTTGCTTCCAAAGGCAAAGTCGTAGAGAATAAAATTTTAGAGCACATGTTTCTCAATGTTTTGGGTAGAATTCCCCAATCCTGGGATATGACCACTTCTAGAATTTGGAGGGATCATCCATATCTCTAGAGAAAGAGATAGAAGGTTGTTTCCGAAGGTAAAGTTGTATAGAACAAAATTTTAGAGAACACGTATTTCAGGGTTTTAGGGGAAATGGCCTAATCGTTGGATATAACGATTTCTAGATTTGAACAGGGCCTATTTTTGAGAAAATTTGTGAAAATTTGTGAAAATTTGAGAAAATTTTCTCAAGTTTTCTTAAATTTGCTTAAAATTTCTAAAAATTTTTCTGAAAATTGATAAAACTATTGAAGTATTATTGATGTTTTTTACTCGAAAAATTGTTAGGTGTTTTCTGGCATCCTAGAATTATTAACATAAGTACTAAGGGCTGAATTTTCAGCCATACATTCATGCTTGGTTTCTTGCGGTCTTTTTCATCTGCGCGACCTCTAATATGGTTGAGAATACACTTTACGTCGATTCTTATTAACTCTACACTCAATTTAACTTGTTTGAACGTATTTTTCCTTAAAATAAAATTCGAGAAAATTTGAGAAAATTTGAAAGAAATTTCTCAAAAATAGGCCCTGGATTTGAATGGTCTGAGATGTACTTTGGTAGCTCCTTTGACATTACCTTGGGTAATTTCTATGGATCTTTGAATTTTTTACAGTTATAAAAGAACAGAAAACGTTGGAATGTTTGCTTATTACTATATTAAGATACTTTCGAGTCTTTTTGCAAGATTTGTTCTATTTGCCACATCTATTCTCTTTGTCACATCTATTCTGATACTTACGGGTCTTTGGTTATGTTTGGTTATGTCTTGACTTAAGTCTTAATTTGAACCCTCATCACATGTCAGCGATATCTACTCTTAGAAAATTGTATTTAAAATAACTTTCTATTTTAACCGGATTTCATCCGCAATCATCTGTTGGAGTATTCCACGGATGTAACGCGAGACTAAAGACGTTTATTCGTGAATGGTAAGTCGCACAATATGTTACTATAGCTCGTTAGAAACCGAAAGAAATTCGTTTTCTCAAGTGTCATACTATTTCGTTGTGTGACTTTTGGTTCGAGAGTAATCACCGTTAGTCTCGCGCTACACGCATGGAATACCCCTGTTACGTATTTTAAGGCATCCGGGTTTTGTATCATCCAGGTCTTTTCGTCCGAATTTGGAGTGTCCGGATTTTGTGCGTCCAGATTTGGAACGATCACAACAAGATCATGACAAGGTCACTCGGAAGACACCACCCTCGGCGTGATTTACAATCGTTGTTTCATTTTGTGACGTAACACACCGAAAAGGGGATCCGAGCTCAAGGGGGGCAATTTTCGTGAAATTTTTTTATGAATGAAAGGCCTTGCCTAAATCAGTTTGAAACTATTAATTAAGGGGCTACCACAAAAATTAAACATTCGAAAATATAGTAATTGCAATGTCCTAACAGCAGAGAAAATTTAAAGCCGCGGACTGTCCTTACGGCACTAAATTGGTCCTAAGGTCGGAGCTAGCTCAAAATTTTTTTCCCTATACTGTAGATAAACTTGAGAGGAAAATTAAAATCAACGATTATTTCACAAAAAAAAAAAAAAAAAATTATTTGAAAAACAATGCATTAATGTTCGAGCACTGTGCAACTTGATAAATTAATAACGAAGATATCGAGCCTTATTGTTACACATATTATCACGCGACAACGAAAATACATTGAACACGAAATAAATTTAAAAAAAACACAAACCTCAAACGTTTTCGGAATCAATGATTCCATCCACGGGAGACGATACACTGAAGCGATGAGAGACTGCATCATCCGAATTCTTTTAAATTATCGTGTCTGA
The DNA here is from genome assembly GCA_029228625.1 of Pseudolycoriella hygida. NCBI lineage: Eukaryota > Metazoa > Arthropoda > Insecta > Diptera > Sciaridae > Pseudolycoriella > Pseudolycoriella hygida. Next base: position 137,878,085 of record CM055403.1, on the reverse strand, counting down.
TAACACAGACACTTGTCGAAAACAACCGGATTTAAACAAAATAAATCCAATAAACAATTATTCACAGTATCGTCATAAGGACAGTATGCTGCTTCGTTATTGTTCACCTGTTACCTGTTCAAATACAAAATTTGAACAGCTCACTACACAGTGGCGGCGGTCGAATGTTCATTAAATTATCGTTCTTATGTTTATCTATGTAAAATGACTCCCAAGCGTCTAAATATTTTTCTTTATTCACATTTTTTATCAGTTCACTTTTCGATTCGATCACTTTATGCGACGGATTGTCTAACACATGTTTGGCCACGGCTGAACGTTCGTCCTTATTCGCAATGGCCTTCATATGCTCTTTCCAACGAACTCGACAAGAGCGACACGTTTGGCCAACATAAAAAACATTGCAAGTTTCACAAAACATTTTATAAATGCCTGGTTCATTCGACTTTTCCGTTTTGTCCTTGTTGTTACACAGGACATTCTTGATTTTGTTATCACTCGCGTACGCGATTTTAAAACGTTCTTTATTCTGTTCGTAAGGGGTGGGAAATACGATAATCTCACCCACCCTACTGGCTTCTCTTTTATTCGTTTCAAAGTCGTGTGGTTCTTGATGAAAAGTGACTTCTTTTGCTTGCGAATGACATCTTCAATTAACGACGCATCGTAGCCATTCATCTTCGCGATGTGGAAGATTTTAGCCGTTTCTTCTTTTCTATCAACCTCCGACATCGGTACGTTCAGCATTCTATATACCATCGAATTGAATGACGCCATCTTCTGTTGGAAACAGTGGTACGAGTCAGACGTAATAAACCGATCGGTGCACGTTTTCTTCCGGTAAACTTTGAAATGCAGTTTTTTGTCATTCTTTCTCGTCACCAATAAATCCAAAAATGCAATCGATCCATCCATCTCTTTCTCCACGGTGAATTTTATTTGGTTCGGGTACACGGCATTCAAATGGTTGAGGATCGATTCGACTTCATTTTTCTTAACGATCGCGAAAATGTCATCAATGTACCTTAACCAAACTCTAGGGAACCACTTTTCCTTCGAGATTTTCTTTTCGAGGTGACCCAGAAAAATGTCAGATGCTACGAATGGAGCTAGTGAATTTCCCATCGCTAGCCCTTCTGTCTGGTCATAGAATCTTCCTTCAAATTGAAAGAAACAATTTCTCGTGTTCAACTTGAGGAGTTCCATGTACATTTCTTTCAATTCAACGTCTACATTGTTTTCGGTCAACCATTGCTCTAATAACTTTTCAGCTTCTTTCACCGGGACGCTGGGATATAACGAAACAACGTCGAACGATATCATCACTTCGTCGTCGGCGATTTTAACATCAGACAATTTTTTAGCAAATTCAACTGCATTCTTCACTGAGAAACTGAACGGTGCTGGAATCTTCTTAAATTGCTTCAACAACCATTTTGCTACTTTCTCGTTGGGTGCGTTCGTATTTGCTGAAATCGGCCGGACTTTGGGAGATGAATCTGATTCTGGTTTGTGTCCTTTATACAAGACATACAACTTCGGGACGCACGGATTATGAACAAGCAAATTATATTTTACTCTCTTGCTGAGCAGATTTTTGTATCTGTTCAACATGTTGGACGTGGTTCTTTTCCAGCCTTATAAAGGGCAGCGAATTTCAACGTAAGGACCTTCTGCTAAGAGTCGGTTCGCACGTTCGGAATATTCGCTTTTGTCCATTATCACTAACGAATTACCTTTGTCAGCCTTCGAGTACACGCAACCTTTCTCTGACAAGCTCTTCAGAATTAGTTGCGTTTTCTTCACTGAAGATAATTCTTCCGGTTTCCACCTTTCAAAAATATCCTTCACTTCATTTTTCACCATAATTTTATGTTCATTCGGCACGTTTTTTAAACCATTCTTCACATCCATGTCTGTTACAACCTCCATCACGATATCGTTTCGAACACTCTTTACCGGCGGAAGCGCGAAATTCAAACCTTTGTTCAAGAGTTTCAGCTCTTCTTCTGTAAAATCAAGCGACGACTGGTTTTTAATGTAATCTTTCACAATCTCTGGTTCAAACATTCGGTACTTCACATTCGCTCGTTCACGTAACCGTTTTATCTTCGCGTGTTGCACTTTGAACTTTTTTCCAACTTTGTGTTTCACCACATCGCGCACTTTCTCATCGAACAATTCAAAATTTAAAACGCTACTCCGAGTCCTATCCTTTGTTATCTTCAAATGAATATTCAACAATTGGGTTTCAATGTTACATAACACTCTGTACTTCTGTTTTATTTCCCAATTTAGCCATTGAGCTAAAATGTTACATAACACTCTGTACTTCTGTTTTATTTCCCAATTTAGCCATTGAGCTAAATTGGGAAATAAAACAGAAGTACAGAGTGTTATGTAACATTGAAACCCAATTGTTGAATATTCATATGAAGATAACAAAGGATAGGACTCGGAGTAGCGTTTTAAATTTTGAATTATTCGATGAGAAAGTGCGCGATGTGGTGAAACACACAGTTGGAAAAAAGTTCAAAGTGCAACACGCGAAGATAAAACGGTTACGTGAACGAGCGAATGTGAAGTGCCGAATGTTTGAACCAGAGATTGTGAAAGATTACATTAAAAACCAGTCGTCGCTTGATTTTACAGAAGAAGAGCTGAAACTCTTGAACAAAGGTTTGAATTTCGCGCTTCCGCCGGTAAAGAGTGTTCGAAACGATATCGTGATGGAGGTTGTAACAGACATGGATGTGAAGAATGGTTTAAAAAACGTGCCGAATGAACATAAAATTATGGTGAAAAATGAAGTGAAGGATATTTTTGAAAGGTGGAAACCGGAAGAATTATCTTCAGTGAAGAAAACGCAACTAATTCTGAAGAGCTTGTCAGAGAAAGGTTGCGTGTACTCGAAGGCTGACAAAGGTAATTCGTTAGTGATAATGGACAAAAGCGAATATTCCGAACGTGCGAACCGACTCTTAGCAGAAGGTCCTTACGTTGAAATTCGCTGCCCTTTATAAGGCTGGAAAAGAACCACGTCCAACATGTTGAACAGATACAAAAATCTGCTCAGCAAGAGAGTAAAATATAATTTGCTTGTTCATAATCCGTGCGTCCCGAAGTTGTATGTCTTGTATAAAGGACACAAACCAGAATCAGATTCATCTCCCAAAGTCCGGCCGATTTCAGCAAATACGAACGCACCCAACGAGAAAGTAGCAAAATGGTTGTTGAAGCAATTTAAGAAGATTCCAGCACCGTTCAGTTTCTCAGTGAAGAATGCAGTTGAATTTGCTAAAAAATTGTCTGATGTTAAAATCGCCGACGACGAAGTGATGATATCGTTCGACGTTGTTTCGTTATATCCCAGCGTCCCGGTGAAAGAAGCTGAAAAGTTATTAGAGCAATGGTTGACCGAAAACAATGTAGACGTTGAATTGAAAGAAATGTACATGGAACTCCTCAAGTTGAACACGAGAAATTGTTTCTTTCAATTTGAAGGAAGATTCTATGACCAGACAGAAGGGCTAGCGATGGGAAATTCACTAGCTC
>CM055403.1:137846835-137874030 GCA_029228625.1 Pseudolycoriella hygida | reverse complement strand
TGGCTAAATTGGGTAATAAAACAGAAGTACAGAGTGTTATGTAACATTGAAACCCAATTGTTGAATATTCATTTGAAGATAACAAAGGATAGGACTCGGAGTAGCGTTTTAAATTTTGAATTGTTCGATGAGAAAGTGCGCGATGTGGTGAAACACAAAGTTGGAAAAAAGTTCAAAGTGCAACACGCGAAGATAAAACGGTTACGTGAACGAGCGAATGTGAAGTGCCGAATGTTTGAACCAGAGATTGTGAAAGATTACATTAAAAACCGGTCGTCGGTTGATTTTACAGAAGAAGAGCTGAAACTCTTGAACAAAGGTTTGAATTTCGCGCTTCCGCCGGTAAATAGTGTTCGAAACGATATCGTGATGGAGGTTGTAACAGACATGGATGTGAAGAATGGTTTAAAAAACGTGCCGAATGAACATAAAATTATGGTGAAAAATGAAGTGAAGGATATTTTTGAAAAGTGGAAACCGGAAGAATTATCTTCAGTGAAGAAAACGCAACTAATTCTGAAGAGCTTGTCAGAGAAAGGTTACGTGTACTCGAAGGCTGAAAAAGGTAATTCGTTAGTGATAATGGACAAAAGCGAATATTCCGAACGTGCGAACCGACTCTTAGCAGAAGGTCCTTACGTTGAAATTCGCTGCCCTTTAGAAGGCTGGAAAAGAACCACGTCCAACATGTTGAACAGATACAAAAATCTGCTCAGCAAGAGAGTAAAATATAATTTGCTTGTTCATAATCCGTGCGTCCCGAAGTTGTATGTCTTGTATAAAGGACACAAACCAGAATCAGATTCATCTCCCAAAGTCCGGCCGATTTCAGCAAATACGAACGCACCCAACGAGAAAGTAGCAAAATGGTTGTTGAAGCAATTTAAGAAGATTCCAGCACCGTTCAGTTTCTCAGTGAAGAATGCAGTTGAATTTGCTAAAAAATTGTCTGATGTTAAAATCGCCGATGACGAAGTGATGATATCGTTCGACGTTGTTTCGTTATATCCCAGCGTCCCGGTGAAAGAAGCTGAAAAGTTATTAGAGCAATGGTTGACCGAAAACAATGTAGACGTTGAATTGAAAGAAATGTACATGGAACTCCTCAAGTTGAACACGAGAAATTGTTTCTTTCAATTTGAAGGAAGATTCTATGACCAGACAGAAGGGCTAGCGATGGGAAATTCACTAGCTCCATTTCACTAGCTCCATTCGTAGCATCTGACATTTTTCTGGGTCACCTCGAAAAGAAAATCTCGAAGGAAAAGTGGTTCCCTAGAGTTTGGTTAAGGTACATTGATGACATTTTCGCGATCGTTAAGAAAAATGAAGTCGAATCGATCCTCAACCATTTGAATGCCGTGTACCCGAACCAAATAAAATTCACCGTGGAGAAAGAGATGGATGGATCGATTGCATTTTTGGATTTATTGGTGACGAGAAAGAATGACAAAAAACTGCATTTCAAAGTTTACCGGAAGAAAACGTGCACCGATCGGTTTATTACGTCTGACTCGTACCACTGTTTCCAACAGAAGATGGCGTCATTCAATTCGATGGTATATAGAATGCTGAACGTACCGATGTCGGAGGTTGATAGAAAAGAAGAAACGGCTAAAATCTTCCACATCGCGAAGATGAATGGCTACGATGCGTCGTTAATTGAAGATGTCATTCGCAAGCAAAAGAAGTCACTTTTCATCAAGAACCACACGACTTTGAAACGAATAAAAGAGAAGCCAGTAGGGTGGGTGAGATTATCGTATTTCCCACCCCTTACGAACAGAATAAAGAACGTTTTAAAATCGCGTACGCGAGTGATAACAAAATCAAGAATGTCCTGTGTAACAACAAGGACAAAACGGAAAAGTCGAATGAACCAGGCATTTATAAAATGTTTTGTGAAACTTGCAATGTTTTTTATGTTGGCCAAACGTGTCGCTCTTGTCGAGTTCGTTGGAAAGAGCATATGAAGGCCATTGCGAATAAGGACGAACGTTCAGCCGTGGCCAAACATGTGTTAGACAATCCGTCGCATAAAGTGATCGAATCGAAAAGTGAACTGATAAAAAATGTGAATAAAGAAAAATATTTAGACGCTTGGGAGTCATTTTACATAGATAAACATAAGAACGATAATTTAATGAACATTCGACCGCCGCCACTGTGTAGTGAGCTGTTCAAATTTTGTATTTGAACAGGTAACAGGTGAACAATAACGAAGCAGCATACTGTCCTTATGACGATACTGTGAATAATTGTTTATTGGATTTATTTTGTTTAAATCCGGTTGTTTTCGACAAGTGTCTGTGTTATCAGACACGATAATTTAGAAGAATTCGGATGATGCAGTCTCTCATCGCTTCAGTGTATCGTCTCCCGTGGATGGAATCATTGATTCCGAAAACGTTTGAGGTTTGTGTTTTTTTAAAATTTATTTCGTGTTCAATGTATTTTCGTTGTCGCGTGATAATATGTGTAACAATAAGGCTCGATATCTTCGTTATTAATTGAGGGGAAAATTTACTTGTATGGTTTCGATGCCTCTCCCTAGTTCGAGAAATTTGTTGGGGCTAGAAGGGTTGCTTCGGACGGTTTCTATAATATTGCCTTTTGAGCAATTTCCAACAAAGACGTAATCACGAATTTGACAAAATTTTATTACTTCTTACCTGCAGTCCTAGCACATGTTTGGTATGTCAGGCAAAATGTTTTTCCTCAATTTCTCTTCAACTTCTGTTTAACGAAATACATACTGCCGTATATTAAAGCTTGTAAATACCTTAAAAGAAATTTTGATCACACGATGTGTTGTTAGCCTTGGCCTCTCAGCAAAACTTGTATTGAGGCACATGTAAAGAAAATAACGATTTCGAGGATGGGAGAGAGTTGGGAAAGTTTCAGAAAAGTGTCATACCATGGGATAACAAAACAGACAAAAATTGTTTGACGTGTTGACCTTCTAAGACCTCTGAGACGTTAAGGGGACCAAAGTTCTACGAAACCTTTTTTGATCAAGAAAGTTTCTGACTAAATAATTTAGATATACAGAAAACTTTTCGTAAAATATTTCTACTAGTAAAATTCTCTAAATTTTTATAAATTGAGTTGATGGTTCACTTGGTGTATTGCTATGAGTCAGGGGGGGAACTCTCTTCTTGATATATTCTTTCATGCCCCAAGAAGTGGCATATAGATTTCTACGAACTTCAAAAATACAGAATGCTTCAGTCGATCTTTCTAAATCTGTGAGTAACCCCTCGGAATAGCGTGCTTTATAAAAACAATAATCCATTCCACTTTTATTTTCAAGCGAAATCAATTGGGTGTGAACATTTGAAAGCAACAAGCTAAATGTAACAATTTTCTTTTGCTATTTAAAATACTGCACCCTAAAGTATACAGATAGAGTCATATATTCCCAACGTTTGCAACTAACAAAAACATTCTTGCAATTTGAAATAAATAAACTGCATCAGTCTTTATGTTTTTTGCATGGCGCCCAAATACAAATTGTTCAATAAAATATGCAATTACGATAATATTTACAATTCCATTCGTATAATGTTTATCTTTAAATCGTTGAATAGAAAAAATAATATATTCCGTGCTATGTATTCGGTTAACGATAAAATTAGGCATTTAATTTGCGATGAAAATATTTGAGGTATGCTAGAAGAATATCATCCATATTTAATGTTGCCAACACTCATCACTTTCGTAAGATGACAGTTGCCAGTATATTAGAAGGAAGAGATAAAGAACTCTCATTTTTGTTAATAGATACGAAATTCATTACTTTCGTCCTCACTCACAGTGTTTAGAATGTTAGATAAGAATTGTAAATGCTCTAAGAATTGCAAAAATGTTTAATGGTTAAAAGAGTCGCCTTGAAAATTATCAATTATTGCAGACATCGTAACTGATGTACCAATTTTTATAATATTTTCTTTGCATTCTTCGTTCTGTTAAGAGTCAAAAATGGTCGCCTCACAAATTACTTTTACCTATAAGTATTTGTAATTTACGTTTGAAGAGTAACAATGATGACGTCACACCCACTTAGACAAATGAAATTCGACATAAAATGGCGTCACATAATATCAATGTTCCTTGCAAAAAGAGTTGTAATATAATGCTTTTTAAATATAAAATTGTAGAAAAGACATGAAAGTCATCAGAGTCGTCTTTTCGTATCATTCGTCAATATATAAATACTAGCCGATTCCGACGCCCCTAAGGGCTTTGCAAACAGAGGAGGGTGGGCACGAAGCACTCGGAACCTGCTCACTAAAGCTTTTTTGTTTCTAGAGGGTCAGTTCCATTTAAACGCCCTACTTAACAAAAAAGCTTTTGTGAGCAGGTTCCGAGTCCTTCGTGCCCACCCTCCTATGTCTGTAAAGCCCCTAGGGGCGTCGGGATCGGCTAGTTGAAAGGCTAATTAGACTTTGAAGACGAACATTAAGCTAAGATGTCAAGTGAAAGAAGTATTTTTCTAGCCCCCTGGAATCCCGCTTATTGTTAGCCTGCGGCGCATTTTGTGCCTTCAGCGCTTTACGTGCCTTTTCCTTAGTGCCCATGTAGACACTGGCAAACGCCTCAGGCCTTCCGCCTTTGTCATAATTGTCAAAATTTGACCATTTTCACGCTGTACCTCCTCCGGGTGAAGTCAGATTGAAAAATTTTCTTAAGCAAAATTGTTGCCCCCAAAAAACTCTGAAACTTTTTCTCCCCGACCGAAGCTCTATCGATGTTTATTAAGTGACTTGTTGATGATTTTACAATTTGACCACTCAAACCCCCATGAGTCAACTTTTTTCGAACAAACTTTTTCCGGGGTCTTGTTTTCTCCACGTTTCAGACCACCATCTACAACATAGCAAAAAGTGTTTTTTTTTTCTGCTCGACGATTTTCATTTTGACGGTAAATCGGTCCCCCATAGTAACGCGAAAACACATTTTGACGGTTAAAGCGTTACAAACAGACAGACAAACAAACATTGTGTCTTAATAATATACTAGTTGAAACCCCCGCCCCTAGGGGATACGCAGACTTTATCATTTTCGCTTGTTGTCAAAGCAAATAATTTTTCCTTTTAAATAATGATGCGTAATGTTGAAGGCCGTCATATCACTTCGTTGATATTGCCGCTAATAATACTAAAATCGAAGTGGGCGAGAAAGGCACTATAAATCAAAATAATTTCTTTGCCGCAAAATAACTCCACTTCCCCCCTATTCCATCTCCCCCGTATTCCACCTCCCCCGTATTCCACGTTCACCGTATGCAACGTTCCCCGTATGCAACGTTCACCGTATTCCACTTCCCCGTATTCCAAGTTCCCCGTATTCCAAGTTCCCCGTATTCCACGTTCACCGTATTCCACGTTCACCGTATTCCACGTTCACCGTATTCCACGTTCACCGTATGCAACGTTCACCGTATGCAACGTTCACCTTATTCCACTTTCCCAGTATTCCAAATTCCCCGCATTCAACGTTCCCCGTATTCCAAGTTCCCCGTATACCAATATCCCCGTATACCACTATCCCCGTATACCACTATCCCCGTATTCCGAGTTCACCGTATTCAACGTTCCCCATATTCCACGTTCACCGAATGCAACGTTCACCGTATTCCAAGCTTCCCGTTTACCACTTCCCCCGCATTCAACTTTCTTCTTATTCCATTCCAAGTTCCCCATATTCCACGTGCACCGTATGCAACGTACACCGTATTCAACGTTCACCGTATTCAACGTTCGCCGTATTCCACGTGGCACTTGCTACGTATTCTACTCTGACACTTTGCTAAAGAAACCGATGGTCTATCTCTTATACCTTCCCCGAACTTCTAAAACCATCAAAATTGACCACATGTCCAATCGTCCGACATTTTCGGATCTATTATAGCCGGAGGAGGGAAAGTAAGGCATCATGTGCATATCTTTAAGCATTACCATTAATTCAGAGTCCTGCTTGGTAGAAAAGTATGAAGTTCGCTATTTGACTGACAAAGCTTCGGATTTTCCTAATTTAAAATTACGACTCCAAGGAGCCCAGTCACTAATCTATCATGGCCTGACGATAGTAAGGGGCCGTGACGCAAGTCTTACACGCCAAAAAATTCACAAGAAATTTTTTCATAGACTAACGAACATATATACAGGAACTTTTTGACTTCCCCCCCGAGCGACGTACCCCCCGGAAAATATTTTTTCCGGATTCTACGGAAAATTTTAGGCCGAAGTACACTTTCACTTATTAAAATCGGTTCAGTCGTTCCGGAGATATGAATTAAACAATTTTGCTATTTTGTATGGAAATGGACTCAAATCGAATATTTTTAACTAGTCAATTTGGTAAACCTTTCTTTCTCTCTTTCTTTCTTTCTTTCTTTGTGGCAATTTTTGGCAGGATGACCCAGATCTCCTGAACTATGAGAGTTAGAAAGTTGGTTCCAAAGGCGAAGTTGTAGAGAATCAAATTTAAGCGAACACGTGTTTCATGGTTTTGGGAAAATATGGCCTAATCCCGGGATAACGCCACTTCCAGATTCCAGAGGGATGATTCATACCTCTAGAACTATGGCATCTAGAAAGTTGCTTACAAACTTACAAAAGTACTGATATCCGCAAAAAAACCTCTTACAGAGGAGGTGTGACGCAAGTCTTTATGTCTGCTTACAAAAGCTGTGAAATCAGAAAAGTGTGACGCATTAATTGTCTTAGGTAAAACTATTTTCTTCCAGTTACAAAAGTTCTGAAATCGGTGGGGGGTGACGCATTAAGCTTGGATTCGCAACAAACATTTTTAAACAAAATTATGTTGAGTTCAAAACATTGCGTCACAAATGCCAGACCCAACGACGAGACAATTTTTCTGTACTTGCAGTTTTTACGCTGCGAAAATTTGACTTTTATTTCTTATCACATCGTTTAGGGTAAATTTAAATTTTTGCGTCTAAAAACTGAGTGTTGAAAAATTATTCCGCTGGTGGGTCTGGCATTTGTGACGCAATTTTTTGAACTCAACATAATTTTGTTTAAAAATGTTTGTTGCGAATCCAAGCTTAATGCGTCACCCCCTTCCGATTTCAGAACTTTTGTAACTGGAAGAAAATAGTTTTACCTTAGGTGATTAATGCGTCACACTTTTCTGATTTCACAGCTTTTGTAAGCAGACATAAAGACTTGAGTCACACCTCCTCTGTAAGAGTTTTTTTTGCGGATAAACTTTTATTTTTAGACCCGAAAGGTAGGTTAAGTATTGCAGATGGGCATTTTCGGACGAAAGGCCGCTGAGCTAGGGCCGCTGAGCTAGGGCCACTGAGCTAGGGGCGCCTTAGTGGTTTTCGGTCTTTTGTACATAGCTCGCGTAAATCATATCCGACTAACTGATATTCCGATTTTGTTTGAAAGGTCTGGGCATGACCGACAATTTGTGGAAGAACCATGGCCCTAAAATTGAGTCTCTACTAGGGCCAAACGTTTTTTTTCTGCATAAATCAGGTAAATCTTATCCAATTTTCAAAATAATTTTTCTCCCTGTAAGATAATTGAATAAATGATAACGAATTTGAATTTGAGTTAGTTAAGAGCTTTCGAAGTTATGGTAAAAAAACCGTTAAAAACCTGGTTTTTTGAAGGTGAAACTTTTCGACTTGTATCTCTGCGAAATTAGAACGGAAATCGCTCTTGAAGGTTTTAAATAAAATAGATGGACATCAGAAAATCACGGAAATTAAATTAGTGAAAATCTGTAGAGTAGTTCGGTCTGTAGAGTAGGGTGGGTCGAATTTAACTACTTTATATAACACACTGATTTTTGGATGTGGGTCGAGTAGAAAAACGTTTCTGCGTTTTCAGTTTTTTATATCCAAACACTTTTGAATATCACATAGGCGAAAAATCATATTTTTCCGTCATTTTGGGGTGTTCTTCAAATCGACTGCTCATACAGTCGTATGAAATATTTTAAAATTATTTTTTTCTAAAAGCGACATAAATTACCTATCCAACGCTACCCCACATTAGATATTTGGATAAAAATTGGAATTTTGGCGACTATTTCAGAGAGGTGACTTCACTATTCTACAGAGAGAAGAGTTGCAGCTGGAGCACCTTCGCGACGATTGTGGGTGGTATAGCGGGACGATACCTCAATGACAAGTTTTACGTGACGCTCCGTGGCCTGACTATGACAGAGCACTTTGTGAAAAAGGCCTGGCATTTCAATTTTTAACCAAATATCTCATGTGGGGTAGCGTTGGATAGGTAGTTTATGTCGCCTTTTGAAAAAAATAATTTTAAAATATTTCGGACTACTGTATGAGCAGTCGATTTGAAGAACACCTCGAAATGACGAAAAAATACGATTTTTCGCCTGTGTGATATTCAAAAGTGTTCGGATATAAAAAACTAAAAACCCAGAAACGTTTTTTTACACGACTCACATCCAAAAACCAGTGTGTTGTAAAAAGTAGTTAAATTCGACCCACCCTACTGTAGAGTCCTTAGTATGGGTCCAACTCACGCTACGTAATCCTAAACGATATTTGGTGGTTTTTCGTGAATATTTCTTTAATGATGAGGTTTTTCGTGCAGTGTTGTAGAGAAAAAAGTAGCGCACATTTTTGTCCATGGAAGTATGGGTCAGAGGCCTGTCCTAAGTCGAGTCCAAGTACAAAAAAAAATTTTTGTGTGAATTTTTTTTTTTCGCAGTTGGTTCGGACGGGTTTTTCCATATTGCCCTTTCGGCAATTTGTGGATGTAATTTCATACACTTAAGAGTTGAGGCAACATTTACTTAGATACGTTCGAGTCTTTTGCAACATCTATCCTGTTTGCCATATCTATTCTGATGCATATGGGTGTCTTGCAAAAAAAAACTCTTTCTCAGATAGTAGATTATTTCTGAAGTTCTGACCTAGCTTTCTGATGAACACAGGAGTGCTAGATAGATAGATAAGAACGTCGGGGTATTGGCACCTGAATCGATGATCCTTTGTACCACCCCCTAATTTCTTCGTTTATTAATTAAACAAAGGGAATACAATTACAAATAAATAATATAAAATAAATTGAATTGAATTGATTGTCGGTGGTGTCATTTCCATGTAACTTCCTGTGCGGGAAAACTGGATCCATATTGTATTCAACGTACACAGCCTTATGATTTGATTTTCTTTAACTCATAGGAAGCCTTCTGGTTTTCCGAAGAAAAACAGCCAGATTGTTTATAACCATAGGGTTGAGAATCAGATCGGAGCTATCTAGTTCTGGTTTACCCATAATTTGCCTCTTAACGAGTCTATATCTGGGAAAGACACTAATGACGTGATATCCAGTTTCGTTACCATGACCACAAAGGCACGCCGGACTGTCGCCGCAACTAATGTCGTAGATGTATTTGTTGAGCCCACAGTGGTTGGTAATGGCTTCAATAACCCTTTTAATGTCAGGTGTGCTAAGGCTTAACAGCGTCTTCCTGACTTCCATCGATGGACTCTTACAAAATAGTTTGGTGTGTTTTGCACCCTCGTACTGCAACCAACCTCTGATATGCTTCTTTCGAAGCCATTCTTCGACTATGGCCTTTCTTGTCGATATTAAAATACCGAACATGGGTTCTGGACCAACAAAAGCTTTACTGGCACCTAGGCGAGCAAGTTCGTCCCAGCCAGAAGATACCAATGCATTTGTCAAGTTTTTCCTCTAGGTGAGGTATCCATGTAAGCCAACGATCAAAGATCACACCGAGGTACTTAACAGCTGCTTTCAGATGAACTTCCGTTTCGAACAACCTAAAGGTACCCAGTTCTGAAGCGGTTTCGGCTTTTCTTCTGCTGAAGAAAATGATTTTAGTTTTGATTGGGTTAACCATCAGCTTATTTTCGAGACACCATCTTTCAACTACCCCAATTGCGGTTCTCATCAAATTGCCTATAGTAGCAACGCAATCCCCACAGATTAGGGTAGACACGTCATCGGAATAACCTTGGGTGAAAATACCTGAGTCGTTAATCTTGACCTAGAGCGAGTCAATCACCATACACCCCATGCAGCCCCTAGTTACTCCGAGTTTGATGTTAGTCCCGCAAGTGGTATTCGAGGGAACGTCTGCATCGTTGAGCTGTTACACAAATTTTCCCGCCGGTAAATTTGCTACTTTATTCATCAATTCAAAGCAATAAATCAACGAAACAAAAGACACCAAAAATATTACTAATGTATAATGGGAAGCGTTGCGTTGAATAAGCCATATACACATGAAGCTACGCTGTCTTCTTGCAGATATCTTATTTCGTTGCACGCAAGCAGCTTCATTGTATACATCTGATGAAAAATTTACAAAGTAACGCAAGCTACAGCTACATTTTACCGTGATTTATTTACCATAATTTTCTGTGATTTATTATTGATTTACTGTAGCGAGTGTCCCCCTCCATTTAAAATTTTGAATGAGTCTAGCTAAACTTTCATCAAAAAACTTCTAACTAAGTTCTGAACGGCTCATTAGTGTGGTTTTGATCTCTACCGTTATGGGTTTACAGACCTGGATCGTAGTGTTGTTTATGAATACACCTACAACAAAACTTTATGTTTTTGCGTTTCCGAAAATATTAAGACTTGGTGTTTTGGTTGGCGTTGATGTGAAACACATTTCTAAAGCTTCGATAATGTTAATATTCAATAGAACACTAACGTAAATATTTTATCGATGCAGAACATCAAAACTGATTTTTACTATGTGCCAAAAAAAGGTTACATTTTTGTTATAAAATCGGTTTTAGGTCGACTAGTAATGCAGTGTTTATAAGCACGTTACACATTATATTTACGGCAATTGTTTTCGCCAATCTATTTTTATCGATGCAGGAGCAGGATATAATTCTAAACAGAAAATGGTTCAACGACACCTTATTTTCAACTTTAAGCATCGATTTACTTACAAAATTAAATTGTATTGTTGTTAATTACGAACAGGGCTTTGGAGCTACACCATGTCTCCCTAATATATTCCGATTGCAGTTTAAAAAAATGATTCTGTCAATCGATCGTACTTTGCATCCGCCGTATATATACTGAGATCTCAGGCAGGGTAAAGTCTAAAGGTGACTCACCCAGTAAATTTATTCTCCAGCATTCCTTCTCCTCCTCTTCTTACAGTCTTTCTACATCGACTGCTGGATGTAGGCCTCCCCTTGCTTCTTCCATACGTTTCGATCTATTGCCATCTGCTGCCACGCTGTTCCTGCTAATATTTGGATTATTATTTACCTTCCAATAAAAAAATGATTTTTGTCCAATAAAAAATTATTTTCGTTCAATAAAAATAATGAATGTCCAATAGTAAAATACATTTTCCTTTTACAAATTAAAAATGTAAAATAAACAATGACATTTTCCTTATACAAATTTTGTATTTGATAAAAGTGATTTTTTTATTGGAGATTTATTATTTTTACTGGACAAAAACCATTTTTTTATTGGATGGTTTAATACGATTCCTAATATTTTAATGTCATAATTCCATCGTTCAGGCGGGCATCCCACTGGTCGCTTAATCGGTGGTCTCCAATTTGTAATAGATAAGGTCCAGCGGTCTTCCTCGCTATATACCCTGCCCAATTCCATTTGAGAGTCGAAATTCGTACCATGACATCAACAATTGTAATGTGCTATCTAATTCATCTGTTTTTCATTTTAACTTTAAGCGTTATTCCCAATCTCTCCATCGCTGGTTGTGCCATAATACCACTCTTAATTTGTTTATTGACGCCTTTGTTAAAGTAAGAGTTTCTCAGCACTCGATTGCTTTTAATTTGTACTATCTATCAGCAGCTGATTTAATTTGAGCGAAGGTTTTAGTTTTATTGATAAGGTGGGACGAAATACACAACGTAGAGGTAGATAAGAGTGGTATGTGTGTAAACATTTGTCATTGAGAGTTAAGCTTCGACGAGATGTTGTAAATCAAGCGTTACGCAATTACGTAACAGCAGATAATTAATAGCACGTAGATGATGAAAAATGCATTTTCTAATCGGTGATAACTAGGAGTGTAAAGAAAGTTTTACTTCAAAGAAATTATGACAAACGTGAAGTTTAACAACACTTTGAAGTGCTATGAACCACAAAAATTTTTACCAAATGTTTGTTCTGATTCTCCACATGTCTACTCTGATTGGTCCTCAAATTATGCAATCGACTTCGGTTCTTATTTTACTGCTAAAGTTTAGGTTTCACATGCGTAAGTCGCAACCACCCTAAGGGGCCATTCACAACGTACGCGCTCTAAAAAAAACAGTTTCTGGAACGTGCTCTCCCCTGGCAACCCTATTTTCATACATTAGTATGTACAACAAGACGATTTTGTCAACCCCGTCCTTCCCTTAACCCTTAGTAGCGTTTTGTGAATGGCTCCTAAGGTTTATTCAATATTAAAAGCGTTGAAACACTTACTCGCTTCAACTATTCAAATTCTTCGTCAATGTCCTTAACTTACCTTCTCACTTACCTTACACTTCTTAGGAGGAATAGCTAGGATGCTGTCCAAGTCACCTGTCAGGTGAAGAAGTACTGAAATTCGCTTACGGTTCAAAAACTTCAGGGGGCACGGTTTCTGGAGTATATACTCTGGAACCGCAGACAGAAAGATGGTATCACCCAGGAAGGTTTGCCAAAGTCTTTCAGGCAGAGAAATTCGCTGCACTGATGGGAGCACAAGAGGCCATCTCAGGAGAGGCATGTGCAGAGAATGCCATAGTTTGTCCAAGCTAGTGAAGGAGCTGAAGGAGACCCCAGATGGCACTGAGAAATCAGATAACCTTAGTCTGGGTTCCTGGACACTCTAGCGTGAAGGGAAATGAGAGCGCGGATAGACTGGCAAGGCAAGGCTCGGCAACACTGAGTTGCGTGCCAGGACCCATACCACACTCAGCATTCGTGATGAAGGACTGGGTGTGGTCGGAAGCGTACATATGAGCGAGGAAAGCATATGAAGCATTTCTTCCCGGTACCCAATGGAAGGTGGGCTGGAGAGTTGCTAGGCACGAGTAGGTGTCGCATCAAACGCACCGGACACTGTGGACTAAGTAAGCATCTGGCTAAAATGGGACTCTCAAACGACCCCAACTGCGCCTGTGACTCCGGTGAGGAGACACGTATTCATATGTGAGTGTCCGCAGTTTTCCTTACTGAGGCTCAGGACTTTAGGAAGTCATGTGGCCCATCCCAAAAAAATGCCTAACATAGGACCTGCCGCACTGGATATTCTTGATTGGGACTAGAGGGTTCGAAAGATTTACATGATGAATGAGTAACGACACAAAGGATCACTAGTTCTGTGTTTCATGATCCAGCAATGGACCGGGTCAAACTGATAAATTAAACATAACCAAAGACCCGTACGAATCAGAATAGATATGACAAACAGAATAGATGTGGCAAATAGAACAAATCCTGCAAAAAGACTCGAACTTATCTTAATATAGTAATAAGCAAACAATCCAACGTTTAAATAAAAAGAAATTTATTGAAAAACAATTTACAAATGGTCATTCATACATTGCACACAAAAAAATGCTATCACAGTAAGTAAAATATCTCCCCCATTTTATCACAAGTGCCCATTACCGCAGTCGCGTTATCCCTCTGCATGGCCATGCTTACTCTCTGCTTTAAAAAAGATTTCGATCTGGGTTCGTTGGACTTCGAAATAATTTTCTGGCCTAATGCTTCAAAGAATTGGATAGCCTCGTCGCACCAAGGCCCTAGAGTTTCAACGGCGAAAGGGACAAAATAATAGCCCTGGCTAATCAACGCACTATACTTCACCGTTTTCGTCCTTGCTTTGTGTTCTGCTGCACTTCCGGCGTTCCTTGAGCTTGCGCGAATATTACTAGGAGCGGCAGTGTCAGTGCACGTCGCGTACCATACCAAAGTACTACCCCTTGTCCACGGAATCAGCGCCATGCCATCGACCCTTTTACCGTCTTCGGGGACTAGGCCAGCAGGCTCTAACCTTGCTGGAATATCGGCTGATACCAGCGCACGTTTGATAATGTTGTTCAGTTCTGCATGTCTCGCATGACGGCCTGCGCTTTTCCGACACTTCAGTCCATGGTGGCCTTTTTGATCTACTTGTTGGCCGCAGCGACAGATGTGTGGCACACAGATGTCGATTCCCAAACGCAGGCCAACAGCAATACGGAACGTGTTGTTGTCCATGAGTGTACCGATGGATTGCGATGGCAACGCATGCAACCACGCACCTGACTCTGGCCTCTGAAGTGCTAAGAGAACAGTGCCCTGTCGACGTCGCGTTCGAAATTCAGTTGGTTCACCAACCGTTCTGTTGTAATAATGGTCCATAGACGCTGTAGTGATGGTATTTCGGTTTGGGACTGTTCCGGATGCAAAGTTCTCCACTCTTTTAGGCCATCTTCATAGTCAGCAATCTCCTCAGGGAAGGTTGGTGTAACATAATACTAACAAGCTGGGTAACTGCGTTAGCAGATGACAAAAAGGCGGGTAAAACCGCATCTGAGACTCTCCGAACCCCTAGGCCTCCAGATTTGATAGGAAGCGACGCCATGATCCATGTATTCGTGTCAAATTTTGAACGTTTTCCAACGTTTTATGTTATTTTATAACTATAAGAACTTCAAAGATCCATAGAAATTACCCAAGGTAATGTCAAAGGCCCTACCGAAGTACATCTCAGACCATTCAAATCTAGAAATGGTTATATTCAAGGATTAGACCATTTTCCCCTAAAACCCTGAAACGCGTGTTCTCTAAAATTTTGTTCTATACAAATTTGCCTTTGGAAGAAACCTTCTACCTCTTATAGTTCTAGAGATATGGATCATCCCTCCCAATTCTAGAAGTGGTCATATCCCAGGATTTTACCCAAAATCCTGAAACACGTGTAGCCTAAAATTTCATTCTCTACAACTTTGACAGTGAATCTCCATATTGAATAGTTAAGGAAATAAAAACGAAAAACTGTTTTCGAATATGACCAAGAAACTCAATTTCGTCGATTCCATTGGTCTCGGTGCCCCGACCCCTGACCTGATTCCCACAAAAAATGTTACCCAATTTTCTGACATCAAATCCTTTCATTTGACACCAACATGAGCAATTTCCGTGCTATACTTGATGAGATATTTGCGAAAAAGCTTCACCGACCCTCGAAAAACCATGATTTTGGTCACTTCCTCGACCATATCTCCGGAAACACTTGATCGATTTTGCTCATCTTCGAACTTAAATCATGGGAGGCATGTTTCTTTCAAGGCATCCCACCAACTGCCACTTCGATCTACCTCATGTTGCATTAAAATTGTTTGTAGTAAACGTATAGGACCTTCGTACGAGTCCAAAAAAAACCTTACTTTAAACCTTAAACTGCAATATTTTATTGAACGCTTTAAAGTTCAATATCCTTTTGAAACCACCTCGTGGGAAATTTTGTAATAGACTTGTCCGTAACAATTGGAAAAGTTTTTTTTTATTTTCAAAATTTCATACCAAGGCTCCATCAATCAAAAGATTTGATGATAACAAAAGTAACATAGAAATTATTATGCGAGATTATTATATTATATTTTCATCAAAATATACCACCAAGTATATCGAACAGCCGAAAACAAAACCTTTCTCATATGGAAAACGTAAAAGAAGTGGAATGAAAAATCGAAAACTCTACTCGTCCAAATAATTTCTGGCTTATAGAATCACAGCATTTATACGTTGAAGTTTGAACGATGAACATCAGCCTCTCGCACGAGCGATGCATAGACGGTGAATGTGAACTTAAGCAATAAATAAAACGTTACAAATTTTTGAACTAAATGATGAAAACAAATGTGAGTCAATTAAATGAGTGATATGAGTTATGTGTATTCTACCTTCATTAAATAAAACAAATTAAAACCAAATATTATTAATAGTTTTTTTGTACAAAACTTATTTAAAAAAGGACGTCTGGCGCCTGATTCAGACTACGCGCCATCAATTATTTGTATGATTTTAACCGGACGTCGAATCAACATCATCAAATTTACAAATTCAAATTAAAATAATAAACGTTTTTCAGTTCTCTTTTTTCATCAATGTGTGTATTTAAAATTTGAAAAAAAGTATATATTGAAGTTGGATTAATCAGTGGATTTTGTTTTATATAGAGTTTGTACAACATACAACATTTTACATTCATAACGAAAACATATAAAAGTTAAATTGATATGTGCCAAAATAAACCACTCAAAGAAAGCAATAAATAGTCTGCGTATGTACCACATTTCGTGATTTTTCGAACGAAAAACCATCATCAATCGAAATGTAATCTAACATGTTGATATTTAAAAATAAATAGTCAATAACGATTTGCAATTATTTGGACACGTTTTTGGGACCTGCAACATTTCACAACAGTACACAAATCCAGGGAATTACCAAAGGTAAGAAATCATACGCCCGATTTTAATGTATCTTTATACTTTCGTGTTCCTATGAGAGAAGCTAACACTTTTCATGATACAAACTGTCAAGCAGATAATGTTTCTCTTCATAAACATTAAATTTTAACGTCAGTTCAGTCACCCTCTCTCCCAGTGACGTAAATAGCTATTTATGTTTCATTCTGTTTGAGTTTATCAAAGCGGCGGAATAGAGGCTTACTAAAAGGAACACTAGAAATGATATGATCGTACCATTGAGCCTCAGAAATTAATGATATCACAACAGTAACCTGAATTGATATCAGTGTTTTTAGAAGAAGAAAGAAGGTCTTGCAACACAGACCCATTTGTAAAGCGTTTTTGTTAAGACATTAGTCGGTTCGTAAGTGCCAAAGAGCGGCTTGAGGCGAAAAGTGATACTAACAATAGTCCTATGATGATACAAAAATTGAATTTATACGCCATCGACGTATTATATACGCCGCCGACGTATTATATACGCCGCCGTCGTATTATATACGCCGCCGACGTATTATATACGCCGCCGACGTATTATATTTATATACGTGATGAATGTATTATCAACCTTATTTAATTATTCTGTAGTATGCCATACGTAACGAACGTGTTATGGCTCACATAATACGTGCACCACGTTCGTAATACGTGCACGGTGGATAAAATACGCCGGCATATATTATAAACACAATTCCTACGTCACTTGTTTATATTTTCCTCAGTGTACTCCAGGGCCTATTTTTGAGAAAAATTGTTCAAATTTTCTTGAATTTTCTCAAATTTTCTAGAATTTTATTTTGATGAAAAATACGTTCAAACAAGTTAAAATGAGTGTAGAATTAATAAGAATCGACGTAAAGTGTATTCTGAACCATATTAGAGGTCGTGCAGATGAAAAAAACAACAAGAAACTAAGCTTGAATGAGTGGCTGAAAATTCAGCCCTTAGTACTTATGTTATTAATTCTAGGATGCCCTAAAACACCTAAAATAGGTCGTTTTAACAATTTTTTAAGTAAAAAACATCAATGGAGAACGTCAGCAGTTGTAAACAAAAACAGTAAATCCAACGAAAACGGATACGGAAACGATAATTGACATATATGACAGCGTTGAAATGCAGAGAAATGAAAGTTTTTAGAGTTGTTTCGATATTGTTCGAACATTTAATTTTTATTTCAATTTTAAATTATGTCTATTATATTATATTATGTCTATTATAATTATGTCTAAATTAAATTAATGCAAATATTCATCTAACTGTGGTGGGTCACAACTAAAAAAGTGCGAAGTCTGACTTCCATATAGACAAGTGTGGCAATTTGTTAAAATTGTTGCAACTTCGAACAAATGAGCCACACGTTGCTTTTGAATTTTTAGATTTGTTTTGTAGTCCATGAATGGAATTAATTGTAAAATTTTGGCGAAGCCCCATTCTACCGACACCCTAACCTTACTCATGCGTTTGTTGACTCGTTTTTGATTTTGAGTAAGGTTCCCCTTAAAAGGTGTTATTATATATTTTGAAACCGAACTGGGATTCCAATTTGCCAAGCAAGTCACTTCTCCCTAAAACGTATCCGTCGTGACGCCGCCCTTTCACTGAACCAAACATATTCATAACTATTCCATTTGGTAGCACCCGTAGCACCATTGATTGATATTTAAGCGAATGGACCCGTTTATGACCGTTGTAGTACTGATAATCGTAGAGAAATTTAAACATTTTCCAATTAAACTTCCTGTACAAGTTATGGTCCCCGCGTAGTGGTCCGTTTAGCTCTATTTTGTTTCCGTGTCCCCTATGTCTGACATTTTTCAATTGTTTTACTACCAAACGGAGGGGAGACGAAGACAATCCGGAGAGCTAAGCGGACGACTTAGCGGGGACCTTTAAAGTACCTCTCTCTGATGATGGATTGGGCGGCAAATAGGTTTCACCGTGCCATCAATGAATCCGAAGCATCGTTCATAATGCGATCCTTTCTGAGAAATACTTTCGCATAATGCATCAATAAGCTGACGTGACAGGTATTGTTGGTTAAAATTTTTCAGGACGTGGCCTTTTTCATGTAAGATGTGATTTATTATCAAATTTATTATTTCGCTCAACGCACTGCGCCTTTTCGGAAAGCTCTTCATGAGAAAATAAAGAATTAAAACATCAAATAATTTGGATTACCCATTCGGATGAGATCGCCTTTCACATCATCATTTTTCACATCTCTCTGTTTGCTGTCATATGTCATTTCAGTGAAAATAAAGTGAACTAAGAATGCATTTAGAATCCATCACGCGTGATGGGTTATGAGAGTAAAAGAGACAAATTTTTGTTAATTCTGTCAGAGTGACAGAGTCAATTTTTATTCATTTTAGTCAAAAATTCGCAGGGACCGTGTCCGTTTCCGTTTTCGTTGGATTAACTGTTTTTGCATACAACTGCTGACGAAGTTTTAAGCAAATATGAGAAAATTTGAGAAAATTTTCCCAAATTTTCTCAAAAATAGGCCCTGGTGTACTCCCAAAATCCACCCTACCCTCTCTGGAATGTTTAAGTCACTATACAACCAAGTCCAAACTACAATGGAAAGCCTTGACCCGTGTGCGTTACATTTTTGTGAAACTACCGTTTTCCATCACCGTACTTTTTAAAATTGTTACTCACAACGTTTGTGCCGAAGCGAAAATTTAATAGATTTACTAAAAATGAAATGCAACGGCCGCCGCGCTGGTGTGCTTTATCGCTGTAATGGTAGTTTTTGATACAAGCTTCGTATGAAGGTAGTTTAACGCACTAGATATGAGATTGTCGATACGAGCCGAAGGCGAGTTCGGCAACACATCATGTGCATTAAACTACCAGCATACGTAACGTGTATTGAACAACGTTTTTTGCGATTCACTGACAATAAACAAGCTTTCCCCTGAGTGCTTCCACTCGCGAAAATTTGTCGAAATTTCCATTTTTTTACATCACTAGTGCGAAAGAAAGTTTTTACAAAAAATTTATTTTGAGCGCTCTCTTTTGAGTACTTCTCCGGCAGTTTTTGCTGAGCGGCGCACGAGTCTATTATATATTATATTATACCTGTTACTGAGAATGAACGAAGTTAAGTTTTCATTCAAAAGTTCACGTTTCGCCGGTTGTTCGGAATTTGTTTGTTTTGTTCACACGACTCGCCTTTTGCTCTTTTTATAACTTTAATCTTGTGACAGAAACAACTACTGTGGTTGTTCGCAACTTGTTGCACACGGAGATATATTCTTGTTTGAGAAAAAACTGCAAGTTTCTTCTCTATTATTCTATGGAATTACTCAAAAGCTTACCAATATGTAATCATAATTTATGCAGATGAAAAACCATCACTTCGAATTGTTGATCTAGCGATTCTTATTTTTAGGATTTCCACACGATGATTTTTTGACCTATTCTGAAAAAAAGAGTCGATGAGATTCGACAATTCTTAAAGTCATATCTATTAAAGCTGTTAACTACGGTAATGATCTGAGCATAACAAAACGAAAATGACCAGCACGTTGCAATCGTTCAATTATTTTTTCAGCACCGGCTTATATATCTTTCCCCATATTTACTTTTCATTTTAAAGAGCTAAGCAAGAATGTGTAGCACAATTCGTGTCGGGATTGGAATTGAAGCTACCGGAATTTTTCACTTGGCAGTAAAGCTCATCGGGTGTTTAAATAACTACTGAATTGCACTTTGCACTTCATATTTATGGAACCGTTAGACTAATCCTGTACATTATTTTTAGACCCGCACGATGTGCAAACCGTGTTACAGTGCTTGTAACTACATTTGAAGCACTTCAGCTCTTCGAATTTCAACATGCTTTCGTGTTGAGGTCCAAATATGCGAAATCTGCGAAAAATGTTTACTAGGGTGGTCCAAAAAAATGTAAGGTATGGGGCCCCAGTGCTTAAACGATTCTAAATGTGTCCATGACAAAAAGTGTCTATGGAGCCGACTTGATCTGAAGTGATTTAGGTGGTGCTCATGAGCAAAATAGTAAAAAAATCGCGAAAATCAGAAGAAATGCTGCAGCTCCACTCTGCACTAAATTATCGTGGATTAATTTTTTTCTGAAAGCCACATGTGTAACTTTACATGACATATTTGAGATAAAAATTGAATATTTTGCGGCCATTTTAGTGAGGTACGTCTGTACGCGTAAGAATTTTTAGACGTACCTCACTAAAATGGCCACAAAATATTCAATTTTTATCTCAAATATGTCATGTGACATGTGACATGTCATGCCGTTAGACACGTTACACATGTGGCTTTCAGAAAAAAATTAATCCACGATAATTTAGTGCAGAGTGTGCAGAGTGGAGCTGCAGCATTTTCGCGGTTTTTTTACTATTGTGCTCTTGAGCACCACGTAAATCACTTCAGATCAATTCGGCTCCATAGACACTTTTTGCCAGGGACACATTTAAAATCGTTTAAGCGCTGGGGCCTCATACCTTACATTTTTTTTGACCACCCTAATGTTTACCCGTCCGACTTTCCGTCTGCTTAAACGAGATATAGCGAACACAAAAATATAAAAAGTTGTAAGGGTTATTGCGCAGAATACCTGCTGACTGCCGTTCGTTTTAGAGGTCACAGTAAGGCTCTAAGTCCTCAGTTTGGTAATAAATTTTCGAAAAAATGGCCAATGGTGTCGGCTGCCAATAGTCTCTTTATTATATTGTGGCTAACTGCACCTGATTTTTTGAAAGTTTTTAAATTTTCGAATTTTCACTAAAATTTTTAGACGAAAATTAATTTTGTCACATTTGAAAAACACCTCAATTTCTGAAAGGTGCAAGGATTCGTTGATATTGATTACAGTCAAAGTATCCCAACTTTATAGTTTACTACTACTACTATCATGCCCGGAGCGGTAGCGGAGGGCGTGACGCAGTCCCCACACCCCAAAAAACGTCCACAAACCCAAAGAACTCCGTACAAAAAACTTTGGGACAAGGAGTAATATATAGGCGAACTTTTGAGTTTTTTCCCCTCGCCTCCCTCCCCCTCCAAATTATTTTTACAAAAAACTACGTCGCAGCTTTCCAACGAGCCCAGACTCATCATAATCGGTTGAAAATTGGGTGAGATATCGAGGTTTGAAAATGACATTTTTCTATGGCCAATAATTTTTCTATTATTCTCCTCATTATGAAAACTTTTTTTCTGATCTGTCGGTTTCTATCTATCTATCTATCTATTTATCTATGTTCTACCTATCTATTAATAATTTTCGATCTCGAGAACTAGACAGCCGATATGAAATTTTCAGGGAACGTCAGAAAAATTTCATACGCCGCTTTTCCGAAAAAACTCTGGAAGAGCCGTGGAATGTGGAAAAGTGGTTAGAGTTATAGAGTTTTGGTCAGGAGAATTTTTTGGGATCTTAAGAAAATGGCTCCAGCAGTCAAACCGGCGCCATCTTGAATTTTCCCAAGCAATAAATTAGGTTTTTTTGGTTTTCGAATTTTACCTTCGGAATGACAATACTGAGAGAGTTAATTTCTTCGGGAAAGTTATAGAGTTTGATCAGGAGAACAAAAACCTCTTAAAAGGTAGAGTGTGACGCAGTCCGTGAGTCTGCTTCCAAAACTAATTATATGGCTTGAGGTGACGCTATCGCTGATAATACGCAGAAGTTTGTTTGGATTGAACCTTGTGTTCAAAGTTTTAATTTACTGAAAAAATTACAGCGCTTTTTAAAAAAAAATTACTTTTTGTTAAAAAAATTGCGTCACAAATGCCGGACCCACCCGCGGAATAATTTTTCAACACTTTCAGTTTTTACACGTAAACAATCTACGCAATAAGAAACAAAAGTCAAATTTTTGCAACGCAAAAACTGAAAATACAGAAAAATTATTTCGTCGTTGGGTCCGGCATTTGTGGCGCATTTTTTTTAACACAACGTAATTTTGTTTAAAAAAAAAAGCGCTGTAATTTTTTCAGGAAATTAAAACATTGAACACGAAGTTCCATTCAAACAAACTTCTGCGTATTATCAGCGATAGCGTCACCTCAAGCAATATCATTAATTTTGGAAGCAGACTCACGGACTGCGTCACCCTCTTTTAAGAGGTTTCTGTTGTGATACTAATATAAGTATGATAATGAAAAATTGACAGACTAACAGTCACCCTGACCATTTCTATAAATCTCATGAGGAAATTACTAGTGAAAATAGTTTTCAGAGAGCAATATTGCCGTCAAGTGGTTATTTCTGAAGAATAGCGTATCCGAAAGAATGTAATAATACTCAGACGGGCAGACTGACCATTATCATTACCATAAAAATAGTCATTTATAGTTATTAAATAGGAAGATCTGTTCAGCCAACAATAATTCGAAGGAAGTGAATAACTACATTATATTGCTCTTAAAGAACATCAAAACTCGAATAATGGAACAAAGGGACTGCTTGCAAGTGTTAAAGAAGGTCCTTTAAGTTTGTACATTTGTAGGTTGTTGTGGGTTTTTATACAAACTATGAACCGAAAGTTTAACTTGAACTGAATGAAGAATAGGTTCATATATGCGCCTGTTGGAATCAAAAGTAGATCTTTCCCATCTGTCAAAGTGACGTTTTAAACGTCAAACGAAAAAATGTATTTTGAATAGTCAGATAATCTTTTATTTTTCCTCAATTCTGATGCTAAAATAGAATCGAGGAAAAATAAAACATTATCTGACTATTTCAAAAAAAAATCGTTTGACGTTTAAAACCTCACTTTGACAGATAGGAAAAACCTACTTTTGATCTCAACAGAAGATTATTCTTTCTGCATGAAATATTATTGAAAAAGTCACTTTTTTATTGTATGCTGTTTGGGACAATCATCGTATGTTTGTAAAGAACATAATATGATTGCTGCAAGAACATTGGATACAAAAATTAGTAATTAAGTACTAAGTACTTTGAAACTTATCGAATTTGGAGTATAGATTACGAATTACTGAAAAATATTGCCTGTCTGTCGGAATGACTGTCGCATGACTTGAGTAAATCAAATCCGATTTCAATTATCGGTCAAGTGGTTGCTGAGATATGGCCAAAATTTAGGTTACAGTAGGCATGGCAGAAAAAAAATGTTTTTTTCAAATAGATTTCATTACCTTAAAAATATTGTCAGACCTCAAAAACTCAATTTTGTACTTTGAGGCACTGCTAGCACCACCTACTTTGTCTATAAATTTCAGGCTTATTTTTTTCGTAAAGGCTGGGTTATTACCTTTCCAACGATACCCCACATTATGTAATGTGATGGAGAAACTTTTTTATACAATTGTTTTTGTGCAAGGATGTAATGTGAAATTTTCCATTTCAAATAGTCCCAGAAGAAAATTCATGCCTGCATCCTTGTGGAAAATTTTTAGTATAAAACTCGTTTCGCAATCAAATTAGCGGATATCGTTGAAAAGGTAATAAAACAGCCTTAACGAAAAAAATAAATCTGAAAGCTATGGACAAAGTAGGTGGCGCGCCATGGCGCTAGCAACGCCTCAATGTATAAAATTTGAGAAAATGAAATTTTTGGTTTTTCTCGACCGGAATTTTCTTTCGAAAAATTTGAAAAAAATTTTTTGGCGTTTTTGAGTTCTAACAATATTTTGAGGGTAGTGAAGAAATCTATTTGAAAACAAACAATTTTTTCCGCCATGCCTAGGTTAGAGTGTCCTACTCAAGTATGGATATGTACATCATATATGACAATTACAATTCAGTCCTATTCTACTTATAACTTGCTATGCTTAACATTGTGTCAATT
This sequence comes from Pseudolycoriella hygida, assembly GCA_029228625.1. Lineage (NCBI taxonomy): Eukaryota > Metazoa > Arthropoda > Insecta > Diptera > Sciaridae > Pseudolycoriella > Pseudolycoriella hygida. Next base: position 137,849,736 of record CM055403.1, on the reverse strand, counting down.
TCTGAGTAGTATCTGACGATGCCGGGAGGATAGCTCAGATAACAAGTTCGGCACTTCCTTTGTATTGATGTTGCTTCTTTGATTCGTACGAGCCTCACACATATTCTGCCAGGCAATCATCGTTCACCCACATTGTTCTTTCGAAGTGACTATTCGCCAGCGCCGCGCCGCCGGCGAATAGTCACAAGATATAAAAATGGCTATTCGCCGGCGCCGGCGAATAGTCGGAAGATATCAAAATGGCTATTCGCCGGCGCCGGCGAATAGTCGGAAGATATCAAAATGGCTATTCGCCGGCGCCGGCGAATAGTCGGAAGATATCAAAATGGCTATTCGCCGGCGCACTTCACAAAATGTTACGATACTCTTAGGTAGCGAAACTTGGGGAGTTATCCTTTTATGAAACGTCACTAGAAAAAACACTAAAAATATTGCTAAAGTCGTGAAAACTTGGTGACAAGTGAAATGATGGCCAAAGATCATGTGATTTTGTAACGAAAATACGAAACTAGTGCACTTGCGATTTCAGGAAACGTCACGAAGGCCTAGGGAATTTGTCCTTTTACTAGGGACTTTGTGCTTTAAGGAAACTTGTCCTTTTACGAATTGTCCCGAAAACTACGTCGTACAGTGGGGAAAACGGTTATCTTCGTCCTCGTAAACCTAGTACTGCTGAAACATTCTTGACATAATTTCTGAATTTTCGCTGTAATTACTCTAGAGTAATGACAGATTACAGGAAAAATATAAAAAAAATTTGACATTTTGAAAATTCAAGAATCTCACTCCAGTATTACGAAATGCCACGAAACTTAGGTGAATAACGAAATTAGTGACCAAATATATGAAAATGACTAATAGCACTAATCATGAAATAAATTAGTTCAGGCCAGACAACATTTTCATATGTGGTTACTATCGATGACGCCGGCGAATAGCCATTTTCATATCTTCTGACTATTCGCCGGCGCCGGCGAATAGCATCTACCTTGTTCTTTGTTCCTCATATTTCAAATGTTTTATACGCCTTATACCCATAAGCCCCTTATGCCTCTTACGGTTCAAAGATCACCTTTTTTTAATTTCACACTTTGGTTCCGACAAGAAACATTCCATTGTTCACTACCTGAAATAGTTTCTTTTGAAGTGGAACAAAAATCATTTCACAACTTTTAACAATATTAAACGTTTACCGGCACCAAAAATCAATTTTGCCAATATACAACTAAAGCAAAATCATTCAACACTTCTCACACAAAAAGAATTTGAAGAACGGACGTGATTTTCTTATAAATACTTCTTCCTCTTTCGAATATCCGAATAACTCTTAAGAATAATGGATAATTTACATTTTACAAAGGACATGACTATGAATAAGAATCTGTAGGTGGCAAACGCCAAAAATGTTTTTATTATTATCCCTAAAAAAATTTTCGTAGAAAACCTTTCGAAGTTTTTCAATAAGTCAATCGAAGACGTCCGTAACATCAAACACAGCCGAGTCTCTGCGATGTTTTTTCAGATCAAATTTTGACACTAAGACTCAGTAATTATATATTCTGATTCAGAGAATCTATAAAGGGATGTGTTATGCAAACAGTAGATGTTTCTGAATTTAAAATTGATGATCACTGCCTCAGAAATATGCAATGAAAAAACATCGCAAAACATAGAACTGTCAAAATATCTGGTACGCTCTTAAGCAAATTTACGTTGAATTCAAAAAATTGCGTCACAAATGCCAGACCAACCAGCGGAATAATTTTTCAACACTTTCAGTTTTTACGCAGCATTTGACTTTTATTTCTTATTGCATCGTTTAGAGTAAATTTAAATTTTTGCATGTACTAGGGCCGATTTTAGAACTGATCTACAGCACTTAGGAGAGGCCTCTAACACACACTTCCATACAAAAAAGCCGGGGATGGTGAGTTTGGCCCACACTAAGGACAGTCCGAACGACTCAACAGATTTTCTATAATTTAATTTTCGTGATTTTCCGATGTCGTTATTTTTTATTTAGAACCTTCATGATCATTTTTGGACCCGTACGAAGTACGAAGGTCCTATACATTTACTACAAACAGTTTTATTGTAACATGGTTCAGATCGAGGTGGGAGGGGGGGATGCATCTATTATCGTCTGGAGATGACGAATCAGCAATATAAAAAAAATGTCCGCCCGTCTGTCCGCCTCCATTTTTTTTCCAAACGGCTCAACCGATCAGCCTAAACTTTTTTTCCCCTGAAAGGCACATACCTACCAAGTTCGCATTTTTGCAAAATCGGCTAAGTAGTTCCAGAGATATGGTCGAAGAAGTGGAGCTCGGACATGAAATTTTCGAGGGTCGATGAAACTTTTTCGCAAATATCTCAGCAAGTATAGCACGGAAATTCCTCATTTTAGTGTCAAATGAAAGCATTTGATGCCACAAAACTGGGAAAATTTTTTTGTGGGAATCGGGTCTGGGGTCTGGGCACTGGGACTAATGGAATGGACGAAATTGAGATTCTTGGCCATATGCGAAAACAGTTTTTCGTCTATATTCCCTTAACTATGCAATATGGAGAGTCACTGTCAAAGGCAAAGTTGTAGAGAATTAAATTTAAGTGAACACGTGTCTCGCGGTTTTAGGGAAATATGACACAATCCTGGTATATGACCACTTCTAGAATTGGGAGGGATGACCCATATTTCTAGAACTATAAGAGGTAGAAGGTTGTATCCAAAGGAAAAGTTGAAGAGAACAAAATTTTAGAGAACACGTGTTTCAGGAAGGGTCATCATCATCATCATCATCATCAAACTTTATAGACCGTTTATACCTTCCGGTGTGGGGTCTTTAAGCCGCAACCCGGTGGTTATTGACCACCCCCCTCCATACCCTTCTATCCTCTGCC
>CM055403.1:137833090-137846801 GCA_029228625.1 Pseudolycoriella hygida | reverse complement strand
CTTTTGCTATGCTCCTAAGAACCCTCATATCTGAAACCTCCAAGTCATGCACAAGGTATCCGCAGTCCCCCCAACTTTCACTACCATATAAAATTGTTGGCCTGAAGATTGATCTGTGAATAGCTAACTTTGTGCCACTACTTAATTCCTTCCTGTTAAACACATGAGACCTCAACTGACTGGCCACCGCATTTCCCATTCTCCTCCTTTCCTCAAATTCCCTAACTAACTAGGAAGGGTTTTAGGAGAAAATTCCCAATCCTTGGATATAACAATTTCTAGATTTGAATGGTCTGAGACGTACTTCGGTAGCGCCTTTGACATTACCTTGGGTAATTTCAAAGGATCTTTGAAGTTCTTACAGTTATAAAAGAACATAAAATGTTTGATTGTTTGCTTATTTGTATCTTTAGATACGTTCGAGTCTTTTTGTAACATCTATTTTGTTTGCCATATTTATTCTCTTTGCCACATCTATTCCGATACCTACGGGTATTTGGTTATGTTTCGTTCTAATTTCGCTGAAATATAAGTGAAAAAGTTCCACCAACCAACCAACCTTCAAAAAACCACTTTTTTGACCATTTTCCTACCTTAATTAATTTATAGGATTTACCAGATTTGAGTCCAAAAGCTTAAAATTAAAAAAGTTTTTCCATAAATTGTCAGGCATACCCAGACCTTTCAATTAAAAAAAAAAAAAAAATAGGAAAATCCAAAAATTGTCGGCCATGCTCAAATCTTTCAAACAAAAAAAAGTTTATGAAAAAAGATTTACGAGTTATCGTGTTGACAGACGGACGGATTTTTTGATTGCTGATTCGTCATCTAAGAACCATGATCGGTGCCCCCCCCCCCCCCCCTCCCTACTCCCTCCGAAATTCGACTGGTTACAAACGTCGTGGTAAACGCATAAGACTTCGTTCTTCGTACGGTCTAAAAATCATACGTTACACAAGTAGACTTTTACCGTACAAGTTGTAATGTAAGAGAAACTGCTGTTATGTCATTGTATGTATGTATGTATGTATTGCCGTAGTATGTCATACTATAAAGCCGACGCTACTGTGCGGGTATTAAATAATAGACTCGGTGGTTTCACATTCATGTCTGAAATTCATATTCATTATATCAACACGTTGTATGGTTGTATAGAAATGATACGAATCTCGGGAAAAACTTTTCATTTAAAATAAACAAAGAATAATTTCAGCAGGCACACGTAGAACGTTTAAATGACTGGGTCCTAGACATTATTAGAGTAAATTTCTGACATTTATAAACAAACAAAACAATAAATGATTGGCATATCAATTCATATTATTTATTTGCTTATTCGTCTGCACTGATTGTGGTGATGAGATGATTGATCATTTATGTTGTTATGATGATGGATTATTGAATAAACGGTGAATTTTGTCTCTTGAATTGATAATTGTCAATTTAGAAAAAAGTAAAATGCTTGTCGGAATCACGCACGCAAAAAATTGCTGCATAAAGTTTTATGACTAACTCCCTTGTTTGATTTTTTTTAATAAATGCTGAATTGGATGATGTGCTGTAGAGAGTAAGTAAATGCAACCGTTAGAAAATAAATATGATTTCCTATTTAACGTACATCACCGCACTTCCCATGTAATGTCTCAAATGTGATTATTGTGGAGTCAAGTCAATTTAATCGCATGAACCGTTGTCTTTGCTCAAGGACGGATCGTTTTATTACAGAAATTCGAAGACCATGTACTTCGTTTATTAGGTAGAACGTTTCTAAAATTATTGCATGACATTTGCTTATAATAATAATAATAATAATAATCTGCCTTACAACCCATGAAGGGTTAGAGGCTAGATCATTATTTACTAGTTTCGCTGTTTGTGGTTCTATTTTTTGAGATCCTTTCATTACCGGAAAGTTTTACTGTGCCAGTGGTAAGCTGTGCGACAAACCCAGTGCCATCTATGAGATGTGCTAGGAGCGAATACTAGTAGGAGTAGAATACCGGCACCTCCCAACAATGCCTTCCACCGGTAAGCCGTACGATGGCACTACACTCAACTTCACTTGACTTGAACGATTCAATCAGCTTTGTTTTGTTTACAAATCTAACAATCGGTACAAATCCGTCTGCGGTTGAGTTTCGAACCAACGCACTGGCAACTCAATCTCGTAGTAGCAAGCAGACGTGTTAACCACTACGCTATCGAGTTGTTGACATTTGCTTATGCTTGATTTTAAATGCAAATCTAAAGAACATTTTACTCGGCCACAACCATACCGTGGGGACCCGGCCATAAATTTTCACTTGAAATTTTCTTTTTGCAATTCACCGACGAAAAACTCGCTTTATGCAACGCCGTTGTGAAAAGTGAACTTTTTCATGCATCGTAACGGTGACGTTAGAGAGGTCGTTTTATAACTAGTTTTACTTTTTATCACTAAACTTTTCCGCACTCAAATTTGAGTGGTGAAAAACTTTTCCGCACTCACTCAAATCTGAGTGCGGAAAAGTTGACCTTTTCCGCACTCAAAGCAGTATTGAAAATTGTCGTATTTCGACACTGAATTGCAGAAAGTAACTTTTTATCACTCATTTGGGTGATATGAAGTTACTTTTTGTCTTACTTACTTACTTAACCGGCACTACAACCCATTACGGGTCTTGGCCTTCTGCAACATGCTTCTCCAACCGGACCTATCCGCAGCTAACGTCTCCCAGCTGGATACTCCCACAGTTTTTAACTCGGCAAGAGCTGCACTTCTCATGCCCTCCGGTCTGGTTATAAGGATTTTTTTCGGAATACGATGATCTTCCAATCGTTGAACATGACCGAGCCAACGTAGTCGGTTTATTTTGGTAGTTCTGACTATGTCCGGCTCTCCATAAAGCTGACTAAGCTCATGATTGAATCGTCTGCGCCATCGGTTCTGCCTTTGAACGAATACTTACTTACTTACTTAACCGGCCCTACAACCCATTAAGGGTCTTGGCCTTCTCCAACATGCTTCTCCAACCGGACCTATCCTCAGCTAACGTCTTCCAGCTGGTTACTCCCGCAGTTCTCAGGTTGGCAAGAGCTGCATCGCACCATCTGGATTTTGCTTGCACTTCTTTTGCCTTCCAGTTTGGTGATAAAAAGTTTCTTCGGGATACGATTGTCGTCCATACGCTGCACATGACCAAGTCATCGTAGTCTGTTAATTTTTGTTGTTCTAACTATGTCCGGCTCTCCATAAAGCTGCATAAGTTCATGATTAAATCGTCTGCGCCATCTGTTCATATTTTCGTCATATACTGGTCCGAAAATTGTCCGCAGTACCTTTCTTTCAAACGTGAGCAGCGATTGTTCGTCTTTCTGAGTCATGCATCACGACTCCGACCCATACGTAACTATTGGTCTTATCACAGATTTGTACAGTGCGCATTTAGAGTTTCTGCTTACTGATTTGGACTTTAAAATTTTTATCACGCTGTAATAACTCGGGTTGCCAAGAGTTATCCGTCTTTTGATTTCGTCCATGATTACGTTGTCAGAATTAAGCAGAGATCCAAGATATACGAACTTGTCTACCACCTTAAATGTGTGTGTGTCAATTGTTACGCTTTGGTCGTGTTGTCGATTCGATGGGGAGACAATTATGTATTCGGTCTTTGTGTCATTAACCTTTAACCCGAGGTCGGTACATTTTCTGTCCAAAGCCGTGAACTTTTCCTTAACAGCTTCCATGTTTCGGCCCAAGATATCCAAGTCATCAGCGAAGCCCAGCAATTGACTGGATTTGGTGAAAATGGTGCTGCTGGTGTCGATGTCCATGGTTCTCACTGGTGCTTCAAGGGTCAAATTAAAAAGCAGCGTCGCGAGTGGATCACCTTGACGTAGTCTTTCCTTACTGTCGAAAGCGTCTGACAATTTGCTTCGGATTCTTACTCGGCTGTTAGCTTCATCCATTGTCAACTTTGTTAGCGAGATTAGTTTTTTGGGAACCCCTAATTCCTCCATCACTCTCCATAACTTCCTCCTGTTGACACTGTCGTATGCTGCTTTGAAGTCTACGAACAAATGGTGTTTTTCCACGTTGTACTCCTTACACTTCTCCAAGATCTGTCTAATGCTAAACAGCTGGTCCGTTGTTGAACGACCTACACGAAAACCACCTTGATATTCACCAACAGTAGATTCCATGTATGGTTTGTATAGAATATTCGCAAATATCTTGTAGGCGATATTCAAAAGCGAAATTCCGCGATAGTTGCCACACTCCAATTTGTCGCCTTTCTTGTACAAAGGGCAGATGATGCTAGTCCAAATATTGCGGTCCAAATATTGTCCGCAGTACTTTTCTTTCGAACGTGTGCAGCAATTGCTTGTCTCTTTGTGTCAAGCACCACGACTGCGAACCATACGTAACCACCGGTCTGATCACAGATTTGTATATTGCGCATTTTGAATTTCGGCTTACTGACTTGGACTTTAAGATTTTCAGAAGGCCATAATAACTCCGGTTGCCCAGAATTACTCGTCTCTTAGTTTCGTCCGCGATGTCGTTATTAGCGTTCAGCTCCGATCCAAGGTATACGAATTTGTTGACCATTTTGAATGTGTGTGTGTGTCGATCGTTACGGTTTCCTCCTGGTGTTGATTCGAAGGCGGCATAATCATGTATTTCGTTTTATCGCCATTAACTTTCAACCCAAGGTCGGTACCTTTCCTCTCCAAGGCCATGAACTTGCCTTTAACAACATCCATTTTCCGTCCAAATATGTCCAGGTCGTCTGCGAAACCTAGCCACTGACTGGACTTGGTGAAAATGATGTCGCTGGAATCTATGTCCATGGTGCGCACAGCTGCTTCAAGGGTCAGGTTAAAAAGCTGCGTCGCGAGAGGATCTCCCTGACGTAGGCCTTCCTCTATGTCGAAAATTTCTGACAGTTGATTACGGATCCTTATTCGGCTATTAGCTCCGTTCAGTGTTAACTGTTAGCGAGATCAGTTTGTTGGGGATTCCAAATTCCTCCATTACTCTCCATAGCTTACTTCTTCTAACACTGTCATAGGCTGCCTTAAAATCAACGAACAAATGGTGTGTTTCAATGTTCTACTACTTGCACTTCTCCAAGATCTGTCTGATATTAAACAGATGATCCGATGTTGAACGACCTACACGAAAACCACCTTGGTATTCACCTATAGAGTTTTCCATGTATGGATGAAGGTGCTGGTAAAGAATATTTGCAAATATCTTGTAAGCAATATTCAGCAGAGCGATTCCTCGAAAATTGCCACACTCCATTTTGTCACTTTTTTTGTATATGGGACAAAGTATGCTGGTCTTCCACTCGTCCGGTAACTCCTCGACATTCCATATACGTGTGATGAGCTCGTGCATCTCCATATATAGCGCGTTGCCGCCGTTCTTGAAAAGTTCGCCGGGTAGATTGTCTGTCCCCGGGGCTTTGAAATTTCTGAGCCTCGAAATTTCAGCTTCAACTTCTTGCATCGTTGGTTCTTCTATATATGGTTGCGCAGTATGAAATGGCAATTCGTTGTTTTCTTCGTTTCGGTTGAGCGGTGTGTTCGGATTAAGCAGTTCTTTGAAGTACTCAGCCCATCTCGGAGCCCATCTCATCTACTAAGACCAATCCATTCTTGTCCGTACACAGCAAAGGTTGTTGACTGTAACTGTTTTTGGATTCGTTTACTTTCCGATAGAAGTTCCGTGTTTCCTTCCTATTGCCAATTTCGATCAAAACGTTCCTATCCTGCAGCCGTTTTTTGTTTCGGAACAGTTTTCGAGCGAAATTTCTCTTCGAACGGTACTCTGCCTGGCCTGCTCGAGTGTATCGACTCAGAGTTTTTAGTCGAGCTGCATTTTTGTTCTCCAGAGCTCGCTGGCATTCATCGTCGAACCAGTTATTTCTTTTATTTCCCGTTCTCGTTCCCAAAGTCTCTGCTGCGGCGCTCTCTACATTCCGCCTAATTTGATTCCACGCATCGTCTATACTGTTTGCTCGCTGACCATTCTTCGATAATTTTTCTCTCCAAACTATCCACGTATTTGTGTTTGATGTCTTCGTTCTGCAGTTTTTCAACGTCCCACTTTTTCAATGCCTGTTGTCAGTTGTGTTGGACCGATATGCGAGACCTAACAACCACTTTAACCAAGTAGTGGTCAGAATCAACATTTGGTCCTCTACAGCTCCTGACATCCAATACATTTGAAGAGTGCCGTCCATCTATCAAAACGTGATCAATCTGGTTTTTGGTTTGTCCATCAGGTGATACCCATGTCGCTTTGTGGATGTTTTTATATTCGAAATACGTACTGCTCACAACCGTTAGAGTTTTCATGGAGGCTGTATTTACCAATTGTGGGACGATAGAAAACTTCGCGACCTATCTTGGCATTCAGATCTCTAAGCAGAATCTTAATTTCACGTTTCGGCGCTCCATCATATATCTCTACCAGTTTCTCGTAAAATAGCTCCTTCGCTTCGTTGTCTTTCTCCTCTGTGGGTGCGTAGGCGTTAATAAGAGTATAATTGAAAATTTTTCCTCTTATCCGTAGACAACACAATCACTCGTCAACAGGATTGAAGCCAATCACCGCGCTTCTAGCTGTGCCGAAAACCATGAAACCTGTTCCATACTCTCTTGGACTGTCATTACTTTTCCCACTGTAGTAGAACTTATAGTCTCCACTGATCATGGTGTCCTTACCAGGCCATCTGGCAGGCGTTGCACTGCCGTGATTTCAATTTTTGCCGCTCTTAGCGCACTTGTGAGAGATCTCAATCCTCCTGGCCGCAACAAAGATCTTACATTCCATGTTCCTAGTTTTAAATCATTGTCCTTTTTCCGTTGCTTGATTCGTTGCCGTTTATCCTGTCCGATCCGAGGCTGTGTTGTTGGGTTCACAACCGGCCATTTTTTTCCGGTGTTTGGAGGTTAACCAAACGCCCAACCTACTTCCGTTTCCCCGATGACCCGTAGGCAAGTCATCAGGTAGCACTCTTAAGTTTAGCACAAAACTCCGTAGAGAATTTAGATCCCGGGGACTACGGCGTGGACGTAAAAAGAGCACTTGATAGTTAGTTCAGTTGCATGCCTGGCACATGACACGGACTACTACACTCCGCTCATATGCAATCAGGCGCTACCCTATCTAACTACGCAATCTCCCCCCCCCCCCCATACAAGACTTTATGCAACAACTTGTGAAACGTGAACATTTGAATGAGTGATAAAAGTAACTTTAACTTAAACTTAACTTAACTTAACTTTAAAAAGTTGCTTTTTATCACTAGCAAAAGCAACTTTTTACCACTAATTCGCGTGATAAAAAGTTACTTTTTGTCACTAGTGATAAAAAGTTACTTTTTGTCACTAGTGATAAAAAGTTACTTTTTATCACTCATTCAACAGTTCACGTTTCACAAGTTATTGCATAAAGTCTTGTATGAAACACGTTGCATAAATAACTATTTTGGTGCGTCATTTCGATGTCGCATGAGGTCACTTTTTACACTAGTGCGACAATAGTAGAATAATATTTGGGAGATATAAGTAGAGTTGTTTATAGATTTGATGTAAACCGAGAATTATATTTTCCAAACAATATGCTGTTTTGCTTGCAGCCTGCGTAGCTCAGTTAGCTAGCAAGCGATTTTGGAAAAATATTTTCTCCTAGAATCCCAGGTTCAAATTCTAATTGCCGCAATTTTTTTTATCAAAATAAAATGTTTTTTATTTTTTGTTTTATCCATCATTTTTCAAAAAAATTTGAAAGACGTCTGCAAAGCACTTAGGTTTTCAAACAAACCGCTATTTGTATTGCGGTAAGTCTTTACAGACGTTTTTTACACATTGATCACATCACGTTTTTAAAGACTTATTGTTAGGCAGTTATTACTCCGAATGAGAAATTAAAAATAATGAACATAACCAAAGACCCGTACGTATCAGAATAGATGTGGCAAAGGTATCGGTGCATGTTGTATCCCAGATTAAGTATTGTCCCTTTGACCACGGGACGATTGTTACACCATCTATTCTCTTTCCGTCCTGTCTGCATAAGCCGACTGGTTCCAACTACTTTGCGTTCACGTCTGCACTGGTTAGGCCTTTCTTAATTATGGAATTTAGTTCGCAATGTCGTGATAGACGTCCTGCACTTTTCTTGCATTTTAGCCCGTGTCTACCCTTCGAATCCACCATTACGCCACAAATACACCTATGAGGTTTGCAGATATCGCATCCCAATCTCAAGCTTACGGATATTCTAAACACGCTGTTGTTAAGTACACTTCCGATATCTTTGGAAGGTAATGAATGTAACCAAGCGCCGGATTCTGGTTTTTGTATAGCCAGAAATCTAGCTTTATCTGCGTCACTTGTGAAAACCATTTGTTGTACTAGTTTCTCTATGATCTCTTGATCCCAGCTTTTCTGTGATGACGGGTTGACTGGCAACAGCGCCGCGCCGTATCTAGGGGGGGGGGTGTCGAGGTGGGGCTGAACCCCCTCTGAGATTTTCTCCGCCCGCCCCCCCCTTAAGGTTTGTTACTTCCCTACTGATATATATTAATGTTCGGAAGAAAATCTGCCCGTAATGAGAGGACGCTTTCTTAATTTTTTCTTGAGTACTGTTAAGCCTTCGACTACCTCTGAATCACAGCAAAACTTCTTTATATTTAATGAAATTCATGAGAAAGATTTTGGAGCGCTCTATGGACCCTACTATCAGAACCAGTGAATCAATTTTCATCATTTTTTTTTTTTTTTTAGCTTTTTGAGATCTATATCTTTCATTCCAAACTTTGAAAAACAATTCCCGTTTCGTCGGAGATATAAGCAAAAACGTTTCTACGACCTTCAAAAAACAAGGTTTTGACAACTTATTCGATCGTAACTTCGAAAGTTCTCTGCCGATTTTGCCCATCTTCAATCTCAACATTCCTTTAGAAACTACCTTTTAGGCAGACCTGATTAAAGTAGAGGAACGGAAGTAAATCCTTCGGACCCTGGCCAGAAAAGGTGGCCCGAGCGGCCAATTTAGGGGCCCATCCTATGGCTGAAAAAAAGAAAAACGAATCCAAATTTTCAAAATTTCAAACACCTTGATTTAGTAAATAAACTAGTAAAGAGCCTAAATCAATTTTTGAAATTCTTACTTATAAGAAGTCCTTCAACCAAAAACTTTCGCCTGCGACAATTAAGTCGTTTTTCGATTTACCTAAAGAACAATAGAATAATAATAATAATAATCTGCCTCTACAACCCATGCAGGGTTAGAGGCTAGATCATTATTTACTAGTTTCGCTAATTATTATGACTCGTTTTTGAGATCTTTTCATTATCAGAAATTTTTTTTGTGTGCCAGTGGTAAGCTGTGCGACAAACCCAGTGCCATCTATGAGATGTGCTAGGAGCGAATACTAGTAGGAGTAGAATACCGGCACCTCCCAACAATGCCTTCCACCGGTAAGCCGTACGATGGCGCTACATTCAACTTCACTTGTCTTGAACCGATTAAGTCAACAAATCTAACAATCGGAACAAATCTGTCCGCGGTTGAGTTTTGAACCAACGCACTGGCAACTCAATTTCATAGTAGCAAGCAGATGTGTTAACCACTACGCTATTGAGTTGAACAATAGAGAGCAGTTCAAAATTTTCGCCTGCGGCGCCTTACCCGATGCGGCTATTGAATTTTTTCGAATTACCTAAAAAACAAGGAAAAACAGTCCAAAGTTTTTGCCTGCGGCGCTTTTCTCGATGAGGCGATTAAACGGTTCTTCGATTATCCTTAACGATAACAGGCGGTTCAAAATTTTTGCCTGTTGCGCTTTGCATGAAAACCTTACTTACACCAGTTGAACACTATAATTAAATAAAAATTGCCTGCGTCGCTTGACCTATTGCCTCCAGTTCAGCTTCGGATTCAGTTATCATCTTAAACACTTTTCAGAACGCTATAATATACATTGATACTTCATTGAGTTGCAAAAAAAATCTAGGGCGCGCCCCCCCCCCCCCTGGCAAGCTTTCATGTACAGAGTTCCACTCCAAAAGATAATCCTCGTAGTCAGCGATTTCTGTGATTGTAAGTTTTGAAGACTTTAACAGTTGCGAAATGGTGTCATAAGAACAGTGGATTGACGCCATGAAAGCCGGAATAAAAACATCCCTGATCCTCCGAATTGTAAGACCTCACGCAAGAAAATTCAAGTTCTTCCAGTTTTTTTCTCAGAACTTTTCCTATGGCGTTTTCTGATATTGGTGCGCCAAGGAGTGTTAGGTGGTCAACGATTTCGATGCCGGATGATATTTGATCAAATTGTTCAATAACCTGGCTGCCTGGTTCTGAGCAGAAATACAATTCACATTTACTGGGGTTGATGTTGAGTCCAAACTTTTTGCATTCCGTTATGAGTGTTTGGAAGTCACTCAAGACTGTGTTTGCCTCACCGCCTATTGTGCCATCATCTAGATAGAAAATTTCAAATTCAGATTGAAGTTCGCTGATGACGGATTCTATTGCTAAGCAGAAAAGTAGTGGTGCGCATAGGTCCCCTTGCTGAGCTCCATTCTGTGATAGAATAATGTCTACTCCGAAAAATAGGTACGTTGATGATGAGTAACATGCAGAACGAAGTGGTATATTGCTGGTGTGTTCAACCTAACTTCCCTGAGGAATTTATTTCTGTCCACTTCGTTGAAGGCGTTCATGAAGTCGATCTTGAGAATCACTTTTTTCGAGCATTTGTGCGGCTGCTTCGCTACCGTTTTTCGCACCGAATCCAACTTGTCTGGGCTGGAATCTTGAGCCCATTTCAGATCGTATTGAAGCACAAGCTAATTTTGCAGTTAAGCGCCTAAATGTATTCCCCACCTCTATCGGTCGGATACCACCCTGTTTTTTGTTAAGGGCACGCAGTGACACCCCATAAAAAGTCTGAGCATACTTTTCTTCCATTTTGCCAGTGAGACTAATATTAGAAAACGTAATAATTGCGCGTAAGAGTCTCAACACAGATTGCAGGTGACGTTAACTCCTTCAAGTGCTCTGGTAAAATTCCATCTATTCCTGACGTTGATCCTTTGGCGAATCGCGTTGTCTCGTTCTGAAGCTTGTAGAGGTGGAATTTGAGGATCTACTGGCTCGATAATAATTTCAGATTGGAAAGGCGGTGGATGTTTCTCTTTCAGCGCCTCGAGAGTGTATATATCCTGAGGTGCTAGGCTTTCCGTGGACGAGAGAAGCCTTACTGCATCTCTGATGTCACCGTCGGCTATTTTTGATTCAATTTTTTATCGATTTTGATATTGGCTTATTCTTGTTGCTAGATTTGGAAGTTTCCAGTTTTTGCTTTTCGATGTTTTTTTTTCACTAAAAATTTCAATGTCGCTTGATTTGGTCGGATGGAACTCTTAAGGCACTATACGCAAATGTCAAAAGTTTTTGCCAATGTACTTCTACTTTCGGCTGAGAAACGCATAGTTCAACACATTTTGCTAGTCCCGCCGAGAACTGATGTCATAGCTCCCCTTGGAATTCGCTTCAGAACTTTGATGTTGTTTTTGCATCTAGCTAGTAAATTCTTGAAGTCTGCGAAACTGAGAGCGCTACTATTAATATCGTTATCATCAGTAACTCTGGCATACAAAGAAATTTCTTTGGTGCTTTTGGTATGGGAATGCCGATGAACCTTTACCCCTCGTTGAGTTTTTAAGAACTGGCCACACAAATCACAAGTGGGACTATCTTCACTGGCGACGTTCCCAACTTGTCCTGGATTCGACTGTTGGTTGGACGTATTTAATGCTTCGCAGATGATTAATGTTGTTCCCTTTTGCTGCGGTATTGGTTCGGGAACTGTTGTATATTTTGCGGGTACCAAATTGGGAAAACTTTCTGTTTCAGATGGGTCTAAAAGTCAAAAGGTGCCGTTTGCGATTGGTCGGGTGAATGAAAGGAAAGCTCTTGGGCTGGTTACATCGGTTTTCTCGTTTCCGGTAATTCCGAGCTCATAACATATGTAGTTCCCTGGTTCTTCTTGTCTAAATAAGTGTCCGGAGAACCCAAACATGTCGGCGATTCCGCAGAGCTCAGCGAAAGTCCCACAATTGCCAGCCTGTGACATATACTTTTCATACGATAATCTTATTTTGGCGTCCTCGGTTGAGTTTTTGCCGTATTCTGAAATATTCGGGATGTAGTTTTCAGGATTATAGGTAAATGTTTCCTTAAATCTGTCAAAATTTAAACGGAAGCCTCTTGCATTCCTCTTAAGCATATAATCCACAGCTAGTCGTCGTAGTTCTAATGCGTTTTTTGGCATTCTCCCAAACCTGAAAGTCGAATTTTGAAGGAAATATCTTAAAGCCTGGAACAAACAATTACCACCACCTTTATTTTCGACAATTTTTAATTGGTGGTACTGATTTTTCTTACTTTCGCAGGCAACTTTAATTAATTTAGGCGCCATTTTCATATGTCGGAAATATTTTAGTCAATCAACCTCTTCTCCGAAACAGCGAGACTCACTTCCGCATCCCTTGATTGACTGGTAACTAAAATTTCTGTCAACACTGGTTTACCTTGATGCTTGCCTGCAACAATGTTTCCCCCTACTCTTTTGTATACAAGTGTCAACGGCGTTTCAAATGTAAATAAAAAATAGGAAAAAAGAGGCTGTAGTTAATGTAGCGAAAAGCAATGTAAAGAAAAGTGTCAGTGGTATTATCAAAAGCTTCCTCCAACCTTGATGAATTCTAGTGACAAATAATGATATATTGAATCACACCTGTTTTTAAGTCAAACAATCCACTTCAGGCTTCAGCGAACCTCTTCTGCAATGTTTGTATGTGTTAAATAACAGTAAACATGAATGAATTTGTGTTGTCTTTGAGCGCCAAAGTAAGTTCGCTCGAAGGTCAACCGAATCGTAATGTTATCCTAAAAACTTATCCGCTTCACTCCGGGAACAACCTCCAAAACCGTCCTATGGGGCACCGTCCTTCGAGCCTCCTTGCTCAAGAAGACTCACTCGTCGAACGATCAAGACGCAAACGGAGAATCACTATCCTTACTATGCATGCACAACGGATCAATTTATCGACTTTTGACTATTTAAGATTGTATTTAAGTTCTTCTTAATATACTATTACAGGTAGTTTCACAACTTTGAGAGCTTTAAAAACGAAAAATGCAAAAACAGGGGTCAAAACTCAAATTGGTATAGGCAACGACGAAAACACGTCCGTACCGTTCAAAATCTCTCTCTGCGAAGTTGTTAGACCCGTACGAAGAACGAAGTTCTTCGAAAAGGGGTCTTATGCGTTTACCAGTCGAATTTCGACCCGGGAGCAGGGGGGGAGCACCGATCATGGTCCTTAAATGACGAATCAGCAATAAAAAAAATGTCCGTCCGTCCGTCTGTCAACACGATAACTCGAGTAAAACTCAACCGATTTTCAAAAACTTTTTTTCCCTGAAAGATAATCAAAAAATCTTTCATGGGATTGAATCGGCCCAAGGGCAACCAACCTAGGGCCTTTTAAGTGATTTTTGGTCTTTTGTACATAACTCGAGTAAATCTTTTCTGATTTTCAAAAAACAATTTTTGTTTGAAAGACCTGAGCATTAGGGTGGTCCAAAAAACTAAGTTATTAAAAAGTCTGCTGCCCCACCCCTAAAAAGTTTCTAAAT
>CM055403.1:137809956-137832590 GCA_029228625.1 Pseudolycoriella hygida | reverse complement strand
CGTACATCTGTGAAAATTCATATGAAGTTCGAGTAGAGTGACATGCCTACGTGTTAGGCATCACCAGCAAGCATTTACCTGTCATTCAAAGTGACTTTTGGCATTTTTCTACTCTTATAGTCTCAGTCCTTCCTAAAATAGCCAAATAATGACGAAACACACGGACGGCCACTTAGGCAGGCTCATGGAAGTTCATGAAATTTCACGGAGGTTCTCGAAAAATAAATTTTTGTTCAGACTTAATGAAATTTATGCTTCCAAGACAAACTGTTTAGGCGTTATTTTGAAGTCCTATCTAGACTCAAAATTTCATAGAAGACCGTTTTCCAAAAACTGTGAAACTCACCGAGGCCTAGAGCAAAGAAGTTGTGAACTAAGAAAGCCACTTGACGGACTCTCTTGACATAGAAACACTTCGGATGCGCCCACCACATGAAAAAGTATTTTCTCGGGACTTTTTTGAACGGAATAAACCAAAGTTGCCCTAACACCGCTCCTCATCTTTGACAAGTTTCATGCACTTTTCCTAAAACCCACGTTTTACACGGTTTCCACGCTTTTTTGACTATTTTGCTTCGGGGAACCCTCAGGACGGCTTTGGATTCAGATGGCTCCATATACACTTTTCATCAGGGACAGTTAATTATCCCATACATTTTTGGACCACCCTACTGAGCATAGCCGACAATTTATGGAAGAAACTTTTTTGAATTTGTGTCCTTAGACTTAGGTGGGGCACTAAAAACGAGTCTGTGCTAGGACTCTATGTGTTTCTTGTACATAACTCGAGTAAATTTTTTCAGATTTTCAAATGAAAGATCTAGGCATGACCGACAGTTTATAAAAGAAACTTTTGCCTGTGCTTAGGGCTCAAGTGGGCCATGTCGGTCCTAAGGTCGGCCCAAACCAAAAAAAATTTTTTTTGTTATGTTGCAGAAAAAATTGAGGAAAACATTTTTGGCTATGTAATTGTGTGTCCGAGGCCTCTACTGAGGGCCCTAGGTCGGTACTAAGGTCGACCCTAGCCCAAAAAATGGTTTTTTCTATGTTGTAGTGAAAATTGAGTAGAACATTTTTCTATATTTTGGGGTCAATTTTGTGCTTTCGGAAAGGTTTTTTTACATCGTTTCATCGGACGGGTTTTTCAATATTGCCCTATCGAAAATTTACAATAAAACTTAATGTGGACGCAATTTCAAACATTTAAGAGTTAAGGCAATATTTAATTAAATACGTTCGAGTCTTTTCGTAACATCAACTCTGTTCGCCGCATCTATTCTGTTACGTACGGGTCCCTTCATATGTTTAGAGAATTAAATTTAAGCGAACACGTGTTTCAGGGTTTTAAGGGAAATATGGCCTAATTCTGGTATATGGCCACTTCCATAATTGGGCAGTATGACCCGAATCTCCAGAACTATGAGAGGTAGAAAGTTGCTTCCAAGGACAAAGTTGTAGACAATAAAATTTTAGATAACACGTGTTTTAGGGAAAAACGACTTAGTCCTTGGATATAAGCTTCTCTAGATTTGAATGGTCTGAGACGTACTTCGGTAGGGCCTTTGACATTATCTTGGGTAATTTCTATGAATCTTTGAAATTCTTACAGTTATAAAAGAACAGAAAACGTTGGATTGTTTGCTTATTTGTATATTTAGGTAGTTCGAGTCACTTTGCCACATCTATTCTGATACGTACGGGTCTCTGGTTATGTTTGGTTTTAAACCTTGTTTCGTTGACTTGTTGCTTTGGTGAATAAAATAGCATATGCATCTGCGGGAAAATGTATTTATCTACTTGCAAGCTCGCTTGTTTGTGTCTTATGCACAGAAGCGTAATGTTCGTGCTATCCTCACAGAAGCAAAATAGTGATTTTGCAATTCACAAACAAAAAACTTGCCTTTTCGTGCGTCTTTTCGGTGTCGCATGAGGTCACTTTTCGCACTAGTGCGACAAAACTTTTTTATCTGCCTAGAACGATAATCTCGCATTTTGCTCCCTAGGGCAAAATTGTTTTTCTCGATATATCTTTTCTCGGCAGATAAAACAGCATATGCACCGCTGTCCAGGATGGTTTATTTTGACGATTTGGATTATTTCCCACGCCTTCGGCTGGACAGCGATGCATAATCTACTATTATGCAACGCCGTTGTGAAAAGTGAACATTTTCATGCATCGTTTCGGTGACGTTCGAGAGGTCTTTTTATTAACCCAAATGACTGATAAAAAGTTACTTACCCAAATGAGTGATAAAAAGTTCATTCAAAAGTTCACATTTTACAAGTTGTTGCATAAAGTCTTGTATGAAACACGTTGCGAAATTGGTTGTTTTTGTCACACGATGTGGTTATCCAAATCGCTTCGCTCGTTTGATAACTTCACATCTAGTGACAAAAACAACTTCATTTCGCAACTGCTTGCATAAATAACTATTTCATTCCCGTTTGTCTATTGTTTTGTTTGCGCTCATGCGATAAAGTAGCGTATCATCATATAAGGGGAAGATTCGGCAAGCCTAGACGTTTCCCCTTACATGATGACAATCTACTGCCGTAACCTGCATATACCTATACGTGTGCGTATAGTCTACACTTTCCAATGACTCTTCTAGAATTCTGTCATACGCCCGAAAAGTTTCTAAGCAGTGAACAGATCTGCGGAACTGTCTCGTGCGATAAATATTTTCAAAACGACTGCATTAGGGAAAATTTAGGAGTTTGTCGATGGGACTGAACTGGTTCAGTCACATGCAGGAAATGTAAAAGTAGGAGTTTTGAAAGTTCAACTGAAATAGATACAAGGCTCCGTTAAGATGAAATTGATTACCTGTCCATAAGCTTAGATCATTCAGATGACTGACTTTTCCGAATCGAAGATCGATTTTTAAGACTTTTGGTCAAAATTGTCATCTGCTTCATAGAAGATTTTTTTTTAAATGACGAAAAATTGAGATAATAATTTATTTGCAATTTTTTCAGATGATGACTCCTACTCCCAGTATCATAACTCTTGTAATAGTTTCAACAATTATTCATTATGCTCTATGTGGTCGACGGAACGAAAATTCCATCATGGAAATAATGAACACCCGGCATATTGAACGACGTATAAATGCTTCACGTGAAGAGAAGCGAGCTTTACTGCAAAATGATATAGTGGACGACTCAAATGATGCGATTACAGCAAACATTTACCAAACACCAGAACTTTCGATTGATTTTAATTTAAATCATCTGCGCCCATCGAGTCTTCCTACTGATGGCTTAATGCAGTACAACGATTCATATATTCCATTCACTCCACCAGCAACTTCACCAGACTCGAACATTTTATCTGATCTGCAATCGTTCCGGAGTGACAAGCTTCTGAAATCCAGCAAAAATGCGTTATTTGTTACAAGGAAGGAATATTTGAAGAAAGATTGGTGCAAAACAGAGCCACTGGTTCAAAGGATACGAGAGGACGGATGTCTTAGTAAAAATATTATGAACAAATTTTGCTATGGACAATGTAACTCTTTTTACATTCCAAAAAGTCCAAAACGAAACCGATTGTCGCAGCTGAAGCGGTTGATTAATTCTATAAGAGAACTTGATCCGGAAGATTTGACGACGGCAGCTTTCCGTTCATGTGCATTCTGCAAGCCAAGGAAATTATCGTGGATGACGATAACATTAAGATGTCCGTCTTTAGTGCCGCAATTCCGACGCAAAAAGATTCAACGAATAAAACAATGCAAATGCATTGCCGAGCAACTTAACTGAAGGTCGAAAATACCTTTTGTGAAGGAAAATGTTTTATTTAATTATTTATCTTAAGAGTGTGTGCTATTTAGTAGCATATTGAGCTAAAGAAAGAAATGTGGAAGTCAAATAAAAATAATAAGAAAAATAGAAGAAATACCTTAGAAAGCTAATACCAAACAGTTATTTTTATAATGTTAGAAACAATTTCGTGTTTAGTATGGAAAATATTAATATTTAAGTATTTAAATTATTTGTATTTTCTGTTTTGATGAGATTTAAATGGTAATTAACATAAAGTTTTATTAGATGGTAGAATAAGACATTTAGTGTACGTTTGATACTGATGCTTTATTGATCTAAGGTATTTACTGTTAACCATATTTGGCATAATAAAAATTCAAAAATAGAATTTGTTTTCCGAATTGGAACAAAAAGTGGTGTTTCATTCTTGGGTCTTGGGTTGGATGAATCACTTAAGAGTGATTTTGCGAAAACTTCCAACGATTTCGTACACTTTTGAAACACCATGTCCTATTTTTTCCGGATTAATGTGCCATTCGATTCCTTGTTTTATCGTAAGAAAAGTAATTTCTCATGTTTGGAAAATTTGACATCTCGGAAGAGTTATGACTACCTAAGTAAGTGTGTGTCGGGGGGTGGTAAAAATGGTTTTTTGGCTATAGCTCGTGTAAAACCAAATGAAATTTTATGGGATGGTAGGCCCCTATGATACAAAGGCTTTTCATCATTGGACCTCTTGGAGCCTTCCCCACTCCGGAGTTACTTGACATTTAAGGTGAAAACTTCGAGAACGCTTTACTGCCTGAAGCAGCGGATGAACTGAAAAACTGATTATGGGGTGTTCTAGTTTACCACCCCTACTATAAGACCATGCAAAAACTTCCCTGGTTTGAGGGCGTTGCACTAGTCTAAAACAACTTTTGTAAGAAAGGTAGATTTTTGACCCTTTTTCTTGGCTTTTTTCAACTAGAGAAGTCTGTATAACTGCCCTGAAACATGATCTGTGAAAAGGAGCTGTTCACAAGTGACAATATACTCTACGGAAGGGGGGGGGGGGCGGTTACCAAAGAAAGCGTGACGATGTTGAATTTTATATGGAAATGAAGAACGATCTGGTAAGTGACAATTTTCGAATTTTTTATTTCAAATTTATTTCAACGTTGCTTTAGTTGGTAGTGTCCATGTGCCGATTAAGCCGTTCAACGTTGCTTTAGTTGGTAGTGTCCATGTGGCGATTAAGCCGCCGCCGCCATTTTTAAATTTTGCGTCCGCCGGCGCAGACAATTTTGGAACGACGCACGGGTATAGTTTCGGGTTGATTTTCCGATTGGACAGCAAATAATTGGACCCTGCGACCGACTGCTTCGTGACAAGTTTGTCACATTTATTATTGTCCTCCCATGCGAAAATTTAATTTTATTGGCTCTCCCATCCGAAAGTTGAGCATTACATGGATGTTTATTCCCTATGAAAACCATGCATTACATTTTACCTCACTAGTGAAAACAAAAGTTTTATCTCACTAGTGAAAACAAATGCTTTACCTCAATAGTAAAAATTTTGTGTAATGTAATGCATGGTTTTCATAGGGGGTAAGCATTACATCAACTCTCGGATGAATACGCAATAAACATTATACAGTGGACCCTGCTACATAATTCATTCCTTCAGACACAGTTTTGAGAACTCGCAAACTCACTCGTGTTACTTTGAGCAACACGCTTTGAAAACTGATATTTTGACTCGTGAAGTTGCATACCTCACCTTCGGCTCGGATATGCAAGGTCTACAACAATCATCAAAATAACGTTTTCTTTCGTTACGAATCGAAAACACGAGTTTCTGACATGCTTTTGCTCTCGGAAAATATCGAATTTAACTCCACTTAAATGTCTTTGTATTAGTAGGATTTTTCCGGTCATGGATAAACACACTAAGCTCCCTGAACCTCCAATAATGCCATGTACGAGCCATGCACTTTCTGTTAAGTTTTTCGTATAACGTACGAATGTGCGCACAACATTTACATGCGTGTGTGTATTATTTTTATACACTATATCATCGTATAGTGGTCATACAACTGTAGAAGCGTAAAGGTGGCTGACGTGTTGGTTGGCTTTTTCAAATGAATTTATACATTACGCCATATTGAAATGGCGTTACGAAGAAAAAATGTAAACAACCAGATTTTCTTATGAAAATGGTTTTTGATTGTTAGACCGCCAATGTAATAATTTTTCTACGCTTTCAGTTTTCATACGCAGAAATTTGATTTCCTGTACAAAAACACGCCATACATCCCATAAAGTCAAATTTTTGAATTGTGAAAGCTGAAAGAACAGAAAAACTATAACACTGGGGGGTCCGGCATTTGTGACGCATTTTTTCACTCAAATTGATATCAGTTGTTTTGGAAGAAGAGACGAGGACTTGTGTCACGTTTCCCTTTTTAGACCCGTACGAAGTACGTAGGTCTGATGCGTTTACTACCACGTTCGTTACATTGCGAATTCGAACCCGGGAGTAAGGGGGAAACTTTTGTTGTTGCCTCCAGATGACAAATCAGCGAAAAAAAAATGACCGTCTGTCGGTCTGTCTGTCCGTCAACACGATAACTTGAGTAAATCTTGACCGATTTTCAAAAACTTTTTTTTTTCCTGAAAGGTAGTCGAAAAATATTTTATGGTATTGAATCTGGTCACTGTCGGCCCAAGGGCCGCCGAGCTAAGGCCGTTTAAGTGGTTTTTGGTTTTTTGTACATAACTCGAGTAAAGCTCTTCCGATTTTCAAACACTGTTTTTTGTTTGAAAGATCTTGGCACGGCTGACAATTTATAGAAGAATTTTTGCCTGTGCTTAGGGCTCAAGTGGGCCTCATGTCGGTCCTAAGGTCGGCCCTAACACAAAAAAATGTTTTTTGATATGTTGCAGAGCAAATTGAGGAAAACATTTTTGTCATGGAAGTATGTATCCGAGGCCTCTATTTAAGGCCCTAGGTCAGTACTAAGGTCGGCCCTAGCCCAAAAAATAGTTTTTTGCTATGTTGTAGACAAAATTGAGGAGAACATTTTCTCTATTTGGAGGTCAATTTTGTGCGTTAGGTCCGGTTGGAGAAGCATGTTGGAGAAGGCCAAGACCCTTAATGGGTTGTAGGGCCGGTTAAGTAAGTAAAGTAAGTTTGTGCGTTCGGAGAATTTTTTTACACCGTTACTTCGTACGGGTTTTTCAAAATTGCCCTAGGAGCAATTTCCAATACAGTCTAATGTGAACGCAATATTTACTTAAATACGTTCCAGTCTTTTCGTAACATCAACTCTGTTTGCCGCATCTATTCTGACACGTACGGGTCCCTTCTAAGTTTTAAAAGGGTTTTTGTTGTGATATCGGTTGTTTTGGAAGAAGAGACGAGGACTTGCGTCACGTTTCCCTTTTAAAAAGGGTTTTCGTTGTGATTGTAATGTTTTGCATTATTTTGAGCCGCCGCTGCCTCCGAACCGAAGCGCGGCAGCTAGTACTTACATTGGCGAAAATGATCCCCTCAACCTCCTCTGCAACATATCAAAAGTATTTTTTTGAGTCCCGGCCAATTTTCCGTAATTTTGGCGGTCACCCTGATACACTACGCACCCAACCCAACAACTTTCCCTTTGACACCAAACCTCTATCTCGAACACACAACCATTGCCTCATACAAAATGTGCTTGCTATCATACACACTACACACACAAACACATACATATGGGCTTTTTATGCGCCTTCTATGAGCCCTGGCGCCCAAACGAGGCCGGTACCCCCCCTTATTTAATATCTCATATGACGTAGAATGCCCACCCGAAGGCCCCTGCAAAATTTCAAGAAAAGTTATCGAGCCGTTTTCGAGCACGAGCCAAAAAAGTGGTTTTTCATACAAATGGCCCTGGAACTAACTAACCCACTAACTTAACTAACTAACGTAGGATGTTTGCATTAACTTTGGCTTTTATGAAACAGCCCTTTTTGTATAGGAAACGATCATTTTCTAAAGGTCGTATCTTCGGATCCACCGAACCGACTTTAATGAGTGAAAAGACACTTCGTCTTAGAATTTTCCGTAGAATCCAGGAAAAATATTTTCCGGGGGGTACGTCGCAAGGGGGGGAAGTCAAAACTTAGCTTTATATATGGTTCCGAAATAAATATGGTTTAAAATAAAGCTGGTCTGCTCTCCCTTATTACTTCATGCGAATAAGTCGCGTAGGGATTGTTTGAAAACTCAGCTTGTAAGCTGCGGGAAAGTGTCTTTTTACTAACTCAACTAAATAAGATAAAGAAATTCCTTTGTGGTAACACACACGTGTGAATATTAATAGTTCCGTATAAATCATAAGATTTGGGCTCGATTTGCAATTTTGATGAAGTAAATATCACAACAAAAACCCTTTTTAAAAGGTGTCACAATTGCCGGACCCGCCAATGTAATAATTTTTCTACGCTTTCAGCTTTCATACGCAAAAATTTGATTTCCTGTACAAAAATACGCCATACATCCCATAAAGTCAAATGTTTGCATTGTGAAAGCTGAAAAAACAGAAAAACTGTAACACTGGTGGGTCCGGCATTTGTGACGAATTTTTTTAATCAAAAGTGAAAATATTTCAAAAGAATTTTGTGCGTTCCGAAGCTGCAAGCGTCACCCAAATTGATATCAGTTGTTTTGGAAGAAGGGACGTGGACTTGCGTCACGTTTCCCTTTTAAAAAGGGTTTTTTCTTGTGATATCAGTTGTTATGAAAGAAGGGACGAGGACTTGCGTCACGTTTCCCTTTAAAAAGGATTTTCGTTTCCGAAGCGCGGCGGCTACTACATCCATGGGCGAAAATGATCCCCTTAACTGCCTCTGCAACATATCAAAAGTTTTTCAACCGATTTTTCGTAGAGTTCTGGGGAAAGCAGATTTAGTCCGATTGGACTGAAAATCATTTTTGGCTCATATTTAGGTGTGATAAACCTCCCGTAAAATTTTCAACCCGACAACCTAAATTTTTTTTGAGTCCCCGCCTATTTTCTGCCTCTTTGGCGGTCACCCTGATACACTACACACCCAACCCAACAACTTTCCCTTTGACACCAAACCTCTATCTCGAACACACAACCATTGCCACAAAATGTGCTATCATACACACTACACACAAACACATACATATGAGCTTTATATGGCGCCTTCTAAGAGCCCTGGCGCCCAAACGAGGCCGGTATCCCCCTTTTTCAAAATCTCATATGGTGCAGAATGCCCACCTGAAGGTTCCTGCAAAATTTTAAGAAAAGTTACTCACCCACTAACTAACTAACTAACGTAGGATGTTTGCATTAACTTTGGTTTCTATGAAACAGCACTTTTTGTATAGGAAATGATCATTATCTAAAGGTCGTATCTTCGGATCCACCAAACCGATTTTAATGTGTGAAAAGACACTTCGCCTTAGAATTTTCCGTAGAATCCAGGAAAATATTTTCCGGGGGGTACGTCGCAAGGGGGGAAGTCAAAACTTAGCTGTATATATGGTTCCGCAGTCTACGAAAAAATTTTTTCTTAATTTCTTGTTCGTGTGTGGACTTGCGTCACGGGCGCATCGCTACCGCGCGCGCATGATGAGCAGCAGGATAATTTTGACGGCACTCAGTTTCTGTAGAGTACTTAACCGATTTCATAATCTGTCACACGGAACATCCGCGGAATTTAATTCTAATTGCGAATCGATTCGGAATTCATTACCGTCAGGGGGATCAAAAATACATGTAGTTTGACATTGTTTCACGTAGAATACAGCGTCACTTTTATTATTATACGCCCCAATGTTCGCTGGACGTTTGATTGATTATTTCATTAATCTTCAGAGCTTCATACCGTCAGCACATTCATCAATTTATTACGATGCAAAATTATGGAATCGAATAAATATTAAAACGATTAGAAATCGAATTTGTCTATGCGTAAATAGCACAACAAGCCTTCCCCCACCCCGGAGTTATTTATCATTTTAGGTGAAAACTTGGGAGACGCTGTACTGCTTGAAGCAGCGATGAACTGAAGAACTAAGTATGGGGTGTTCTAGTATACTACTCCTACTATAACACCATGCAAAAAATTCCCCGGTTTAAGGCTGTTGCACTATGCACTAGTCTGGAACAACTTTTGTAAGAAAGGTAGATTTTTGACCCTTTTTCTTGGCTGTTTTCAACTAGAGAAATCTGTATAAGTGCCCTGAAACATGATCTGCAGGTGGATATGCAAAAAGCAGCTGGGAGTTGCGGGAACGGTTAATTATTTTCATAGTTGCCATTGCAAAGTTGTATTGTACACTCTTGTCGATTTTATTAATTTAGACCTGAAATGAAATTTAGAAATATATAAATCGCTAGGGAAATTTCCGAACAAATTAACCGATTTTTGAGTTTTACACTAATTTTTCTCATTAGCTCGGCTGTATGTGGCTGCGGCGGGATCAATTTTTCAGTTGGAACCAATTTAAATTGATAGCACGACTAAGTAAAGCCATGAAACATGACGATCAGAGCAAATGAAAAGAAGATCTCTAAACATTTGTGTATAAATTATTGATTTTTCAAGCTTTTGACCCATTTTTTAAATTTTTCTTGCTGTTGCTAGCTTAAATGTGTCACATTTGCCACATTTCTGTGCTGGAAATACTTTTGATGAGTGACGAAGTAACGGTGTAAAAACATTCTCCGAACGCACAAAATTGACCTCCAAATAGAGAAAAATGTTCTCCTCAATTTTGTCTACAACATAGAAAAAAAAACTATTTTTTGGGCTAGGGCCGACCTAGGGCCTTAAGTAGAGGCCTCGAATACACACTTCCATAGACAAAAATGTTTCCCTCAATTTGCTCTGCAACATAGCAAAAAACATTTTTTTATGTTAGGGCCGAACTTAGGACCGACATTAGGCCCACTTGAGCCCTAAGCACGCAAAAATTCTTCAATAAATTGTCGGCCGTGCCGAGATCTTTCAAACAAAAAAAAGTTTTTCAAAATCGGAAGAGATTTACTCAAGTTATGTACAAAAAACGCGTAGGGCCCTAACAAAGACTCTTTTTTAGTGCCCTAGCTAAGTCCAAAGACTCAAATCGAAAAACGTTTCTTCCACAAATTGTCGGTCATGCCCAGATCTTTCAAACAAAAAAACATTTTGAAAATCGGTAAAGATTTACTCGAGTTATGTACAAAAAACACATAGAGCCCTAGCAGAGACTCGTTTTTAGTGCCCTAGCTAAGTCCAAGGACTCAAATTAAAAAAAAGTTTCGTCCATAAATTGTCGGCCATGCCCAGATCTTTCAAACAAAAAAAAAGTTATGAAAATCAGAAAAGATTTACTCGAGTTATGTGTAAAAGACCAAAAACCACTTAAACGGTCCTAGCTCGGTGGCCCTTGGGCCGACAGGGCCCAGATTCAATCCCAAGAAATATTTTTCGACTTCCTTTCAGGAAAAAAAAAGTTTTTGAAAATCGGTCTACATTTACTCAAGTTATCGTGTTGACGGACAGACAGACAGACCGACAGACAGACCGACAGACGGACATTGTTTTTTTCGCTGATTTGTCATCTGGAGGCAACAAAAAAAGTTTCCCCTTACTCCTGGGTTCGAATTCGCAATGTTACAAACGTGGTAGTAAACGCATCAGACCTACGTACTTCGTACGGGTCTAAAAATTAGTCGACACGTGTTTCAGGGTTTTGGGGAAATATGGCCCAATTCTGGGATATGGTCATTTCTAGGATTGGGAGAGAGGATACACATATCTCTAGAACTATGAGAGTTAGAAGGTTGCTTCTAAAGGCAAAGTTGTAGATAAATAAATTTTAGCGGGCACTTGTTTTAGGGTTTTTTTTGTAAAAATAATCGAATGCCAGGATGCAGTCACTTCTAGAATTGGGAATGCTTCTGTAGCACTTTTCAACTTCCATTAGGTTTTTTTGATATTTTTCGGTTTTTTTCGAAATGAGTGAGGCTTCCTGGGGTTTTGTGATGAAGGTGGCTTTCTCTAGCAGTTGTGAACTTCAAAAATTTGTTGTAGATTTTGTATATTTGTAGAGAGATAAACTTACAAAAGTACTGATATCCGCACAAGAAAACCTCTTATAAAGGAGGTGTCACGCAACTCTTAATGTCGCTTTACAAAAGTTCTGAAATCAGAGCGTCTATGGTAATAGTATTTTGTAGTCCTAGGACTGCAAAATAATATTTCGGAACGAGGTGGAGTAAACGGTTCAAGGCGTAGCCGAGGACTTTGTTGACTCCACTGAGATCCGAAATATGTTTTTGCTGTCCGTGGGTCACACATACTTTTGTGTACAGAGAGTTTCAAAGATTTCCAACAGTACTATAAAGTCGGCAAACAGTACTACAAAATTACTCGAGGTACACAAAACGATTTTCTTCCAGTTACAAAAGTTCTGAAAAAATCAGGGAAAGGTGCCGCATACAGATTTGGTACGCAAAAAAATTAAGGTGGGGTTACACTGTTCGATTTCACAAGGCAGCTTGGTGCCAAAAAAGTTCCTATGGTAATGTTGGATGGCGAAACGAGTACATTAATGTGCACTAGGTCCCGACTTGGCACCAGGCTGCGTACTTGAAAAGTATGAGTAGCCTTTAAGAAGGCAGCCTGGTGCCGAAAAGCAGTTAAACTCATTGTAACGGCAGTTACGAATACTATGCGTCACATAAATTTCAACTCGGCACCAGACTGCTGCTGCCCTCTACATTCAAAGTAGAATATCTTAAGTAGGCAGCCTGGTGCCGTGTTGAAATTTGTATCACGTATAGTATTTGTTACTGCCGTTACGATGACATTAACAGATTTTCGGCACGAGGCTGCGTTCTTTATGGCTACTTAAACGTCCCAAGTAGGCAGCCTGGTGCCGAGTTGGAACATTGTGCATAGTAATGTCCTCGTTCCCCACTCCAACATTGCCATAGAAAACTTTTTGGCACCAGGCTGCCCACCTTGATATGCAGACCTCTACTTGTTGCATTTTTTCTCCATGAAAATGCTCTACACGACGGTGACATAAGAAGTTCATGCACTAGACAAAGGACCAGTCTACTGCGTGAACTCCTTATTTCATAGTCTCGTAGAACATTTTCATGGAGTAAATTTGCAACAAACAGAAGCCTTTTTTAACCACCACAGCCTTAAAGCAAAGTTACGTCGTGTTTCTAAAAAATTGCGTCACAAATTCCAGACCCTACAACGAAATAATTTTACTATGCTTTTACACTTGTGGGTCGAATTACCTAAAGAACGAAGAGAATCAGTCGAAGGTTTTTCTCGATGCGGCGACTAAGCGATTCTTTGACTTACCTAAAGAACAAGTAAAGACAGACCAAAATTTTTGTTTGTTGTGCTTTGCATGAAAACTTTACTTTCACTAGTTAAACACCACAATTAAAAATAATCGTGTGTGGGGCTAAACTCAAAGATAAGCTGCCGGCGCAGTAACAACATTTTTACTAGGTCGGTTCCAAAGTTGGCGATGCATC
The DNA here is from genome assembly GCA_029228625.1 of Pseudolycoriella hygida. Lineage (NCBI taxonomy): Eukaryota > Metazoa > Arthropoda > Insecta > Diptera > Sciaridae > Pseudolycoriella > Pseudolycoriella hygida. Next base: position 137,819,278 of record CM055403.1, on the reverse strand, counting down.
TAACATTTTTGAAAAATTTGGAATGGTACAGAGGACGATGGATGTGGTGATAATTATTGGTCCGTGGTGGCTCTAATATGCTTCATTGGAGGGGGGCGGTAAATCGCTAAAACTTCCTTAGATAACTAGATAATTTGAACATGTCTGCCGAGGAGAACACATTATTACCCTCAACTCAACTCAACTTAGTTTAAATAGCATAGTTGTTGTAGTTTGAAATGATTCATTTGTAAGGATGAAACGATCCTATTGACAGTTGAATGGGCGATAAAATTGTCTTTGGCTCGTCAGCGTATCTATGCGGACATAAAAATAAAAGAAACGAATAAAAGTAAGAAATCATAAATTATTCAAGGCGAACTGGCAGACTTATATTACTTGGAATTGTGTCAATTTATTTATACGAGACGAGCAAAAAAGTTTTCTTTTCGATGAAATGAAAATTACTAAATTTTCATGTGGCAACAATTTTTTCTCGTATGCAAAACCGTATACAACTTCTAGGTCGACAAGTATGTAACCTACAACGAACACTACAGCTGTGCTGGGGGTGAAATGTCGAATAAATATACATAACTCATAACAATATTGTGTAACATTTTATCGGAATATGTGGAACAATCTAATAACACGAAAAACTACTATGAAAACCACAAAGCCATAATAAGCGTCGAGACGCTTAGGCGACTGGAAATATATCAAAATCTTATCATTTCATCTTAAAACTGTATTACATGTTCGTCCTGTGCTTGTTTCCATCTTATCATCCATGTTTCATATTCATTTCGCGATATTTTGTATTTTTACGGTTGTCGAATTCTTTTATTGTAATTGGCAAAGAATATTTTTGATAACAATGTGATGCTATAGCAGCCAAAGTTAATAAAAAGCACGTGTGGAAATGTCGTTATTTTCTATTATTTATTGGCGACATTTATTATTGAAGATTAAACTTGTCGAGACATAATTTACTTTCCAGTTATGGAAGGAATAAACAACGCGCCGCTCGAAAAGAAGTTACCAACCGAACGCCTGGACGTGAGACGGTTTCAATATTTAATGGTGTTGTTTGTTAGAATTTATCATAACTTTTTCTGTAGACAAAAATTAATTTTGTGCTTGGTTTCAACTTGTTTTACTGTTATGAAATCGATTTATATTTTTATTGGTAATATAAGTAAAACTAGAACGCTTCCATTATTCTTGACGGGGCTACGCACTCTCCACCAAAGTAGCAAAAATGTGACATTTACAATTCTCTCATATTCTGGCTAAAGTTTAAAAGAGTAAGTAGATTAAGTTAAAAGGAATTACGCAAGCATTTTATATATTTAACGCAAAATAAATAGAAACTTTTATTGTGAATCCGACTAAAAGTGCTCAAAATGCAATAAAGTACATGTCTTCATGCTATCTCTTTTTCTCTCGTGTGGATCAAATGGTGAAAATATTTTTTATGCAATTTGCGAAAAGGCGTGTTTTAGGCTTACATTTGAACATCACTTTTTAGACCAGGACTGAAAATGACAGGTGGGAAAAATAGTACTTTATTCGTATGTGAGGATAAAATAACAATTACGTAGTATGTATATATTGCATATAACAAGCACGAAGTCGCGCGTATATACAATATATACATAAGACATGATTCGAAATTTTCCACACATACGAACATAAAGTTTTATCGCGTTGTAGTGACTATATCACACATTCAACGTTTCTGTATATGAAAACGAGAGAGAAGTTGAGAGACAGTATAATTTTATTGTAATAGCGACGATAAGTTGAACACTATGTCCTAATGGCCGGAGCGGGTAAGCGCGTCACAGTACTACATGTTATGAAACGCGTTTTCTCAGATGGGCAACATTTTTTCAGAGCGTATATTTTCAAAAACAATTCGGAAATTCCGGTGAAATAATTCCCTTCATTCATAATTTCAAATTCGTTTTTTGTAAACCTTTTTAAAAAAGTTCGGGTTTGGGTTTCGGATTCGGTTCGAGTCGGGTTTGAATTTTTTATTTCGGATTGGGCTCGTTTCGCGACGGGGTTACTTTTTTATTTTGATTCGGGTTCTTTCGGGTCCGCTTTGAAATGTTCGTTTCAGATTGGGTTCGGTTCAGGTCCCATTTAAAAAAAAGGTCGACCTGCACGCCTCTAGTGAAAAACGCCAAGAAAATATGCCAAATTGTATTGGCGATTTGACATTTAAGTTTCTTCACGGGAATGGTCAACGGCAAAGAACAAAAGAACAGAATTTACTTGAGATAATTTAAGTAGATAATCACAAGATTGATCCTTGAAAATTTAATGTTCTGGATACCTACAAACAATTTTTAGACATTGATCCGTTTAAGACTGGGTCAAATGTTGTTTCCGACAGAAAAGTTTCAAACCACATCACTAAGTGGACTGGATAAATGTGCCACATGATCGAGGTTTAACTAGCCCCTCTCACTATGATAGGATTCATCATAGTCAGTGCTATGGCTTCATCGAAATTCCTAAGAAGTTCATTATCGATTTGAATAAACGCTGAAACCAAGTTTGGTTAACATAGTCTGGTGCGATTCAACTTTTTTTGAGCAATGATGTTTGGTTGTATGGAAATCTTCAATATTTTGAAAAATATTGTCAAGTCGCACTTCACTATTATGTGAATGGTGATGGTAACCTTCAGGTAAAGGTAAATAAGCGATTTCAAACTTGTTTTTGGTTAGTTTAGGTTTTCACTTTATTGATTTCACATGATTCCAATGTTTTTAAATATTTTTATTGTTAATTTCTTGTTTACATTGTTGACAGCAGAAGCTACTGTCCAAGAATGTGGGGTGGTTAAATACATTGAGCCCCAAATAACAGGTGGGAACGTAACATCCAGGGGTGAGTGGCCCTTTATCGCTGCTCTTTATTATACTGACGACCAGAGTTTCTTTTGCGGAGGAACTATAATATCGCAGAAACACGTACTAACAGGTAAGCAGTTTTCTAATTACAGCTTTCAGCGTAACTTAAAGATTGCACATTTTAGCTGCTCATTGCGTACAGCAAAAAAATGTGGGCATAAAATTAGTGCCTGAAGATGTTGTCGTGTTGCTTGGTGCATATAACATTGATTCGAAACTTGAACGAGGCGTTGAACAGAGAGACGTTGCTCAAATATACATTCATCCCGATTGGAAAGTCTACCATGAGAAGTATGACGCTGACATTGCAATATTTCTATTGGGTGACTCCATCGTTTTTACAAATTACATTCGGCCTGTTTGTCTTCCAACTGATGATCAGCCGTTTAATGATGTGAAAGGATCTATCGGTAAGTTATGTCACTTGTATTTTCCACGTATTCAATCTTTTCAAAATGATAACAAAAGTTTAAGCAACAACAGAACGGTGTGCAAGACATTTCCACAGCGAAACATCTGCTTTCATTTTTACAAGGGAACTTTCATTTTACCACTGCAGGTGTTATAGTTGTTGATTGACCATTGCCAATCGTTAGGGAGACAAAAATTAGGTTTGAAAATGACAACGTTGCCAAAAAAGTTGTCAAATTATCTGTATGCAAAACAGAGGGGACGCTTTTACGCTATAAGGTTGTAAGCCACATAAGGGACCGTCCATAAATAACGTCTGCTTTTTTTCGACTTTCAGACCTCCAGCCTCTCCTCTTATATTCATATCACTCATATCTCATATTCCGTCTGTTCCGTCGCAGCAGCTTTCCAACGAGCCCAGACTAATCAAAATCGGTTGGAAATTGGCTGAAATACCGAGGTTTGAAAATTACCTTTTTCTATGGGCCATGGATTTTTCTATTGTTCTCATTATCATGAAAGCTTTTTTTCTGATCTGTCGGTTTCTATCTATCGATCTATGTTCTTTCTATTAATAATTTTCGATCTCGAGAACCAGTCAGTCGATCTTCCTGAAATTTTCACTGAACGTTTTACAAGTAATGCTCGGAGTTTTCGAATCTTAGCTCCGGAGTGACAATAGTTAGAGAGTTTGTTTCTTCGGGAAAGTTAGAGAGATTGGTGCGAAACGAAAATGTTTTTTCTGAGAAAATTTTTTTTCAGAGAAAATTTTTTTTCTGAAACAAAAATTTTTAAGAGAAAATTTTTTGTGGAGAGTTGTTGTGTCGAGAAAAAATTTTTGAAGAAAGTTTTTTTTCCTGAATTTTTTTCGGGAAAAGTTCTTTGAAGAAAATTATTTTTCTAAGAAATTTTTTACGTAGAAACTATTTTGTGAAAAATTTTTTTCGGAGACAATTTTTTTTTTCAGAGGAAACATTTTTTTGGAGAAATTTCTTTTGGAGAAAATTTTTTTCAAAAAACAGAAAATTTTCTCGCGAAATTTAGTTAACTGCAAACTTCCGAATCGGCTGATATCGTATACAAAAACCTCTTAAAAGGTAAAGTATGACGCAGTCCGTAAGTCCGCTTCCAAAATTTCTGATATCGCTTGTAGAGATGAGCGGGTTGTCCCAAATTTCGAAAAACCCGACCCGAACCCGAACCCGAATTGGTTTGGAAACAGTTCGGGTTTCGGGTTTCGAAAAATTTTATCGGGTCGGGTTCGGTCCGGGTCGGGTTGTTTTATCATTTTATTCGGGTCCCGATCCTTTATTGACTTTTTATATTTGTTCCTAAAATTGATGCCGAGTTGGCTCGTTGATTTGCGATACTTATCAGTTGTAATACAAATGTCATAGATTTATGGAAGTAATCATGAGAATCCTGGTTTATGCGGATGACTTAACTCTCCTAGCGGGTAATACCAATGATTTGCTGAAGGGGATTGACTGCCTGAATGTCGCATGGGAGGAGTATGGGATGAAGATAAGTGTAAGGTTATGCATGTCGGCAAATCTCGGAACTTGGAAAGAGGTATCTTGTAGTGTAAATGGCGAGCAGTTGGAACAGGTTTCGGGGTTTAAATATTTCTCAGAGGATGGCAAGTTAGTTAGGGAATTTGAAGAAAGAAGGCAAATGGGAAACGCAGTGGCCAGTCAGTTGAGGTCGCATGTGTTCAATTAAAAAGAATTAAATAGTGGCAAAAAGTTGGGTATTCACAGCTCAATCTTCAGGCCAATGATTTTATATGGTGGTGAAAGTTGGGTAGACTGCCTTGTGCGTGACCTGGAGGTTATATGATATGAGGGTTCCTAGGATAATAGCAAAGGTGAATCGGAGGGAACAGTGGGACAATCATATCAGGAACGACGACATTAGGGAACATTTAGGTGTTACGTCAGTGGAAGAGACGGCAAGTGTTAGTCGTCTGCTATGGAACGGACACGTTCAGAGGATGGGTAGTAACAGGCTGATCAAGAGCTTGTGGGTGAACTGAGGCTGTTCGATAAAGACGTCACCCTGTCAAGCACAGAAGGCCAGAAGGCTCTTGCTTTTTGGATTTACAGGAACTATTTTGGGAGGAATTGGGGTCTACAATCCAAGGCTATACTGTGGATTTATGAAGCAGTCATAAGGCCTATGATGAGTCACGGCTGCGTTGTGTGGTGGCCGAAGCTCGACATATGAAGTGCGAGAAAAGAGCTGAGCGAGATTCAAAGGCTGGCGTGGATTTATATTACCGGTGCGCTGAGGTCGATAGCTACGGCGGCTATTGAGACGTTGATCAATCTGCCACCTGTCTACGTGGAATTAAAGGCAGATAGGTTATTACAGAGTGGTCTTTGGACTCCGAATTTTTTTTCGGGCCATGGGAAAATCAAGTCCGGAGACAGACTATGTGAGGCGTTTTGAGACTGTCGTGCCCAGTAGGTCGTAATGGCTGGAAGGCTGGCCAAGTCACATTTCGGGCGAAGAAGTTGTGAGCTTCACTAACGGCTCCAAAACTTTGGATGGCGTGGGAGCCGGGGTATTTTCTCCAGGACATGTTGTAGAGAGGTGGCATCAACTAGGGAGGTTAGCCAACGTGACTTAGGCTGAGACGTTTGCGGCACTAATGACAGTGTAGGAGCCAATCCCAACTAAGGCATGTGAAAGAAATGTCACAGCCTGTTCTGATAGTTAGGCTTTGATTAGGGCGCTAATGTCGCCTGTCGTGACATCCAAGTTGGTGAAAGAGTTAAAGGAGACCCTTAACCGGGTTGGACTGAGAAATCAGGTAAAGCTGGTGTGGTTCGGCAACTTTAAGTTGCGGGCCAGAACCTCTCATACCCATACCACACTCGGAATGTGTGAAAGCTATAAAGTGTTGGTTTAAGTCGAATTTCGTCGACGGCTAACTCTTGCCGACAAAATTCCTAATTTTACGGTTTCGCTACCTGCGATTGACATCGTTATCCTCCTAAGAAGCCTCATGATAGAAACCTTGAAGTTGGGAACCAGATAGTACCCGGCAGGGTAGTTCAAAAGTAAGTTGTGAAAATGTTGGGGCCCCGGGCGGAAAACCATTCGACTCGACGCACTGATAAACATTGTGTATGGGAACAACCAGACGCAAGACCGTTTAAGGGTTTAAAGAGCAAAAATCGAAGAGTACGTGTAATTAATTGATGATAAAGAGAAGTATTAGAGAAAGTTTGATGCTTTCTCTTCAGTATAGACCCTAGAACCCATTTTTTTTTCATTTATAAATACGTAATAATCACTTGGAAGATGTGACAACAACTTTCCGTTCTAAAATTATCATTTACCCCCTAATTTTCATGCAACTTTTATTAATTCAGTTGGCTGGGGACTTGCGAAAAATACTACAAAGCGTGAATCTATACCACGACACGCTTTTACAAATGCCCTGAACGACTCATATTGCTATACAACCGAAGAATTCATCGCTGCATTTTCATCAACACGAACATTTTGTGGCGGAGGTGATGGATCTCCCAATAGGGGAGACTCTGGAGGAGGCTTTTTCGTTAAATCCGGATCGGTGTGGATGCAGCTCGGCATTATTTCAGCATCTCTAGCGGATTCTCATGGAGTTGTGATTCCGAATACGTTTTCTATTTACACCAACGTAAAATTGTTTCGAAATTGGATTACTAGTATTTTAATTAGTGAAGCTGGTAAAGCCAAAGTGAAACTATATTGTAATTACGAGTTTTCGTCATTGTAAGTTGTATTTTCAAGATTCAATTTATTTGTAACCAATTCCAATAACTTGATATTGCAGCTACACTTGTTCCGTTTGGGAATCCAATGTCACTGATGAAAACGTCCAGGTTGAAGCTTTCACCGGCACTCATCAGTCTGGATATGACAATGTGAACGTTACCCAAATTTGGTTCTGGCATGGAGTAGTATCGTCTATTCCAGATGGAATCGGCCTCAAGTTTCAGAATTTAGAGAAATTGTTGGTTGGCTATGACGATAGAAATTTGGGACTGAAAAGTTTAAAGCGTTCTAACTTTATGGACATGCCACAACTGACCTTAGTGCAACTTCACAAAAATAACATAAAAACGGTGAAAGTCGACACTTTGTGGGAAATTCCAAATTTAGAATTCTTTCATCTAACCGATGGCAAATTGAAGGTGTTGCCTGAGAAGTTTTTCGAAAAGAATACGAATCTACGGATAGTTAGATTAAATGGAAATGAAATCGAATATCTTCCTTTGGATTTGTTCAAACACAATCCTTTGATCGAAGAAGTGAACTTCAAAGACAATAACTTGAGATCAATTTCAACTGTCTTTACTGGTCTTACTGCAGTTAAAGTTATTGATCTACATGGAAACAGCTGCATTGACGAAGGTCTCGATAGCACAAGCCAGATCAGACTATCAGAACTGCAAGACCTTTTATGGTACCAATGTTAATGCGATGTGATTTGGGATGTTTCCGTTACAGAAAATGTTTTTAATATTTATGAATTAAAAGGAAAAATAAAGAGAAGAATTTACGAAACGATGTTCGCTCTTTGTTTCCATAGTTCTATTATAAACTAGTTGAAACCCCCGCCCCTAGAGGCTACGAAGGCTTTATCATTTTCGCTTGTTGTCTATTGAGAGAGCCAAAGCAAATAATTTTTCGTTTTAAATAATTATGCGTAATGTTGAAGGTCGTTATATCACTTCGTTGATATTACCGCTAATAATACTAAAATCCAAATGGGAGAGAAAGGCACTATAAATCAAAACACTTTCTTTGTCGCAAAATAACTCCACTTCCCCGTATTCCATCTCCCCCGTATTCAACGTTCACCGCATTCAGCGTTGCACTTGCTACGTATTCTACTCTGACGCTTTGCCAAAGAAACCTTTGGTATATCTCTTAAACCTCCCCGGAACTTCTAAAACCATCAAAATTGACCACATGTCCAACTGTCCGACATTACGCATCATTATTTAAAACAAAAAATTATCTGCTTTGGCTCTCTGAATAGCTAGCAAGCGAAAATGATAAAGCCTGCGCAGCCCCTAGGGGCGGGGGTTCGACTAGTAACGGGATCTTTACGGACAAACAAATAAATAGACACATAAATAGACAAATAGACACATAAACAGACAAACAGACAAACTTTGGAGGTTTATAATTAATTGACGGGGCTCTTTGCTGAAATTTATTGTTGCGAATTTACCACCTGACAGAATCCCTTCCGCAATGCCTTTGAAGTCATCTTCAGGGATTAGAAAGCCATAGATGCGACGTAGGTGTGCAAAAACTTTAGGGGGGATTAAATCGAAGCGAATCATAGAGCAAGTCTCCAAAATCTTGTGCCAACGCTTCCTTTGTGACGTCTTCTAACTCACTGGCAGCTTTGGTCCAAGAAATGCAGTCCTCAAATATATCGGTCTCTACTTCTCAAGAATTAAAACATAAATTGAATCGATTCCACTGTCTTCAAGAAATATTCTGCTGAAAAACTTACTTAAAAAATAGGGACGTTAGCAAGTGTCATAATCGAAGCAACAATCGAAATTTGTAAAACCAACGATTTGACTAATTAGTGAGAATTGCGTTTTCAACAATTTCGAAAAGTCAAATCAACTATTCCCAACGTCTCTATTGTTTTAAGTGTATTTTGTCCGGTTTATAGTATAACTATGAACATCCTTTGATAGGTGTCGCAGGGTTGGGAATTTATGTAGTGGATAATATAATGCGTATCAGTTTTAAAACTGATCAGAACGTATCAGTACTGATCAGTTTCAAAATTGATCTGGATCAGTACTGATGAGTTTCAAAACTGATATAAATCAGTTCTAATCAGTTTCAAAACTGATATGGATAAGTACTGATCCGTTTCAATTTTGAGAAAATTTGAGAAAATTTGTGAAAATTTGAGAAAATTTAAGAAAATTTGAGAAAATTTAAGAAAATTTTAGAAACTTTTCTCAAATTTTTGCAAA
>CM055403.1:137739591-137768509 GCA_029228625.1 Pseudolycoriella hygida | reverse complement strand
ACCGAAACGACACCAACAACAACTTACCATTTCAGACCGCGCAGCCACATATTGCAGAACCAACGCTACAGGAAGTGGAGCATGAAATTTTAAATCTCAAAAATTTCAAAGCCCCAGGAACCGACAACATACCTGGAGAACTTTTCAAGCACGGTGGTAACGCATTATGTATGGAGATGCACGAGCTCATCAAGCGCATCTGGAATGTCGAGGAGTTGCCGGGAGAGTGGAAGACTAGCATCATCTGCCCTTTGTACAAGAAAGGCGACAAATTGGAGTGTGGCAACTATCGCGGAATTTCGCTTTCGAATATCGCCTACAAGATATTTGCGAACATTCTATACAAACGCCTTCTTCCATACATGGAATCTACTGTTTGTGAATATAAAGGTGGTTTTCGTGTAGGTCGTTCAACAACGCACCAGCTGTTTAGCATTAGACAGATCTTGGAGAAGTGTAAGGAGTACAACGTGGAAATACACCATTTGTTCGTAGACTTCAAAACAGCATACGACAGTGTCAACAGGAGGAAGTTATGGAGAGTGATGGAGGAATTAGGGGTTCCCAAAAAACTAATCTCGCTAACAAAGTTGACAATGGATGGAGCTAACAGCCGAGTAAGAATCCGAAGCAAATTGTCAGACGCTTTCGACATTGAGGAAGAACTACGTCAAGGTGATCCGCGCGCGACGCTGCTTGTTAAATTGACCCTTGAAGCAGCAGTGAGAACCATGGACATCGACACCAGCAGCACCATTTTCACCAAATCCAGTCAATTGCTGGGCTTCGCTGATGACTTGGATATCTTGGGCCGAAACATGGAAGCTGTTAAGGAAAAGTTCACGGCTTTGGACAGAAAAGGTACCGACCTCGGGTTAAGGGTTAATGACACAAAGACCGAATACATGATTGTCTCCCCATCGAATCGACAACACGACCAAAGCGTAACAATTGACACACACACATTTAAGGTGGTAGACAAGTTCGTATATCTTGGATCTCTGCTTAATTCTGACAACGTAATCATGGACGAAATCGAAAGACGGATAACTCTTGGCAACCGGAGTTATTACAGCCTGATGAAAACTTTAAAGTCCAAATCAGTAAGCAGAAACTCTAAATGCGCACTGTAGAAATCTGTGATAAGACCAATAGTTACGTATGGGTCGGAGTCGTGGTGCATGACTCAGAAAGACGAACAATCGCTGCTCACGTTCGAAAGAAAGGTACTGCGGACAATTTTCGGACCAGTATATGACGAAAATATGAACAGATTACGCAGACGATTTAATCATGAACTTATGCAGCTTTATGGAGAGCCGGACATAGTTAGAACAACAAAAATTAACAGACTACGATGACTTGGTCATGTGCAGCGTATGGACGACAATCGTATCCCGAAGAAACTTTTTATCACCAAACCGGAAGGCAAAAGAAGTGCAGGCAGACCAAAATCCAGATGGTGCGATGCAGCTTTTACCAACCTGAGAACTGCGGGAGTAACCAGCTGGAAGACGTTAGCTGAGGATAGGTCCGGTTGGAGAAGCATGTTGGAGAAGGCCAAGACCCTTAATGGGTTGTATGGCCGGTTAAGGAGATACCATTTCACCGAAATTGTTCACGTCAGCTCTGGAAACGGTTTTTAAAAAGCTTGATTGGAGTGAACTGGGAATCAACATAAATGGGAAGTTTCTGAACAACCTTCGATTCGCCGACGACATTGCCCTGACATCAACGACTCTGGAACAGATTGAAGCGATGCTGTTGCAGCTCAACGAGGAAGCCCAAAAAATCGGTTTGAAGATGAACATGTCGAAAACGAAAGTGATGACAAACATCGATGGTGCTACACCAATCAAGATCGGAGACGAGGAAATTGAAATCGTGAATTCGTACAAGTATCTCGGCCACGTCATGAAGCTCGGTCTCGACAACCAAACGGCTGAAATAAAGAGAAGGATCGGTCTCGGTTGGGCGGCGTTCGGCAAGTTACGGTACATCTTCAAGAGCAACATGAGCAACAGTCTGAAGAGGAAAGTGTTCGATATGTGTGTGCTGCCGGTCCTGACATACGGAGCCGAGACTCTCACGATCACCAAAGCATCAGCGAACAAATTGAGAGTTGCACAGAGGGCAATGGAAAGGGCAATGCTAGGAATCACACTCAGGGACAAAATGACAAATGAGTGGATCCGGCGACAAACAAGAGTCATCGATGTCATGACACGAATAGCGTCGCTCAAGTGGAATTGGGCTGGTCATATTGCCAGAATGACCGACGATCGATGGACGAAAACTATAATGCAATGGCGGCCACCAACGAAACGACCGATGGGACGTCCACCGGAAAGATGGATCAAAAGAACGGCAGGCACGACGTGGCAGCAAGTGGCAATGGATCGGAAAAAGTGGCGATCTATGGGGGAGGCCTACATCCTGCAGTGGATATAAAAGGCTAAGGAAGAAGAAGAAGGGCCGGTTAAGTAAGTAAGTAAGATCATAGCAAGTGTACGATTGATTTTTTCACATTAATCTGTAGGGACCTGACTAAGCGTTAGGGACAAAAACACAAAATTAAATTTTCTTATTGATACTGGTGCAGATGTATCAATCATACCCCGTTCATGCATTCTTAATTTTTCAAAACTAAAAGTAAAAAACGAAATTTTCAAATTAACGGTGGCGAATGGTTCCATCATAGATACATACGGAACTAAAGTGTTGGAAATCGATTTCGGTCTGCGTAGGAAATTTACTCACGAGTTCATAGTAACGTCAGTGAGCAAACCTATAGTTGGAGCAGATTTTTTAGCAAAATTCGGTTTATTACCAGACTTACGAAATAAACGGTTAATGGATTCGATAACATACAGTTCGGTAAATGCATTTTCCATAAAAAATGATAATATTCCAACACCGCTCATTTTCATAATAAACAACGAGTTCGGTGAGATCTTAAAGAAATTTCCGAGTCTCACTTCCCCACCAAATTTCAATATACCAGTCAAACATAATGTAAGTCATCAAATAGTAACCAAAGGTCATTTACCATTTTTTAAGCCTAGAAGATTAAACACTGATAAATTAAAAATAGCAAAAGAGGAATTCAAATATATGATGGAAACGGGTATTTGTAGACATTCAAATTCCCAAGCATCTTCACCACAAATGATGGCAAAAAAGCCGCGAAGCCCCGACCTCCGTCCATGTGGGGATTATAGGAATCTAAATTCTAAGACGATTCCAGATAGGTATCCCATGCCTCATATTCATGATTTTAATGCTAAATTAGCAGGAAGCACAATATTTTCAAAAATTGATCTCGTTAGGGCATATCATCAAATTCCGGTGGTGCCAGAAGACATTCACAAAACGGCAATAGTAACACCATTCGGACTTTTCGAGTTTCCTAGAATGCCGTTCGGTTTAAAGAATGCGGGAAAAACATTTCAAAGATTTATGTCGGAAGTACTTAAAGATTTGGATTTTATTTTTGTTTTCATCGATGATATTTTAGTGTTCAGCAAGAATAAAGAGGAACACAAATCTCACTTAGAGCAAGCTTTTAAACGCCTAGATGAATATGGATTAAACATTAAACTTTCTAAATGTATATATCGAAGGATTGAAATCCAGAGTAGAAATGATAGAGAATTTTGAAGCACCCGATAACGTGCGTAAATTGCAGCGATTTGTCGGCATGGTGAACTATTATTTTCGATTTCTTCCTAAATTAGCCGAGATTTTAAGTCCGTTATATGCTCACATAACGGTAATGACAGATAAGGTTAACAAATACAAGAAAAAATTTACATGGCCAGATGAGTGCAATGAGGCGTTCATCAAGGCCAAAGAAGAGTTAACAAAAGCGACACTGTTAGTGCACCCTAAGGAGGATTCTTTCGTGTGCATTTCTATGAATACAGATGCATCAAAATTTGCAGTAGGCGCGGTATTGCAGCAATACAATAAAGGCACATGGGAGCCATTAAGATTTTTTTCAAAAAAATTGTCACAGGCAGAGCAGAAATATTCCACTTTAGACAGAGAATTACTCGCGATGTACCTCTCAATTAAACATTTCCGATATTTCGTAGAAGGTCGAGAATTTGTGTTGTACACAGACCATAAACCCTTAACAACTGCCATTTTATCTCAAACAGAACGTAGTCCAAGACAAACGCGGCATCTAGAATACATAGCTCAGTTCTCTACTAATATCCAACACATTAAAGGAAAAAGCAACGTGGTTGGCGATTTTCTATCACGAATTGGCGAAGCCGAAAACGCTTCAATTCAGATCCCCCTAGAATTAAAAGCCCTAGTAGAATTGCAAAAAGAAGATGAAGAGTGTAAAGAATTAGTTATGAAGTCAGAAAATTCAAAATGGAAACTAGAAGAATTAAAACTTCTGTTAGAGCAAGGCAAAATATGGTGTGAAGTATCTACAGGTAAAAATCGTCCTTACGTGCCCATGTCTTTGAGAAGAGCAATTTTTGAAAATATGCATTCGTTATTACATCCGGGAGTAAGAGCAACCCGAAAATTAATTAGCTCACGTTATTTTTGGAATAATATGAACAAAGAGATTAATTATTGGGCAAAATGTTGTGTGCCATGTCAAAAAGCAAAAATTAATAGACACACGAAAGCGCAAATAGAAAAAATTCCAATACCAAATGAGAGGTTTGAACACATACACATAGACTTAGTAGGTCCATTTCCAGTATCGAACGATTTCAAATATCTGTTAACGACCGTAGACAGATACACACGATGGCCGGAGGCATTCCCATCAAAAATATTACTGCCGAAACAGTGGCACAAACATTCGTAGCAAATTACATTACTCGGTTCGGCACACCTCTTACAATATCGACAGACGGAGGGAAACAATTCGAATCTCAGTTGATGGCCGAATTGAACAGATTATTGGGAACGAACAGAATTAGAACAACGTCTTATCACCCCCAGGCCAACGGTATGGTTGAGCGATACCACAGGCAAATAAAGGCAGCTTTAGTCGCAAGATGCAAGACAGTTCATTGGAGTGAAGAAATCCCATTTGTTTTATTAGGGATTCGAACCGCTATTAAAGAAGATTTAAAATTTTCCCCAGCGGAACTAGTGTACGGGCAATGTTTGAAAATACCGGGGGAATATTTCGTAGACTCCAAGGACGACAAAGACTTTGAGCCGGAGGGATTAAAAAATAGATTACGTCAGTATATGCGCGGAATTCGCCCAACCGAAGCTAGTAATAGCAAACAGAATAACATTTTCGTACCGAAGTCACTAGAGACATGTTCTCATGTGTTTATGCGAGTAGACAAGGTCAAACCCAGCTTGAGTCCCGCTTACGAAGGTCCTTTCGAAGTCATACGCCGACTTCGGAAACAATTCGTAATAAATATTAAAGGCAAACCAGAATCCGTATCAATAGATAGGCTGAAATCAGCTTTCGGAATATTGTGCAATTTGGATCAAGCTGAAACAAAAAATAAAAACAAAAAATCTGTAATGTTTAAAAAATAATTTTTATCATCCATATTAAAAACTCATATTTTTATTTTTAGAATATCGCTTCGCTAGAAGGGAAGCAGTGTAGGGACCTGACTAATAGGAAAAAAAATCTAGTACATTTACATACAGCTGATTGACAGCGAGTCAATCAGTTGTCATAGAACGAATATTCATTCTGCAACAAGATCTCGATTGAGATAGTCGATCCGACATTGTGCTATACAAAGGAAATAAAATTCGTATTGTAACGTTGCGGACATTGGCGTTTTTATTATATTTATTATAAACCGCAACAAATCATTTAATTTTTGTTCCTGTAAACATAAACAAAAATAAGTAGTAAAGAAATTTCACAATTCAAAGCGATGTTCAAATGTAAGCCTAAAACGCGACTTTTCGGATGCAAATTTGGTGAGGAAATAGAGAGTTTGGGCAAAGCGACTTATCGCTAAAATTATAACATATACATATAGCTATAAGTTATAAGTTATAAATTTTTATGAGTTATAAGTTCACGTTTTAAATTATAAATTCTTATAAGTTATAAGTTATGAGCTACAAGCTATAAGTTTTGAAACTAGTCAGTACTGATGTGTATCAGTTTTAAAACTGATCAGTACTGATCCAGATCACTTTTGAAACTGATAGAGATCAGTGCTGATCAGTTTTAAAACTGATACGGATCAGTATTGATCAGTTTCAAAGCTGATACGGATCTGTACTAATCATTTTTGAAACTGATACGGATCAGTACCGATCATTTGAAAATTTTATACGGATCAGTACTGATCAGTTTCAAAACCGATACGAATCAGTGCTGATCAGTTATAAAACTGATACGGATCAGTACTGATCAGTTTCAAAACTAATAACTTGTAGATAACTTATACTAAAAACGTAAACTTATAACTTACAACGTAAAAATATAGCTTTATGTATATGTATATGTTATAAATATAGGGATAAATCGCTTTGCCCAAACTCTCTAATATGGCGTTTTTTGACCGTCTGCGCGAAAATTCTTTCATGTATCTTTCGCCCAAAATGTGCCATTTTTCGCACTGAAAACTAGACTTAATTTGACGTTTTTTGATCAAAATTCGAAGTCGACTAATAAAACCATATTAGTCCAGTTCGAAACGTTTGAACTGGACTAATATGATTTTATTAGTCGAGTTTCATTCATAAGTTGATGTTTCTTAATGGTTGCTTCAGGAAATGTGCCGCCCTGGGACTTTTCACCAATCTCGCACAATATTGAGATTGGGATTGAATCTGGGCACTGTCTGCCCAAGGGCCGCCGTGCCAGGGCCGTTTAAGTGGTTTTTAGTCTTTTGTACATAACTCGAATAAATCGTTTCCGATTTTCATAATTTTTGAAAGATCTAGGCATGGCCGTCAATTTATGGAAGAAACTTTTTTGAATTTGACTTGGACTTGGCTAGGGCGCTGAGAACGAGTCTATGCTAGGGCCACACGTGTTTTTTGTACTTAACTCGAGTAAATCTTTTCCGATTGTCATAATTGTTTTTTAAATCGACAGGTCTATGAAAGCCCAACAATTTCTAGAAGAAATTTTTTTGAGATTGGGCCCTAAGATATAGCTAGGGCACTAAAAACGAGTTTCTGCTGGCGCTCTACATGTTTTTTGTACATAAATCGAGTAAATCTTTTCCGATTTTCAAATTTTTTTTGATCGAAAGGTCAAGGATTGTCTCCCGTTTTATGGAAGAAAATTGTTTTATTAGAAACTCCTGGACTCAGTCAGGACCCTAAAACTGAGTTTCTAACTAGGGCCCAACGTGTTTGCTTACATAAATTGGATAAATCCTAACTGATTTTGTTGATTCTTTTTCTATTTGAGAGGTAATCGAGTACCGAATTATATTCAAAAACAAATTTGGACCCGGTGCCTGTGCTTAGGGCTGAAGTAGGCCTCAGGTCTGTCCTAAGGTCGGCCCTAACTAGAGGTTTGCGGGTTACCCCAATGTACGAAAAAACCCAACCCGAACCGAATCAATTTTATCGGGTTGACGGGTTTTTCAAAATCGAATCGGGTCGGGTTCGGGTCGGGTCGGGTTCGGGTCGAGTCGGGTTCGGGTCGGGTCGGGTTCGGGTCGGGTCGGGTTCGGGTCGGGTCGGGTTTTCGTAATTATTTAGCAAAAAACCCGGTAACTGTTTTTTCATGAAATTATAGTAAATAGTGAGAAAGTTACGCGTACTAGTATTGATACATTGAAAATATCAAAATAACATTTGTGTCATGCCGTAGATTTAGAACTAAAAATTTTCCGAACAATTTACTATTGGAATTTAAGCTGTAAAACTGATATACGCACTTGTATCGAATTGAAATGCTCATTTCGATACAAGTAACGGAAAGAAGTCTCATGACTTAGATAGTTTTGATGAATGTGTCAGCGTAATGAGGCAGTGCATGATGGGATAGGGTAATAGTAATATTTTTCGATGTAACTGGATGGATGAAAGTTTTGTTTAAGAATTAATTGTTCGATGTACAGTGATTTCAGTTAATTTATGCTTACCTCATTGTCATATGAGGATTGGGTACAAAGTTTAACTTCAAAAATCGACTTTGTGCAACACTGTGTCAGACTATATGTTGGAAATGTAGTACTCATTACCAATCAAATAGATTTTGCGAGTAAGATGTAAGTGAGGCCTAAACATCTAAAAAACAAACTAAATCTTAAAGCGATTAGACTCGTCGAAGTAAACTTGTTATGCATGTCTCTACTGTGGTAATTGATGTCGAACAAAAAATTTTCCTTCGCTGAAATAAATTCACAACATAATAAAGCTGCGGCTGCAGAGGTAAACAAGTTGTCTCTTGATTCCAACAATTTTGTCGTTCTTGTTCAAGAACCGTATACTAAAAAGAACATGGTAAGCAACTTAGACCCACGCAGGTTCAACATAATCAGTCATATTGGCTTAGAAAAAATCCGAACCTACATTCTTACTTCAAAAAATTGTGACATACTACCCCTCAGACAATTCTGTAGAGACGACCTAACGGCCGCTATTCTCAAACTTAAAATCAATGGAAATGTTCATAGAATAATCGTAGCATCAGTATACATGCCTTATGATAAAAATCTGCTACCACCGACGCAAACATTCATCGATCTGGTAAATTATAGTAAGGCTCGTAACCTGCCACTGATTGCGGGGTGTGATGCCAACTCTCACCACATTGTCTGGGGCAGTACGAACTGCAATCCCCAGGGAGATGCCCTCTTGGATTACATTCTAACATCCAACTTAATAGTGTCAAACATCGGCAACGAACCAACTTTTGTTACGTCCACCAGACAAAAAGTCATCGACATTACCCTATCCTCCTCCCATATTGCCCATCTAATTAAAGGCTGGAAGGTAACCAACAAAATACTCGCCTCTGATCACAGAGGCATTACTTTTCACATAAACACGGACCACATCGAATTTGCCAAATTTAGGAATCCCAAAAGTACCGATTGGGACTTATTCGATTCACACCTCTCGAGGGCAGTACCGAGAGTCGTAAAAATCAATTCCACATCGGAACTAGATAAAGTTGCAAATGATCTCACCAATGCCATAGTAGGAAGCTTTAAAGCCGCCTGCCCTGAAAAAGTCATCAAAGCTAGCCGATCGGCCGATTTTTTCACTACTGGCAACAACCGAGGCAACCACATGCAAATGGCAACGCTCAGGATCAATCCTCAGCTATGCTCAAACGCATCGCACAGAGAAATTACAATAAAGCGATCCGATCCAATCAAAGATCATTGCTCAAACAAGCTTATTCCTCAATAAATTCACCATCAGCAGCAACTCATTTGGTTAAATCCATGGCGAAAGATCCTCACTGCTCAATCGGAACTTTGAAATTGCCATCTGGTGAATTTACAGATGATGAATCTTCTACTTTGGAACATTTAATAGACTTTCATTTCCTATGAATAGCTTAAATGATACCATCTCCAAACCTAATAACATTCTATCAGTGGGAGACAGGAAAGTTGCGGAAAATATTGTCACTAAAGATAAAAGTGCCTGGGATATAGAATCCTTCATCCCTCTCAAATCTGCGGGGGAGATGAAATAACTCCTCTACTATTGCAGAAAAGTATTCATCACACACTGGATGTAATGTATGAGTTGTTTATAGCCAGCATCAGCCTAATTCATATACCTCGGGTCTGGAGATGCACTAGAGTAGTCTTCATCCCGAAACTTGGGCAGCTGGTTTACACCCTAGCCAAAGCTTTTCGACCAATCAGTCTTACTTCGTTCTTACTTAAAGCCCTAGAAAAGCTAGTGGACAGACACCTAAGGGATGGGGTGCTGCAACAGTTCAAGATCCATCAATATCAGTATGCCTATCAGCCCGGAAAATCCGCGGTAAGTGCATTGCATCGGCTTGTATCCAGAGTAGAGTCCGCTCTAAGTCACGATTCCTTTGCACTGGGTAGCTTTATAGACCTATCCAATGCATTCAGTAATATGGAATACTCATCTATAACCAACTCATGTTACGAACACAAAGCAGACTCTACTACCACGAGTTGGATTTACGCTATGCTAAGCAGTAGAATAGTCTCAGCAAAAATTGGCTCTTCATCTGTAATAGTTCTTACTCGCAAAGGGTGCCCACAAAGTGGAGTTCTACCACCACTGCTATATATCCTAGTTAAAGACAGTCTCCTGAAGCTACTAAATAACTCAGGATACTTCTCCCAAAGCTTCGCTGACGACCTAACAATCCTGCTAGTCGGTCTATGCGTAAGCACTCTGTGTGACCTAATGCAATCGGCTTTCGAACTAGTTGAGAGGTGGTGTAGAAAAAACCACCAAGTGGTCAACACGGATAAAACTAAACTTCTACTTTTTACAAAAAAGGGGAAAATCTCTGGCTTCAGAGCTCCTACGAATCATCCTTGACCCCAAACTCAACTGGATTTTTCATATAGAATATCGTATTCGAAAAGCACTAGCCACACTGTGGATGTGTCGTAGTGCCATTGGCAGAAACTGGGGGCTCAGCCCAAAAATTCTGCTGTGAATTCACACGGCTATTGTGAGACCTATGTTACCATACGCTGCACTCGTTTGGTGGCCGCGTTGTCATATTGGCACCACTCAGAAAAAACTCGCCAAAATATAAAGACTTGCACTGATAAGTATAACAGGTGCAAAGAAGTCAACACCCACCGCTGCTCTGGAGGCTCTGCTAAATATAGAACCATTACACATCTATATTGAATCCGTGGCCAGAGCAGATTGTGTAAGATTACACCAGCTATCCCTTCTGAACAAGAATAATCTCGGACATGCTAAACTATGGAATATTATGACCACAGAAAATCCAAATTTTGAAATGCCACACGACGCAATCTCCCCTAAGTATCGTTTTGGGAAGGCCTTTAAAGTATGTTTCCCAACACGGGAAGACTGGGCAAATGACACGGTCATAGGTAAGGATAACTGTCTGACGTTGTACTCGGATGGATCCAAATTAGATGACCGTGCAGGTGTAGGAATTCACTATCAACAAACCTTAACAGCCAGATCCATCCCTCTTGGCTCCATAGCGACAATTTCCAATCAGAAACCTTCAGAATAGGCCAATGCAGCAAATTGATGCTTGACCAAAACTCTCAAAATCAATTGATTTATATCTGCTCGGATAGTCAAAGCGCACTGAAAGCTCTAAACGCTTACAAAATCCGCTCAGCCATCGTACTTGAGTGCAGAGAAAGAATACAATCCCTCGCTTTAAAAAATCAAGTCATCATGACTTGGGTACTTGGGCACAGTAAAATCCATGGAAATGAAATAGCTGACGAACTAGCTAAAACTGGAGCGGCCGAA
The DNA here is from genome assembly GCA_029228625.1 of Pseudolycoriella hygida. Classification (NCBI taxonomy): domain Eukaryota; kingdom Metazoa; phylum Arthropoda; class Insecta; order Diptera; family Sciaridae; genus Pseudolycoriella; species Pseudolycoriella hygida. The sequence goes on along the minus strand of CM055403.1, from coordinate 137,757,106 downwards.
CAGGTCACGGGCCCAGAGCCAAGACTTAAAGTTCCACCTGCATTTTTCAAAAATCTTATCAACAAGTGGAAAAACGACAAACTCACGAAACACTGGAACTCAGTCGACCACGCCAGGCAATCCAAGACCCGTATCAAAATTCACACTAAAAACTCCAAGTACCTACTCTCGTTGAGCAGGAACAACATTATTAGAGTCACCTCCATCCTCACGGGGCACTGTCATCTTAACAAGCACCTCTGCACAATTGGCTTGACAAATAGTGATCTCTGTAGTAAATGTGGTGATATAGAAACAGCTGAGCACTTTCTATGCAAATGTCCTGCTTATATCACAGCAAGAGCCAAAGCCTTAGGGGCATATATACTCCCGCACAACCTTATCTGGAGCATGCCGCCCAGCAATATATTGGAGTACCTTAATCGCACAAGACGGTTGTAGGTAATCCAATGTGGGGGCGCACAACAGGCCCAACAGAGGCTTAGGTGCAGGAGATCCTCTCCGCCCACTCAAAACAAACAAGATGTATCCTAAGATAAATTGATATTGATCATAATTTAGTAACTAACATAGTGATCATAAGTTAATAGACACACGCTCACGTAAAAAACCGCATTTTGGTGCAATTGTTCTATGAGTTCGGTAATTTAGGATTGGCTCTTCTCAACAAATTTTAATGTTTGTTGTATGGCGCAGCATGAAAACCGACACCTTCGAGACTTCTCTTTTGAGATAATGTTACACACAATATTTCTACCGACTTTTTTTCATCTGGTTCAGTTTTCTTCTTGTTATCGGGTTTTTCAAAATTGAATCGGGTCGGGTTCGGGTAGGGTTTCAAAAAAAGGCCGACCTGCTCACCTCTAGCCCTAACCATAAACAACTTTTTTTTTGCTATGTTGCAGGGCAAATTGAGGGAAACATTTTTGTCTATGGGATCATGTGTCCGACCCATTTCCTTATGGCCCTAGGTCGATCCTAAGGTCTGCCCTAGACAAAAAAGTTGTTTTTCACTATGTTGTAGAGAAAGTGGAGGGAAATATTTTTGTCTATGTGAGTATTTGTCCGAGGCCTCTCCTGAGCACCCTAGGTCGGTCCTAAGGTCGGCCCTAGACAAAACAAATGCTTTTTTGCCATCGGGCCGTTCATAAATTATGTAATTCTCTAGGGGAAGGGGAGGGGGGGGGGTCGTGCCTAGCGTGACAGTTTGTTGGGGGGGAGGGGCACGACAGTAGCGTTATGTAACACAACATATTTCTTACAAAGATGTCGTAAGAAATTTTTAGTCGATTAAAAATTAGTAAATCGTATTTTCCATTATGTGAAGTCCGAACTTTGTCAGCATGGAGTAAAGTCAATTTCCAGAGTGCGCTGGACGTAGCACGGACCTAGGATGTGACATAAGTCTAATAGACGACCAGAATTACCGAACTTGCATTGCAAATGTATACAAAACAAAATACCTAATGTCATGTTGGTTGTATTGGTTGTTCACCAAAGTCAAGTTTTGGTCCTCTATTTGACTTATGTCACATGTCACAACCTATCAAGGTTGGGTTAGCGTCGCTAGTCACTAGCGTCGTTACTAGCGCCGCTAATAGCGAAGCTAATATTGCAAACATCTCGCTAGTAGCGACTAGCACTCGCTAAAACTGCTTTAGCGAAACGTTTTCGCTAGTCGCTAACGCATTCGCTAGTTTTATGGACTAAAATATATGAATTTCGGTACTAAATCTTTTGATGAAAAAACAGAAACAAAATTTAAGGAAAGATTCAATGGACAAATCGATCTGCAACGAATCGAAGAAAGAACCAGAAAAGGATCGTTCTGATATTCAACATTTCAAGACATTTCGGCTACTCAGATGCAGGATTCTCAGGTCGGTTTATCTAGTCCATCGCTTTGTAAAGCAGAAGTGCTTCTGAACAATTATATGTCTGACGACAATACCAAAATGAGTTCTTTCAAGGACTATTCTCAAATCGGACGTTTATTTATAAAGTACATCACCACAAATAACGGTAGTGCCGCGTGTGAAAGACTATTTAGCTTAGTAAAATACGTTTTGCGAGCTGATCGTTGCCAAATTAGCAACGAAAACTTTGAGGCTCAACTCATTTTGAAATCGAATCTATTCTCATCGACAATGAGAGCAAAATAAATTCATTTTATATTTATTATAAGAAAAATAAATCAAGATTTAGATCGGATAATCCTCTCACATTTTTTAGTCAGCAGAAAATCTATATTTTTTTTTCTTTAAAGTTAAAATTTAATTTAGCGAAAAATTAGCGACCGCTAGTAGCGGCCGCTACTAGTGCGCTAGTTTTTCTTATCAGTTAGCGACGCTAGTATTTTTTGAAACTAGCGTTAGCGTTAGCGTCGCTAAAAAAAATGACTAGCGAGCACAACCTTGCATCCTATGTCCGCTTTAGAAATTGTGTTGCAATTTTAGAAGTAAACATAACCAAAGACCCGTATATATCAGAATAGATGTGACAAAGTGACTCGAACGTACCTAAATATTTAGATTTTATGGTCGAGGCGGCCAACTGGCCTTGAAACACAGATCGTATGATCCTTTGTTCCTTCCCCGTTACTCTTCTATCATTCCACCTAGTCATGTATTCTGTCTTAGTTAGATTCCCACATTTAAATGTTCCCATTTCAGAACGCATAGTTGTAACCGGTACGCCAAATGAATCTCGCTGTTTGGGCCCGGACATTACGATACATCTTCAAGCCTCCGACTTAACTATGCTTATTCTAAACGAGCCCGTAAATGCAGTGTATCACACACAACTGAAATACCTTTTTCTAGGGCATTTGTGTGAGCAACCATTAATCTGTTTGTTGGACCACATGATTAACGTTAATTCCGAACCACGCCTATATATTGTAGCTGCATATATAGGATTTCATCTGGTGTTCATTATATCTCCGCCTAAAGATAGACTCAGATATCTGTACACAGAATTCATCGTGTATGGGTGACGTCATACATGTCGTTCTTCTGTGTACGGTTCGTTGTGGACACCAAACACCACAACTACCCATTTTTAGAAGCTTGGGTGTGCTTAGGAACGTTACTTTCATGCTACAAATTGAAGAAAAATCCTATACAGAATTTTATCCTCAGCGGGCTTGAACCCGGGTATTCTTGGTGGAAAGCCAGTACGTTACCACTGAGATAACCCGTTCCCTCTAAATATACAAATAAGCAAACCACTTTAACACTTTAACTTTAACACTTAATCTAGTAATCCAATTTTACACTACGGAAGTGTCACTACACTAATTTCAAAGTGTCAAGAATTTAGGACAAATTGAAGACAAATTAATGGCATCACCAATTTTTCTCTACCTTTTATAGTTTTCAAAAAAGCGATTTTGAGCTTTTTGGCGTTTTAGTACACCTCTATATCTCCGACCCCAAGGTAGGACAAATTTTTTTTTGTGTCGGACGCATAGGACAAATTGAGGACAAATTATTTGGGTAGGTGAAATAAAAATTTGAGTCGACGACTACACTTTTGTAATGGCACTATTTTGTATTAACAATTCAACTTAGAAATAAAGTATCAGTGTAACATAGAAAAAAATTGAAAACTACAAAGTGTTTGTGTAACTTGCTATCTTAGATTCGAACTATCAACTTCGAATCTAAGATTAAAAATAACATAGTGAAATTTAATACTGCACTGTTAACTGCAGTCATAATACTTTAGTGAAAAGGAAACCACTAAGTCAAAGCAAATATTCTGACCGGCGGAAATCAGGAGATTCCACGGCAGAAATTCAAATCAAAAGGGCAAAAAAAAGGAGCCAAATTCTTCGTTACATTGGTCACAGGAACCATCCCCAATAAATTCCATATACAACTGGTAAAACACCGAGTCACGTCCACAAATTCGATACACACATTTCACTATACCTTACAAATCTTTTTGCTATACCTTTCAATTGGTACTACAGACGTAAGGCAATATTTACTTAAATACGCTCGAGTCTTTTCGTAGCGTCAACTCTGTTTGCCGCATCTATTCTTATACGTACGGACGGGTTCCTTCATATGTTTTTCATTGGACTTGGACTTGAACATTGTTTTAATAAATTTATTTAAAATTTTGAATACATTAAGAGCGATCATTAAGTTACGACTGGTTTGAAAATTCTTAAAGCTGCCAAGGATATAAACAGTCACACACGATTAAACCTTAGGATTGGTGTGAATCCATATATTTCATCGAAGAAGGGCAACCTTTCATCGTGAAATGTTATCGTAACTTCGTCATCCAAGTTCACCTTTTTGCTCGTTTGAATATATTTGAAAAATTGAAGTATCATTGAGGTTATCTGTTTCACACAGATTTTGTAGTAAATTCCCGGTCGAATCAAAACTGGTTTTGGCAATTCAATTTTAAATAGACAACCAAACGTCTTTGAGATTACTTTTGAAACTTGCTCCAGAACTCTTCCAGACACATTACCAGGTCCAGTTACTTCTTCTACTACTACTGTAAATCCCGAATTATAATTAGGTAAGTGGCGCATAATTTTAGGAACATCTTCAAGTTGTATGACGAATTCACCAAGTAAAAGCGGCTCGTTTGATGAAAACGTCGTTCGGAGGTGTAAAGCATCGTCAGACGCAATAAATCTCTCTTCCATTATTACATCCCGACAACATTCGATTATAGCTCCCCTATTCCACCGACCTTGACGAGAATCTTTGATGAAATTTGTTGCTTCGAATGAGCCACCCGACAGAATTGCCTGTACGATTTCTCTGTAGTCATCTGGAGGGATTAGATAGCCATATCTGCAACTTATGCTTGCAAAATCTATAGGAAACATTGCGGGGAAACGAATTTTGTAAAGCAAGTCACCAAAATGTTCTGCAAACGCTTCATTTGTGAGTTCTTCTAACCCACTGGCAGCTTTGGTCCATGAAATGCAGGCTTCAAATAACTCGCCCTCTGTGCAAAATAGCGCATTTAAATCTAGAATCTGGCTGAGCATATGTTTTTGGCATTTCAAGAAACTGTTTGAAGAAAAGAAAGTCTGAGGATCCCCTCGAATTGTCGCTTCACAGACATGTTTCAATTTACTCCGTTCGAAAACAATAGCGAGTTCGTAGACATCAATGATATTGTCATAAGACATTATACTTCTCAAAAATGTTTCACATTTCTCCAAGCCGTGGATGACATTGTATTTGTTGCACATGTTCGTCACATCATTTACGTTTTCCATGGTCAATTTGACGTCGCATTTGTAAAAGAATCGCAAAAACATTTTGAATAAATCAACCGATACATCAACCATACGAACATCCCCTTTCTCCGCCATATCACCAAAGAACATTGCATCAAATACATCACTTTTGGATGCCAATTTACTCTTGTGGGCAGGGATTCGTATGGGTTTGTCGTTGTCCTCGGATTCAATAATGAAGTACACGTCAGCGGTCTTTTCATCAAGCCAACTTTCTTCCGTGTGAAACGAATCGTTCGGCGATATTCCGGCGGCTTCGTCAGACATTTTTGCTTTGATTCACTTTGCTAATTTCAGAGGGAGACTAATTGTGAATATTGATATAGAAATGAGCAAAGCAATGACTCTTACTCCACACTTTAGCTTGGAACGACGCGACGTTGTAATCTCTGTTGTACTGATGAGGGGCAAATAGTGAATAGTGAGGCGATCGGTGCCGCGTAATGTGCACTGAGCAGTATACTTTATAATCGGTTAAGTGGAGTTTACACCACTCCATTTGAACATTTATTTCTTGTAACTAAATACATGCATTCGATTGATTTAAGTTGCTATGAAACAAGTCGTAACGCTCTTAAAAAGGAAAATAAAAAAAAAAAATAATAACAAAACGGTCCCTTATCTGTCGAATTGAAAAAAACCGAAAGGTTATTCATGTATTTATTCATGTATTTTAATGCAAAGATCGCGCGAAAATAAAGTTTCTGGTGGCCCTACTATCACAAAAATAGTTCTATCTTCCTGCAACAAAATATATCCAAGGAAGTCTTTGCAGGGAATAGTAGTAGGGATGGTCGTATCCATTTTTGACAGATTTCCCCCCACAGAGGAGGTGTAGGAACGTTTCGAGGTATTCGAAATGACTGTATCACTTGATATTACAATCCTACTCTAACAACCAATATTTTCGCTCACTTCTTCATCGGCTTACATCAAAAAAACGTGAGCTCCATAAACCCGACGTTTTTGAAAATTAAAAAGAGAACATAACCAAAGACCCGTAAGTATCAGAATAGATGTGACAAAGAGACTCGAACGTATCTAAATATACAAATAAGCAAACAATCCAACGTTTTCTGTTCTTTTATAACTGTAAGAATGTCAAAGATCCGTAGAAATTACCCAAGGTAATGTCAGGGGCCCTACCGAAGTACTTCTCATACCATTCAAATCTAGAAAAGCTTACATCGATGGACTGGGCCATTTTCCCCTAAAACCCTGAAACATGTGTTCTCTAAAATTTTATTCTCAACAACTTTGCCTTTGGAAGCAACTTTCTATCTCTTACAGTTTTAGAGTTTCAGGTCATCCCTCCCAATTCTAGAAGTGGTCATATCCCAGGATTATGGCATTTTTACCCAAAACCCTGAAATACAGATTCTCTAAAAGTTGCAGTTGTGTGACGTCAAATGGTTTCATTTGACACCAAAATCAGGAATTTGCATGCTATACTTGCGAACGAGAACGGGAAATGAAAGAAATAACTAGTTCGACGATGAATGCCAGCGAGCTCTGGAGAACAAAAATGCAGCTCGACTAAAAACTCTGAGTCGATACACTCGAGCAGGCTAGGCAGAGTACCGTTCGAAGAGAAATTTCGCTCGAAAACTGTTCCAAAACAAAAAACGGCTGCAAGATAGGAACGTTTTGATCGAAATTGAAAAGTTTGGCAATAGGAAGGAAACTCGGAACTTCTATCGGAAAGTAAACGAATCCAAAAATGGTTACAGTCAACAACCTTTGCTGTGTAAGGACAAGAATGGATTGGTCTTAGCAGATGGGGAAAAGTGCATTGCGAGATGGGCTGAGTACTTCAAAGAACTGCTTAATCCGAACACACCGCTCAACCGAAACGAAGAAAACAACGAATTGCCATTTCATACTGCGCAACCATATATAGAAGAACCAACGATGCAAGAAGTTGAAGCTGAAATTTCGAGGCTCAGAAATTTCAAAGCCCCGGGGACAGACAATCTACCCGGCGAACTTTTCAAGAACGGCAGCAATGTGCTATGTATGGAGATGCATGAGCTCAACACGCGTATATGGAATGTCGAGGAGTTACCGGAAGAGTGGAAGACCAGCATACTTTGTCCCATATACAAAAAAGGTGACAAAATGGAGTGTGGCAATTTTCGAGGAATCGCTCTGCTTAATATTGCTTACAAGATATTTGCAAATATTCTTTACCAGCGCCTTCATCCATACTTGGAAAACTCTGTAGGTGAATACCAAGGTGGTTTTCGTGTAGGTCGTTAAACATCGGACCACCTGTTTAATATCAGACAGATCTTGGAGAAGTGCAAAGAGTACAACATTGAAACACACAATTTGTTCGTTGATTTTAAGGCAGCCTACGACAGTGTAAGAAGAAGTAAGCTATGCAGAGTAATGGAGGAATTTGGAATCCCCAACAAACTGATCTCGCTAACCAAGTTAACACTGAACGGAGCTAATAGCAGAGTAAGGATCCGTAATCAACTGCCAGAGATTTTCGACATAGGGGAAGGCCTACGTCAGGGAGATCCTCTCGCGACGTTGCTTTTTCACCTGACGCTAGAAGCAGCTGTGCGCACCATGGACACCATGGACATAAATATGGATGATGCTAAAGACAAGTTTATGGCCTTGGAGAGAAAGGTACTGACCTTGGGTTGAAAGTTAATGACGAAAAAACGAAATATACGATCATCCCGCCTTCGAATCAACACCAGGAGGAAACCGTAACGATCGACGCACACACATTCAAAATGGTCAACAAATTCGTATACCTTGGATCGGAGCTGAACAATAATAACGACATCGAGGACGATATTAAGAGACGAGTAATTCTGGGCAACCGGAGTTATTACGGCCCTCTGAAAATCTTAAAGTCCAAGTCAGTAAGCCGAAATTCAAAATGCGCAATATACAAATCTGTGACCAGACCGGTGGTTACGTATGGTTCGGAGTCGTGGTGGTTGACACAAAGAGACGAACAATCGCTGCACACGTTCGAAAGAAAAGTACTGCGGACAATATGTGGACCAGTATTCAATCAAAGGCAGAACCGATGGCGCAGACGATTCAATCATGAGCTTAGTCAGCTTTATGGAGAGCCGGACATAGTGAGAACTACCAAAATAAACCGACTGCGTTGGCTCGGTCATGTACAACGAATGGAAGATCATCGTATTCCGAAAAAAATCCTTAAAACCAGACCGGAGGGCAAGAGAGGTGCAGGGCGTCCAAAATCCAGATGATATGACGCAGCTCTTGCCGACTTAAAAACTGTGGGAGTATCCAGCTGGGAGACGTTAGCTGCGGATAGGTCCGGTTGGAGAAGCATGTTGCAGAAGGCCAAGACCCTTAATGGGTTGTGGTGCCGGTTAAGTAAGCAAGTAAGTACTTGGGGAGATATTTGCGAAAATCATTCATCATCATTCATCGACCCTCGAAAATTTCATGTCCGGTCTCCACTTCTTCGACCATATCTCCGGAACTACTCGGCCGATTTTGCTCATCTTCAAACTTGAATCATTGGAGGCATGTACCTTTCAGGGAAAAGAAGAATCATTCATTTACAAAAAAAATATAAATATAAGGGTGTCCTAAGACCTTTCGACTGCACCACAACAACCGATGGATTCTCTCATTACTTGAGTGAATATGTGCCTTTGAAAGTCGTCCAATTTTTTACTTGAACGCTTTTGAGCTACCCCCAAATCGTCTCGGTTCAAGTTACGCCCATATACAATCTTGATCAGGGATCAAACACCTTTTTTTTCGGTTGGTGCCCCCAACTTTTCGACACTTTTGTATTTTGGACACCCCTACTATACAGCCTCTACCTCCAATCCAAAGGCCGCAGACCAGTTTCTTTCACCATATGTATTTCGGTAGCGTTCGGCGTAAAATGGAATGCAGTAACGTACAGTTGGATCGATGATGAAATCATTTTGTGTTTTCGGGTCAAAGGCGACAATGTCACTAAAGCGGGATTTACCTTGGGTGTCAATGGCATACACCTCCTCGAAGCACACAAAAAAGAAGCACTCACTAAGGAATTTTCCCAAAAACCTAAGTGGAATTTTGTGGAATTTCCCTTTACGAAATGTCTCGAAAAGCTTGGTGGATAGGGAAATTTTACGAAATGCCTGCCACTAAAACCTACTAGGTAACAAAGGTATAGAACTTCCTTTTACAAAATGTTACCGAAAACTAGGTGGATAACAAAAGTAGGGAATTTCACCTTTTACGGAATATTATAAAGTTATCAGTTTAGGTCGTACCTTTACAAGTCCATGAAACACAGATCTAGTGATCCTTTGTTTCGTTACCCGATCATCATGTAAATCTCGGAAACCTCCCCGTCCCAGTTAGGAATTGATCCAGAGCGGCAGGTCCCATGTTGGTCACTGTTGCGGGTTGGACTAATGTCATTTGGTAATTTTGTTCAGTGCAATGTAAAATTACTTCAAAGAATTTTTTTGCTGATCAAAGCAAATTGCACAAAGCGTCACACAGAATAACATAAATTGTTTTGGAAGCAGGAAAGAGGATTTGCGCCACATTTCTCATTTTAACGAGTTTTTTTATGATGGGCTTAGCATACACACACATGTAAATGTTTGTTGTTCAAGCTATGCTTCGTTTCGACTGTGAGAATTGCAGTTATATCAAACAAGTTGGAGAAATGGCTGAGTCAGAAGTTTCTGTAACTTTATTATCATCTTTCGGCGAAAATTTCTTTTCCGAACTGGAAAAGAGCTTGAAAACTAAAATTCCGAGTCTGATAAAGAACATATTGGTGCTTATGGACATCGATCGCTCAGTAATTTTATCGGAATTTGACAATGATTCCATCACACACATCGAACGGTACATGAAGTTTGAATTCAAAGAAAACGACAAAATAAATCCGGATGACGAGCTGAAAGACTACTTAGGTAAGTTTGTGAACCAACAGAAAGATTTCGTTATGTCGTATGGCCACAAACTAATGATAAACGCGATGGTTCGTGCTTGTCAAGATGCCCTGAAGTGTAATGAACAAAATTCAAAACAGCACACTGCCACTGCCGTTGAAGCTTCAGGATCTGGTTCTTTAATAAACGCTGATACGACCGCATCATCAGTTGAATGTGATGCAGAAAGCTTCGAGCGATATGTTGGTTCGTTAATTATCACTGTTTTCAATGATGCGAAGAGATTAACACTAAGTAGTTGGTCGTGGCCATCGCGACGCGTAGCTGCTGAAAAGGCGTATCATTATCTAGTATATGGTAGTCCCTTCGCCGATCCAACTTTAAATTACGGAACACCGAGGAATCACACAGAGTTTCTGGACTCTATTGTTCAAAGTGATTTGAAAAATTTGGCTGCTCGTATTAAGAACTGCTTGGCATTATCGTTGAGAGTCGATGGATCGGTCGATCGCACTCAAGATCATAATGTATACGTAATGGGTCATTTAGTTAACAAAGATGCCACAATATCTACCGTCTTCATCGGATTCGAAGTTCCAAAAATAGGCAAGTCCTCAGGTTATTTCGACTGCGTTCAGTCCGTCATACAAAAGGTGATTTCGTGGGAATCATGTCTGCTACTACTTTCATCCATTGTAACTGATGGCGAAGAGCTCAATTTGGGTTCCAAAAGTGGGCTTCACGCAAGGATATTACACGCAATGCGAAGTTTGGTATCCGTCGACCGACCCTTACTATCTATCTGGTGTCTTCCACACAGGATCAATCTTGCTTGGAAGGATGTTTCCAATGAATGTCCGCTGATTAGAATGATTGTTTCGGATGCATCGAACTTGTCATCGTTTTTCCACAAGTCTGGAGCAGCTGCAGCGAACGCATTGAGTAAGCCATTACGATATGTTACACATTTTCCTGTTCGTTGGACTGAATATGTGTACGATTTATTGAACGTTACTTTGCGTAATTGGAGGCTTACTTCATTGATGAGAAAAAGTCAGATTTTGAAAAACAATGGCTTTTATATGATCGCATCTACTTCACGTCATTCTTGACCGACATTCTACAAATTTTCAAATCTTTCCAGAAGACATTTCAAAGTGATACAATTTCCATTCTCGATATTGAAAAGAAGAAACAAAATCTGTTGGAAAGGCTGGAAAACTGCATAAACGCACCTATTGACGGTGGCTGGGAACAATTATTTTTGTCTAACGTTGACGAAAACGACGGTGTGGGTACAATGTTTTTCGGACATATATTATTGCAAAACAGTGGAGCAGGGGCATCCGACAACATACCAGCGTTCGAATTCAGCGAAGGTGTCCGGAAAATTATCATTGAATCATTCGTAGAACACCTAAATGAAAGACTCGATTATGACAAAGAACTTCAAGAGAACTTGCGACCATTAGCATCTATCACATCATCAACAACATCCTCATCTTTGCAGCTTTGTCACAGCACCATCATACCGGACCTAAGTTTAGTGCAATTTCTCCGAGATTATGAAATAGCTGCAAATTCGCTGTGCGGCTATAAATACAAAACTCCCTTCGACACTCTTCAAAAATTGCAGCAGCTACACCCTAATGAATTAAATGTGTTGAAGATTGCATTAGCACGGGTGGTTGCAGCTAAGCCACATGCCGCAGATGTTGAGCGATTAATTTGTAAGCAATTTCTAATAAAATTATTATTATTATGATAAATTAAGCCTTTCTATCACTTCAGGTTCTTATAATAAGATGAAAACCATCGATTGAGTTTATATAACTTTCTGTACATTAAAAAAAACATGCCAAATGTAGACCGATTTGATCCAAAAGATGCCATAGGGTTCTGGATGAATCAAAAAAGCCGTAGACCTGCTGAAAGTGGGACGAGAAAACAACAAGAATATTTCAAAGGAGTATTCTCCGAGGCGGACGACTTTAAATCGGTCGACAATCCAATAATACGTTTCTAAAATGTTTTTCTAAAAAATTTTCTTGACTAATCTAATAATATGAACAAGTTTAAACCAACATATTTTTCAATTTAATCATCCTAATTAATTTTTTAGATTAAAATTATGTTTTCTGAAAATTTGAGAAAATTCTTGAAGATTCACGAAAATTCATAAAAATTCATGAAAATTCAAGAAAATCAAGAAAATTCATGAAAATTCACGAAAATTCAAGAAAATCAAGAAAAATTTTCTAAAAGGTAGGCAGTGCCAGAGTGTCCGGGCACCCAGACCAGCGTTACCCGGTTTCTCAGTCCCATCTGGTTCAAGGTTTCTTTCAACTCTTTTATTAGCTTGGATGTCACGACTGACGACATGAGCGCCTTAATCATCGCTTCACTGTCAGTACAGACTGTAACGTTCTCCCCACATGTCTCTGCCGAGACTGCCTCTCCCGCTCCCAAAAGTGCAGCAAAGGTCTCCGCCTGAAAGACATCGGCGAATCTACCTTGGTGATACCATCTGTCCATCGATAGTTCCCTAGAGAAAACTCCGGCTCCAGCGCCCTCTGCAGTTTTAGAACCGTCAGTGAAGCTCACGGTTCCTTCACCTGATAGGCAACCTGGCCAGCCTTCCCGCCAATCTAACCTGCTGGGTAAGTACTTCAAAGTGACTCACGAAGTCTCTCTCCGGTTTCATTCGGTCCCTGGGCATTTCAAATACTTCGTCAGTGATAACTGTCTTGATTTTCCCATGTCCCGAAATGAAGTTCGGAGTCCAGAGATTGTTTTGCGACAACATATACGCGGTGGCAAAAGCTTTCGCCTTCAATGCCACGTGGATCGGCGGTAAATTAATCAGCGTCTCAATAGCCGACATAGCTGTCGATTTCACAGCTCCAGTAATGCATATGCATACTAGCCTTTGAATCTCGAAAGCGAAATTCTGGAAGGAATTTGGCTTACGAAAGTGTGTTAATAAAAAAGTTATGTCCATAGTTTGCAGAATCTCAGGGGGGGACTTAGCCCCTTCTGCTCCCCCCCCCTAGATACGGGCCTGATAACAAAAGTATTGAATTTCCCTTTTACGAAATGCCACTAAAACCTGCGTGGGTAACAAAAGTATAGAATTTGCCCTTTTACAAAATGTCGCGATAACCTAGGTGGATAACAAAAGTGGACAATTTTCCCTTTCACAAAATATATTTGGGTATATAGATAACCCAACAAAAACCTCTTAAAAGGTAAAGTGTGACGCAGTCCGAAAGTCCGCTTCTAAAATTAATGATATCGCTTGAGGTGACGCTGTCGCTGATAATACGCAGAAGTTTGTTTGAATGGAATCTTGTGTTCAAAGTTTTAATTTCCTGAAAAAATTAGAGCGCTTTCTTTGAAACAAAATTACGTTTTGTTAAAAAAAATTGCGTCACAAATGCCGTCCCCAACGACGAAATAATTTTTCTGTACCTTCAGTTTTTGTGCTGCAAAAATTTGACTTTTGTTTGTTATTGCGTAGATTGTTTAAGGTAAATTTTAATTTTTGCGTGTAAAAACGTGTGTAAGTATTGAAAAATTGAAACTTTGAACACAAGATTCCATTCAAACAAACTTCTGCGTATTATCAGCGACACCGTCACCTCAAGCGATATCATTAATTTTGTAAGCGGACTTCCGGATTGCGTCACACTTTACCTTTTAAGAGGTTTTTGTTGGGATATCAGTAGTTTTGAAAGTTTTTTGTTTTTTGTTTGGTTTCTTGACCATTTCATTTGAACACATCCGATTTTGACCAACTTCTGCACCTCGGCGATCCCACTTTCTATTCATCAAAATGATGCCCAAGTCATCTATCGAACTTTCACGAAGGAACCAACTCTCTAGCTATTCTAATTAAGAAGATAGCAAAAATTCCAAGATGGCGTCACTTTGACAGTTGGCAGCCATTTTCTTAGGATCTCAGAAAAATTCTCCTCGCCAATCTCTGTAACTTTCCCGAAGAAACCAACTGTCTATCTATTCTAATTCAGGCGATATCCTAAAATTCAAGATGGCGTCATTTTGACAGCTGGCAACCATTTTCTTAGGATCCCAAAAAATTCTACTCACCTATCTCTATAACTCTGCCGAAGAAACCAACTGTCTAGGTATTCTAATTCAGAAGATAGCATTTTTGAGTATTCACAAAATTCAAGATGGTGCCACTTTGACAGCTGGCAGCCATTTTATTATGATTCCAAAAAATTCTCCTTGTCAAACTCTATAATCGTTAGGAACAAACAAACTCTCTAAGTATTGTCATTCCGGAGCTAAAATTCGAAAACCCAAAAAAACGTATTTTATTGCTCAGAAAAATTCAACATGGCGCCTCTTTGACAGCCGGCAGCCATTTCCTTATGATCCCAAAAAATTCTCTTTATCAAACTCTATAATCGTTTGGAACAGACCAACACTCTAAGTATTGTCATTCCGGAACTAAAATTCGAAAACACAAAAAACATAATTTATTGCTTAGGAAAATTCAACATTTCATCGCTTTGACAGCTGGCAGCCATTTTGTTATGATCCCAAAAAATTCTCCCGATGAATCTCCATAACTTCCTAGAAGAAACCATCTCTCTAAGTAGTCTCATTGCGGAGCTAAAATTCGAAAACCGAAAAAGCATAAACGAAAATCCAAGATGGCGCCGCTATGACAGCTGGCAGCCATTTTCTTATGATCCCAAAAAATTCTGCTGATGAAACTCTATAACTTTCCCGAAGAAACCATCTCTCTAAGTGTTATCATTCCGAAGCTAAAATTCGAATACCCTTAGAAGCCTAATTTATACCTAACAAAAATCCAAGATGGCGTCACCTTGGTAGATTTCTGAAAATCCCAAAAAATTCTCCTGATCAAACTCTATAACTTTCCCTAAGAAACCAACTCTCAAAGTAGTTCATTCCGAAGCTAAAATTCGAAAACCAAAAAAAAACTAATTTATTGCTTGGGAAAATTCAAGATGGCACCGGTTTGACTGCTGGCAGCCATTTTCTTAAGATCCCAAAAAATTCTCCTGATCAAACTCTACAACTTTCCCGAAGAATCCAACTCTCTAGCTATTGTCACTCTGGAGCTAAAATTCGAAAACTCCTAGCATTACCTAAAAAACCCTCGAAATTGACCACTTTTCCACATGTCACAGCTTTTCCAGAATTTTCCCGGAAAAGCGGCATATGAAATTTTTCATTTGGGGCTGAGACTGACGTTCCCTGAAAATTTCAGGAAGATCGGCCGACTGGTTCTCGAGATCGAAAATTATTAATAGATAGATATATATAGAAACCGACAGATCAGAAAAAAAGTTTCCATAATGATGAGAACAATAGAAAAATTATTTCTCCATACAAAAATGTCATTTTCAAACCTCGATATCTCAGCTAATTTTCAACCGATTTTGATGATTGAGGGCTTGTTTGAAAGCTGCTGCGACGTAGTTAATAATTTGGACGGGGAGGGGGCGAAAGGAAAAACTCAAAAGTTCGCCTATATATGGCTCCTTGTCCCAAAGGTTTTTGTAGGGAGTTTTTTGGGTTTGTGGACGTTTTTTTGGGGTGTGGGGACTGCGTCACGCCCTCCGCTACCGCTGCAGGCATGATATTTTGATTTATTTACTTATTAAATTTAATTTTTAAAACTTGAAAGATTTGGATTTTCAATTTGACAAATTCAAATTTGCCACTTGACGGTTTTGAGGATATCAAATATTTTTTGAAGACACCACTTTAATTAGATGATAATAGATGCATCCACCGCCCTTCCACCTCGATCTGCGCCATATTACAATAAAATTGTTTGTAGTAAACGTATAGGACCTTTGTACTTCGTACGGGCCCAAAAATACGTGTCCCCAGTATTGAATGAAGAATCGAATGAGCCATCATTTGTCAAAATCAAAAATGCCATAAATGCCCAAAATTGGCCGAAGTTTTCGCGAAATCCCTCTTAAATTGGAAAGAGTGTTGCAGTCACTGACTGATGTAAAGTCAAATTCATTTAGTTCATTCGACAATTTTCTGTGTACAGATCTGTCGTCGTTTATGCGGTATATGCGTAAGGCAAATCTTCAAACCACATGATTCGAGCCTCGTGTAGTTGACATGTGAAAAATAGTTATTTATGTAACTAGGAAAAATATAATGTTTTTGCCAAGTTTGAGGTTTGCAGCCCGCGGCGAAGAATTGCAAAGCCATTAGAGCTCACTACACTTTCATAACGTGATGCTTCAGGACAGTTAGATAACATATCAACATCATGCTCGGAGCGGTAGCGGAGAGCGTGACGCAGTCCCCACACCCAAAAAAAAAACGTCCACAAACCCAAAAACCTCATACAAAAACCTTTGGGACAGGACACGATGTATAGGCGAAGTTTTGAGTTTTTTCCCCTCGCCCCCCTTCCCCTCCAAATTATTTAAAAAAAAACTACGTCGCAGCAGCTTTCCAACAAGCCCTCAATCATCGAAATCGGTTGAAAATTGGCTGAGATGTGGAGGTTTGAAGATGGTACTTTTCCATACATCTTACCAAAATCCATTGTTCTCATTATTATGAAAACTTTTTTCCTGATCTGTCGGTTTCTATCTATCTATCTATCTATGTTCTATTAATAATTTTCGATCTCGAGAACTAGACAGCCGATTTTCTTAAAATTTTCAGGGAACATCAGTCTCGGCCTAAAATGAAAAATTTCATCGGCCGCTTTTCCGGAAAAACTCTGGAAAAGTCGGAAAGTGTGGAAAAGTGGTCAATTTTCATGGTTTTTCACGTAGTGCTCGGAGTTTTCGAATTTTAGCTCCGGAGTGACAATACCTAGAGAGTTGGTTTGTTCCGAGCGATTATAGAGTTTGATTAGGAGAATTTTTTGGGATCATAAGAAAATGGCTGCCGGGTGTCAAAAAGGCGCCATTTTGAATTTTCCTAAGCAATAAATTACGTTTTTTGTGTTGTCGAATTTTAGCTCCGGAGTGACAATACCTAGAAAGTTGGTTTGTTCCGAGCGATTATAGAGTTTGATCAGGAGAATTTTTTGGGATCATAAGAAAATGGCTTCCGGGTGTCAAAAAGGCGCCATTTTGAATTTTCCTAAGCAATCAATTACGTTTTTTTGTGTTGTCGAATTTTAGCTCCGGAGTGACAATACCTAGAGAGTTGGTTTGTTCCGAGCGATTATAGAGTTTGATCAGGAGAAGTTTTTAGGATCATAAGAAAATGGCTGCCGCGTGTCAAAAAGGCGCCATCTTGAATTTTTTGCTATCTTCTGAATTAGAATAGTCAGACAGTTGGTTTC
>CM055403.1:137716627-137738949 GCA_029228625.1 Pseudolycoriella hygida | reverse complement strand
ATTTTTCTGTACTTTCAGTTTTTACGCTGCAAAAATTTAACATTCGTGTCTTTTTGCGAAGATTGTTTTGAGTTTTAAATTTTTGCGTGTGAAAACTGAAAGTATTGAAAAATTATTACGCTGGTGGGTCTGGCATTTGTGACGCGATTACAAAAATACTACATACGTTCCTACATACAAGTGAAATTTTTGCGGTGTGAAAGCTGAAAGAACAGAAAAACTATAACACCAGTGTCCGGCATTTGTGACGCATTTTTTTAATCAAATGTGAAAATATTTTGAATGTTTTTTCTGCGTTTCGAAGCGTTCAGCGTCAACTAAATTGATATCAGTTGTTTTGAAAGAAGGGACAAGGACTTGCGTCACATTTCCCTTTTAAAAGGGTTTTTGTTGTGATTTCTTATTACATCGTTTAGGGTAAATATAAATTTTTGCGTGTCAAAACTGAAAGTTCTGAAAAATTATTCCGCTGGTGGGTCTGACATTTGTGACGCAATTTTTTGAACTCAACGTTCAAATTTTCTTTGCGAATCGAAGCCTAATGCGTCACCCCCCTCTGATTTCAGAACTTTTGTAACTGGAAGAAAATAGTTTTACCTTAGATGCTTAATACGTCACCCTTTTCTGATTTCAGAACTTTTGTAAGCAGAAATAAAGACTTGCGTCACATCTGTAAGAGGTTTTTTTGTGGATATCAGTACTTTTGTTACATTTGTTACATTGTTAGTTTGTAAGCAACTTTCTAGCTGCCATAGTTCTGGAGGTATGAATCATCCCTCTAGATTCTGGAAGTGGCGTTATCCCGGGATTAGGCCATATTTTCCCGAAACTATGAAACACTTGTACGCTAAAATTTAATTCTCTACAACTTCGCCTTTCAACGAAGTCAACGAAAAAATTTCTTGTGAATTTTTTGGCTTGTAAGACTTGCGTCACGGCCCCTTACTACCGTGGGGCCATGATACCAACGATCACAACAGATCATTCATCCTGCGTCTGCGCTGGATGCCAGTACACCGTCCAAGGTCTCATGTTCATTTATGAAGCACGTCCAACAGCGAAACAAATAAAAACATTTTTTTTTAATTTTAGTTTGACTTGGACTTCAGCATTGATATAACAAATGTTTCTATAATTTTGAAGAGGAACAAGGACATAAACATTCACAAATGATTAAATCTTAGCACTGGTATGAATCCATAGATTTCATCAAATGACCACTTTCTGTCGTGAAATTTTATCGTAATATCATCATCTAATTTAACCTCGTTCTTCAGTTTTAAAACTTTTACAAATTCAAATATCGTTGGGGTTACAGCTTTTAAACAGATTGTGTAATTAACTCGCGGTCGAATCAAAACTGGTTTGCGCAATTCAATTTCAAATATATCTGTCGTCGTTGTAGTTAAATTTGATACTTGCTCCAGGATTTTTCCACGCATATCATAGGGTCTGTTTACTTCTGATATTTCTATTGAGAATTTTGAAGTATCACCGCGTTTTTTATTAAAAATTTTTAGTTCAACGACGAATTCACCAAGCAAAAGCGGTTTGTTTGATATAAACGTCATTTGCAGATGACTCTTACCTAAGTAATTAATACATTTCGTTGTCGGCTCTACAGCCCGATCACATACGATTATATCATCCTTATTCCAACGAATTTGACGTGGTTCTTTAGTGAAATTTATTGCTTCAAATGAGCTACCCGAAAGAAGTGCCTGTGCGACTTCTCTATGGTCATCTTCAGGGAATAGAAAACCATACCTTAGACTAAGGTAAAAAAAATCTTTAGGAAGCACTCCAGCGAAACGAATCTTGTAAAGCAAGTCACCAAAATGTTCTGCAAACGCTTCCTTTGTGAGTTCGTCTAACGCACTGGCAGCTTTGGTCCATGAAATGCAGGCCTCAAATAAATCGACCTCCGCGCATAATAGAAAATTCAAATCTAAAATGTGGCTGAGCACAAGTTTTTTGCATTCCAGGAAACTGTTGGAACGAAACACAGCGTGAGGATTCGCTTTGATTTTCGCTTCACAGATACGTCTCAATTTTCTCCGTTCGAAGGTTATAGCGAGTTCATAGACATCAATGATATTGTCATAAGACATTATACTTCTCAAAAATGTGTCACATTGCTCCAAGCCGTGGATGACATTGTATTTGTTGCACATGTTCGTCACATCATTTATGTTTTCCATAGTCAATTCGACGTGGCAATCGTAAAAGAATCGCAAAAACATTTTGAATAAATCAACCGATCCATCAACCATACGAACATCCCCTTTCTCCGCCATATCACCAAAGAACATGGCATCAAATACATCACTTTTGGATGCCAATTTACTCTTGTGGGCAGGGATTCGTATGGGTTTGTCGTTGTCCTCGGATTCAATAATGAAGTACACGTCAGCGGTCTTTTCATCAAGCCAACTTTCTTCCGTGTGAAACGAATCGTTCGGCGATATTCCGGCGGCTTCGTCAGACATTTTTTGATATATTGAATATTGATATAGAAATGAGCAAAGCAATGACTCTTACTCCACACTTTAGCTTGGAACGACGCGACGTTGTAATCTCTGTTGTACTGATGAGGGGCAAATAGTAAATAATGAGGCGATCGATGCCGCGTAATGTGCACTGAGCAGCATAGTTTATAATCGATTAAGTGGAGTTTACACCATTCCATATGAACATTTGTTTTTTGTAACTAAATTCTAATTCGAATGATATAAGTTTCCATTAGGCAAGTCATAACCCTCTTAAAAAGAAAATACAAAAAAATACAAAAGCGGTCCCTTATCTATCAAATTGAAGAAAACAGACAGGTTATCCATCTATTCTAATGCAAAGATGGCGTAAAAATAGAGTCTCTGGAGACCCTACTTTCACAAAAATAGTTCTATAGTTAGTTAGTTAATAGTTCAAGGAAGTCTTTGCAGTAAGGTGGTCCAAAAAATTAAAGTGTCGAAAAGTTTGGGGCACCAGCGTTAAAATGAATCTAAATGTTTCCCTGATAAAAAGTGTGTATGGACGCAACTCGATCCGGAGTGATATAGGGGTTCCCCAAAATCAAAATAGTCCAAAAATCTCAAAAACAGTGAAAAACGTAGACTTTAGCGAAATTGCATGAAACCATTGTAAGGGTAGGGATCATGTTCAGGCAAGTTTAGTAAAATCCGTTCAGAATAGTCCAAAGAGAACGTTTTTTGATTTACTTCGAGTTTCCCACGCTGTCGGAGTCATGGGAGCCTATTGAAGAACAAAGTGTACCCAAATTTTGCAAGCGCCAGACCACGACGAGTACATCAGGTAGTGGCAAACTAATCTAAGGGAAATGTTAGGAATGAATAGTACTTTTTATATAAAAATTACCATTTGGGTTCAATTCACAAAGTTGAAGTTTCCTGTGTCTTAAAAGTTGGCTCACATTTCAAGATAATGTAAAAGCCGCATGAAGTCGTGTGTTCCTACGTTTGAAAGTGTTCAACTCCGAAACTTTTTTTTTTCCTGAAAGATAATCGGAAATGGACGATCAAATGAGCAAAATCGGTCTACTGAAACCGGAGTTATGACCAAAAAAGTGGTCAGCTAAAATCACTCAACCCATTTTCACCAAATTTATTTGATTGCTTTCCTTAAGTCCATAACTTTCATTTAAAACCTTGGAAAGCAATTACCA
Organism: Pseudolycoriella hygida; assembly: GCA_029228625.1. Lineage (NCBI taxonomy): Eukaryota > Metazoa > Arthropoda > Insecta > Diptera > Sciaridae > Pseudolycoriella > Pseudolycoriella hygida. The sequence continues at coordinate 137,735,267 of CM055403.1, read as the reverse complement.
TGTTGTTTCGCAAAGATATATGCGAAAAAGTTTCACTACCCTCAAAAAACACCGATTTTGACCTCTCTTTTTGGTCATAACTCCGGTCTCAATGGACCGATTTTGCTCATTTGATCCTCCATTTTCGATTATCTTTCAGGAAAAAAAGAGTTTCGGAGTTGAAAAATTTCAAACGTAGGAACACACGACTTCATGCGGCTTTAACATTATCGTGAAATATGAGCCAACTTTTAAGACACAGTAAAGTACTATTCATTCCTACTTTGCAGGGAATAGTAGTTGGGATGGTCGTCTATCATCCAACTGGAGCAGTTTTTCAGAGCAAGGCTGTTGCACAGAGCTAAAGCCACTCAAAGTTTTATCCATTTTTGACGGATTGCTCCCCACAGAGGAGGTGTAAGAACGGTTCAAAGTATTCAAAATGACTGTCTCATTTGGTTGTACAATCCTACCAATAACCAATATTTTCGCTCACTTCTTCATCGACTTACATCAAAAAAACTTGAGCTCCATAAACCTGACGTTTTTGAAAATTAAAAAGAAAACATAACCAAAGACCCGTACGTAGAAAAATTTTGCAAAAAGACTCGAACTTAATGTAGTAATAAGCAAACAATCCAACGTTTTCTGTTCTTTTATAACTGTAAGAATTTCAAAGATCCATAGAAATTACCCAAGGTAATGTCAAAGGCCCTACCGAAGTACGTCTCAGACCATTCAAATCTAGAAATGATTATATCCAAGGATTGGGCCATTTTCCCCTAAAATCTTGAAACACATGTTCTCTAAAATTTTGTTCTACACAACTTTGCCTTTGGAAGCAACCTTCTACCTCTTACAGTTTTAGAGATTCGGGTCATCCCTCCCAATTCTAGAAGTGGTCATATCTCAGGATTGTGGCATTTTTACCCAAAACCTTGAGACTTGTGCTCGCTAAAATGTTATGCTCCACAGCTTTGCCTTTGGAAGCAATTTTGTATCTCTTATAGTTCTAGAGATATGGATCATCCCTCCCAATTCTAGAGGTGGTCAAATCCAGGGATTGGGGCATTTTTACCCAAAAATCTTACCCAAAAAAAAAGTCCGTCTGTCCGTCTTCACTTCTTTTTCCAAACAGCTCAACCGATCAGCCTAAACTTTTTTTCCCTGAAAGGTACATGTCTCCCATGATTCAAGTTCGAAGATGAGCAAAATCGGCAAAGTAGTTCCGGAGATATGGTCGAAGAAGTGGAGGCCCTCGGATTTGACCTTTTCACCACCTCCTTGTGATGTAATGTACTATTCCGTCGAAAAAAAATTTATGGCGAAAAAGAATTTTCTTGCTTCACGCTAAGCCATTTTCTTAGGATCACAAAAAAGAATATTTCACCAATTTCTATAACTTTCGAGAAGAAACCAACTGTCTGAGTATTGTCATTCCGAAGCTAAAATTCGAAAACCCAAAGAAGCATAATTTATTCCAATATGATGTCGCTTTGACAGATTTCTGAAAATCCCAAAAAAATCTACTGACCAGACTCTAAAACTTTTCCGAAGAAACCAATTCTGTAAGTATTGTCATTCCAGAACTAAAAACTTCGAGCAATACGTGAAAAACCCTCAAAATTGACCATATGGCAAAAGCCACGACTTTTCAAGAGTTTTCTCGGAAAAGTGGCATATGAAATTTTTCACTTGTGGCCGAAGCTGACGTTCTCTGAAAATTTCATCAAAATTGGCTGTCTAGTTCTCGAGATCGAAAATTATTATTAGATAGATAGACTATAGAGACCGACAGATCAGAAAAAAAGTTTTAGAAATGATGAATGGAATCAGGATTGGATGCAGTTTTTTTTTTAAATAATTTGGAGGGGGAGGGGGGCAAAGGGAAAATTTCGAAAGTTCGCCTATACATCGTGTCTTGTCCCAAAGGTTTTTGTATGGAGTTTTTTGGGTTTTTGGACGCTTTTTTTGGGTGTGGGGACGCTTCACGCCCTCTGTTACCGCTGCGGGCATGATCTATTGATATTTCTCGATCCCGAGAAGCAGTCGGAGTATCTTCCTGAAATTTTTACTGAAAGTCAGTCTCGGCCTCAAATGAAAAATTTCACGGACCGCTTTTCCGAGAAATTTCTATAAAGGCCATGGCATGTAGAAAAGTGGTCAGATTTGAGGGTTTTTCAGGCAATGCCCGGAGTTTTCGAATTTCAGCTCCGGAGTGACAATAGCTAGGGAGTTGGTTTCTTCAAGAAAGTTATAGAGTTTTTTGTGATCATAAAAAAATGGCTGCCAACAGTCAAGTCGGCGTCATCTTGAATTTTCCCAAGTAATAAATTGGTTTTTTTGGTTTTCGAATTTTAGCTTCGGAATGCTAATACTTAGAGATTGGTGTCTTCTACAAAGTTGTAGAGTTTGAGCAGGAGAATTTTTTGGGATTTTCAGAAATCTGCCAAAGTGACGCCATCTTGGATTTTCATTAGGAATAAGTTATGCTTCTTTGGGTTTTTTTTTATTTCTAATGCCAAAAAAATATAACAAATTAAATATTGAAAGTAGCAAATCTGATTCTTTGTGGCTATTATCATCGTTTTAGCGGGCACCTTCAGATTCCTCCCTTGGCAGTTGATTCACCCGTTTTTGTCGAAAATTCAGTTTCGTTTTATCAGTAAACGAAGTCTGAGTTCAGCATTTTAATGTACATCCAAGTAAGTCAAGCTGACTTCTCCGAATCGACCACATCAAAATGTATTTATTTTATTGAAAATTTTTTTTGGGTTTTCGATTTTTTGAATTTATAGAGTTGGTTTCTTCGAAACGGTCATAGAGTTTGATGAGAAGAGTTTTTTGGGATCTTAGAGATTGATGCGAAAAAATTTTTTCGTAGAAAACTTTTTTTCAAAGAAATTTTTTTTCGGAGAAAATCTTTTTTTCAGAGAAAATTTTTTTAGAAGAAAATTTTTTTTCGGGAAATTTTTTTTTCAAAAGCAGAAAATTTTTCTTCGTGAATTTTAGTTTTAGCAAAAGTTACTACAAACTTCCAAAATGGCATATACCGTGTACAAAAATCTCTTGAAAGGTAAAGTTTGACGACGAACCCACTGACGAAATAATTTTTCTGTACTTTTCAGAAAATAAAACTTTGAACACAAGATTCCATTCAAACAGTTTTTTGCGTATTATCGAAGATAGCGTCACCTCAAGCGTTATCATTAATTTTGGAAGGGGACTGCGTCACACTTTACCTTTTAACAGATTTTTGTGAAATTCGTTGAAATCGTTGAATAAATTCAGGAAAATAGCCCCTCTGTGGGATGTGCCTTTTAGCCAAGAGAACGAATAAAGAAAAAAGAAGCCGCTACTAAAAATCGAAAGTGGGAGCTCTGCCCCAAACAGAAATGTATTGAAAATGTAATTTTTAAAATAATGATCCTGCGCTGCAAGCGAAATTTTTGGCTAAATGTACCGAAGAAAGAGGCCTGCCCAATTAAACAAATTCTTCGGCGGAAAGTCGTTCGGACATTGAACAAAAGAAGCTTTCATTGTTCTTTGTCCGAACGAATTTCCGCGGATGAATTTTCTTAATTGGGCTGGCACCAACCAACGTGGCCTGAAAACAATTTGTTGTAGATGAAGTTTTTTTGTTCATCCTAATAGTTTACGCTAGATGTTCCTAATAGTTTACGCTAGATGTAGTGCCGCCATTAGCATTTCCAGTACGCTGCTCCCCTCTCCAAGATTCTGGCCTGTTTTAAGTGAGCTTGCTATAGAAATTTATTGTTCTAAAGGATTTGCAGAAACTTCGAATAACGTTCTTTAAAGGTTCTAAATATTGAGTCGTTGAGTTCGAATATACCTATTCCGACGAAATTCAACTCATCTGGAGAAAGATCCCTATACATTTACATAGCATCGAATTGATGTCGACATTCCGTACATATACAAAATAATGGTGTAACTGCCAGCAGTGACATCTATGCATCTTAATCCTCGTCTTCTAACTCGTTACATCAATCTGACAAATTTCATACTAAACCAAGTGTCAGATATCAAAAGCATTCCTTCTGCCTAATATTTTCCCTCCCAAGCGTGAAATATTGCGCGAATTTATCCTCATTTGAAATCATACTTTTCCTACCTGCGTGTTCTCAACATTTAACAAACACACAAGTACAATGAAGTTGTCGACTCACTTATTTATTCTGACTACACCTAGACTAACGAAAGATTCAAACCGAGAGTTTCCTGTGGCAAAAACACCTGCGGCAATAACAAATGGATACGTAATATTATGAAACGGTGAACAGATACACGTATAAAGCGCAACTAGTAACAAGATGCATGAGAAGCCCATATTACTGGCATAAAATACACATGTTTTGGCTACATATTCGTGTGTTGGTAATTGTATCCACGAACCGTTTAAAAATTATATCTGAAGTGGAAATGTCCACGGTAGCTCAATTGGTAAGAGCACCACCACGGCAAGGTTCTGGATTCGGGTCTCAGTCGTGGTAAAAAAAGGAAAAAAATATTTCGCTCTGAAACTTCAACGCAGTTACATAATCCTTTCAATTTTGTTAACTCATCATATCGGTGCTCTAAACCTGTTACATGAAGACTGAGAAATTATGATACCAACGATCACAACAGATCATTCATCCTGCGTCTGCGCTGGATTCCAGTACACCGTCCAAGGTCTCATGTTCATTTATGAAGCACGTCCAACAGCGAAACAAATAGAAACTTTTTTTTTAATTTTAGTTTGACTTGGACTTCAGCATTGATATAACAAATGTTTCTACAATTTTAAAGAGAAACAAGGAGATAAACATTCACAAACGATTGAATCTTAGCACTGGTACGAATCCATACATTTCACCAAATCCCCTGATATAATCGTGAAATTTTATCGTGATATCATCATCCAATTGAACCGCGTTCTTCAGTTGCGCAAATCTTATAGATTTATATCTAACTGAGGTTAAAACGTGTATAAGGATTGTGTAATAAATTCCCGATTGAATCAAAACTGGTTTTGGCAATTCAATTTCAAATGTAATATCTGTCGTCTTTGCACTTTCTTTTGATACTTCCTCCAGGATTTTTCCACACATAGCATAGGGTCTTTCTACTTCTGATACCATTATTACCATTTTTGAAATATCACCGCATATTTTAATAAAATTTTTTAGTTCAATGACGAATTCACCAAGTAAAAGCGGTTCGTTTGATGTAAACGTCATTTGCAGGTGACTTTTACCTAAGAAATTCCAATATTTCGTTGTCGGCCCTACAGCCCGATCACATACGATTATAGCATCCTTATTCCAACGAATTTGACGTGGTTCTTTGCTGAAATTTTTTGCTTCAAGTGAACCACCCGAAAGAAGTGCCTGTGCGATTTCTCTATGGTCATCGTCAGTGAATAGAAAACCATACCTGCGACTTAGGCATGCAAAATCTTTAGGAGGCACTCCAACGAAACGAATCTTGTAAAGCAAGTCACCAAAATGTTCTGCAAAGGCTTCCTTTGTGAGTTCTTCTTGCCCACTGGCAGCTTTGGTCCATGAAATGCAAGCTTCAAATATATCGACCTCAGCGCATAACAGAAAATTCAAATCTAAAATGTGGCTGAGCACAAGTTTTTTGCATTCCAGGAAACTGTTGGATTGAAACACAGCGTGAGGATTCGCTTTGATTCTCGCTTCACAGATACGTCTCAATTTTCTCCGTTCGAAGATAATAGCAAGTTCATAAACATCAATGATATTGTCGGGAGACATTACACTTCGCAAAAATGTGTCACATTCCTCCAAGCCGTGGATGACATTGTATTTGTTGCACATGTTCGTCACATCGCTTATGTTTTCCATAGTCAATTCGACCTTGCAATCGTAAAATAATCGCAAGAACATTTTGAATATATCAACCGATACATCAATCATACGAACATCCCCTTTCTCCGCCATATCACCAAAAAACATTGCATCAAATACATCACTTTTGGATGCCAATTTACTCTTGTGGGCAGGGATTCGTATGGGTTTGTCGTTGTCCTCGGATTCAATAATGAAGTACACGTCAGCGGTCTTTTCATCAAGCAAACGTTCTTCCGTGTGAAACGAATCGTTATGGGTGTATTTGCTGATTGGTTCGTCCTCATCTGCGACTAATTTTCGTTTCGGCGGTATTCCGGCGGCTTCGTCAGACATTTTTGCTTTGATTCACTTTGCTAATTTCAGAGGGAGAATAACTGTGAATATTGATATAGAAATGAGCAATTCAAAGCAATGACTATTACTTCACACTTTAGCTTGGAACGACGCGACGTTGTAATATCTGTTGTATTGATGAGGGGCAAATAGTGAGACGCTCGATGCCGCGTATACTGAGCAGTATAGTTTATAATCGATTAAGTGGAGTTTACACCATTCCATATGAACATACATCACTTACATCAATACATTACTTTTGGATGCCAATTTACTCATGTGAGCAGGGATTCGTATGGATTTGTCATTGCCCTTGGAATCAGTGATAAAGTACTCGTCAGCGGACTTTTCGTCAAGCCAAGGTTCTTCTGTGTGAAGCGAACCGTTGTGTGTGTATTTGCTGATTGGTTCGTCCTCATCAGCGCCTGTTTTTCGTTTCAGCGACATTTTTGTGGCTTCGTCAGATATCACTAGTCTACAAGGGTTTTGTATCTTAAAAAGTAATGAGCACAACTTGTTTATTTTGATCCGAAAAATCGGAATCTGGACTCAGTTTGTTCCGGGCACCCTTCATTTCTTCCCTATTACTTCTAGAACTCCCCATTATAACCTGACCATTGTCTTGAGCATATGCTTTTACTTCCCAAGCATGAGCATAAGGAGAAGCTTGAGCATGTGGCACCCTGTACATGTAACATTAAATTCGTTCGCAAGAAATAACGAACGTACTCATTATCGAGTGACATATTATTGTCATTGAAAGTTAACGCAAGTTAACGCATTAGTCCGTAAGATCAGTCGATGTATAAATACGAGTTGTTTATATGAAATAAACGCATTCTCACTTGTGGACTCAAGCTGAAAACATCTTTCCTTTTCTACGCTTCCCACAACTGGTGACCCTAACGTTCAATAAGTTCGCTCCCGCAAACGGTGATATTCAACTTTCGAACTCTACTCGGTCATTAGACACTAGAACAAAATTTTGTTTTTCGTGTCGGCTAAGGAATATCCCTTGAGTTATCTCATAAAATTTTCCTTACTTGAACTATTCATTATACACTATGGCTAACGAAGAACAAACTTCTAACGTTCCGCCTGTGAATAGTGGAGTCACAAATAGTCAGCACAATGTTAACCGCATTCAGCTGAAAGTTCCGCCGTTCTGGAAAAAAAATCCAGAACTTTGGTTCCATCAATTAGAGGTCCAATTTAATACGTCTAACATTACGACAGAGACGACGAAGTTCAATCATGTCGTAGGCGTAATTGAAACGGACGTGCTTGACTATGTCAGTGACATAGTCCTCACTCCTCCTGCTTTGGTTCCATACCAAACAATAAAAAAAGGTTAATCAAGCAGTTCGCTGCTACTGACTACCAAAAACTCAAGTCTCTGCTTGAAGAGCTCACCCTCGGCGACCGTAAGCCAAGTGATTTACTCCGTAAAATGAGGGAGTTATCATGCGGCAAAGTAAATGATGAGTTCCTGCGAACTCTTTGGTTACAGAGACTTCCCACAACCATTCACACTGTGCTAGCTACTAACGCATCCGCACTGAATGAGTTATCGGTATTGGCTGACCAAATGTCCGAGGTCAGTCAAACTGCCGCCTCTGTGCAAGCAGTGGGCACGGCATCAAACTTTTCACTCGAGGACCTTGGTAAACTTGTCTATAAGCTGGAGTGCAAAATCGATAGTTTCGAAAAACTCTATCGTGAGCCTAATAAAAGTAGTAGACAAGGCAAGACAAGTCGTTCTCCGACGCCAGCAAGATCGTCGTCCGTCTCGAAGAATAAGCTCTGCCACTACCATAAACGTTTTGGTAAAAAGGCGAAACGCTGCAAAAACCCTTGCAGTTGGGTAAACAAAAAGTCGGGAAACTAAGCGGCCGATCGAACGCGGCATTCGATCACGGGCCAACCCTTAGCCGCCTTTTTGTTAGTGAAAAAACATCCGCACGAGATTTCTTAATAGACACTGGGGCCGACATTTCTGTCATCCCACCAACATCACGAGAGAGGCAAAATGCATCATGTCTTTTTAAGCTTTCCGCCGCTAACGGCTCGCCTATAAAGACATTCGGAAGCAAGTTAATCACCCTAAATCTTGGTTTACGACGTCCAATTAAATGGATTTTCGTCATTGCAGACGTGCAATCGCCAATCATAGGTTCTGATTTACTTAAAAAGTACGATCTACTCGTTGATGTTAAAAATGGCAGACTCGTGGACAATTTGACCAAAGTAACCGTTCACGGCAAATATGTCCAGACTAACGCATCGATTCAGGTTAAAACACTTACCAATATCAACGTGTATCATGCGTTAGTACAAGAGTTTCCTGCACTTTTAGATCTATCTTCATTTAAAAATGCGACAAAAAAGCATAACGTTCTACATAAAATTGTCACGAACTGTCAACCAATTTTTTCAAAGCCACGACGTCTCAACCCTGAAAAACTGAAAATAGCTAAAGCGGAATTCGATTCAATGCTTAAGCTAGGCATTTGCCGTCCTTCGGACAGCCCATGGGCTTCACCCTTACACATGGCTCCTAAAACGGCCGGTAGGTAGAGACCATGTGGCGACTACAGGCGACTAAATGCCCATACTGTACCTGACCGTTATCCGATCTCACACATCCAGGACTTTAATAGCTTCCTGGAAGGCCGGTCGATTTTCAGTGTTATTGATCTAGTCAGAGCATATAACCAAATTCCCTTAGCGGAGGAGGACATACAAAAAACAGCTCTCGTTACGCCATTCGGCCTATTCGAATTTCCGTTTATGACGTTTGGCCTGTGCAACGCTGCTCAAACCTTCCAACGCTTTCTAAATAGTATCATTCAAGGTTTAGACTTCTGTTTTGCTTACCTTGACGACATTTTGGTCGCATCAAGAAGCGAAGAAGAACATTTACAGCACCTACGCATACTGCTGGGGCGTTTGAATGACTATGGCATTGTTATTAACATGGACAAATGTGTTTTCGGCAAGCCAGAAGTTGACACAATAGAAGTTACACAATAAATAAATATGGAACTAGACCATTGCAGTCCAAAGTCTCGGTAATCCTGAACTTCAAACAACCGGATACCGTGAACAGACTGAAACGTTTCCTCGGTATGTTGAATTATTACCGTCGTTTCTTACCCTTGGCTGCTCAAACGCAAATTCCACTGCTTGAGTGCATCAAAGGTAACATAAAAAATGACAAAACACCAATTGTGTGGACACCAGAACGCATAGAAGCATTCGCTAAATGCAAGGCTGATTAAGGCTGATTTAGCCAACGCAGCTTTACTCACTCACCCCTCGGCGGATTCCCGAATCTGCCTTATGGTCGATGCTTCAGACTCAGCAATTGGTGGGCAATAACTGGAGGCCGTTGGCATTTTTCTCTAAACGTCTAACAACGGCCGAGCAAAAATATTCAACTTATGATCGTGAATTACTAGCTATTTACGCTTCTATTAAGCATTTCCAAGTCATGCTCGAAGCACGTACATTCACTATTTACACCGATCATAAGCCACTAGTTTTTGCTTTTGATCAAAAAAATGAAAAGGCCTCTCCACGTCAACTCCGTCATCTCGACTACATCAGTCAATTTTCGACTGACATTCAGCATGTTTCAGGCATCGACAACATTGTCGCCGATACCCTATCTCGCATCACGCATCAACTCCATCGGCACAATTGCATTTTCGAGCTCTATCGATTACGACGTCATAGAGAAAAAACAGCGGAACGACGAAGATCTGAGGAACCTGCTAAGGAGCAATACCAGCCTTAAGCTTCTTCCCGTCAAATTTCGAAATTTTGTTTTAACTTGTGACGTATCTCTAAAGGAACCTCGTCCGTACGTTCCAGTCGAGCTTCGAAAGAGGATATTTGAGTCAGTCCATAACCTCACACATTCAGGGGTTAAAGCAAGTTTTAAACTAATTAGTCGCAAATTCATCTGGCCATCACTCAGCAGGGATGTAAAAATTTTTTGCAGGAGTTGCATCCAATGTCAGAAATGCAAAGTTCAGAAGCATAATAAGTCTGCTCTTGAACGAATTCCAACACCTACCGCCCGTTTCGAGCATATACACATCGACATCGTGGGGCCACTACCTCCCTCAGATGGCTTCACTTACTGTCTCACGCTCATAGACAGGTTCACGAGATGGCCTGAAGCAATTCCAATCGAGGATACGAAAGCCGAAACAGTGGCGAAGGCTTTCTTCTTACATTGGATTTCCAGATTCGGTGTTCCTCTCAAACTGACGAGTGATCAAGGCCGTCAGTTTGAATCCGAACTGTTCACCGAATTAAACAAACTACTCGGCATACAAAAACTCCGTACGACAGCTTACCATCCGCAAGCTAACGGAATACTTGAAAGGTGGCATCGAACGTTGAAAGAGGCCATTAAGAGCCATGAGAACCCTCGCTGGATGGAGACGCTTCCAACTGTTTTACTCGGCCTCCGTTCAATCGTTCTCGAAAATTTAAATGCTTCACCTGCCGAATTAGTTTACGGTACAAGCCTACGCTTACCCTATTTTTACTTCGATGCGCCGAAGCCAAGTCTCAGTCCAAATACTTCGACCTTCGTCGAACGTCTTAAAGAAACAATGGGAAGACTCAAACCTGTACCATCGTCTGACCATAGTAAAAACAAAACATTTATCCGTCCAGACATGGATACTTGCACCCATGTCTTCGTACGTTCAGACGGCGTAAAAAAATCATTACAGGCAACCTATACTACATGGGGTGAAAAGTCCGCGGCCTTGCAATGAAAGAACTAACTTTTACATATGAAATTAATTTTATTCTTCAACGTAGTCTCCCTGAAGGGAAATGCACTTAGTCCAACGGTCCTGCAACATTTGGATACCTTTGGTATAATAGGATTTCTTCAACCATGCAAAATAGGCCTCTGTTTCGGATATCACCTCATCATTAGAGTAAAATCTTTTTCCCTGTAGCCATCTTTTTAAGTTTGTGAACAAATAGTAGTCGCTGGGGGCCAGATCTGGAGAGTAAGGTGGGTGGTGGAGTAATTCATAGCCCAAAGAGTCCAGTTTCACAGTTGCTTTTATGGATGAATGCGCTGGTGCATTGTCATGATGAAACAGGACCTTTTTCTTCTGCATATGCGGTCGTTTTCTCTTGATCTCGTTGTCGAGACGTTCCAATAATGTGACATAGTACTCGCCAGTTATTGTTTTTCCATTCTCCAAATAGTCGATAAATATTATGCCATGCGCATCCCAAAAAATCGTGGCCATAACCTTGCCTGCAGAACGCTGTGCCTTTGGGCGCTTCGGTCGGCTTTGACCAAATTCTAGCCACTCTGCAGACTGTCTATTGGACTCTGGTGTATAGTAATGAATCCACGTTTCATCAATCGTGACAAATCTACGCAAAAACTCCGTTGGATTACGCTCGAACAAAGCTAAATTACGCTCTGAATCGTCAAGACGGTGCTGCTTTCGATCAATTGTTAGAAAACGCGGCACCCATCGCGCAGAAAGCTTTTTCATGTCCAAATACTCATGTAAAATGTGTCGCACCCGTTCTGTTGATATTTTGAGGATGTCAGCTATTTCACTAACTTTAACTTCCCGATCAGCCAAAACAATACGATGGATTCTTTTGATGTTTTCTTCAGTAACTGCTTCACTTGGACGTCCTGAACGTGGGGCATCATCGGTGCTTGTATTACCTCGTTTAAATTCAGCATGCCACTGCTTGACCGTTGTATACGACGGAGAAGATGTGCCATAACACTTATCCAGCCATTCTTTGCTTTGCACCGTATTTTTTCCCATTAAGAAACAATGTTTAATCAACACATGGAATTCATTATTTTCCATTTTTTACGAACAACAAAAACCTGCGTCACTCTATTGACAGTAATTCGAACACTATGACACCAAATGTCAGGAAATTTTGGCTGTAGACAAGTAAAGGGTGGTACTACTGAATGTTAACAAAAATTCTGAAGTAATGACGCCATCTCTATGTGAGGCCGCGGACTTTTCACCCCATGTAGTACAGGCCCATTCGAAGTAATTTCTAAAAATAAAAAATTTTTCACAATCAAAGTCGCAAACAAAAACAAACATATTTCATTGGATCGGCTCAAACCAATGTTTACCGCCAACGATTTAAAACCAATTTCGAAACATAATTCGGTTTCAGCGAAAACAGTTCGTTTTTCATTGCGGAACCAAACACACTCATTGTAAGTTGTCATAATATAATCTCACGCGCGTTGTTCAGTCAACCATACTTCATCAACGCATCCTTAAATTTATATCATTCGTCGTTCTGCTCTCCAACCAGCAGCAACACTCAGCCTACAAATTGCTCGTCACATATTTCGCATCGATAGTCGACATGCCAAACGTGAACGATGATTTGCCTCCGGTTTCACCACCACAATGGCTGCGACAACTTCTGCAATCTGAACAGCAATCGCTTCATGAGATTAAGGAATTCGTCAAGCAGTTACGGACTACGGTAACAGAAATTCGCCAAATAGTCCCACACCTCGCCACGACAACTCCTCGACCAGGTCAGTCCAGTTTTTCAGTTAAAAATGCAATTCACGCATCCGAATCAACACCCACGCCAACAACAATTAAGTCAGCCATTTGTTACAGGTAAAAAGACAAATCGTACATACGATTCAACGCTCCACCCAACGAATACAGCGACTATTAAGTCAGCCATTGTTTCCAGTAACAATGCAACACGTGCAAATAATTCATTGACATCGTCGTTGGCAGATATTCGCCGTCCACACTCGCGAGCAATAGACACCGTCAAAGAAGGACGTCCACATTCGGAATGATATCGTCCGTCAATCAGCTACGCCAATACCACGTCCAACCAACGTTTATCGGGACCTTTGTTGGTTTCACCGACATTTTGGGCGCGCTTCGATGAAATGTTTGTCTCCATGCGCTTGGGAAAACATGGTGCCCATTCCAAACCGTCGAGTGGTGCGTCAATTGACTGTCAATGTTGCGACTATCAATATACCGTCTTCCAAAGCAAATTTATCTCCCACTGAGGATTTTGCGTCACCCAAACCGTCAACCGTCCCGATTACAACAATCGAGTCGTCTCAGGACGACGAACCAATAGTGACCGCAGAACATCGTTTTCCTTTGGAACGTCAACTCAAACGCTAGTCCCCGGTAGAAGCAGCTACTTCCGCGGCCGATCCGCCCTCCGCAAAAAACCAAAGGGCTACGGACTGGAATCAAGTGGACGACAACACCAATTCCAGCTCATCTTCATCCAGTTCTTCATCGAGTTCTTCTGAATCCGATTCAGAACATGTGGAATAATATTTAAATAACATTTCTTTTTTTGTATTTCGCGGAAACAGTGAACTTTGAATTCTAATTTTTTATTTTCTTATTTTTCCGCGAAATAAGCTAAAATTAATTATACATAATTTCTATAAATTTCTTAGCTTCACTACGGGGGGAATTATGTGGCACCCTGTAGATGTAACATTAAATTGGTTCGCAAGAAATAACGAACGTTTGTCATTGTCATTGAAATTTAACGCAAGTTAACGCATTAGTCCGTAAGATCAGTCGATGCATAAATACGAGTTGTTTATATGAAATAAACGCATTCTCACTTGTGGACTCAAGCTGAAAACATCTTTCCTTTTCTACGCTTCCCACAAGCATAAGGTTTCACTCATGAAGCTTTTGCTCAAGTTGGAGCATTTGATACAGAATCTTTTGCTTATGCTTAAGTGATTGCTTAAAGCCTATACATAAAATTTTTTCTGAGAAAAATCTTAAATTTGCACTAATTGTGGAAAACAGTGAGTAAACCACTGCGGCATGGTGTACAGTGAACAGCTGAGTTTATGATTGATTATGTGGAGTTTACACCATTTCATATGAGTTTTGCTTTCATACAGTTGATGTGTCACTCAACTGCATTGCGAGTAACGTTCTGTCTGACCAAACTTTCGTGGATTTTGAGTTCTTCTAAGGTTTCTATTAATCTTCAACAAAAATTAAAAATTTACTATGGAACCTGCCAGACATCTTTACCACTGATTTAAATCCGACACGATTACATCGCTGACGGGTGGAAGAAAAACCGCTATCATCACCAATGAAAATGGTAGATGGAGGTATGCATCAAGCAATTTCACCCTTCTGTGGATGGATTCGATTTATTTTCCCGGCTGAATTTTGACCGATATAAAAGTAAAGTCTACGAAAGACCATTCGTAGTTCCGGAAAGATAGAGAGAGAATATAAAAAAGCCAAAGTAAGCCATAAAGCCCAACTAATTAAGAAAACATATGCAAGGGACCCGTACGCTTCAGAATAGGTTTGGTAAACAGAACAGATGTTACAAAAAGATTCGAAAGTATCTAAGTGAGTAATGCCTTAACCCTTTAAGTGTATGAAATTACTTATTGAAATTAAACTGTAGTGGAAATTGCCGAGAGGGCAATATTGAAAAACCTCTCCGAATCCCTAAAAAAAGCCCAAAACTTCGAAAAAAAGTTTGAAAAAAATTCCCATACTTCCATGGACAGAAAAGCTCGCCTTTTTTACTCTATAACACTGCACAACAAATCTCGTCATTAAGGAATATTCTCGAAAAACAACCAAGTATCGTGATGGGTGACGTAGCGCGAGTTGGGCCCGCACTAAGAACCTGTAGGCCAAAACCACTCAACAGATTTTCACTAATTTAATTTTCGTGATTTTCCGATGTCCATATCTTTTATTAGATACCCTGAAGAGCGATTTTTGTTCTAATTTCGCAGAGATGTAAGTCGAAAAGTTTGACCTTCCTTCGAAAAACACCATTCTTGAACACTTTTTTGCCCAAACTCAATTTCAAAATAATTTTTCTAATTATCTTTCAGGAAAAACATCAAAAATGTTCTTTCATAAATTGTACGGCATTCCTATATCTTTCGAACAAAACAAATACTTTGAAAATCGGAAAAGATTTTCTCTAGTTACGTACAAAATCACTTAAACGGCCCATGCCCAGATTCAATCCCATAAAAGATTTTTCGATTATATTTCGGAAAAAATGAAAATTGTAGTACGGTGGAAATGGTAGTACGGGAGAACGTTTGTACGGGTGAAACGGTAGTACGGGGTAAACGGTAGAACGGTGAAATGGTAGTACGGTGGAAGCGGTAGTACGGAAGAAATGGTTGTACTGTGGAAACGGTAATACGAGGGAAACGGTAGCACGGGGAAAACGGTAGTACGTGGGAAATGGTTGTACATGGCAAACGATAGTTGGGTAAAACGGTTTTATGGGGAAATGGTAGTACGGGGAAAAAACAGCAAACCATTATAGTTTATAGAATTAACAATTTAGAGAACAAAAGTATTTGCCAGAAAACACTAAAAGTTTAATAGCTGTCTGCTGAAGATAAACCGCATTTTCAGTTGCGTTTATATCCAGATGACAGATATAACAGCGTTCGCGTTCTTTTTTATCCCATCGGGGGTCTATATCCCTACTCTTCGGCTCGGCATACAAGCTTCATCCTCGAGTATTATCAAATTTCCCCACAGGTGCCCTATCTTCTATTAAAAAAAGGTATGTTGGAATTAATGATTCTGGAGGATGGATTTTGATTGTAAAGAAAATATCTTAAATGGCATGTCAATCTGGTGTATTTAGTGACACGCTCTGTGAATTGCTTCTTTTAAAAATGTCAGTACAACTCTATAAAATTGAAGGGAATAGTAAGCAGTTAAAATTATGGTTCAATTTATTACTGCTAATATTTATGCAACTTGTCATAGTGTGGCTCTACTTTAAGGATTTTCTTTCAAACTTTTATGATAAAAATAGCCTTTTCAAATAATTTTGCTTTTTCGGATGAAACGATAAAACAAACTAACAAATTCAACTTTTTCAAGTCACTGTTAAGCGACTTAATTTTATAACTTACAAATTAAAACTAAATGCGAAAATATTGAAAATGCCAACGAAAACTTAGTTTTTTAATTCATTTCCCGCACCTCCCGAGGAAATTTCCTATGATATTTCCTAAAATTGACAATATTCACTTCCTCCAAAAAGTATCTAAATTTTAATCAATCTTGACGGGGGATGGCTCGTTGGAAAGGTCTCATCAAACTCTAGGAAGAAGGATGAAATTTGATAATTTTTTAGCGATACAGCGCTACCAGAAGGGCTACGAAAAAGGTAAATTTTTCCGAAAATTTCATCTAAAAGTTGTCCAATCTAATAGAGAGGGCCATCGTTGGAAAGATCTTGACTAACTCTAGGAAATAGGATGAAATTTGAGGACATTTTTTACTAATGGAAAGGAATATTCACAAAAAAGTGCTAGAAATGACAAATTTGACCCAAATTCCATCGAAAAGTGTTCAAATCTCAACATATGTGGCTTCTTTAGAAAGATCTTATACGGTACTATTGTAGAAAAACAAAAAGTGCGCTAAAAAAAGAAGGAAATCAACGAAAATTTCCTAAAATGTTATCTAAATTTTGTCCAAATTCAAGTTTATTGGAAAGCTCAAGTCAACGAATCTAGCTATGTGAATTTTGTGAACAATTTAAAGGCCGCAAAAGACAAAAACTGCAAAAAAGCGCTAAAAACTTCAACTTCCGTAATTTTTCGCTTTTTATCAACTTGCCCAAAAGTATCGAAGTATTTATCGATCTCGACGTTTATGGGCTAGCTATAAAAGTCTTGACCAGATCTAGAAAATAGGATGAGATTTGGAGTTTTATGGCGATATTAGGAGCTACACGAAGCACTGCAAAATTTGGTTAAATTAGCAGAAAATTTACTCAACTGTCATCACAAAATGGTATAATTTCAACTAGGTATGGCTATTCGGAAAGGTCTAGTCAAGACTTATCAAACTGGATGATAGCTAGCAAAAATATTTCCTTGAAAGCGCAAAAAATTTACTAAAACTTCATCTTAAATGTGTCCAAATTCAGCAATAAAGAGTTTATCACACACGTCTTGACAAAACATATCTAATCGCATGTTTGAAGAAATGTGAAGTCGATGAACGGCAAAAACTACAGAATAGCGCACAAAGATTACGATTTTCGACGTCCCACTTTTTACATTCATTTCTACGAGTTATGCCAGAATTAACTGTATGTAATGTAGAACGGTTTGTTGAAAAAAGTTGTTGAAATCTAGGAAAATTGTTCATGACAAAATTTGATCTATTGAGCTAACACCCTAGCAAGAACATGAACATTTTCAGGATTATTTTCGAAAAAGGAAAATTATTACAAAAAGAGGCTTTGAAGGTCTTGTTAATAATAATTACACGAAATTACATGATGTTTAAGAAACGTTGAAGAACCAAAACGAAAAATTATGTGATGTTTTGTAAATATTTCAGCAGCATCTTCAAAACCGCCTTTTAGTAACATGACCAGCTTCTAATGAAGATCTTTTCAAAGCCGACATAATTGTTCGATCGAATTGTTCAACTGTTTTTAAGATTATCTACAGGAAGGGAACATAAGCTTGTGCACCTTTTTAATTTCTCTGTTATCGCTCTTTTCACGTATCGCTTGTATGTTTCTCAAGTAAAACCGGTTTTTCTGTTGAAAGAGTAAAAACGAAGCATTGCACAATCTTATGATGCTCTTCCTGTATTTTGTCAATGTTTTGACGAAGCGGCCAAAATTTGGCAGCTGATAAAAAAGCACGAGATTGTTAACTTTTTGTTTACTTAATGAAAACTTATAAATTCAATAAATTTCTTAAACAATATAAAGCGAATACCATTTACTCATGAATGAAGTTTTGAACTCTTATTCCTCAAAATTTATAAATTGTAAAACAGACTAAGAAAACATTAAAAATTTAGGAAAAATCTGTTTTTTTCATTCAATTCCCGCACCTCACAGTTTGATAAGTCTTGACTTGACCTTTCCAAAAAGTCATGTTGAAATAGGAATATTTTTTGATGACGTTTGAGGAAATTTTCTGTTAACCCGAGTGAAAATGGCAGTCTCAGTGAGTACTAAAATTGAGTGTACTCACGGTCTCAAGTCAGTCTCAATTTTTGAAAAAAACTCAGAAGTACTCAATTTCGCTTTTTTTATAAAATCGTCATTAATGAGACCAGTGAGTACACTCATTTTAATTTTTTTTAGATTTAGACTGACTGAGGTCATTGAGCACACCCACTAAGACTATTTGAGATCGCTGAGTATGCTCATTTCGAAACTTTTTTAGGCTGTTGAGCATGCTCAATTGTGAAAAATATTTTTTTTGCCGATGAGACCGTTGAGTGTACTCATTTTCGACAGAAATATTTTTCACAATCGCGTTGAGACTTTTGAGACTGTTGAGCATTCTCAATTGTGAAAAATACTTTTTAAACCATTGAGACTGTTGAGTGTACTCATTTTCGACAAAA
>CM055403.1:137679802-137706362 GCA_029228625.1 Pseudolycoriella hygida | reverse complement strand
CCTGAACACCGAACCGCTCAACCGATTTTCTTAAAATCGGTTCCGCTACCTTCACACTGTCGAAACCTTTCATTTGACACCTCACTGGCAACTACCGGCCGAGATATTGGTTAATAAGTGCTCCAGCTCTGGATAAAATCGCCAAAGAACGACGTATAGCTCGGTAGTATGAAACTTTTTCACCCAACATTGTTCAGCAAATTTGTTGCCCCAAGCCTCCACTATCGACTGGCACTCAAAAGTTATCTCTACTTTGCCCAACAACAAAAGTTCCCTAACAACAAAGTGAGGAAACCCCAAAATTTTAACAGTTTTCCTTACGTTGCTTCTCCGCATAAAGTCGGATCAAAAAACTTTCTTCTACAAACTTGTAGGCCATCAAAAACTGTAAGACTTTGCTTCCCCGACCAAATCTCTAAGACGACATCTTAACTGACTTTTGGACGATTTTCAATCTCGACCCACCCTTTCTTGACCCATAACTCCCTTATTTCAGAACAATATCCCACCTCGGAACACGTTTTCTCGACGTTTTGCACCATACCCGACAACATATCAAAAAGTATTTTTTTCAATAATTTTCGGGCAGCGGAGCAAATTTTTGTCCATTTTTGCCTCCTTTGAGCGACCCTGGCAACTACCGGCCGAGATATTGGTTAATAAGTGCTCCAGCTCTGGATAAAATCGCCAAATAATGACCTATAGCTCGGTAGTATGAAACTTTTTCACCCAACATTGTTCAGCAAATTTGTTGCCCAAGCCTCCACTATCGATTGGCACTCAAAAATTATCTCTACTTTGTCCAGCTTTGTTCTACTTTGTTCTACTCATCAACAACTTTCCCGAAGAAACCAAACGCGTAACTATTCTAATTCAGAAGATAGCAAAAATCCAAGATGGCGTCACTTTCACAGGTGGCAGCCATTTTCTTAGGATTCATGAAGATTCTACTCACAAAACTCTAAGACTTTGCCAAAGAAACCTATCGCCCAACTCGCATACATTCCAAGATATTTTTAAAAACATTAAAATTGGCCCAATGTCCAACTGCCCGACATTTACACCAACCAAAAAAAATGTATAAACAAAATCAATGCATCATTTCGTTCCATACAAATAATTCCTTACAAAGAAAATATTTGAATACGCCACATGATTTCATTTCATACAAATAAAAAAATATATTTGAATACGCCACTTAATAAACAAACGTAAATGCATTGAGAATATTAGTGAATGAAGCCACATGCATAAAATAGTTTTTTCGTTTATTTATATCATTTTTCGTTGTATAAATTTTATACTTCACAGAAAGTACGCAGTTCCAAATGAATAAATACCACTTTTTAATTCGCTTGAAAGTATCGCCGGTCGGTGATGTTCAGCGCTAAGCGTCGTTGCAAAACGATGCTAGGTGCGGATGGCGATACTATTTTTGAAGGGACTGCTTCATTGCGGTCCCAGTAATTTAACAAAAGGAACGTCTCTCGTTCTCTGTCTCTAGGTTTCCCTTGTGGTTTTGGGTTAAAAAAAGCAATGCAAAAGGGAGGGTTTAGTTCCTCGGAACTCTTCAAGCAGGTCGGACGTAGGTAGATTCACATGCGAATCTACTTTTGCATTGCCTTTTTTTGAATCATATAAGTCAATGCAAAACGACTTTTTGCTTTAGTTCCTCGGAACTCTTCAAGCAGGTCGGACGTAGGTAGATTCACATGCGAATCTACTTTTGCATTGTCTTTTTTGAATCATATAAGGCAATGCAAAACGACTTTTTGCTTCAGTTCCTCGGAACTCTTCAATCAGGTCGGACGTAGGTAGATTCACATGCGAATCTACTTTTGCATTGCCTTTTTTTGAATAATAGAAGGCAATGCAAAAGAATCTACTATTGCATTGCCTTTTCTTTGGCTTTCGGCTTATAAAAGGCAATGCAAAACGACTTTTTGCTTCAGTTCCTCGGAACTCTTCAAGCAGGTCGGACGTAGATAGATTCACATGCGAATCTACTTTTGCATTGCCTTTTTTTTGAATAATAGAAGGCAATGCAAAAGAATCTACTATTGCATTGCCTTTTCTTTGGCTTTCGGCTTATAAAAGGCAATGCAAAACGACTTTTTGCTTCAGTTCCTCGGAACTCTTCAAGCAGGTCGGACCTATGTTGGTTCACGCCGACAAACAGACAGACAAACAGACAAACTTTTGAATTTTATAATTATAAATAAACAAACAAACAACAAAACTTTGCTTTTGCAAGCAACTTTCTAACTGCCATAATTCTAGAGACATGAGAGGTATGAGTCATCACTCGCAATTCTAGAAGTGGCTGAATCTCGGAATTGGGACATTTTTCTGCAAAACCCTGAAACACGTGTTCGCTAAAATTGAATTCCTCTGTGTCTTTGGAAGCAACTTTCTAACTGCGATAGTTCTAGAGATAGGAGTCATCCCTCTGAACTCTGGAAGTGGCTGAATTGGGACATTTCTCGGAGAAACCCTGAAACACGTGTTCGCTAAAATTTAATTCTCTACAACTTTGTCTTCGGGAGTAAGTCTCTATGTTTCATAATCATTTTTTATTTATTTATTTATTTATTATTACCTCAACCGCTTAATAATTAAGCTACCTGACTACAAAGAGAAAAAAAAATTTGCGCAAAATTAAAAACAAATAGAATATAAGAAAATATAACTCGATACAAAATAGACAAATGTAGAACAAGAGAAAAAGAAAAAAACGAAGAACAAAAAAGCGTGTCACGAACTGGTCAATGGTAATAGTCGCAAGGTCTAAACAAAACAATATTTAAAATCAAGCGATCGAAGATCCGAAGCACTTGAAACATCTGAAACATCGCTTATTCCTCTCCAATTGATTCGGTGAGAAAAGACAGTCTGAACTGATTAATAAATGAAGCGGTGAGGGCCATCGTTCTTACCCTGGCTTTGAAGACATTCCTGGAAATAGTGGTGTCATAAAGATGCGAGAAAGAATTAAACATCCTTAGAATGCTGTTAATAGGTTCGTGTTGACCATATTCAGTCCTGTGAAAGTCAATTATAAAAAATTCAATAGACCTGAGAGTGCGAACTGGTGACCTCAGATGAATTCGAGACATTAGGGCTGGAGCGTCGAGACGACGACGTAACAAATCAAAAACCCATGCCAAAGAGGCTCAATACCTATCGATCGACAACGTTCCAAGTAGGGGGGTAAACGATAATTATGATCTCTCCGTATGGATCTTCTCAAAGCATAAATGAGGAACTTTTTCTGAATTGATTGTATCCTATTGATATAACACAGTGAGTGTGGGTTCCACATAATAAATCATAGGTTGATGAAAACCCATCTCGTATTGTATATGGCTGACAAATAAAATTTTCTCCATTCCGTGGGTTCCAGTGCCCAAACCACTCAACCGATTTCCACAAATATTTTTTCCCAGTTTTGTGAGATTCCGTGAAAAAGTTTCACCGACCTTAGAAAAACCACTTTTCGACCATATCTGGAACTACTCGACCGATTTTGCTCATCTTCGAACTTGACTTTCAGTTTTTCAGGAAAAAAAGTTTTTGAAAATCGGATAAGATTTACCCGATTTATGTAGAAAAAACACGTTGGGCCCTAGTAGAGATTAAGTAGGTCCCTGGCTGTGACCAAAAGCTCAAAATTTAAACAAATTACTTTCATATCTGGCATGCTCAGGCCTTTCAAACAAAAAAAAATGTATGAAAATCGGAAAAGATTTGCCCGAGTTATGGACAAAAAACATATAGAGCCCTAGCAGAGACTCGATTTTAGTGCCCTAGCTAAGTTCAAGGACTCAAATTCAAATAAGTTTCTTCCATAAATTTTCGGCTATGTCCAGGTCTTTCAAACAAAAAAAAAATTTTGAAAAATTTTCAAAAACAAGCACCTCATCAAAAATTTTCTAATTCTGACGAGATTCGGTCTCTCTCTTTCGAAAAATATTTGAAATGGAAACTTCGATCACCATAGTTAGAAATTACGCCTTTTTCCAACCATAGCCAAAACGTCAGAAAAAGTTCACTTTTCTGATCCATACAGAATCCATCGTAATATGTAAGATTTATCTCAATATTAGTATAGGTTTGTAGGCCCGACTATGCACTAGTAATCCGTACATACTAACGTTACATATAACTTGAGTAACATATAATAATGACTAAATGAAAATGTCCTTACATTTTTCTTTGGACCCCAATTACTCTACTTTCAGGGGTGATGGACACTCAACTAGGCCATATTCTGTAACAGCACACTAAGCCTAACATTGGGCAATGACAGACAGGAAAGATACAAAACCTCTGTAGACTAGTGCTATAACAAAATGTGAAAATACTGAAAATGCCAACGAAAACTTAGTTTTTTAATTCATTTCCCGCACCTCCCGAGGAAATTTCCTATGATATTTCCTAAAATTGACAATATTCACTTTCTCCAAAAAGTATCTAAATTTTAATCAATCTTGACGGGGGATGGCTCGTTGGAAAAGTCTCATCAAACTCTAGGAAGAAGGATGAAATTTGATAATTTTTTAGCGATACAGCGGTACCAGAAGCGCTACGAAAAAGGTAAATTTTTCCGAAAATTTCATCTAAAAGTTGTCCAATCTAATAGAGAGGGCCATCGTTGGAAAGATCTTGACTAACTCTAGGAAATAGGATGAAATTTGAGGACATTTTTTACTAATGGAAAGGAATATTCACAAAAAAGTGCTAGAAATGACAAATTTGACCCAAATTCCATCGAAAAGTGTTCAAATCTCAACATATGTGGCTTCTTTAGAAAGATCTTATACGGTACTATTGTAGAAAAACAAAAAGTGCGCTAAAAAAAAGAAGGAAATCAACGAAAATTTCCTAAAATGTTATCTAAATTTTGTCCAAATTCAAGTTTATTGGAAAGCTCAAGTCAACGAATCTAGCTATGTGAATTTTGTGAACAATTTAAAGGCCGCAAAAGACAAAAACTGCAAAAAAGCGCTAAAAACTTCAACTTCCGTAATTTTTCGCTTTTTATCAACTTGCCCAAAAGTATCGAAGTATTTATCGATCTCGACGTTTATGGGCTAGCTATAAAAGTCTTGACCAGATCTAGAAAATAGGATGAGATTTGGAGTTTTATGGCGATATTAGGAGCTACACGAAGCACTGCAAAATTTGGTTAAATTAGCAGAAAATTTACTCAACTGTCATCACAAAATGGTATAATTTCAACTAGGTATGGCTATTCGGAAAGGTCTAGTCAAGACTTATCAAACTGGATGATAGCTAGCAAAAATATTTCCTTGAAAGCGCAAAAAATTTACTAAAACTTCATCTTAAATGTGTCCAAATTCAGCAATAAAGAGTTTATCACACACGTCTTGACAAAACATATCTAATCGCATGTTTGAAGAAATGTGAAGTCGATGAACGGCAAAAACTACAGAATAGCGCACAAAGATTACGATTTTTACATTCATTTCTACGAGTTATGCCAGAATTAACTGTATGTAATGTAGAACGGTTTGTTGAAAAAAGTTGTTGAAATCTAGGAAAATTGTTCATGACAAAATTTGATCTATTGAGCTAACACCCTAGCAAGAACATGAACATTTTCAGGATTATTTTCGAAAAAGGAAAATTATTACAAAAAGAGGCTTTGAAGGTCTTGTTAATAATAATTACACGAAATTCATGATGTTTAAGAAACGTAAATATTTCAGCAGCATCTTCAAAACCGCCTTTTAGTAACATGACCAGCTTCTAATGAAGATCTTTTCAAAGCCGACATAATTGTTCGATCGAATTGTTCAACTGTTTTTAAGATTATCTACAGGAAGGGAATCATAAGCTTGTGCACCTTTTTAATTTCTCTGTTATCGCTCTTTTCACGTACTACATGGGGTGAAAAGTCCGCGGCCTTGCAATGACAGAACTAACTTTTACATATGAAATTAATTTTATTTTTCAACGTAGTCTCACTGAAGGGAAATTCACTTAGTCCAACGGTCCTGCAACATTCGGATACCTTTGGTATAATAGGATTTCTCCAACCCTGCAAAATAGGCCTCTGTTTCGGATATCACCTCATCATTAGAGTAAAATCTTTTTCCCTGTAGCCATCTTCTTAAGTTTGGGAACAAATAGTAGTCGCTGGGGGCCAGATCTGGAGAGTAAGGTGGGTGGTGGAGTAATTCATAGCCCAAAGAGTCCAGTTTCACAGTTGCTTTTATGGATGAATGCGCTGGTGCATTGTCATGATGAAACAGGACCTTTTTCTTCTGCATATGCGGTCGTTTTCTCTTGATCTCGTTGTCGAGCTGTTCCAATAATGTGACATAGTACTCGCCAGTTATTGTTTTTCCTTTCTCCAAATAGTCGATTATGCCATGCGCATCCCAAAAAATCGTGGCCATAACCTTGCCTGCAGAACGCTGTGCCTTTGGGCGCTTCGGTCGGCTTTGACCAAATTCTAACCACTCTGCAGACTGTCTATTGGACTCTGATGTATAGTAATGAATCCACGTTTCATCAATCGTGACAAATCTACGCAAAAACTCCGTTGGATTACGCTCGAACAAAGCTAAATTACGCTCTGAATCGTCAAGACGGTGCTGCTTTTGATCAATTGTTAGAAAACGCGGCACCCATCGCGCAGAAAGCTTTTTCATGTCCAAATACTCATGTAAAATGTGTCGCACCCGTTCTGTTGATATTTTGAGGATGTCAGCTATTTCACTAACTTTAACTTTCCGATCAGCCAAAACAATACGATGGATTCTTTTGATGTTTTCTTCAGTAACTGCTTCACTTGGACGTCCCGAACGTGGGGCATCATCGGTGCTTGTATTACCTCGTTTAAATTCAGCATGCCACTTCTTGACTGTTGTATACGACGGAGAAGATGTGCCATAACACTTATCCAGCCATTCTTTGCTTTGCACCGTATTTTTTCCCATTAAGAAACAATGTTTAATCAACACACGGAATTCATTATTTTCCATTTTTTACGAACAACAAAAACCTGCGTCACTCTATTGACAGTAATTCGAAAACTATGACACCAAATGTCAGGAAATTTTGGCTGTAGACAAGTAAAGGGTGGTACTACTGAATGTTAACAAAAATTCTGAAGTAATGACGCCATCTCTATGTGAGGCCGCGGACTTTTCACCCCATGTAGTATCGCTTGTATGTTTCTCAAGTAAAACCGGTTTTTCTGTTGAAAGAGTAAAAACGAAGCATTGCACAATCTTATGATGCTCTTCCTGTATTTTGTCAATGTTTCGGCGAAGCGGCCAAAATTTGGCAGCTGATAAAAAAGCACGAGATTGTTAACTTTTTGTTTACTTAATGAAAACTTATAAATTCAATAAATTTCTTAAACAATATAAAGCGAATACCATTTACTCATGAATGAAGTTTTGAACTCTTATTCCTCAAAATTTATAAATTGTAAAACAGACTAAGAAAACATTAAAAATTTAGGAAAAATCTGTTTTTTTCATTCAATTCCCGCACCTCACAGTTTGATAAGTCTTGACTTGACCTTTCCAAAAAGTCATGTTGAAATAGGAATATTTTTTGATGACGTTTGAGGAAATTTTCTGTTAACCCGAGTGAAAATGGCAGTCTCAGTGAGTACTAAAATTGAGTGTACTCACGGTCTCAAGTCAGTCTCAATTTTTGAAAAAAACTCAGAAGTACTCAATTTCGCTTTTTTTATAAAATCGTCATTAATGAGACCAGTGAGTACACTCATTTTAATTTTTTTTAGATTTAGACTGACTGAGGTCATTGAGCACACCCACTAAGACTATTTGAGATCGCTGAGTATGCTCATTTCGAAACTTTTTTAGGCTGTTGAGCATGCTCAATTGTGAAAAATATTTTTTTTGCCGATGAGACCGTTGAGTGTACTCATTTTCGACAGAAATATTTTTCACAATCGCGTTGAGACTTTTGAGACTGTTGAGCATTCTCAATTGTGAAAAATACTTTTTAAACCATTGAGACTGTTGAGTGTACTCATTTTCGACAAAAATATTTTTCACAATTTTATTGAGGCTTTTGAGACTGTTGAGCATGCTCAATGGTGAAAAATATTTTGTTAACTAATGAGACTGTAGAATGTACTCATTTTCGACAAAAATATTTTTCACAATTTTATTGAGGCTTTTGAGACTGTTGAGCATGCTCAATGGTGAAAAATATTTTGTTAACTAATGAGACTGTAGAATGTACTCATTTTCGACAAAAATATTTTTCACAATTTTATTGAGGCTTTTGAGACTGTTGAGCATGCTCAAATGTGAAAAATATTTTTTTAGCCAATGAGACTGTAGAGTGTACTCATCTTCGACAAAATATTTTTCACAATCGCATTGAGACTTTTGAGACTGTTGAGCATGCTCAATTGTGAAAAATACTTTTTAAACCATTGAGACTGTTGAGTGTACTCATTTTCGACAAAAATATTTTTCACAATTTTATTGAGGCTTTTGAGACTGTTGAGCATGCTCAAATGTGAAAAATATTTTTTTAGCCAATGAGACTGTAGAGTGTACTCATCTTCGACAAAATATTTTTAACAATCGCATTGAGACTTTTGAGACTGTTGAGCATGCTCCATTGTGAAAAATACTTTTTAAACCATTGAGACTGTTGAGTGTACTCATTTTCGACAAAAATAATTTTCACAATTTTATTGAGGCTTTTGAGACTGTTGAGCATGCTCAAATGTGAAAAATATTTTTTTTAGCCAATGAGACTGTAGAGTGTACTCATTTTCGACAAAAGCCTCAATAAGATTGTGAAAAATATTTTTGTCGAAAATGAGTACACTCTACAGTCTCATTGGCTAAAAAAAATATTTTTCACAATTGACCATGCTCAACAGTCTAGAAAGTCTCAATAAAATTGTTAAAAATATTTTTGTCAAAAATGAGTACACTCAACAGTCTCATAGGCTAAGAAAAATATTTTTCACAATTGAGCATACTCAACGTCTCGTATCCTTTCGTAAGAACGAGTTACGTCGTTGGCGGTCCACAAGCAAAGTTAAGCATCATTCGGCGCGGTTAGTACTTAGATGGTTGACCAGAAAAAGTAAGAAAAAATAAAAAAAAACAACTTTCTAATATAATTTCAGATTAATCGCGAATTGTGAAGAAAATAGTACGTGGCGACGTCTACGAACAAAATGAAAAAGTT
The DNA here is from genome assembly GCA_029228625.1 of Pseudolycoriella hygida. Lineage (NCBI taxonomy): Eukaryota > Metazoa > Arthropoda > Insecta > Diptera > Sciaridae > Pseudolycoriella > Pseudolycoriella hygida. The sequence continues at coordinate 137,697,140 of CM055403.1, read as the reverse complement.
TCAGTATCATTGGCGGCAAAAAAGCGTCTCAAACTGCAATTCAAAATTAGCATACTCAAGAATCTCAAATATCATCAAAATGAACATACTCAACAGTCTGAAATAGTCTCAAAATGAGTATACTCAGCAGTCTCAAATAGTCTCAAAGTAGCATACTTTACAGCAGGCTTCCGAACCTGTGGAAAAAAGGTTCGGTTCTCGGTTCTAGGTTCGGTTTTTAAAAAAGAAAACTGAAAGGTTCGGTTCCGGTTTTGGTTCTTCAATCAAATCAAAACCGGTTTTCGGTTCGGTTATTTGTAACCTCATTTAGTTTTATTATTTTATTGAGAATTTTATTGACATTTAAAATCGAAGAAAAAATAAAGAACTAACAATTATAAAGGTTCGGTTTTAAGGTTTAAGTTTGGTTTTGCGGTTCGGTTCATTACGTCAAAAATCTCGAGGTTCTTGGGTTCGGTTCGGTTCGGTTCGGAAGCCCGCCTATTTTGTTAACTGATCATATCGGCGCTCTAAAGCTGTTACATGAAGACTGTTATGATATCAACGATCACATCAGATCATTCATCCATCTTCAGCGTTAGAGCTCCAGTTCACGTTCCAAGGTCTCATGTTCATTTATGAAGCACGTCCAAAAGCGAAACAAATCGAAATTCTTTTTAAATTTTAGTTTGACTTGGACTTCAACATTGATTTAACAAATGTGTCTATAATGTTTCTATATTGAAGAGGAATACATTAAGAGCGATGTCTAAGTTACGACTTTTTTGAAAATTTTAAACGCTGCCAAGGAGACAAACATTCACAAACGATTAAATCTTAGAACTGGTATGAATCCATACATGTCATCAAATGACCACGTTCTATCGCGAAATTTTATCGTGATATCATCATCTAATTTAACCTCGTTCTTCAGTTTTAAAAAATTTAAAGATTTAAAGAATATCGTTGGGGATACAGCTTTTAAAAAGATTCTGTAATTAATTCGCGGTCGAATCAAAACTGGTTTTGGCAATTCAATTTCAAATATAATATCTGTCGTCGTTGTAGTTAATTTTGATACTTGCTCCAGGATTTTTCCACGCATATCATAGGATTTTTAAATTCTGATATTTCTATTGAGAATTCTGAAATATCACCGCGTATTTCAATAAAATTTATTAGTTCAACGACGAATTCACCAAGCAAAAGCGGTTCGTTTGATATAAACGTCATATTCAGGTGACTTTTACCTAAGAAATTAATATATTTCGTTGTCAGCTTTACAGCCCGATCACATACGATTATATCATCCTTACTCCAACGAATTTGACGTGGTTCTTTGATGAAATTTGTTGCTTCAAATGAACTACCCGAAAGAAGTGCCTGTGCGATTTCTCTATGGTCATCGTCAGTGAATAGAAAACCATACCTTCGACTTAGGCATGCAAAATCTTGAGGAGGCACTCCAACGAAACGAATCTTGTAAAGCAAGTCACCACAATGTTCTGCAAAGGCTTCCTTTGTGAGTTCTTCTTGCCCACTGGCAGCTTTGGTCCATGAAATGCAAGCTTCAAATATATCGACCTCAGCGCATAACAGAAAATTCAAATCTAAAATGTGGCTGAGCACAAGTTTTTTGCATTCCAGGAAACTGTTGGATTGAATTTTTGTGACTTTGTCAGATATTTGTACTACATGTGTACTAACTGTGAATATTGATTGCTAGAATGAACTGAAGATATTTTATTGAAAGCACTGCCTATTACCTTAACTGGTGAACGACGCGACGTTTTAATTTCTGTTGTTGGTTGATGAGTGGAAAACAGTGAGTAAACCACTGCGGCATGGTGTGCAGTGAGCAGCTGAGTTTATGATTGATTATGTGGAGTTTACACCATTTCATATGAGTTTTGCTTTCATACAGTTGATGTGTCACTCAACTGCATTGCGAGTAACGTTCTGTATGACCAAACTTTCGTGGATTTTGAGTTCTTCTAAGGTTTCTATTAATCTTCAACAAAAATTAAAAAAATTGGATGGATGCTATTTATTTTCCCGGCTGAATTTTGACCGATATAAAAGTAAAGTCTACGAAAGACCATTCGTAGTTCCGGAAAGATAGAGAGAGAATATAAAAAAGCCAAAGTAAGCCATAAAGCCCAACTAATTAAGAAAACATATGCAAGGGACCCGTACGCTTCAGAATAGGTTTGGTAAACAGAACAGATGTTACAAAAAGATTCGAAAGTATCTAAGTGAGTAATGCCTTAACCCTTTAAGTGTATGAAATTACTTATTGAAATTAAACTGTAGTGGAAATTGCCGAGAGGGCAATATTGAAAAACCTCTCCGAATCCCTAAAAAAAGCGCAAAACTTCGAAAAAAAGTTTAAAAAAGTTTGTAAAAAATTCCCATACTTCCATGGACAGAAAAGCTCGCTTTTTTTCTCTATAACACTGCACAACAAATCTCGTCTTTAAGGAATATCTTCGAAAAACAACCAAGAATCGTGATGGGTGACGTAGCGTGAGTTGGGCCCGCACTAAGAACCTCTAGGCCAAAACCACTCAACAGATTTTCACTAATTTAATTTTCGTGATTTTCCGATGTCCATATCTTTTATTAGATACCCTGAAGAGCGATTTTTGTTCTAATTTCGCAGAGATGTAAGTCGAAAAGTTTGACCTTCCTTCGAAAAACACCATTCTTGAACACTTTTTTGCCCAAACTCAATTTCAAAATAATTTTTCTAATTATCTTTCAGGAAAAACATCAAAAATGTTCTTTCATAAATTGTACGGCATTCCTATATCTTTCGAACAAAACAGATATTTTGAAAATCGGCAAAGATTTTTTCTAGTTACGTACAAAATCACTTAAACGGCCCATGCCCAGATTCAATCCCATAAAAGATTGTTCGATTATATTTCGGAAAAAATGTCTCCCAAACCTCAAACCAAAAACTTATTAGAAACATATGCAAAGACCCGTACGTATCAGAATAGATGTAATTGTAGTGCGGCGGATACGGTTGTACGGGGGAAATTGTAGTACGGTGAAGTGGTAGTATGGGGAAAACAGTAGTGAGGAGGAAATTGTAGTACAAGAGAAACGGTTGTACGGGGAAAACGTTTGTACGAAAAAATTGTAGTACGGGGAAAATGGTAATACGGGAAAACGTTTGTACGGGTGAAACGGTAGTACGGGGTAAACGGTAGAACGGTGAAATGGTAGTACGGCGGAATCGGTAGTACGGAAGAAACGGTTGTACGGTGGAAACGGTAATACGGGGGAAACGGTAGCACGGGGAAAACAGTAGTACGGGAGATTTCCGAGTAAATTAAATGATTTTTGTGTTTTACACTAATTTTTCCCATTAGCTCGGCTGTGTGTGGCTGCGGCGGTATCAATTTTTCAGTTGGAACCAAGTTAAATTGGTAGCACGACTATGTAAAGTCATGAAACATGACGATCAGATCAAATGAAAAGAAGATCTCTAAACATTTGTGTATAAATTATTGATTTTTCATGCTTTCGACCCATTTTTTAAATTTTTGCCTATGTGATTGGCAAATGTGACCACTTCCTTAACCTGTGTATTATGGTGTTATTCATATCTCGGCACATTTCGACACAAAGTTTCCAGATGTGCAAGAGATGTAAGGAAATGTGCGACGGGAACGACAAATGTGAGGCAAATGTGACTCACAATATGTGAAAACAAATGTGGAAATGTGAAAACACATGTCCACATTTCTTGACTCACAATTTTAGCTGGTGTCCCCCAAGGCAGTGTCCTGAGTCCCACCCTCTACAATATCTTCACTTCCGATTTACATATAACCAAGAGTGAAAAAGCGTTTTTCGCTGATGACTCCTGCCTTTATCAAGCAGCAAAGTCACCCCTCAAAATTCTGAGTAAGCTTAACGCAGCCACCAGACAGCTCACCGAATATACCACGAAGTGGAAAATAAAGCTGAACGATTCAAAGACCAATGCCACCCTGTTCACCAAGAGGAGGTCACAAAAATGGCTTCCTCCTCAAGGGATTGCAGTCCGTGGCTCCGAAATAGACTGGAGGTACATCATAAAGTACCTCGGGGTCACTCTAGACAAGACTCTGACCTTTAAGTCACATGTGGATCTGATATACTGTAAAGCTTTAAAGCTACTTGGCGCGCTCTACCCACTATTAAACAGAAACTCAAACAGCACTGAAAACAAGTTATGTGTCTACATTCAAAGTGTCTTGCTTAGTGCTTGCCATGTTTGGGGCGAATGTGCTAAAATCCACATTGCGAAGCTCCAACTATTACAGAACAAGTGCCTGAAGATCATCTACCGCTTGCCGCCGTACTACAAAACCGCTGACTTGCATGATCTCGCCTCTATACCAATGGTTGACCACCAAATTTCGAAGATCAACTTGAACTTCAAGTCAAAAATTTTAAGCTTAGTTAATCCCATCATCAGGAGACTGAACTGAACGACCTTTAACTGTGATATTAGTCCTTAGTTCTTAATTAAAAAATAAACTCATTTGAAGTTTTTTGAAAATTTTCTTCTGCCCATAAAACAAAAACATTTCAAACAAGAATAAGATTTTAATAATGATGATAATATTATAGTTTGAAAAGCTAGAGTAAATAAGCTGAACACTAACCACTTGATCCACAGTACAATATTTGTAACAATTGATTTATTGAATAAAGAATATATATATATATATATATATTTCTTGACTCAGAACGAATTTTTTGATGAAAAAAAAACAGAAAAAAATAGAAAAAAAATGTACGTAAATTTAAAAAAAAAAAAAAACACAAAAAAATACGGATCACTTAATACGTTGACGAAATTCTTTTTGAGCCTAAACGGCCGAACGTAACATTCATGAAACATAAATTTGGAAATGTGTGTGAGAGGTTGGAATCGACATAGTGCTAAAATTTTCAAAATTTCGCAGATTGGTTGTGAAATAATGAGTTCAGACAAATATACCCGCCGAAAAGAGAACGTTTCCACACATTTGTATTTTCGAAAAACTTTTTCAAATATAGACGATATTAATGAACTGACAAAGTTCAGTAGTATTTTTCATTGAAAAGTAACATTTCCCGCAATTCCCTGTCCGTCTGTCTGTCCGTCTCCACTTTTTTTCCAAACGGCTCAACCGATTAGCCTAAACTTTTTTTTCCCTGAAAGTTACATGCCTCCTATGATTCAAGTTCGAAGATGAGCAAAAGCGATCAAGTGGTTCCGGAAATATGGTCGAGGAAGTGACCAAAAACATGGTTTTTCGAGGGTCAGGGGTCTGGGCACTGGGACCAATAAAATGGACGAAATTGAGATTGTTGGCCATATACGAAAACAGTTTTTCGTCTATATTTCCTTAACTATGCAATATGAAGATTTACTGTCAAAGGCAAAGTTGTAGAGAATTAAATTTAAGCGAACACGTGTTTCAGGGTTTTGGGAAAATATGGCCCAATTCTGGTATATGGCCACTTCCATAATTGGGCAGGATGACCCGAATCTCCAGAACTATGAGAGGTAGAAAGTTGCTTCCAAAGACAAAGTTGTATAGAATAAAATTTTAGAGAACACGTGTCCCAGGGTTTTAGGGAAAAATGAGTTAGTCCTTGGATGTAAGCTTTTCTAGATTTGAACGGTCTGAGACGTACTTCGGTAGGGCCTTCGACATTACCTTAGGTAATTTCTATGGATATTTGAAATTCTTACAGTTATAAAAAAACAGAAAACGTTGGATTGTTTGCTTATTTGTATATTTAGATACGTTCGAGTCTCTTTGCCACATGTATTCTGTTTGCCACATCTATTCTGATACGTACGGGTCTTTGGTTATGTTTTTTAATTTATTCACCCTCAAAATTCATCTCGCTCAGCAGAAGAAACCATAGACGCATGACCGGAATTCTCACCGGAGACTGCCCCTAAACAAATATCTGCACACCATCGGAGTGGTAAGCACTCCATATTGTACACAATGTAGCGATCCAGAAAAAGCTGAACACTTTCTATGTAAATGCCCAGCATATCATTTATTAGCTTGTCGTTGTAAGTTTCGTCAGTAAGTCGTTCTGTCACACATCCCTATTTATAGAAAGTTCTAAAAATTCATCAAAAATAGAACAATACAACAACAAGGGATCCTTTCTTTCGTCCGTCACAATCGTCCTTAGAACGCGACAAAATCAAATTCAAAGAATGACTGAGAGAATCATATAAAGTGTCCAGTTTCTTATGAAAGGCCCAGTATAACAGCCAGGGCCAAAAGCCTTGGGACATACATCTTGCCTCACAACATTATCTGGAGCCTTCCGCCCAGCAACATCTTGGATTACCTTAAGCGTCCAAACAAGATATAGGTAATCCACCATGGAATGCACAACAGACCCGTCAGCGGCTAAGGTGCTAGGGTCCGCCCTTCCCATTCAACCTAACCTAACCTGATGATTTGCCTACGGGTCATCGGGGAAACGGAAGTAGGTTGGGCGCTTGGCTAACTCCCAGACACCGGAAAAACAGATTTGTTATGAATTCGACAACACAGCCTCGGATCGGACAGGATAAACGGCAACGACTCAAGCAACGGAAAAAGGACAATGATTTAAAACTAGGAACATGGAATGTAAGATCTTTGTTGCGGCCAGGAGGATTGAGATCTCTCACAAGTGCGCTAAGAGCGGCAAAAATTGACATCACGGCAGTGCAAGAAACGAGATGGCCCTGGACACCATGATCAGTGGAGACTAAGTTCTACTACAGTGGAAAAAGTAATGACGGTCCAAGAGAGTATGGAACAGGTTTCATGGTTTTCGGCACAGCTAGGAACGCGGTGATTGGTTTCAATCTTGTTGACGAGCGATTGTGCTCTCTACGGATAAGATTGTTGTTGTCTTTTTCACAAAGTGAAGGAGCTATTTTACGAGAAACTGAAGGAGATATATGATGGAGCGCCGAAACGTGACATTAAGATTCTCCTTGGAGATCTGAATGCCAAGATAGGTCGCGAAGTCTTCTATCGTCCCACAATTGGTAAGTACAGACTCCATGAAAACTCTAACGACAACGGTACGCGGGTAGTTCATTTCGCAGCATCAAGAAACATGGTTGTGAGCAGTACGTATTTCGAACATAAAAACATCCACAAAGCGAAATGGGTATCACCGATGGACAAACCAAAAACCAGATTGATCACGTTTTGATAGATGGACGGCACTGTTCAAATGTATTGGATGTCAGGAGCTGTAGAGGACCAAATGTTGATTCTGACCACTACTTGGTTAAAGTGGTTGTTAGGTCTCGCATATCGGTCCAACACAACCGACAACAGGCATTGAAAAAGTGGGACGTTGAAAAACTGCGAAACGAAGACATCAAACACAAATACGTGGATAGTTTGGAGAGAAAAATTATCGAAGAAATGGTCAGCGAGCAACACAGTATAGACGATGCGTGGAATCAAATCAGGCGGAATGTAGAGAGCGCCGCGGCAGAGACTTTGGGAACGAGAACGGGAAATAAAAGAAATAACTGGTTCGACGATGAATGCCAGCGAGCTCTGGAGAACAAAAATGCAGCTCGACTAAAAACTCTAAGTCGATACACTCGAGCAGGCCAGGCAAAGTACCGTTCGAAGAGAAATTTCGCTCGAAAACTGTTTCGAAACAAAAAACGGCTGCAGGATAGGAACGTTTTGATCGAAATTGAAAAGTTTGGCAATAGGAGAAAACTCGGAACTTATATCGGAAAGTAAACGAATCCAAAAATGGTTACAGTCAACAACCTTTGCTGTGTAAGGAAAAGAATGGATTGGTCTTAGCAAATGAGGAAAAGTGCATTGCGAGATGGGCTGAGTACTTCAAAGAACTGCTTAATCCGAACACACCGTTCAACCGAAACGAAGAAAACAACGAATTGCCATTTCATACTGCGCAACCATATATGGAAGAACCAACGATGCAAGAAGTTGAAGCTGAAATTTGGAGGCTCAGAAATTTCAAAGCCCCGGGGACAGACAATGTACCCGGCGAACTTTTCAAGAACGGCGGCAACGCGCTATATATGGAGATGCACGAGCTCATCACGCGTATATGGAATGTCGAGGAGTTACCGGAAGAGTGGAAGACCAGCATACTTTGTCCCACATACAAAAAAAATGACAAAATGGAGTGTGGCAATTTTCGAGGAATCGCTCTGCTAAATATTGCTTACAAGATATTTGCAAATATTCTTTACCAGCGCCTTCATACATACATGGAAAACTCTATAGGTGAATACGAAGGTGGTTTTCGTGTAGGTCGTTCAACATCGGATCAGCTGTTTAATATCAGACAGATCTTGAAGAAGTGCAAAGAGTACAACATTGAAACACACAATTTGTTCGTTGATTTTAAGGCAGCCTATGACAGTGTTAGAAGAAGTAAGCTATGGAGAGTAATGGAGGAATGGAGTAATGGAGGAATCCCCAACAAACTGATCTCGCTAACCAAGTTAACACTGAACGGAGCTAATAGTCGAGTAAGGTTCCGTAATCAACTGTCAGAGATTTTCGACGTAGAGGAAGGCCTACGTCAGGGAGATCCTCTCGCGACGTTGCTTTTTAACCTGACCCTTGAAGCAGCTGTGCGCACCATGGACATAGATTTTCACCAAGTCCAGTCAGTTGCTAGGTTTCGCAGACGACCTGGACATACTTGAACGAAAAATGGATGTTGTTAAAGACAAGTTTATGGCCTTGGAGAGGAAAGGTACCGACCTTGGGTTGAAAGTTAATGAAAAAACGAAATATATGATTATCCCGCTTTCGAATCAACACCAGGAGGAAACACACACACATTCAAAATGGTCAACAAATTCGTATACCTTGGATCGGAGCTGAACACTACCGGAGCAACCGGAGTTATTACGGCTTTCTGAAAATCTTAAAGTCCAAGTCAGTAAGCCGAAATTCAAAATGCGCAATATACAATATACAATATACGTATGCAATATACGTATGGTTCGGAGTCGTGGTGCTTGACACAAAGAGACGAACAATCGCTGCACACGTTCGAAAGAAAAGTACTGCGGACAATATTCGGTCATGTACAACGAATGGAAGATCATCGTATTCCGAAAAAAATCCTTAAAACCAAACCGGAGGGCAAGAGAGGTGCAGGGCGTCCAAAATCCAGATGGTATGACGCAGCTCCTGCCGATTTAAAAACTGTGGGAGTATCCAGCTGGGAGACGTTAGCTGCGGATAGGTCCGGTTGGAGAAGCATGTTGCAGAAGGCCAAGACCCTTAATGGGTTGTATTGCCGGTTAAGTAAGTAAGTAAGTAACCTAGGGGTTCCTTAAAACTTAGCAATAATAAATAATCATGAGAATAGATGACGTAAATGTAGAATTTAAGTTTGTGTTATGTGAAATTGTAAAAGCGACCTAACGTTAGATATTAAGATTGTCAAATTGCGATAGATCGGTACCCTGTGCAACAAAGCAACCTTCGACACGAGAGCAGGAGCTTCATTTAATTTTAATAAATGAATTCTTCAATAAATTTTATAAACAATATAAAAGCGAATACCAACCACTCATGAATGAGCTTTCCAACACTTATTCTTAAAATGTATAAATTGTAAATCAAACCAAGAGAACATGAAAATGTAGGAAAAATCTTGTTTTTTCAATCATTTCCTGCACCTCTCTGACGGATTAAACATATGTAGAAGTAGTTCAAAAATGGAACGAACAATCTGCATTTTGTATTCAATTTTTGCATTGTAAATTGATGAAAACATGCATCATTTTCAAATAAAACCAACTAACATTTCATCAGGTTCTAATTTCTTCCATGTCAGTCCCAGACCAAAAACTCCCGAAAATTCCCAAACATGAGCCCAAAGAAGAAAAAATTCACTCCGAAACTTGAACGAACTTACATAATCCTATAAATTTTGTTAACTGATCATATCGGTGCTCTAAAACTGTTACATGAAGACTGTTATGATATCAACGATCACAACAGATCATTCATCCATCTTCAGCACTAGAGCCCCAGTTCACGCTCCAAGGTCTCATGTTCATTTGTGAAGCACGTCCAAAAGCGAAACAAATAGAAACTTTTTTTTTTAATTTTAGTTTGACTTGGACTTCAACATTGATTTAACAAATGTTTCTACAATTTTGAAGAGGAACATGGAGATAAACATTCACAAACGATTGAATCTTAGCACTGGTATGAATCCATACATTTCATCAGAAAATGTCAACCCTTTTTCGCGAAATTTTATCGTGATATCATCATCTAATTTAACCTCGTTCTTCAGTTTTAAAACTTCTACAAATCCAAATATCCTTGGGGTTACATCTTTTAAACAGATTGTGTAATAAATTCCCGGTCGAATTAAAACTGGTTTTGGCAATTCAATTTCAAATATATCTGTCGTCGTTAATTGTGATACTTGCTCCAGGATTTTTTCACGCATATAAAAGGGTCTGTTTACTTCTGATATTTCTATTGAGAATTCTGAAATATCACCGCGTTTTTTAATCAATTTTTTTAGTTCAATGACAAATTCACCAAGCAAAAGCGGTTCGTTTGATGAAAACGTCGTTTGCATGTAACTCATACCTACGTAATTAAAACGTTTCCTTGTCGGCTTTACAGCCCGATCACATACGATTATAGCATTCCTATTCCAACGACTTTGACGTGGCTTTTTGCTGAACTTTGTTGCTTCGAATGAACCACCCGAAAGAAGTGCCTCTGCAATTTCTCTATAGTCATCTGCAGGGATTAGACAGCCATATCTTCGACTTAGATCTGCAAAATCTGTAGGATGCATTGCATCGAAACGAATCTTGTAAAGCAAGTCACCAAAATGTTGTGCAAACGCTTCCTTTGTGAGTTCTTCCAACCCACTGGCAGCTTTTGTCCACGAAATGCAGGCTTGAAATATATCGGCCTCTGTGCACAATAACAAATTCAAATCTAGAATTTGACTGAGCACAAATTTTTTGCATTCCAGGAAACTGTTGGAATGAAACACAGCATGAGGATTCGCTTTGATTTTCGCTTCACAGAAACGTTTCAATTTTCTCCGTTCGAAGGTTAAAGCGACTTCATAGACATCAATGATATTGTCATAAGACATTATACTTCGCAAAAATTTGTCACATTCCTCCAAGCCGTGGATGACATTGTATTTGTTACACATGTTCGTCAAATCGGTTATGTTTTCCATAGTCAATTCGACGTTGCAATCGTAAAAGAATCGCAAAAACATTTTGAATATATCAACCGATGCATCAACTATAGGAACATCCCCTTTCTCCGTCATATTACCAAAGAACATTACATCAAATACATCACTTTTGGATGCCAATTCACTCTTTTGGGCAGGGATTCGTGTGGGTTTGTCATTGCCCTTGGAATCAATGACAAAGTACACGTCAGCGGCTTTTTCGTTAAGCCAAGGTTCTTCCGTCTGAAGCGGACCGTTGTCGGTGTATTTGCTGATTGGTTCGTCCTCATCCGCGCCTGTTTTTCGTTTCAGCGACATTTTTGTGGCTTCGTCAGATATTTGTACTACATGTGTACTAACTGTGAATATTGATTGCTAGAACGAACTGTAGATATTTTATTGAAAGCACTACCTATTACCTTAACTGGTGAACGACGCGATGTTTTAATTTCTGTTGTTGATTGATGAGTGGAAAACAGTGAGTAAACCACTGCGGCATGATGTGCAGTGAGCAGCTGAGTTTATGATTATGTGGAGTTTACACCATTTCATTTGAGTTTTGCCTTCATACAGTTGATGTGTCACTCACACATTGCGAGTAACGTTCTGTCTGACTGAACTTTCGTGAATTTTGAGTTCTTCTAAGGTTTTTATTAATCTTCAACAAAAATTAAAAACTTGACTATGGATCCTGCCAGACGTCTTTACCACTGATTTAAATCCGACACGATTACATCGCAATTTATGGAAGAAAAGTTTTTGAATTCAAGTCCTTCCCCCTAACTAAGGGCTATGAACGAGTCTCTACTAGGGGCCTACGTGTTTTTCCAACATAACTCGAGTAAATCTCTTCCGATTTTAAAAAGTCGAAAGGTCTAGGAATGTCCCACATTTTATGGAATTAAATTTTTTAATTTGAGGCCCTTGGAATCAGCCAGGTACCCAAAACTGAGTTTCTACTAGGGCCCAACGTGTTTGTTACATAAATTGTGTGAATCCTTACCGATTTTGTTAATTCTTTTTCTATTTGAGAGGTAACCGAGTAATGAATTATATTCAAAAACAAATTTTTGGCCGTGTGCCTGTGCTTAGGCCTCAAGTGAAGCTTAGGTCGGTCGGCTAGAGCAAATTGAGGGAAACGAGGCCTCAATTTAGGGCCCTATTTTGTAGAGAAAATTTCTCTATTTGTGGGTCAATTCTGTGCTTTCTTTTGAATTCTTTTGAAATATTTTCACTTTTGATTGAAAGAATGCGTCACAAATGCCGGACCCGCCAATGTAATAATTTTTCTACGCTTTCAGCTTTCATACGCAAAAATTTGATTTCCTGTACAAAAATACGCCATGCATCCCATAAAGTCAAATTTTTGCATTGTGAAAGCTGAAAGAACAGAAAAACTATAACACGGGGGTCCGGCATTTGTGACGCATTTTTTTACTCAGAAGTGAAAATATTTCAAAAGAATTTTGTGTGTTCGGAAGAATGATCCCCTTAACTGCCTCTACAGCACATCAAAAGTTTTTTTTTGAGCCGCCGAGCCGCCGCCGCCAAACCGAAGCGCGGCGGCTACTACTTCCATGGGTGAAAATGATCCCCTCAACTTCCTCTACAACATATCACAAGGTTTTTTTGAGCCGCCGCCGCCGCCAAACTAAAGCGCGGCTGCTACTACTTCCATGGGCTTCCTCTACAACATATCAAAAGTTTTTTTTTGAGTCCACGCCTATTTTCCGTCATTTTGGCGGTCACCCTGATACACTACAAACCCAACCCAACAACTTTCCCTTTGACACCAAACCACTATCTCGAACACACAACCCCCCTTTTTTAAAATCTCATATGGCGTAGAATGCCCACCCGAAGGTCCCTGCAAAATTTCAAGAAAAGTTATCGATAGAGGTGAGCGGGTCGGCCTTTATCAGAAACCCGACCCGACCCGAACCCGACCCTATTTAATTTTCAAAAACCCGATAACCCGGTAATCCGAACAACTGAAACCCGACCCGACCCGAACCCGACCCGATTCAATTTTCAGAAACCCGTTAACCCGGCAATCCGTACAAACAGAAACCCGACCCGACCCGAACCCGACCCGATTCAATTTTCAAAAACCCGATAACAAGAAGAAAAACTGAGCCAAGAAACAAGAAAATTAGCTTAAAATAGTTTGAGTAACATTATCGCAAGAAAAAGTCTAGAAGCTTTCGGTTTTCTTGCTGCGGCATACAGAGATGACTACAGAGAAAAATTGGTTGAGATGTGCCAAACTTGTGGAAAATAAAAAATGATAGTTCAGCGCATAGAATAACGTCTGAATTGTATTCATGTACACGACGTGTATATTACACGTTACTTATACTTGTCAAAGTTTCTACACAAAAACACCAAATTCGACAAATTTTTTCCACTTATAACAGTTCGCCGAGGTGCCTCCACGTAGCCAGCATCTGAGAAGACTCGCTCCTCAGTTGTTTCTGATGCTGGTACGGCAAGTAACCAGCGAGCTACTTTTTGTAAGGCCGGAAAGTCTTTTGCATCGCGCCAAAAATGTTGAATGTTGAAATCGTCTGATTTAAAAACAAATATGAAATACGACATAAGCCTGAGAATCAATTACATATGTTACCATCGTCAACATCTGGAAACGGGTACATTCGATATTTTTCCACTTCCGAAACGATTTCCGATTGGTTCTTGCTGTCTTTGAACTTTGAGAACCTTGAGACTTTTTTCGATTGTGGTTGTTTTGATGAAAGGGTGCACGTACCTTCAGCTACTTTCATTGACTCATCTAACTCAAGAGCTACCAGCCTTTCTAACATATCGATTGCTTTTTCTCTAGTTTCGGGAGGAGCAAACTTCAACGACTTGTACCTGTGGACATACAATTTTTTTTAAAAAATTTTCAAAAGCCCGTTGCGCTTTTTAATTGAACTATTTCGGACTGAAACATATCTTTATGGAGTCATTTCAAACAGATATCATCATGAGACTTACCTCGGATCGAACATAGCGGCCATATAACAAAATTCATCCGGCTCGCAATATTCTTCGAAACATAAAGCGGCTTGTGCTTTCAGCGCCCTCATCTCATGAGAATCTAATGATTTTACTTTTATGTGATCTTCAAGTTGGAGAAGAAACAAAGCTACCAGATGAATAGTGGGATATGTATCCCCGCTCAAAATTTCTGACGCCTCAGCAATCGGTTGAAGAAACGCTTGCAATTCTTTCAAAGAGCTGTCATTGATGCTAGAAATGTGTTTAAGTGAATCCTTCCGAAGACACAGCTCTTTCACTTCGTCCTGCACGATCAGGTAAGAAGTTATTGAAATCAATTCAGAATTCCATCGAGTGATAACTTCTTGTTTCAAAGTTGACGAAAGCTGTGAATTCAAGCTTGTACGCTTGAAATGCGTTACGAGTTCTCTCAATGATACGAGACTTTTTTGCATTTTCGGACAGCTTTCCGAAAGCTTGAATAGTTTTTTCTTACGTACGGAGGCGTTGTCCAGCGCAATCTTTTTTTGCTCACTACTTGTCAAGTTTTTGTTATTTAGCGTCCATTCAACAAATAAGTTTATTTTGTGGCAATAGCAGGGCTTCCTACGAGGAAAGATTGACAACATACTGCTTCCGCCATCTGTCACAGACGCAGAGTTGCATATGACAGTATCAACTTCACTTGGCTCAAAATACTTTCCAAGAATATCTTCACACTCTTTTCGTATATTGGCTGTGGTTTTTTTATCGTCAAATTGAATCATACCAAGAAGTGCTTTCTTAAGCTCCCAATCAGAGCTGATGTAGTGTGCACTTAGTGATAGAAAGTGGCTACTATCGTTTTTCTCCATCCACATATCCGTTGTATACGAAAATTTGGGATAGGAAGGTGCGGATCGTAAATCCGTTTTTATTTTTTCTTGAACACTCGCACACAGTGCTGGAAGTCGATTTCGCGTTAATATTGTCCGATGTTGCAGAACATTCTTAGCTGATTGTTGTCCATATTTTGCTCCGAAGTTTATGAAAGATTGTGCCATCAGCAAAAATCCATCCCTCTCCACACTGCTCAATGGCCTCAAATCTTTCGCCAGTCCAGCGACAATGTCATCGTTGAGACGATGTATTGCCGATTCAGGAACGGTCTTTTTGAAATGATGGGAAATTGTAACTTCTTTTTTCTGACATGGTTTTTCATTCTGGTGGTCAGTTGGCTTGACTTTTCGACAGTCGTGTCTAGTAAAAGCATTGGTTCCATTAGCAGTGTTGTACTTGAACACATTAGCACAATGGTTGCAAGTCACAAAGCTTAGAGGCTTCTCATCAAAATACAACCGTTTGAAGTTCGCCCAGCATGCTGCACGAGTCTTTCCTTTTCGGTTCCTTTGCGTTTGATCTTCATCGACAAGTCTGAACGATAATTTATTATTTTCAGTTGACACTAATCGCTCGACGTCTGCTTTGGTCAACTTTTCAACATTATCAGATTCGGTGGACATTGCACATCAATAATTTCGATCTGTAAAACCAAAAGCGAAAATTTAGTTGCATGTTCTCACATAAATAAAAACAAAGCCAATGCAGTATCTACCTTTTAATTGAATGGAGCCCGTTGCGACGATTGAATTGTTATTATATCGGTTCTAACAATGATTCGGTTCCCGTTTTCGAAGGTGTGATGTTGCACCAATATTTGATGATGGAATTTTTTCTCCAACTTACTTTTTATTACACAAATTAACACATCAACATCTCTTTTAACGGAACAATTTGTCTATAAATTACTTAATAAAAAATAAATGCCCGATAATTGACTTTAAGACACAAATATTTAAAGCGAAAAATTTATAAACGTGCTTCGAACTGTTTCATATTACATTTACACATAAAATTTCATTACGCATAAACAAAATATTCATATCATAGAACAATGCATTGCTTCACAATGCTGTTTTTTACCGTGCGTGTGTTAAGTTATAGTCTAGTCACTGTATATCAATTTTGATAAGATGTAAGGGTGCATCATTCGTACGCGCAAAACGTATTTGATTGATAATGAATATTATAATTTGAACGCATAGTCTTCATTTTTATTTTTAATTAATTATAGTCTACTACTAGTTCGTGTAACTTTCTCATTATTTACTATAATTTTACTATAATTTCATGAAAAAAGTTACCGGGTTTTTTGTCAAATATTTACAAAAACCCGACCCGACCCGAACCCGACCCGATTCGATTTTGAAAAACCCGTAACCCGTTAACCCGATGAAATTGATTCGGGTTCGGGTCGGGTTCGGGTTCGGGTCGGGTTCGGGTCGGGTTTTTCCATACATTCGGGTAACCCGCTCACCTCTAGTTATCGAGTCGTTTTCGAGCACGAGCCAAAAAAGTCGGTTTTCATACAAATAGCTCTGGAACTAACTAACTAACTAACTAACTAACTAACTAACTAACTAACTAACTAACTAACTAACTAACCCACTAACTAACGTAGGATGTTTCCATTAACTTGGACTTAAATGAAGCAGCACATTTTGTATGGAAAATGACGATTTTCTAAAGGTCATATCTTCGGATCCACTGGACCGATTTTAATGAGTAAAATGTCGATTTCAATAAAAATTTTACGAGGACTCCAATGAACTAGGTCTCAGGGGGGTACGACACAAGGGAAAGAAGTCAAAACTTAGCTGTATATATGGTTCCGAAGTCTACGAAAAAAAAATTTCTGAATTTTTTGTTCGTATGGGGACTTGCATCACGGGCGCATCGCTGCCGCGCGCCCATGATAAAATTAAAGTCGAACTCGTATTATCGCTACTTTATTACAACAGAATGAGTTAGTGAAATAAAATAGGCGCTCCTTAAGTTTTGGTTGATTCGAAAAAAGGCAAGATGAAATTTGTTTACTATTTTACATCGATATAAAAAACATTGAACTCGACTATAATGACTTTATTGTAACCCATGTAGAATGCAAGAAACTCGACTATAATAAGCCAATTATACCCCTACTTTCAGTGCAATAATTGGCTTATTATAGGCCCCGATGTGATAATAGTACTTTATTGCCATTTGAGGGGTACAATCGAGGCTT
>CM055403.1:137666109-137679302 GCA_029228625.1 Pseudolycoriella hygida | reverse complement strand
TTTTTCGGAGAAATTTTTTTTCTAAAAAAATTTTCTTTTTTGAGAAAATTTTTTTCAAAAAATAGAAATTTTGTTAACAACTGAAAACTTCCAAAAAGACCGATATCACAACAAAAACCTTTTTAAATGTAGAGTGTGACGCAGTCCGCAAGTCAACTTCCAAAATTAATGATATCGCTTGAGGTGACGCTATCGCAGATAAAACGCAGAAGTTTGTTTGAATGGAACCTTGTGTTAAAAGTTTTGATTTCCTGAAAAAACTAGAGCGCTTTCTTTGAAACAAAATTACGTTGTGTTAAAAAAGTTGCGTCACAAATGCTGGACCCAACGACGAAATAATTTTTCTGTACCTTCAGTTTTTGCGCTGCAAAAATTTGACTTTTGTTTGTTATTGCGTAGATTGTTTAAGGTAAATTAAAATTTTTCGTGTAAAAACTGAAAGTATTGAAAAACTATTTCGTCGTTGGGTCCGGCATTTCTGACGCAATTTTTTTAACACAACGTAATTTTGTTTTAAAAAAGCGCTGTAATTTTTTCAGGAAATTTAAACTTTGAACACAAGATTTCATTCAAACAAACATCTGCGTATTATCAGCGACAGCGTCACCTCAAGCGATATCATTAATTTTGCAAGCGGACTTACGGACTGCGTCACACTCTACCTTTAAAAAGGTTTTTGTTGTGATAATTTTTAAGGGGAAACAGTGCGCGTATGCAATAAATAACTATAAACACACGTTTCTGCTTAATTTCATTTATTAATTATTTTCTTATAACTGCAGCAAAATTTTGAAAAAAATGTATTTTTTTAATTTTATGTTCGAATAAATGCCACAGTAAGTAATTTTTTCCATAAACTTTGCTCGATCTCTAAGCAATTTTTTAAGTAATCTTGGTATTTTGATGTACGTTCTACATTTTAGTATAAAAGATTTTTGGGAAACTCTTTTTATCGCCCATTCAAGGCAATTCACTGTTATTTTTTCCAGAAAAATTGTTAAAAAAATGAATTTTATGCGCAGACGGACAAAAAACGCCAGATTTCCTCACACAATTGAGAGCGTAAAGTAGGCTTGTCCGTGGGCACACTTTTGAACAATGTCTTTTTGACCCATGTGTCACTTTCGACCCAGGACTTTGCTGAGTTTCTCGTGAGACACTGAGGCATTGGTGAGGTTTTTTGTGTTTTTCTGAGTTTTTGTTGATATTTTTTTAAAGAGTTCTTCGATACTTTCGTAAGCTACGAGAAGATTAAATGTTGATATCTTTTAGGTATTTTTAGATACTTTCGTGAGTTGGTTAAGAGGCACTGCAGCATTCGTGACACTTTTTGCATTGTTTAGGTCTTTTTTGGTGCTTTGCTGAGTTTATCATGAAACACTGAGACACTATTCAGGTTTCCTGTGTTTTTCTAAGTTTTAATTGATTGTTTTACATTTGACATTTGACATTTGATATATGTTATATGTCAGACGTGTTTTTTTAATTACTCTGAAGAAAAAAGACGAGTTTAACGATATTCTTGGGTTACTCACCAACCATGGGGAAGATAAACCCTCATCCACGTAAAGCTAAGGGACTGGATTCGACGGGAAGGAAAAAAGCAGGCGGAATAGTGAAGAAGACCAAAACAAAGACTTTGAAAAATTTTTTCGAACCAGCGCACGATGAACGTAACCTAAAACTAGGTGTAAACATTTTCGACCAGCTGCACTCTCGCAGTGCCGGAAACAATAAAACCAATCAACAATTGACGACTGCCAAAGCAAAGAAGCCTCCTCCTGTAATCGTAACTGGAAGCAATCACACTCTGAAGGATGTTCTTGCACAAGTTGGCATCGAAAAATACAATTTGAAGATAATTTCTGTCGGCACGAAAATATTTCTTGATGATGACAGTGATTACAACAAAATCTGCTCAACACTGAAGAATTCTGCCATAGAATTCTTCACCCATTCATCGAAAAACCAAAAAGTGTTGAAAGTTGTGCTGTCTGGGCTTCCACAAATACACACCGAAACAATTAAGGAGGAACTAGCGCAGCTGAACATCCATCCTTCGCAAATATCACTCATGAGCACCCGCAAACCGAATCCTCACAGAGCGCTATATATGCTGCATCTCAATAACAACGATACGACATTGCACGACCTGAACAAGATCAAGGCTGTGTGCCATACGATCGTAAAGTGGAACAAATATAAGCCCAACTATAGAGGTCCGACTCAATGCAGAAACTACTCAATGTTCGGGC
This sequence comes from Pseudolycoriella hygida, assembly GCA_029228625.1. NCBI lineage: Eukaryota > Metazoa > Arthropoda > Insecta > Diptera > Sciaridae > Pseudolycoriella > Pseudolycoriella hygida. The sequence goes on along the minus strand of CM055403.1, from coordinate 137,677,047 downwards.
ACGGAACACAAAATTCTCATAGGAAGCCAGCATGCTCACTATGTGCTAGTAATGACCACAACCAGACGAACTGTCCGTTAAAACAACTGGATAAGGATACAACTCCAGTTTATAAGTGTGTCTTTTGCACCAGAAACAATTTCCAACCAGTAAACCATCGAGCTAACGATCTGGACTGCCCTGGAAGAAAAATATATACAGATTCACGAAAACAAGCTGTCACACGTCATCGCAAAGTTGTGTCAGCCGACAACCGAAACAATAACAGCAAAGTTTTTATCGACGCACCAGCACCAACACCACTAACACAGACGTTCAGCAGTGTTGTGTCATCGAAAAACAAGCAAATTGCATCCAACCGAACCAACCAACCACCTCCGTGCGACCAACCGGTTGAAAACTTGTTTTCAACGACAGAACTGTTTCAAATTTTCACCTATGTCATTGGAGATATCAAAAACTGCAAAACAAAATTGGATCAGATCCAAATAATCGCCAATTTGATTAATTATGTCCTCTAAACCAGGAAGCAAACTAAAAGTACTTCAGTGGAACGCGCAAGGTGTCACAACAGAATCAGTAATCGCACAAACCGAACATTTCTTAATCGACGAAAACATCGACATTGCCTGCATATCTGAGACGTATTTGCTGCCGTCTCACAAATTCGAGCTATCTGACTATTCCGTATACCGTAATGACCGACAATCGCATGGTGGAGGAGTATTAATTGCTATTCGACATGGCATCGAGCACAAACGCATCCGGGATTACAATACAAAATCCGCTGGAAATATTTCCATCGAAGTCCCAGTGGACCGTGTACCAGTGACGTTCACCTCAGCATACGTGCCGAAATACACAAGGAACTTCAAATCCGACATCAACAAGATGACCCCTACGAACAAAAATTTTGTCACAATTGGAGACTTCAACGCTAAACATACTTCATGGAACTGTGCTGCAAACAACAGAGCCGGTAAGGTTTTATACAATTTGATGCATACTTCCAGTTTTGTTATCCATCAACCAGAGACTCACACACACCACCCACACTGTGGATCAACGCCGTCAACGATCGATTTTGCACTAACGAACAGCCCACTTATTTGCTCGCATGTGTACACCTTAGAGGGCAAATTACCCAGTGATCACAACCCGGTGATTTTCCACATTGAGGTGTCACATACAGAAAACATGCTGGATGCCAAACCAAATTATAAACGAGCCGACTGGAAAAAATTTTCTACGGTCATAGAAGACCAGCTAAAGTCAATGAATTCGGAAATACACGCTGAAGGAGACATCGACTCACTGATAACGCGATTCGTCAATGCTATCCGCTACGCTGAGTCGGAGGCGATTCCCATGTAAAGAAGTAAGAACAGAAGGAAGTATAAAATTTCTAAAGAGTCCATAAACCTCATCAAACTGCGCAACGACACGCGTAGGCAGTGGCAACGCTGCACGGACAGCGAACTAAAGCCAATCTACAAGTCTTTAATCAACGCCCAAAACAAAGCGATTAAAAAATCGGTTCGACTGGACTTCAATGAAAAATAGAACAAATGCCTCCAAAGGTGATAACAAATTGTGGACGAGGAAAATGATGAACAAAGGCGGCAGCCGTGTCGAAGTTCTTGTGAATGAAGGTCAAAGAAGTACCACTGATGAACAAATAACAGAAGCACTAGCAGATCAGTTCATGAAGAACCACTCTTTAACTGTCAACGATCGCTCCACCGCCGACGAACGCGTGGCGAAGGTTGTGCGAATCATTGCAAAGATCCGGCCGTCATCGCTCAATACGGAAATGCACCATATCGATGAATCCGAGGTGAGAGCAGTGATTAAAAAGCTCAAAATCAAAAAGGCGCCTGTTGAAACATCTACCAGATTCCGCCGTAACAACGCTGACCAAATTGATCAACAGATGTATTGACCTGTGCTATTTCCCGTCGCACTTCAAGCTAGCCAAAGTCAAGCCGATTCTGAAGCCATCGAAAGATTCGAAATGCGCAGCCAGCTATCGTCCGATCAGTCTTTTGAGCTCAATCGGAAAAATTTTCGAAAGAATGATCAACACAGAATTATGCGCATCGCTAGCGGAAAATTCAGCAATCAACCCGAAGCAATTTGGTTCCAGAGAAGGCAAGTTAAACGTCTACTGAAAATCGTAAGCGACAACAAAATTAGACGAAGATCCACGGGTATGGTTTTACTCGATATCGAAAAAGCATTCGATTCCGTTTGGCACGGAGGATTAATTTACAAACTCCAAAAAGCTGGTACACGGATAGTTCTGGTCAAGCTGGTAGCATCCTTTCTGGAAGACAGACACTTCACCGTTTCCGTAAATGGCAAAAATTCCACTGAAAGATCCATCAAGACCGGACTGCCCCAAGGCTCGGTGATGTCGTCAATCCTTTACGCCATATTCACCGCTGATCTAAAAATCCCATCCAAATGTGACGCAGGATATTTCGCCGACGACACCGCCATAATTTCATCCGCCAAGCAATCCAACACAATAATAAAGACTCTGGCAAAAGCGCTCATACAAGTCGACAACTACTTCAAAAAATGGAAGATAAAAGTATATAGCAACAAAACCCAGGCGATCCTTTTCAAATTCAATCGATCTAGAAAACGAACGCCTTCACAACAATTGATATTTAATGGCTCTGTCATCGAATTGAAATCATCAGTAAAGTACCTGGGTGTGACGATCGACCATAAGCTGAACTTTGGCAACCATATCGAAACCTGTCAAACAAAAGCACTGAACTGCCTTAAGGCGATGTATCCGCTACTTAGCAGACAGTCCTTGCTATGCACCGACAACAAATTGACTTTATACAAAGCAGTCATCCTCTCAAAGATCACATACGCTTCGCCTGTGTGGTCCGGAACTGCTAAATCGAACATAAAAAGGCTGCAGCTGACACAAAACAAGATCCTGAAGTGCATCCATAACGTACCAACGTACACGTAATATCAAATATGGGACTCATGAGCCAAATCATCGAAGAACGAACCAAAGCCTTTAACAGTAAGTGCTCCAGCTCGGAATTCGACCTGATCAGACTGTTATATACATGAGAAGTTTATTTTTGATTTCTCATCTCCTCCTTCTATTCTCACTCTCCTCTTTTTTTCTTTCTCTTTTACTGTTTTCTTTTTATTCGTACTTATCTCCTCTGTCGTAACTTCTGTGTTTTGTTGTGATATAAAAAAAAGTGTAAAGAGGTTTTTCTAGCCGGTTTTGCCTCAAAAAAAAAAAAAGAAAAAAAAAATTTTCCTTTACTAGTTCATTTGGACAGCCGAATGACGATAGATTATGTATTCCGTTGGCTTGCTGCAAGATTGTTTTATGACTAAGTCGCTGTAAAATCCTAATTTATGATTAATCTCGACGCTTTAAAATTGTAAGTTCTACGAACTAAGAAATGAGTTATTTTAATAAAGGCTGGATATTTACATATAAAAAACAATTGATTGTTTTAGGTATTTTTCGATGCTTTCGAGAGCTATGTGAAACTGAAACACCGTTAATGTTTTGGTGTTTTTGTAAATTTTTTATTAATTTGTGATTTTTTTATACTTTCGTGAGTTGTTCAAGAGGCACTGGAGCATTGTTAAGGCATTTTTTGGTGCTTTGTTGAGTTTATCATGAGACACCGAAAAACTGAGACACTGGTGAGGTTTTTTGTGTTTTTCTAAGTTTTTATTGAGATTGTTCTAGGTATTCTTCGGTACTTTCGTGAGCTATGTGAAACTGAAACGCTGCCGGTAATTTTTTTGTGTTTTTCTAAATTTTTTATTAATTTATTGAGATTTTTTATTCTTTCGTGAGTTGTTCAAGACACACTGGGACAGAGGGGTGAACCACTCTTTTCCAAAAAGATTTTTTGGTTATTATCTGGTGATTATTTGGATTATCTGAGGAATTTTTTGAACATTTTTTGAGGATTATCTGAGGCGAGGGGCAATTACTTCATAATAATCCCAAAAAAATCCCAAATATTATTGCACCATTTGTTAGTGGGCGATAATCTAAACGTGGACATGTGTTGCTAATTTTTATCGCCCACATACATTTGTTAGTCGGCGATAAACCAAACATAGAACAGCAAAATATGTTCATGGATTTACTAATAATTTCCGTTTGCTTGTGGGTTTTACTGTAGATTTACGTATCAACGTGATAGTGACAGACGCAAAATTTTTCGAACTGGGCAGCACCAAATTTCATTCATAAATTGAAAGTTTTTTTCCACAAATTTTCTTCAATCATTTGACTTTCGACGCAAAATAAATAGAAACTTTCACTGACCATAAAATATTTTCTCGGAATTCATTGTTCGAACAATAGAATTTTTCTATTTATTTTCTTGCGTAAGATTAATACTCCAACGAGGACGTGAAGTGCTAGTCGACAATGATATGATACTCTCTGACATCGATAATAGCCAGAGCAACAATGTCGCCGGTAACCTCCTCCTAACTCATCAAAGAGTTCAATGAAACCCTAAATCCACTGAGCCTCAGAAATAGGGTATAGCTGTGGCATGGGGACTTGGTCTCTTTGGAATAAATTTAAGTGAAATGGCTGATGAGCTAGTGAAGTTAAGCTCTTGATCTGTTCACATTCGCCTAGAAACGGTTATCACCATAAAGATACATAAAAAATGGTCCAGGTGCGGAAAAACAGAGGATTATTACACGCAGAACCCTTCCTCGCAGTGCGTAATTAAAATTTTAGGTCCGCGAATTGTTGAAGATGAATCGGTGTCAAATACGAATAGGGTAGGACAACCACAGATGATATTCATTAAGAACCGGTAAAGAGCGCATGTATTTAGTAGAACTTTCGTGCCTTTTGTTATAAAAGTGTAAATTCACAACAGATCATTCATCCATCATCCGCGCTAGAGTTCCAGTTCACGCTCCTGGGTCTCATGTCCATTTATGAAGGACAGAATCTTAGTTTGACTTACATTCATTTAACAAATGATTCTATAATTGCAAAGAGGAATTACATGTTTGAGTTGCGACTGATTTCAAAATTTTAAACGCTGCTATGGAGATAAACATTCACAAACGATTGAATCTTAGCACTGGCATGAATCCATACATTTCATCAGAAAATGTCAACTTATTATCGTGAAATTTTATCGTGATATCATCATCTAATTTAACCTCGTTCTTCATTTGTAAAAATTTTAAAGATTGAAGTCTCATTGGGGTTTTAACTTTTACACAGATTGTGTAATAAATTCCCGAAAGAATGACAGCGGGTTGTGGCAATTTAACTTTAAATTTAATATCTTTCGTCGTTGGAGTTACTGTTGATACTTTCTCCAGGGATTTTCCGCAGATATCATAGGGTCTTTTTACTTCTATTTCTATTGAGAATTCTGAATAATCATTGCGTGATCTTTTGCGTACTTTAGCAAAATTTTTGAGTTCAATATCGAATTCACCAAGCAAAAGCGGTTCGTTTGATGAAAACGTCGTTTGCATGTAACTCATACCTACGTAATTAAAACGTTTCCTTGTCGGCTTTACAGCCCGATCACATACGATTATAGCATTCCTATTCCAACGACTTTGACGTGGCTTTTTGCTGAACTTTGTTGCTTCGAATGAACCACCCGAAAGAAGTGCCTCTGCAATTTCTCTATAGACATCGTCAGGCAATAGAAAGCCATACCTGCGACTTAGGTATCCAAAAGCTGCAGGAGGCATTGCAGGGAAACGAATTTTGTAAAGTAAGTCACCAAAATGTTGTGCAAAGGCTTCCTTTGTGAGTTCTTCTAACCCACTGGCAGCTTCGGTCCATGAAATACAGGCTTCAAATAAATCGGCCTCTGTGCAAAATAGCGACTTCAAATCAAGAATGTGGCTGAGCACAAATTTTTTGCATTCCAGGAAACTGTTGGAATGAAATACAGCGTGAGGATTCGCTTTGATTCTCGCTTCACAGATACGTTTCAGTTTTCTCCGTTCGAAGATAATAGCGAGTCTATAGACATCAACGATAATGTCGTAAGATATTATACTTCGCAAAAATGTGTCACATTCCTCTAAGCCGTGGGTGACATTGTATTTGTTGCACATGTTCGTCACACCGCTTATGTTTTCCATAGTCAATTCGACCTTGCAATCGTAAAAGAATCGCAAGAACATTTTGAATATATCAACCGATGCATCAACTATAGGAACATCCCCTTTCTCCGTCACATTACCAAAGAACATTACATCAAATACATCACTTTTGGATGCCAATTCACTCTTGTGGGCAGGGATTCGTGTGGGTTTGTCATTGCCATTGAAATCAATGATAAAATGCACGTCAGCGGACTTTTCGTCAAACCAAGGTTCTTCCGTGTGAAGCGAACCGTTGTGGATGTATTTGCTGATTGGTTCGTCCTCATCCGCGCCTGTTTTTCGTTTCAGCGACATTTTTGTGGCTTCGTCAGATATTTGTACTACATGTGTACTAACTGTGAATATTGATTGCTAGAACGAACTGTAGATATTTTATTGAAAGCACTACCTATTACCTTAACTGGTGAACGACGCGACGTTTTAATTTCTGTTGTTGATTGATGAGTGGAAAACAGTGAGTAAACCACTGCGGCATGATGTGCAGTGAGCAGCTGAGTTTATGATTATGTGGAGTTTACACCATTTCATATGAGTTTTGCCTTCATACAGTTGATGTGTCACTCACACATTGCGAGTAACTTTCTGTCTGACTAAACTTTTGTGAATTTTGAGTTCTTCTAAGGGTTTTATTCATCTTCAGAGGGATTCTTTTGAAAAAGAGCCTGCCGAAATCTGATACATCTCGCTACGGTTTTTTTATACTTTCCTGGATAGGTATTGGTCCCTAGGGGTGTGGGGACTGCGTCACGCTCTCCGCTACCGCTCCGAGCATGATGGCCCCTAATTGTATTTTTTGAGTAAATGTGCTGCATACCTAGATAAGGACGTATTTATAAATTACACGACAATGATTTCGCGAAAACGCGGTCATTGTTTGAAATGAAAAATTGTGTGTAATCTGGAATTTATTATAATAAATATTTTGGTACTGACTAGGTATGAAGCACATTTACTCAAAAAATTTAAAATGTATGGAGCGCACGCTTTTCTCAAGCTCCTCCCCCCAAAAAAGAGTGCGCACTATTTGAATGACCCCTTCTTACATTGTCGTCGTCGAGGTATCAGGCCTACCAGGGCCACCCACAAGCCTGAATAAAGATAGCGTAAATTTGTATAAAAACTTGGTGAAGAAAAACTTAGAGTCATATTTACACTTCAAAAGTAGACCCAGCGGTACGGTACCAACATAAGTTTGGTATTATTTGAAAGCTGGCACCAGCAGCAACCAGGAAAAACAGTTTTAATGTTTTAGACGCTTTTCGGATGCACAGGAATGGTTTGAAGTTAGCCGAAATAATCAAAATTTTATACCTACTTTCAACTGCTCATAACTTCATTGTGGATGAATTTTAAGCCCATTAAGACCCTTTGCCCCGAAACTACGTGGAATTACATTTCCAACGAGCCCCCCTCGACCTTGTGCGCTTCTTGTAGCCGGAGAAATTTCTGTGAGAAAAGTGCATGTTTTCGGTTTTTGAACACCTCTCAATAGTCACACAAACATCGACGATTTTTTTAAAAAATATTTTTGACTTCTAGGAACCAGTACCTATCCAGGAAAGTATAAAAAAACCGCAGCGAGATGCATCCGATTTCGGCAGGCTCTTTTTCAAAAAAACCCTCCCAACAAAAATTGAAAACTTGACTATGGATCCTGCCAGACGTCGTTACCATTGATTTAAATCCGACACGATTACATCGCAATTTATGGAAGAAAAGTTTTTGGATTTGAGTCCTTGGATTTGGCTAAGGCACTAAAAACGAGTCTCTGCTAGGGCCCTACGTGTTTTTGAACATAACTCGAGTTCTTCCGATTTTAAAAATTTTTTTTTAGTCGAACGGTCTGGGAATGTCCCGCATTTTATGGAATTAAATTTTTTAATTTGAGGCCCTTGGAATCAGCCAGGTCCCCAAAACTGAGTTTCTTCTAGGGCCCAACGTGTTTGTTTACATAAATCGTGTGAATCCTTACCGATTTTGTTAATTCTTTTTCTATTTGAGAGGTAACCGCCGAGTAATGAATTATATTCAAAAACAAATTTTTGGCCTTGTGCCTGTGCTTAGGGCTCAAGTGGGGTTTAGGTCGGTTAGCCCTAACCAAAGAAAATTGTTTTGCTATGTTACAGAACAAATTGAGGGAAATTATGTGTCCCAGGCTTCTACTTGTGGGTCAATTCTGTGCTTTTGGAAAGGTTTTTTTACACTGTTTCTTCGGACGGGTTTTTCAATATTGCCCTCTCGGCAATTTCCAATACAATTTGATGTGGACCTAACGCAATATTTACTTAAATACGTTCGAGTCTTTTCGCAACATTAACTCTGTCGGGTGGGGATTGGGTAGTTAGTTAGGGTAGCGCCTGATTGCATACGAGCGGAGTGTGGTAGTCCGTGTCATGTGCCAGGCGTGCAACTGTCTAACTATGAAGTGCTCTTTTTACGTCCACGTCGTAGTCCCCGGGACCTCAATTCTCTTCGTAGTTTTGTGCTAAACTTAAGAGTGCTACCTGATGACTTGCCTACGGGTCATCGGGGAAACGGAAGTAGGCTGGGCGTTTGGTTAACCTCCAAACACCGGAAAAAATGGCCGGTTATGAACTCAACAACACAGCCTCGGATCGGACAGGATAAACGGCAGCGACTCAAGCAACGGAAAAAGGACAATGATTTAAAACTAGGAACATGGAATGTAAGATCTTTGTTGCGGCCACGAGGATTGAGATCTCTCACAAGTGCGCTAAGAGCGGCAAAAATTGACATCACGGCAGTGCAAGAAACGAGATGGCCTGGAAAGGACATCATGATCAGTGGAGACTATAAGTTCTACTACAGTGGGAAAAGTAATGACAGGCCAAGAGAGTATGGAACAAGTTTCATGGTTTTCGGCACAGCTAGAAGCGCGGTGATTGGCTTCAATCCTGTTGACGAGCGATTGTGCTCTCTACGGATAAGAGGAAAATTTTTCAACTATACTTTTATTAATGCCTACGCACCCACGGAGGAAAAAGACAACGAAGCGAAGGAGCTGTTTTACGAGAAACTGGTGTAGATATATGATGGAGCGCCGAAACGTGACATTAAGATTCTCCTTGGAGATCTGAATGCCAAGATAGGTCGCGAAGTCTTCTATCGTCCCACAATTGGTAAATACAGCCTCCATGAAAACTCTAACGACAACGGTACGCGGGTAGTTCATTTCGCAGCATCAAGAAACATGGTTGTGAGCAGTACATATTTCGAACATAAAAACATCCACAAAGCGACATGGGTATCACCTGATGGACAAACCAAAAACCAGATTGATCACGTTTTGATACATGGGCGCCACTGTTCAAATGTATTGGATGTCAGGAGCTGTAGAGGACCAAATGTTGATTCTGACCACTACTTGGTTAAAGCGGTTGTTAGGTCTCGCATATCGGTTGTGTTCGCTGTTAATTCAGATGTGTTTATTAGAAGTTCTCATTTTTGTCACATGTTCGCTGACTGGACTCACAAAAATATTTTCCGAAAATGAGTGCACTCATTGGTCTCATAAAAATATTTTTCAAATATGAGTGTACTCATTGGTCTCGTTCATCGGTAGTTCATCCACAAACTCTACGATCGAAAAAAAAATAAATTTGAGACCAAATTCGCATGAAAAAATGTCATGAGACTAAAATGAGTCCTTTGAGAGTACGTTTTTCATAGTCTCATGAGTTCAGAATTTTCACTCGGGGTCACTCGCAAAGAGTATGACTACATTAGGGAAAATGGAAACCGGTCGAACGTCATCCAAATATTCTTTATGAGAAAATCTAAAATAATGAGACGCGAAAAGTGACCATTAGAAGGGGTTAGGTCCGAGTGCGTCATTTGGCGTATGAAGGAAATGTTAAATTGGAAAGAGCTTTTTTTGCATGTTTTTTGTGTCTTTGTCTCAAATTTATAGGTAAAATGAGCGACGATATTACAGATAAATCATCAGTGCTGCCTGCGCGCATATTTTTAAACCAAACAGGAGAAATGAAGTGGTAAATGGATTGGGTGGCTGACGCTATGAGACTCTCAATGTATTGAATTTCATATTAAATCTAAAAACAACATAACCATACCATACATACATACATACGTACGGGTCGTATCAGAATAAATGTGGTGTCGCGCTACGGGGCACCAGCGTGGATACAGTCGCTAGATACGAAGAGGAATCGGAGAAGGCTTAGTAGAGCCCAGAGGCTGGCAAGCATAAGAGTAGCAAGCGCATATCGAACAATATCCTTAGAAGCGGTATGTGTTATAGCCGGGACGATGCCCATATGCATAACGCTGACAGAAGGCAGTGAATGTCATAGAAAGAAGGGAATGGAGGGTCAAACTACCAAAACAGTTAGGACGAAATTAAGAGCCGAATCACTGAGACAGTGGCAGCAAGAGTGGGACTCCTCGGACAAGGGAAGGTGGACCCATAGACTCATACCAAAAATAACGACAGGGGTACAGAGAAAACATGGAGAGGTTAATTTCCACCTGACACAGTTTCTGTCTGGTCACGGATGCTTCAGGAAGTACCTGCACAGGTTTGGATTCACGGAGTCACCTTTCTGCACGACATGCGATAGGCAGGAAGAGACTGCGGAGAACGTGTTATTCGTCTGCCCCCGCTTCGAACAAGAACGAGGAGAGCTGTTGACTGTGAGTAGGCCAGATGTAAGTGCCGAAAACATAATATCGGAGATGTGCCGCGATGAGGAGGTGTGGATATTGGCGGATAATGTAGTTGCG
>CM055403.1:137651191-137664999 GCA_029228625.1 Pseudolycoriella hygida | reverse complement strand
AAGACTAAGGAAGGAGGTTTTAGTTGGTAGGTCATTAAAGAATGGAATCCAACACTACCTTGGTTCAGAAAGACCGGGTGTCTATGAAGATTTCCTCACCCTTAAAAAAAAAAGAATAAATGTGGCAAACAGAATAGATGCTGCAAAAAAGTATAGATAAAGTAATGCTGAATGACCAAGAGATTGAGGCTGTCAGCTTATTTAAGTACCTGGGTGTTGTTATTGATGATAGACTGACGTGGAGATTGCATATTTCGAGTATATGCAAAAAGATGGCCTCCCTAAGTGGGGTTTTGTGTAAAGTAAAGCATAACTTACCGAAGAGTATCTTAATGAGGATCTATTATGCTCTTGGTCATTCAAATTTAAACTATGTCATAGGAGCCTGGGGTGGTGCTAACGCTTCCGATATAAAGCAACTGCAGATCTTGCAAAAGCGTTGTTTGAAGCATGTCTGTAAACTAAAACAGACTCATTCTACCGCGGATCTGTTCAGAACTCACTGTCCTGGAGTGCTTAATGTGTCTGGGTTGTACCAGTTAAATGTGGGGAGTTTCATACATAATGCACTGCACAGGACCGCGCACAATGCAGTTGTCTTTGAGACGACCAAACATAGGTACGCTACGCGTTACCGGCCCGCGCTTAGGATGAGAAGGTGTAGGTCGGTCAATGGTAGTCGGGCAATAACGGTTGCAGGGGCCAAATTTTATAATGATATACCAGTTTTTATACGTGAAACTGTGTCAGGACGTTTCAAAACTCTTTTGAAGGAGTGGATATCGGAGAAACAATACCCTGGATAATACTCCTGATCTGTCTTTGTTGCGGTTTTGGGTGGGAGGGGGGGGGGTTGTTAGCCTTACTTATGGGAATTTCTTGCTTAAGTGTGCAGTGAATTTTGTTGTGACCCGTGGATTATTTGAGATTCCCTAATTACAGAATAAATGTCATTCTAACATGACAGTTTTTGGATTTCCTGGCCTGTCATGCTGGATGTCGGGATCATTACTGGCTTCTTAGCTGCCTATCTTGCTATCTATGAATCCTTCCTTCTCGATGTACTTCACAATTGCTATGATGGGGGTATGAGATAATTTTCGATTTAGGGAGGAGATTTGTCCTTTCTAAGTTTCTAAGTTCTGAGAATTTTTATTCTCATTTTTTTGCTTATTTTCATTTTCTTATCATTTTCTTTAATTTCGATTGGAATTTAGGTAGGTTTTTCAGCTAGTTTTGTATATAATTTCGCTGTAATTTCTAGTTTCTTTCATTGATTAATTATAAGAAAGTTATGAAATGTGATTGTAAATTGAAATTTAATATTTAAATTGAATTATAGTTTATGATTCTTGAATTTTGATCAATGTGAAATAAAATAAATAAAATTACAGCATCCCTTTACAGTGGGAGGCACAGTGGGTGAGATTATATTATATTATATTATTATTGTAAACTAGATTAAATAAATTGAATTGAATTGAATTGAAAAAGACTCGAACGTATCTAAATATAGAAATGAGCTTTGTGCTCTTTTATAACTATAAAAATTTGAAGATCCATGAAATTGCCTAAGATAATGCCAAAGGCCTTACCGAAGTACGTCTGAGGCCATTGATTTTGATAGCCTAAATGTTCTCCCCTGTACCATATCAAAAAGAGAACCAACGTAGTTTCTTCAAGAAATCCTGAAACAATTTTCTCTAAAATGTAATTCTCACCGACTTTGCCTTAAGAAGCAAACTTCAAACTGCCATAATTATATCTAGATATGTATCATCAGTCCCAATTCTAGAAGTTGACTTATCCCGCGATTTGAATATTTTTCCCTAAACCCCTGAAACACGTGTTCTCTAAAATTTCATTCTCTACAATTTTACTTTTGGACGCAACTTTCTTACTGGCATAGTTTTGGAGGTATGAGTCATCCCTCCCAATTCTAGAAGTGGCCACATCCCAAGGATTGGGCCATATTTCCCCAAAACCCTGAGACACGTGTTCTCTAAAACTTTATTGTTTACAACTTTGCCTTTGGAAGCAACTTTCTAAGTCTCATAGTTCTAGAAATATGGGTCATCCCTCCCAATTCTAGAAGTGGCCATATCACTTGGATTGTGCCATATTTCCCCAAAACGGTGAGACACTCGTTCGCTAAAATTTGAATCTCTAGAAGTTTGCTTTTGGAAGCAACTTTCTAACTCTCATAGTTCTAAAAATGTCGTGACTCTGTCACCCTAACATTAGCGGCCACCACATTCACCTCATCGTAACCAACAACTTTGCCTTTGACACCGTTTCTCTTTCTTTTATAGAATTCTATGCCCTACTTTCATGAACAAAATTAATCAACAAAACGGCCCCTATAACATATCAACAGTTTTTGTGAGCCGCCGTATCTGATAAACCAAGCTGCGGCGGCTCCTACTTTCATCGACAAAGATGTCCAATCAAATTTCTTTATAACATGCACCACAGGACCGAATTTAGTGCTGGCCCGGGAGAAGAATGGGGCGCCAGCCCCAAATTTTGTCTTGATTGCTGCTAAGGATTTGATTACCACTTATTATTACCATTAACATATCCATTACCATAGTAAGGACGGCCTCAAATTTTTGTCGACTCAACTCAAAGTCAAGTAAGTTTCTAGATCCTTGTTATCCTTACAAAGGACATTTTTGTCACACTGAAAGGTAGGTCCATTCTAAACACAACGAAACTTTGGGGAAACAAAAATTTCTAAATTTGAAACCGTCCTTACTATGGTGTTCAAAATCCTTACAAATCTTGCTCTGTGTGCCGTTAGCACGCCGTCAACGCGCCGATACCGCCGATTTTCGTCTTGAGCGTCTAGTAACGTTCTGTCTGACTATATTTTCGTGGATTTCGAGTGTTTTTCTCAGGTTTTTATAAATCTTCAACAAAAAATAAAAACTTGACTATGGATCCTGCCACAAGTCTTTACCTACTTTACTTACTTAACCGGCACTACAAGGGTCTTGGCCTTCTGCAACATGCTTCTCCAACCGGACCTATCCGCAGCTAACGTCTCCCAGCTGGATATTCCAACAGTTTTTATGTCGGCAAGAGCTGCGTCATACCATGGACGCCCTGCACATCTCTTGCCCTCCGGTCTGGTTTTAAGGATTTTTGAATACGATGATCTTCCATTCGTTGTACATGACCGGGCCAACGCAGTCGGTTTATTTTGGTAGTTCTGACTATGTCCGGCTCTCCATAAAGCTGACTCAGCTCATGATTGAATCGTCTGCGCCATCGGTTCTGCCTTTGATCGAATACTTGTCCAAATATTGTCCGCAGTACTTTTCTTTCGAACGTGTGCAGCGATTGTTTGTTTCTTTGTGTCAATCACTTCGACTCCGAACCATACGTGACCACCGGTCTGATCACAGATTTGTATATTGCGCATTTTGAATTTCGGCTTACTGACTTTGACTTTAAGATTTTCGGAAGGCCGTAATAGCTCCGGTTGCCCAGAATTACTCGTCTCTTAATTTCGTCCGCAATGTCGTTATTAGTGTTCAGCTCCGATCCAAGGTATACGAATTTGTTGACCATTTTGAATGTGTGTGTGTCGTTACGGTTTCCTTCTGGTGTCGATTCGAAGGCGGGATGATCATATATTTCGTTTTTTCGTCATTAACTTTCAACCCAAGGTCGGTACCATTCCTCTCCAAGGCCATAAACTTGTTTTCAGCAACATCCATTTTTCGTCCAAGTATGTGCAGATCGTCTGCGAAACTTAGCAACTGACTGGACTTGGTGAAAATGGTGCCGCTGGAATCTATGTCCATGGTGCGCACAGCTGCTTCAAGGGTCAGGTTAAAAAGCAGCGTCGCAAGAGGATATCCCTGACGTAGGCCTTCCTCAATGTCGAAAATGTCTGACAATTGGTTACGGATCCTTACTCGGCTATTAGCTCCGTCCAGTGTTAACTTGGTTAGCGAGATCAGTTTTTTGGGGATTCCAAATTCCTCCATTACTCTCCATAGCTTACTTCTTCCAATACTGTCATAGGCTGCCTTGAAGTCAACGAACAAATGGTGTGTTTCAATGTTGTACTCGTTGCACTTCTCCAAGATCTGTCTGATATTAAACAGCTGGTCCGATGTTGAACGACCTGCACGAAAACCACCTTGGTATGTATTTACATACAGGGTTTTCCATGTATGTATGAAGGCGCTGGTAAAGAATATTTGCAAATATCTTGAAAGGAATATTCAGCAGAGCGACTCCTCGAAAATTGCCACACCCCATTTTGTCACCTTTTTTGTATATGGGACAAAGTATGCTGGTCTTCCACTCTTCCGGTAACTCCTTGACATTCCATATACGCGTGATGAGCTCGTGCATCTCCATATATAGCGCGTTGCCGATGTTCTTGAAAAGTTCGCCGGGTAGATTGTCTGTCCCCGGGGCTTTGAAATTTCTGAGCCTCGAAATTTCAGCTTCAACTTCTTGCATCGTTGGTTCTTCTATATATGGTTGCGCAGTATGAAATGGCAATTCGTTGTTTTCTTCGTTTCGGTTGAGCGGTGTGTTCGGATTAAGCAGTTCTTTGAAGTACTCAGCCCATCTCGGAGCCCATCTCATCTACTAAGACCAATCCACTCTTGTCCTTACACAGCAAAGGTTGTTGACTGTAACCATTTTTGGATTCGTTTACTTTCCGATAGAAGTTCCGAGTTTCCTTCCTATTGCCAAACTTTTCAATTTCGATCAAAACGTTCCTATCCTGCAGCCGTTTTTTGTTTCGGAACAGTTTTCGAGCGAAATTTCTCTTCGAACGTTACTCTGCCTGGCCTGCTTGAGTGTATCGACTCAGAGTTTTTAGTCGACCTGCATTTTTGTTCTCCAGAGCTCGCTGGCATTCATCGTCGAACCAGATATTTCTTTTATTTCCCGTTCTCGTTCCCAATGTCTCTGCTGCGGCGCTCTCTACATTCCGTCTAATTTGATTCCACGCATCGTCTATGCTGTGTTGTTCACCGACCATAATTCACCTTCATTATTCACCTTCCATAATAACCTTCAATAATTTTCTCTCCAAACTATCCACGTATTTTTGTTTAATGTCTTCGTTCTGTAGTTTTTCAACGTCCCACTTTTTCAATGCCTGTTGTCGGTTGTGACCTAACAACCACTTTAACGAAGTAGTAGTCAGAATCAACATTTGGTCCTCTAGAGCTCCTGACATCCAATACATTTGAACAGTGCCGTCCATCTATCAAAACGTGATCAATCTGATTTTTGGTTTGTCCATCGGTGATACCCATTTCGCTTTGTGGATGTTTTTATGTTCGAAATACGTACTGCTCACAACCATGTTTCTTGATGCTGCGAAATGAACTACCCGCGTACCGTTGTCGTTAGAGTTTTCATGGAGGCTGTATTTACCAATTGTGGGACGATAGAAGACTTCGCGACCTATCTTGGCATTCAGATCTCCAAGGAGAATCTTAATGTCACGTTTCGGCGCTCCATCATATATCTACACCAGTTTCTCGTAAAACAGCTCCTTCGCTTCGTTGTCTTTTTCCTCTATGGGGCGTAGGCGTTAATAAGAATACTAGTCGAAACCCCCGCCCCTAGGGGCTACGCAGCCATTATCATTTTCGCTTGTTGTCCATTCAGAGAGCCAAAGCAAATATTTTTTCGTTTTAAATAATGATGCGTAATGTTTCATGTCGTTATATCACTTCGTTGATATTACCGCTAATAATACTAAAATCGAAGTGGACGCGAAAGGCAATATAAATCAAAATACTTTCTAAGCCGCAAAATTACTCCACTTCCCCGGTAAACCAATTCCCCCGTACACCACTTACCCCGTATACCACTTCCCCTGTATACCACTTCCCCTGTATACCACTTCCCCTGTATACCACTTCCCCCGTATTCCAATTCCCCCGTATTCCAATTCCCCCGTATTCCAATTCCCCCGTATTCCAATTCCCCCGTATTCCAATTCCCCCGTATTCCACGTTCACCTAATGCAACGTTCCCCGTATTCCACTTTCCCCTGTATTCCACTTCCCCCATATTCAACGTTCACCGTATTCCACTTACCCCGTATTCAACGTTCGATGTTCAATGTTTCAATGTTTTCTCGACGTTTTGCACCATACCCGACAACATATCAAAAAGTATTTTTTTTCCTCCTCAGTTTAAACGCAAAAATAACGGGATCGTTACAGACAGATGAATAGACACATAGACGCATAAATAAATAAATAAATAAATAGACAAACAACAAAGATCTTACATTCCATGTTCCTAGTTTTAAATCGTTGTCTTTTTCCGTTGCTAGAGTCTTTGCCGTTTATCCTGTCCGATCCGAGGCTGTGTTGTTGAGTTCATAACCGGTATCGATTTTTTCCGGTGTTTGGAAGTTAACCAAACGCCCAACCTACTTCCGTTTCCTCGATGACCCGTAGAAAAGTGATCAAGTAGCACTCTTAAGTTAAGCACAATACTCCGAAGAGAATTGAGGTCCCGGGGACTTCGAAGTGCACGCCTGGCACATGACACGGACTACCACACTCCGCTCATATGCAATCAGACACTACCCTATCTAACTACCCCATCCCCCACACGTCGTGATTTAAATTCGACACGATCACATCGCTGACGGGTGGACGAGAAAGCGCGAGCAGCACCAACGGAAATGGTAGATGGAGGCATGCATCAAGCAATTTCACCTTTCTGTGGATGGCGCATTCTATTTATTTTCCCAGCTGAATTCTGACCGATATAAAAGTAAAGTCAACGAAAGACCATTCGTAGTTCCGGAAAGATAGAAAGAAAATATAAAAAAGCCATAAAGCTGAAGTAATTAAGAAAAAACGCAAACAATCGATCGGAAAAGAGTCGGATGCACATCTCGTATGTCATTGACCTTCCCAAAAATGATAAAAAAATTCAAACTCAACTGCAAGCCTTAGTTGACAATATTTATTTAAGAGAAAAATATTGACACAGCTTTAATTTTAATTGTTTGTGATACTTAAATTCATGAAATATTTTTTAATTTAATTTTTATTTTATTCATAAGTGTAAGTTTATATTTCCTTCTTCTGTTTGTCGCATAGTTTTTCTTTTAATTGAAAAATATTAACTTTTTTTTAGAAATTTCTTTTAGGTCTTTGTTTTTATTTATTTAATTTTATAAATAAAAATTTTTCAAATTAAAAAAAAAAGGTGAAACGAATTAGGATCTGTGGATTTAGCAAGTTAAGTTGATTTCACCTGATTGTCTTGCGATTGTATTTTGACATCTGGTGGATTTTTTTTTGCTTGTGAGTTTTATTCAGGAAAAAGGCAGCTCTGCAAAAGAGATGAAATCAAATTAACTTTGTCCATAACTTAATTTAAAAAATATTTCAATTGGCAATGTCAAGTGGTTGCACTTGTGTCTCCCAAAACTCAAACCAATAACTTATTTACAAAGAGAGTAGGATGCGAGTGCAACCAATCAAGATTTTCTATTGATTTTCGAACGAAAATTTATTAAAAAAAAACAATAATAGATCTGAATGTGGATATTGAATGTGTATATTTGAATAGAGTTTTCTTTTATAACATCAATAAATTATTTTTTTTATCTTAATATTAATTTTTAATTCTTTAAATATTTTCATTTTTATCTTATGTAAGTTAAATATTTTTATGTTTTTATAATGTATTTTTTTCTGCAAGAAGATGTTTTATATTGTCAATTGCAATTATATTTTCTGTGTTTTACCCTTCAGTTTTAAATCTATATTTAACTCTTCACCCTTCATTAATCAGCTTGCCTTGAAATTTAATTTTCATTTAAATTTCGTCTCGACTTTCTGGTCGACTATATCGAGATTTTGATTGTTTCCAATTAACGACGGTAAGAAGAAGTAAACAATTTAAACACACGTTTCTGCTTAATTTAATTTATTAATTATTTTCTTATAATTGGAGCAAAATTTTGAAAAAAATATATTTTTTTAATTTTATGTTCGAATAAATGCCTCAGTAAATAATTTTTTCTATAAACTTTGCTCGATCTCAAAGCAATTTCTTCATTTTTTGCTTAAGTAATTTTAATATTTTGATGTATGTTCTACATTTTAATATTAAAGATTTTTTTCTTTTCTTTTTGACTGTCCAATACATATGAATAAAAGTACATACATTTTGTTAGTACATACACAATATTTTTTAAATATTTTTTTTTTTTTGTTATTTTTAATTTTTTCAATTTTTCATAAACATTCTAATGTGTTATTTTAGTTATTTTATTTTAATTAACTTTTTTTTTGATATGTTGAAATTTATCGTTCAAAATGTTTCGTTTTTATGAGTTTGTGAATTTATTTTTCAAACAAGTTTTTTTTTTAAATTTAAATTTTAATTTTCAACATTACCTTTATGTTTGTTTCATAAAATTCATAAAATTATGCCTTTAAGATTTAACTTTTCAAATTTAAATGTAAAAGCCAATAATTTTGTTTTTTACTTCTTCATTTTGGGGATTTAATAATTTAGATAATATAATATTCACACCGATACAGAAACAGTTAGCAAAGTTATACATAAGGTGAAAACGAAACATGCGTTTAATTTTGCCGTTTTGAGTTGCGTGTTGTCGTCATCATAGTAGGTGTCTGTACTGAACTCGCTCCTAATAGACATTGTTTCCTTTTTTGGCTGCAATCGGTAGTTTCTCGCCAGTCAAGTATGGGTTCGAGTTCTAAAACAAAATATGTTCATGGATTTACTAATAATTTCCATTTTCTATGGATTATTCTGTTCGCTTGTGGAGTTTTACTGTAGATTTACATAGCAACTAGCGTCAACTAGCAACTCAAGAGATGTAGTATTCAATTATGAATTATAGTAATGTAATTCAATAAAATTTTACTGCAACGAATTCAGAGGGAATTCAATTGTTCGTTATAGAGAAAGTTCGTTATAGAAGCCTTTTTTGAAAAACCTCATAATTTATGAACCATTTATCGTTAATTAACCATTCTACTCAATTTTCGACCGTCCTGTGGCTCCAAGTAGAGGCCTTGGATCCAAATTTTTTCTTGAGTACTGTTAGTCATTCGCTTACCTCTCAAAAAAAGAAACCATGAAAATGGAATGTAATTTTGCTGCATTATACATGAAAAACATATAGGACCGTACTCGACGTCTTTTTTTGGGTTAGCTAAGTCCAAGCTCAAAAAAATATTACTTCCATCAAATGTATGACATTCATTAACCTTTACAACAAAAAAAATTATTAAAATCGGTTAAGATTTGCGCGAGTTTTGTACATAAGACCGAAAACCACTTGAACGGCCCTAGCTCAGCGGCCCTTCGTCCAAATTGGCCTATTTATCCCAAACCCAGTTTTGGTACTTCACTTCAGGGGAAAAAAATTTTGAGAATCGGCTAAGATTTACTGTTTACGTTTAATGTTTACGGACAGACGGACTGATGAAATTTTTTTTCCTTCTTCCCTACTCTAATCAAAAGGTTTCAAACTTCATGATAAACGCATAGGATTCATAATTCGTAATTCATAATTCACAAAAAATTTAATTCATCGGCATATTCGAGTTCAAAAACATAAAAATGTTATGAAAAGTATTGACAACTTAAAAGTTCTAGAACTGGGAAGATGATGGCGTATTCTGGAGGATAAATCTTTTGCCAACATTCCTCAGTAATGACTAGTACTCAACTTCTACGAAGAGATTCCTGAACAAATCTCTATTCCTCCATCTGATGGAGATGATCCATTACAAAATTTGCTATTTCATGTATTTTATATTATAGATGGAGTGTTGTGTTGTCAAGTGTAGCATAGTGAAGGGAAGTGTAATGTAGCAATTTGTAGTGTAGTGTAGCGAGATGTAGTAAGGTGGAGTGAGATGTAGTGAGTTGAAGTGAGATGTAGTAAGAAGTAGTGAGATATAGTGAGGAGTGGTGACATGTGGTGTAGTGAGGTGCAGTGACGTTGTGTTTTATATTATAGATGTAGTGAATCGTAGTGAGGTATAGTGTAGTGAGACGTACTAAGGTGTAGTGAGATGGGTGTCAAATGGTGTGTTATGCGCAATATAGTACTCCTTATGTACCTTAGCCTCTGTCCACCTACTCCTACATCCTACCTACCCGTGGTGACACCTGTTATAGTGAGCAACCCCATGAACGATCAGGTAACCAACCCTGGTGTAGTAGTGTGGGTCACTTAGCTGAAGGATGAGGGGGGCTGTCTTCGGGTAGTACCTAGACGCTACGTTTAGGGAGGGTCGAAGACAGCTAGGCGCTATTAAGATGGGATGGCGACTTAGCATGGTGGCGGAGGATCTCAACGGTAAGAGACAACGGCAGCATGCACAGTCCTAGTCAGATGGACTACCATCAACCAACAAACAAACACGGATGGAGTGCTACGGGCACATTAAGGCCAACGCCAGTGAGGTCTTAATTATGGCATACTGGCAAAGCATCGAACACGGACAATGAATTTGGTTAAATGGTTGTGATGAGTAGGCAAGGGCTGACAACTATTGTATTCCACTACCTTACTAAGGAAGGGTGACACTTTCACGAAACGGCTAGTGGGCTAATACCATGGTTGCCCCCGTCCCGGTAAAACCTTGGCAGGCCTCCAAGTACGTTCGAAAGCTCGTCCTGTGAAAATAGGAGGTGTAGGCTCAGATGAACATTCCTGACTAATACCGATCTGGCTCTGAATACGGTGCCCCATGAAGGATCGTATCAACCCTAGCATGGCCTCACTGCTTGCATAGGTAACCATGGGATCATGAAGGTAACTACACTACGAGATGGAGATAGCGGTTTGGAGGGGGGACTCAACAAAATGGAAGAAATGAATAAGAATGACAGCAAAAATCAGCAGACAAAATCAGAGGATCAGCGGATAAATCAATCGGAGGTTAAGATATACGACGTGTTCGCAAGAAGCGCGAAGATAACGAGGTCGCCCGTGAGAACAAGCGAGGAAAGAACAAATGCGCTTCAGACCAGCGATACCGGCGAATCGAAGATGACAAAATTGGAGCAAGCCAAAAGAATGGTGAAAGAGTTGCATGAATTTATTCAAGATAAGAATAACGTGCATAAGGACATAAAGAGGATGGTGGTCAATATTAGGGCCTGCTTAAATGATGTGAAACGGGAAACAGCTGACAAGAAGGAGAAAACAGACGGAGATGCCGAAGTGCTAGCTACCCCACTCTCCTCAAAGAGAAAACAAACGCCGGAGGTTACGCCCACAGCAACAAACGCGGCGAAAAGGAGCAAAAAAGACAAGAAAAATAACGAAAGGACCACAAGGAGACCAGATACACAAACACCGAAGCCTAGTCCTAATGAGTGGAGAGAGGTGAGAAACAAAAAGAAGGAGAAAAAAAAAGAGAAGCCGAAGCTTAAAAGACTGAGACCGAAGGCTGATGCTCTGATAGTGGCGGCGGAAGAAGGAACAACGTACGCTGAAATCCTCAAAAAAATAAAGGACGACCAAACTCTCAAGGACCTGGGCGAAAACGTCTCGAGAATAAGACGAACGCAGAAGGGTGAAATGTTGTTTGAACTTAAGAAGGGCCCAGAGATTAAAAGTGCAGATTATAAAGATCTAGTCAAGAGATCACTGGGCGAGTCAGCAAAAGTGAGAGCGGTGTCCCACATGACCACGATCGAATGTAGATATATGGACGAGATCACGACAAGCGAAGACCTTCGAAAAGCTCTGAAAGAGCAAGGTAATATAAATGACGAGATAGAGTCAATGACGATCCGTATGAGGAAAGCGAGAGACGAACTCCAAACGGCGGAAATAAAACTCCCGGTGGACGCAGCGATAAAGATTTTGAAAATCGGAAAGGTAAAGGTGGGCTGGACCGTATGCCCGATAAGGGTAACCCAGCAGTAAGAAAGGTGCTTCAAGTGCATGAATTTTGGACGATTATTTCAGAACCGTACCGTGTATATAGAAACAACGGTAAATGGGCTGCTGACAGAGCCGAGATGGCCGCAATATTGACAACGGGCAAGTACCCCATACAAGAAGTTGTATCAGACGCTCACGAAGGATTCGTGATAGCGAAAATTGATGGAGTGTATATTGCCAGCTGCTATGCACCACCAAGATGGACGATTCTGCAGTTTGAACGAATGTTAGATTTACTCACAGGAGAACTGACGGGACTCAACCCAGTTCATATTGGAGGTGATTTCAACGCATGGGCAGTTGAGTGGGGTAGTAGATTCACAAATGATAGAGGCTTCAGTCTGCAAGAAGCGCTAGCTAGATTAAATGTGGTTCTGGCAAACGTGGGAAATGCAACTACATTCCGCAAGAATGGGCGAGACTCGATTATTGACGTGACATTCTGCAGTCCAGTACTAGTTCCAAGCCTGAACTGGAGAGTCGACGAAAGTTACACACACAGTGATCACCAGGCATTGAGGTACACCGTGAAAAGGTGTACAGAGGCAACAAGACAGATGACTCATAGAGGAGAGCGAAGATGGAGAACCGGAAATTTCGATCAAGAAGTTTTTAAGGAATATCTCCAATCAAAAGACGATCACGAAGAGAAATTTGCAGAAGAATTGACGAAAGAAATGGTGAATGCATGTGACGCGGCGATGCCAAGAAGGATGGAACCGAGGAATGGGCGAAAACCGGCATTTTGGTGGAACGACGAAATAAGACTTTTGCGAACAACTTGTTTTAAGACAAGAAGGAGGATGCAAAGGGCCAGAAACGAGAATGTTAGAATTGAGAGATCCGAAGAACACCGTAATGCAAAACTAGCACTGAAGCGAACAATCAGGGCGAGTAAGAGAGATTGTTGGAAGAAACTGTGCCAAGAGGCAGACACGAACCCGTGGGGCAAAGTGTTCAGAACAGTAATGACGATGATGAAAGGTACATTGGGGCCAAAAGAAAAGTGCCCGGATAGGCTAGGTGTCATAGTCAGAGAGCTCTTCCCACAGTACGAACAGATCACATGGCCGCAAACTCCTTATGACGATGAAGCGGAAGACAGACTTGAACGGTCGATCACTGTAGAAGAGATCCAGATGGCTGCACAAAAGCCAAAAAATAACAAAGCGCCAGGACCAGATGGAATCCCCAATATAGCTCTGAAGACAGCAGCATGCGCAAAGCCTAACATGCTCAGATTGACAATGCAGAAGTGCCTAGACGACGGATATTTTCCTCAAATATGTAAGAAACAGAAGCTGGTCTTAATACCAAAACCAGGGAAACCGCCAGACAAGCCATCATCATATAGACCTATATGCTTGTTGGACGGGTTGGGAAAAATACTGGAAACCGCGATCCTGAATAGACTAAGAAAACACACGGAGGGCGAGCACGGACTGTCGGACGAACAATTCGGATTTCGAAAAGGGAGATCGGCGATTGAGGCCATTAAAAAAGTCATAGAGACCACCGACAAGGCGCGGGCGCAAAAAATATGGGGTAACCGCTTCTGTGCTATAACGACGATAGACGTTAGAAATGCCTTTAATAGCGCAAGCTGGATAGAGATAGCCAAGGCGCTACATGTCATGAGAGTCCCCGATTACCTCTGTAGGATACTGAAAAGCTATTTCGAGCGACGAGTACTAACGTACGATACTACTGAAGGGAAAAAGACAGTCGACATCACAGCTGGAGTACCACAGGGATCCATATTAGGACCAACGCTGTGGAATGTTATGTATGACACAGCGCTGAGGCTGAAACTGCCAAGATGTGCTAAGACGATTGCTTTTGCCGACGA
>CM055403.1:137602578-137641838 GCA_029228625.1 Pseudolycoriella hygida | reverse complement strand
TTAATTCTAAGACTCTTAAGATTTACTTTGTAATTAAAATTTTGTTAACCCAGTATACCTGAATCCGACTGTTATCGTAATACCGCAAAACTGCCAGAAACGTAATTTGACTTGTAATTGGTACCTTTCATTCATCAAATACCTGCGAACATAACCAAATAATATAATATACAGCGGGAGTATGTGCCACATTAAACCTAAAATGAGATCCGATTCCAAAATAAATAAGAAAATGTTGATAGGTTTTATAAGTAAAACAACGTTTGTTTGTCTCTGCAAAATTAATTTATGTGATAGTAGGGTGAAAACACCAGTTACGAGCCTCTTTAGAAATTGCCCCAGTTATGAGCCCCTTTTGCCTTTTACCTTGTTCTCAAAAAAGAACAAATGAAAGGCTCGTAACTAGCGCGGGGCTCGTAACCGGTACAGTTACCCTATTTGACGAATAACTGAGTACGAATATTGTTATTGTAATAATCCAGACAGACTCGTAGTATTTTTTTGTAGTAAACTCAGACGTACACAGATCATTTTTCTCTTTTTTCTTATATAAATAATTTTATTATACCACCACCATATGTCAATTGTATGTGAATAGGTTTTATTTGAAGCTAAATCTAGATATGTTTTCAACAAAGACAAACTTCGCTAATGATATCAACACCTTTACACACCTTTTTTATATTATTCGTACACACGAAAGCGTGATTATACATCTTGTTATTTAAATTTTTATTCACACCTGCCTCTTCAATGTACACATTTAATATTTTTGATATCTCCAACGAAAATAAAGGTGTCTTGTTCGTACATTCATGTTGAAAATATTTGTGTAGCTTTCTCAGTGTTTTGCCTGGGATTCAAGTACAAGGAAATTTATATGTTCCAAATTGACAAGTTTTACCTGTGAAGGGTAATTTGGTCTTTTATCCCAAGTTACCTGATACAGTTACATTTTTTAATACAGTATGCGTAGCTGTAGCTAGTAATTAACAATTACCTGAAGAAAAGTTACCTACCACTGGTAAAAGTCCACCCTTAGTTCAAACTTAGCTACTGAACAATTAAACCAAATTCAACCTTTTATCCATTGAGCTTTCAGGGAAAAATAAATTTTGTCATTTTTTGTAACAATGTAGACTTGTATAATGAGTCTATTCCAACTTTCAAATAGATGTTTCAAACGTCAAGCATTTAGATTAAATAGACTTTTCTTTCGTCTTATATTTTTTCATTATTGAACTTCACGATAAAAGCTTTATGCACACAATTGAAAATTTAATGGCTGCAAATCAAGCAAATCCTTTTTCGTACTAAACTCTTTGTCGTACTGAATTCTACCATCGTCAAACAATTTATCGAAATGTAATTTAAACCACTATAATTTCGAAAACTCTTAAAATTTATGGACTTTTCGCAATCTTCGTATTCTTTTCCAAAAAATCAATTTTCTGTATGTTTCTAGAAATTGCTTATAACGAAAGCCCTTCCTAGAATTTAATCGGAGAATTGTCCGCTTAAATACAAGTAGGATGTCATTAGAATGGTCTAAAGTACACGGCCTATACCTGCATAACTTGACTAATAATCGGTTGAGTCGTTGCGGAGAACGAGCCGAAAATGTGTCTAAAAATGTGATTTTTCTAGGGTCGGTGAAACGTTTCGCCCATAGATCCGAAAGTATAGCAATGAAAGTACCAAGTAAGATGTCAAATGAAAGATATGGATCTCTCAAAGCGAGCGGTAAACATTTTCGGAAATCGTTTAAGTCTTTCGGGATGTACAGTTCTTGGAGTGATGGTATGTCGTGCTACGCGCAAATATACGATAGGGAGTGATTTTTCATCAATATTTTCTTACAGACAAGGTGCACAGAAACGGTTCCAAAGGCAAAGTTGTGGAAAATTACAAGGGGAACATTTTTGCCCATGGAACTAGAGGTTTCGGTGTTTACCTAAGGGTCCCAAAGTCGGGATAAGGGTAAAAATATAAATTTTTGCTATGTTGTAGTGAATTTTAAGGAGAACAGTTTTGCCGAAGATAGGACTTTAAAAAGGATGTATAAAATATACCTTTTTGTTTATAGTCAGGCTGTAGGTCGGTCCTAGTACTTTGGAAGCGCTTTCGTTATAAGCAATTTCTAGAAACATACAGAAAATTGATTTTTTGGAAAAGAATACGAAGATTGCGAAAAGTCCATAAATTTTAAGAGTTTTCGAATTTATAATGGTTTAAATTACATTTCGATAAATTGTTTGACGATGGTAGAATTCAGTACGCCAAAGAGTTTAGTACGAAAAAGGATTTGCTTGATTTGCAGCCATTAAATTTTCAATTATAAAATATTCAAAGTAAAATATTTTTAGAGTCTACAATTTTGTTGATGTTAGCTTTTTCATTCTTAGGACATACTAAATTGTATGCAGCAATGAATTAGCATAAAAACAATAACTCGTACATTCAAATGACAAGAACCAAAATTAACCTTAATTGAATTTCAGTTTGTCTGCAATGAGAAAATACATTATTTCTCAGTCACTTAAACTAAAAAATCAAAAATTCCTTTCAATTGTATCGTTTCCCGCAGCTCCCTGATTGGTTATTAAACAATCATTAGGCATGTGCTAGGAACATTACTTTTGACAACAACTGGGAAACAAAAACTTGCAATCAATTTCATTTCAGCACTAGTGCCGAAAAAATATATGAAAATTCATTTCAACACTAGAGCTCGACACTAGTACACAGTAGGCGTTCTGAAATAGTACATTACATCACAAGGAGCTAAAACGGTGTATTTAGAACCAGGTGGTGAAAAGGTCGAATCCGAGGGCGGAGCTGCATGCTGCATGTGAGGAATACGGCATGAAAATAAGTGTCAGTAAAACTAAAGTTATGCATATTGGCAAATCCCGGAAGGATGTAGTTTGCAGTTTAAATGGGGAGCAGTTGGAACAGGTCTCTGAGTTTAAATATTTAGGAGCCATTTTTGCGGAGAATGGCAAGTTAGTTAGGGAATTTGAAGAAAGGAGAAGAATGGGGAATGCAGTGGCCAGTCAGTTGAGGTCGTATGTGTTCAACAAAAAGGAGTTAAGTAGTGGCACAAAGCTAGCTATTCACAGGTCAATCTACAGACCAACGATTTTATACGGTAGTGAAAGTTGGGTGGACGGCGGATACCTTGTGCATGACCTGGAGGTTTCTGATATGAGGGTTCTTAGGAGCATAGCAAGAGTAAATCGGAGGGAACAGGGGGACAATCATATTAGGAACGACGACATCAGGGAAAACTTAGGGGTTACATCAGTGGAAGAGGCGGCAAGGATTAGTCGTCTGCGGTGGTACGGGCACGTTCAGAGGATGGGTAATAGCAGGCTACCAAAGAGGATATTGGATGCTCAAGGCCCGGGTGTGCGTCCCAGGGGTAGGCCAAGGAGAAGGTTTATAGACTCAATTAAATCCGATTTAGAAGTTAGGGGACTTTCTCTAGGCGAACAAACCATCTCCTTGGCACAGGATAGGGGGGTATGGAGAAGGGTGGTCCATGATCAGTAGTAAAGACCTGACACCGAAAGGTACAAACGGTCTATAAAGTGTGATGATGATGATGATGATGATGATGATGATGACAAATTTGAATTAAACTTAATGTTGGTAATTGCTAGCGAGTTACTCAAAATTTTGCTCAAATTTTGTCAGATTTGTCCTAGATTCAATTAGTTTGACATTGACATATATTTAGGTAACTCAGCCTGATTGGAAATTTGAATAAGGTTTGGCCAAATTTGGCTCAGATTTGGTCAAATTCGGCGCAGGTTTTTAACTCAGATTCGATTCTTATTTGACAAAAGTTGACTCAGAATTTGCCAAATTCAACTTTGATTTTGCCTAATTTGACTCAGGCTTAACTTCGATTAGTCCTAATTTGACTCAGATTTGGTCTGATCTTACTCAGATTTGGCAAAAAATTAGTCCAATTTGGCCTAATTTAACTCAAATTTTACCTAACGTAACTCAAGTTTGGTCCAATTTGACTCAAATTTGCCGCAAATTGGCTCAAACTGACTCAAATTTGGCCCAAATTGACTCAAATTTGGCCCACATTGACTCAAATTTGGCCCACATTGACTCAAATTTGGCCTGATTTGACTCAGATTTGACCATAGTTGGCCTAAGTTGAAAACGTGTACAGACAGACAGACAAACCGATAGACATCCCAAGCACTTCCATAGAGTAACTAACGCAACTTAATAAACATTATACTGTGGACCCTGCTACATAATTCATTACGTCTGACACAATTTTGAGAACTCGTAAACTCACTCGTGTTATTTTGAGCTATGAAAACTATTATTTCGCGCAGACGGACAAAAAACGTCAGATTTCCTCACAATATTGAGACCGTAAAGTAGGCTTGTTCGGTACACTTTTGAACAATAACTTTTTTTGCCACCTGTCGTTTTCGACCCAGGACCGAAAAGTCTTTTTTGCCCAGTTGAATTTACTGAATTCAATCAAATATCGTAACTGAATGAAAACATCACATCAATTGCAATAATAATGCCTGAAACTAAGTTCTCACATAATTATTTCCGAATTCACTTCACTTTTGATACAATTTCGGTCATCGTATCAATTATTTTTCACATCGAAAACAACTGTTATGAAAAATAGGATGAACAATAAGGAACAAACTGTCGCAGTGTCCTATGATGAAAATGCAAATTCTGTATTAAAGCTTGTTGAGTGTTTTGTTCGGAATCTGACTTTTTGTCCGTCTGCGCGAAAAATAGTATACATCACTCGGAGCTAAAACGGTACTGATTTAGACCACGGGACCTGGGTCTAAATACACCGTTTTTTTTTTTAGTTTAGATGTAATGTACTATTTTGACTCTTGAAGTCAAAATGACGTTTTCAAAGCTCGTTGCCCAAAAAAAAACACTCGTGAGTTCCTTTAATTTTCTCTATAACACAGCAAAAAACTCATAATTAAAAAGAGAGCTATTCGCCAATAACGAGAAATAGGCATTTTCATTTATTCTGGCTATTAACCGCGGTGCGTTCTCATTAAAAGTCATCAACTATCTTATAAGGTGAAGAACTTTCGAACGTGATTCTTTGAGGATCTGTAAACATTTTTCGCTTATTTGAGTTTGAAACGGTTAAGTGGTACCGTTTGTAGTAGGGTCCTTAGAGTGGCTTAACGTGCGCTACCCGACCTATATTGTCCATCTTCAAGCCCAACATCACTTTCTCCATTGACTTTAAGGAAATAAAATTGACTTTGAAAATCGGTCAAAAACTCGAATTATCGTGTTTCTTGTTTCTTTTGCGAATTTGTCCACCGCCAATCTCATATCGTAAACGTTTAATCGATGGAGGTGAGCGGACCGACCGAAAATCCTAAAAAACCCAACCCGAAAGCGACCCGAATTAATTTGACCGGCCGGGTCGGGTTTTACTTTGATTTTGTCTGGTCACGCATCAGACCCGATTAAAGTTAGGTCGCGTCAGGTGGATGAACTACCTTAATGAACTACAAAACAAAGCACCAAGTCAAATCTCATCGTCCGGTAGTTTGTGTCCACTTTTTCTTCTATACGACTGCACCGATCACCTCAAACTTGTTTTCCCCTAAAAGATATCATCGAAGAAACGGCCAAAAACGTGGTTTTTTGAAGGTCGGTGAAACTTTTCCTCATGCATCTAGACAAATATTTCACGGACATTGTTCTTGCCGGTGTCTAATTAAAGTTTTCGATGTCACAAAACTTTCGAAACCCTTTTTTGTGAAAACTAGTTCAGTGGCTCAGGCACTAGCACCCTTGCAGTCGACAAAATTCAGTCAACTGGTCTACATACCATAGAAGGTCAATATTTTGTTAAGTATAAGATATAGAGACCTACTTTCAACGCAAAGCTTTTGAGAATCGAATTTAGTGAAAAGATGTTTCAGGGTTTCACCGGAATACATCCCAATCACGGGATTTAGCAACTTCTAGAACTGGGAAGGATGCCTCATACCTCTGTTACTGTGACAATTAGAAAGATGCTTCTAAAGACAAAGTATTAGAGAATTGAATTTACACGAAAAGCTGTTTCAGGGTTTCCCCGAGACACGTCTCGATTCTGAGATTTAGCCACTTCTGAATTGGGAAGGATGTCTCACATCTCTACAAGTATGGCAGTTAGGAAGTTCTTCTAAAGGCAACGTTTAAAGAATTACATTTTAGTAATAATAATAATAATAATAATAATAATAATAACATAATTCCCTGAAGAAGACAACTGTTCGTTGCCGAAAGCTTGGAAGAATAAATAATTTTTCAATTTAAACCACGTATCCAATTAATCAAAAAATGAATACATTTTAGTGAAAATAGTTTCGGAGTTCACATGAAAAATATCCCGACCCCAAGATTTTTGGCCTCGTGCGGCTTTAAGTCGTACTTCGGCAGGGTTTTCGAAATTACCAAAAGTCATTGAAAGCCTTAGCGTATGTTAATATTTATTCAAATAAATAATATATACGCTTGCAATCGGGTTCGGGTCGTAGGGTTTCATAAAACAAAAAAATCGGGTTTCGAGTTTGACCCGAAATTTTAGATCGGGCCCGGTTCAGGTCGGGCTTCCGTTGTATTATTTTTCGGGCTGCGGTCCCGACCTGTTGGTCACTTTTGAGTTCGGGTCGAGTCGGGTAATCATTTTATATTTTTTCGGGCTGCGGGTCCCGACCCGATGTTTTCTTCCGGAAAAAAGCTCGGCCCCCACACCTCTATTAATCGATCCCTTAAATGTGCCTTCATCATCTTTTAATTTTACTACTTTAATGATTTCAAACGTAAACGAAACTGTAAACAATGAAACTAGCTTATCAAGTAAAGTAGTAAAATTAGATGAGCAAAATTGGTCAAGTGATTCCGGAGATGGGCCATTCCACGAAAACTCCGTTCCTACGCTCGAAATGCTCAGTAGTTACGTAAAGATATTCATAGAAAATGGTGCACTAGAAGGATTGATCCTTGAACTAGAGGTTAGTTATTTTTCTATGACTATCATTTTGTAACTACTGAGAATTTCATGCGTAGGAACGAAATGGTCCGTGGAATTGCCCAGATATGGTTTTCCGAGAGTCGGTGAAACTTTTAATAATATTTTCTTCCCGATATCCAAAATTCGATTTTGCTGTATTTCCCGGTGAAAAATACAAAATTAGGTATTCAACGACTGCAGACGCAAGACTCAAGACATTGACTGTTTATGTGTAAATGATGAGATTTATATTTTACGCAAGCGTATTAAGGATATAACAAATACTATAATAAACCTTGAAAATAAAATTTCAAAACGAAAAATAAAAGCATCAAAAGATGTGATGGTGTCGTGTGTAAACGCGCCGCAGGCGATTCAGAAAAGCGGGTCCAAGAGGCGGTAGCCTCCGTTTCCACAACTTGCTATTTCTACCTCTATTTTAAGAAAGGCCTTTTCGCTTTTTCTTTGTGCCTTTTGAATTTTTTACTAAAAGTTTTTATTTATATTTGCGATTATATTACGATTCATATAAAAAGCAGATGCGCCAACGTTCATTTCGGCCTAATATACTGATATATATCCGCGGTACGCGAACGAAATGAGCGCAGGGACTTTATTGCTTGATTTAGCGTTTATTCGTAAAAACGTCGAGATTACAATAACAATCTTATACTTTGTTTCAAATTGTCACAATACATTTTCATTTAAAATACATTATTTTCACTAAAACAAAATTAGAAATATTGAACTTTCATGGAAAAGGAATTTTCTTATTTTCTTCTGTCAGCTATATTTCCCGGTGAGCCCCATCACTTTCCGGTGGGCTAAATTTCCCTGGCAGCTATATTTCGCGGTGAGCTGAACGACTTCCCGGTCGGCTAAATTTCCCTATCAGCTATATTTCCCAATTAGCCGCACTACTTCCAGTTGAGCTGTACTTCCCTGTGGGCTAAATTTCCTGTCACTTACATTTCCCGGTGAGCCGCACCATTTGCTGTGAGTTGCACTATTTCCCGGTGAGCTGTACTTCCCAGTCAGCTATATCTCCCGGTGAGCTTTACTTCAAAGCTCGCGAATTTTCATTTTTTCTCCCCATATTTCTTGGCATCCAACATATTTCGCCAAAAAATTTCCCGGTATCCTCAATAACGAAGGTTATACACTATTTGCACACGCGAGAATTGCTCTCAAAGAGTTATACAATACGCTGAGGAGAACATTTTTGCTGATGGGCCACAGAGATAAGGATAGGGCCCCAATGTCGGACGAAGACCTAGACATTAAATTTCATTATAATGTTGAGGCAAACATTTTTGTAAGACTTTTTTAGATCAGTTTTAACAATTTATTCGTGGAAAACCAACACTGTCGGTATATTTTCAATGTATACTATCATAGAGAGAGTTCAAGCTTGAAAGTTTGGGAAAAAAGTAAACTTTTTAAGGTCGCACACCTCTGATATAATGCATTTAAACCTTCAAATCGTGTGGGATTCCTCTTCCTCTTAAAATAGCTGAAATCTCAACCTATCACTCTCTTGATACCAATAACTAGACATCTCTATAGGTTGCGACAGCATTTCAGACAATGCCAAACCATATAAAGTCAAGAATGAAATTATCGCTTCGTTTCACATAATTTATTCATCTTACAAAATGTGACGACTTGTGTTTCCCTTCACAAACACAAAGCGTAATATTTCCTAAAAATACACAGGAAAAACCTTTTACATTCGTTAACATCTTTAACACTTTTATGCGATACCAATCCAATTTATTCCACATGCGATACGAATGCTAAAATAGATAACGAACTTACGATGAACGTACGTGATATCTCTATAGCGGTCCGAGTTGAGCGAAAACGCATAGTGAAAATTTGAACGAATGTATGTAAACCGACATTTACAGTTGATTATTAAAGTAACCTATGAATAGGCGACTGTAAATGTAGACTTACAGAGGAATATTCATTATTTTCGATGATCGGATATTTTTCCAAAATGAACAATGTCAAGGTGAGGAATTGTCTTGCTCTTTTTACTATCAACATTCGCATACTGTATGTGCAAAATTAAGGAAATTTTTAGTGAAGACAATGTTAAAAAAAAAGAAACGACTCATTCACTGCTTAAAGAAATGTTGGAAACGTATGGTGATGTTCATGGTTGTGCTCGCTAACGATTTTTTTAGCGACGCTAACGCTAACGCTAATTTCAAAAAATATTAGCGTCGCTAGCGTGATTCGCTAATCTAAAAAAAAAAAAAGCGCGCTAGTAGCGGTAACTAACCCTAGCTAATTACATTCATTATCTTTTGAATTTTTCAATTGAAATCCCAACGCAGTATATTTTTGTCGAATAGTCAAACTGTGTAGAAATAGCCATTTACAAGCTTCTGGAAATAGCATTTAAGTTTTAACTAAAAAAACCTCGAGCTCCCAAAATGCATCTACATTTGTTAGTATGTTAACTAAAATACACTATCATATTAGCGAAGAACTAGCAATGAGCGAAGTTTTTCGGTAGTTGGATTTTAGGGAGCGCTAGTCGCTATTAGTGAGCAATTCCCAATTCTAGCATCACTATTAGCGATGACTAATGACTAGCGACGCTAGTACAACCATGGTGATGTTATACTACTATAGTGACTAAATATTCCGGTACGCTCTGTTACCATTATCTGCAATACCGAAAAAATTAAATGGCAATATTGTCGATACACTCTAAAATTCGACTACGAAATCAGCGCGAAGGAGTGCGCGATTATTGTCGCAGTTCTAACCATGGTATTTTATTGTGTATCGACAATATTGAAAATGCTTTCAATCACAGCTGTTTCGATAAAGTCATCGATATTTTTCCGTGTCTTACGTTTATATTCACGTAAACTCACAGATGTCACAGGGGATAGAATAGTTACCCCATGCAAATGGCATGTTACCGATAATTTCATTGATGATACATCATCGTCGATGATACGACATCATCGATGATTCGTCGTCATCGATGATTCGTCATCATCGATGATTCGTCATCATCGATGATAGGTTATAATCGATGATACGTCATCATCGATGATACGTCATCATCGATGATACGTCATCATCGATGATACGTCATCATCGATGATACGTCATCATCGATGATACGTCATCATCGATGATACGTCATCATCGATGATACGTCATCATCGATGATACGTCATCATACATGATACGTCATTATTGATAATACGTCGACATCGATGATATGTCAGCATCGATGATATGTCAGCATCGATGATATGTCAGCATCGATAATATGTCAGCATCGATGATATTTCAGCATCGACGTTACGTCAGCATCAATAATACATCTATGATTTACTTTTAAATCGAAACGTACCTGCGATCGTTACACACATCCTCTTTGGAGCATGATTATGTTCTTTCAAACACACAACAACGAAAGTATTCGTCAAGCTGGGTTTCAAAAACGCGTTCAAGGAATTAGAACGCAATCCAATGCTTTTGGCTGCAGCGTCGATATGCCCGGAAAGTTATCCGTACGTCAAACAGAGTTATGCAACTCCATCCTGCTTATGGAAAAAGAAACATCGCTTGTAGGAGTTCCATTGACAATCGGTAGTATTGGCGGAGAAATTAAATCTAAACACGACAGCTTAAAATTGATGATCAGCCGCTTTAAAGAAATGAACTCACATCAAGCATTTTTCTTGCTACGCAACTCTCTTTCAATCCCAAGGCTCATTTTCTTGCTTCGCTCAACACCATGTTGGCTTTTGATGATAGATTTGGAGAACTATAATTTCACCCTGAAGTCGGCAATGGAATGTATAATGAATTGCACTTTGAACGAAGAATCGTGGAAACCATCAACACTTTCCGTTAACTTCGGTGGGATTAGTCTCAGAGACGTCACAAACCTCTGTTACTCCAGTTTCTTGGGATCAATTCACTCAGTTGCAGATTTGCTGGATGCCATCCTACCTGACTTCGTTTCTGGCGCATCAGATTCTTAGGCAACATCTCGTTGAGAGTCTATTTCGCTTTCACAGCCCCCGAATTGGCCATAATATTCTACCCCCCTAAATACCCCCTCTAATTGGGGGGGGGGGGGTAGAACGCACGCTTGACTCGCCAGAATGCATATTTATCGAGTTATTAACGATTTAAATGTGTTGGCAGCACTGAAAAAACTGGACGCCATTTATGGATGACCCGTTAAAGGCAACGTGCAAAAGACCAGGTGGTGCTGCGAAGATGAGAGAGAGTATAAAACATTCAAAATATTCGTCGTTGGAAGATCGTTTCTGCTTCGTGCCTATGGATATTGAAACAATGGGTACGTGGGGCGTGGAGAGTATGAAGCTGGTCAACGTGATAGGTAAGAGACTGGCCGAGAAAACAGGAGAAAAGAGGTCCAAAGCATTTTTAGTACAGAGAATAAGTTTAGCGATACAGCGTGGTAACGCGGCTTCTATTCTTGGTACAAAGCCGGATAGTGCAGACAAATTAGGCACGGTGTATTACATCCTTTAACCAAGTCTAAATTGAATTTAGATAAGAATCATGTAATTAAGCTAAAGCCTGAAAATATTTTTTATGCATTAAATGATGGGAGATGGCTTATTTATCCGTAATTTGAGTTCAAAAAACTATTTTAGCTATTTGATTTAATTTTATAAAAGAAAAATTGTGGTTTAAGGATTTGCTGTAACAGTGTAATCGCACATGATCGCACCTTGTCAGTTTATTATCTGGAGAAATGTATGAAATTTATCGAATTTGGTTGGTACCAATGGTCATGTAAGTGAATATTCGCGCGAATTATTTGAATGCATAAAGCTGAAATTGAATTTAGAGACAAAATATACATTTTTAAGATGTGTCGAAGAATCTCAAATCACTCATTTTATCGAAATAAAATTAAAAAATAACCGAAATATTTTCATGCTCTAGGTTAATTGTATTTTAAGAATGACGATAGTTAATAAATGAAATGCAAAAATCAGAATCGATGTTATGTCATCATCGATTATACATCAGCGTCGATGTTACGTGATCATCAACGTAACGTCGTCATCGATGACACGTCATCATCGATGATATGTCAGCAACAATGTTACGTCAGCATCAATATTACGTCATCATCAATGATAAATAATAATCGATTGTACGTCAGCATCGATGTTATGTCAGCATCGATCTTACGTCAGCATCAATGTTACGCCAGCATCGATGCTACGTCATCATGTTACAAAGGATATTACGTTATCATCGATGTTAGCTAGATTTCTGGTTTGAGGAGGCATTGGAACAGATCTTTTTGACCCTTTGATCCTTTCCCGTTACTCATTCCACCTAGTCATGTATTCGATTTCCGACATTTACACGTTCCCATTCAGATGACACACTTGTTAGATCTGTTAGCCAAATGAACCTCGTCGTGTGTGCACACACTAAGACACATCTTCTAGCCTGCTAGCAACAACTTATGCTGATTCCATACGAGCTTCGTGAATGGAGTGCATCCCAAACAACCAAGATTCCTTTTTTTGTATGAGTAACCATTAATACGCTAACGTGAATTCCGAACCACGCCTATCCTTATATTGCAGCTACACATTGGTTTTTTTATCTGGTGTTAATTATATCTACACCTTAAGATAGGCTCAGATATGTGTACATAGAATTCATAGTACATGGTTGACTTCATGCATGTCACTCTTCTGTATACGGTTCCTTGTGGACACCAAACACCACAGCTACCCAAAGTTTGAAGCTTGGGTATGCTTAGGAACGATACTTTCATGCTACAAATTGAAGAAAAATCCTTTGCAGAATTTCCCTCGCCAGGATTGAACCCGGATATTATTGGTGGAAAGCCAGTACGTTACCACTCAGCTAACCCGTTACGTGATGTTAATTCATCATTAATGTAATGTCGTCACAATGTGTCACTGATGATATTCTACCGATAATACGTACACGATGCCATTAGCATTTATTATTCAAATTTAATAATTTTATTGATTCAATTCTATTATTATTATGCCGTTGGGCATGTGGGATGAATTGTATAGCATAGCACGGAAATGTAATTTTCATCATATAAACTGAACAATCAATTGACCAAATGGGCAATTCCACAATCAGTTTATTGCGTAATCGTTTAATATTAAATTATTGGCTTGGAGATTTTCTTTTATAAGTGTAGCGTTTGCAGCTCAAGCCGAAGGCGAGGGATGCAGCCAACCAAATGAAAATAAAAATCTCCAAGCAAACATACTTTATTATACTCGCGAAGACCCCCGGAAACGAGTTTTACCGCAAATACCCATGAAGAAAAATAAGTTTCCGATGGGAGCAGCGACTAAAACTGTATACATTCCACCGATCTTCAACTCTGTTATTTGAATTTTTTACATTCTTTTTGCTTAGGCATCCGTGAATCGCTATTTTACCGTTGACTGTACAATTTTATTTGATCGTTCGACTATAATGAAATTATGAAAAAATTTGAGATATTTCGAGCTATAGCGTAATTTTGCTGAATAAAATTTATGAAAAAAAATCACATTTCTCAAGAAACTGTGGAACGTGAATTTCCTCGATTTATCAAACAAGTTAAAAGTTTTTGTTGAAAGAAGTTGAACTCAAAAGTTCATCCTGTATAAACACAAAGTTATTTAAAATTGTTGGGAAAGTAGACGTTCTAAGACAAACTGGAGGATGTTTATAAATGGCGTGTGACCCCAACCACACCTCGCACACATCGTTCATCTTACATCCCTCTTAACTACGGATGTCATTAACAGTAAACCCCACCTTTTTTTGGCAATTCTAATTTACATCACAAATAAATATTGCAACGAAAAAATTATGATAGACCCTCGTCATGTCAATTGTATTCACCCATTTATTCAGAATGAAGTACTTTTTAAAATTCGTTTACACCCAATGTTAAAAGTCAAGTCAGGTTTTCCAAAGAAATATATCCAGATGGGAGTGTTTTATATCGAAACGCAGTTAATTAAAAAAGCATTAGAGATTACCATTAAATTATGCCAAAGTTGTCTCTATTTTCGTTATTAAAATTTTATTTACAATGTATAACACCACCTGTTGAGAACAAGTAATTTCAGGAAAAATCAATAGTTTGACGGTGGGTGCCCGAATTTTTATACAAATAATTTATTTGCGACTTTCATTATCATAATCTTTTAATAAAGCCATTTTGAGATAAGAAGGCGGTTTTATTGATTATTATTTCCAGACGCAATCATTTTAGGTCTCCATTATTTTATAGTCGAATCACGCACCGAAAATTAACTACGTAAAAGTACGTTTTCAGAGGTTTATTACGTTTTCTTTTTTGGTTTTATACCCAATAGAATTTTCTCCAATTAACTACTCATCATTTTGATGAACCAAATTACCTACCACTTGTGTATTTTGAGATAAAACACTTAATGGAACAATATTTAAATAATTCTTTCCACAAACAATGCACTGACAATTTCAATATGGCTGTACTGTCGCTAATGAACTGCAAGTTCTTCAAAAGTATTGTATGAATGAAAAGCTTTATTTTCATGGGAAAAGTTTTCTCCCTCTCATACTTTCTCTCTTTTAGAGAGTGATTCATCAAAAAAAGCTTGGCAGTAGTGACGTCAATTGATTTTTCCACCAGCTTTGCTTGTCAGTTCATATTTAAATTAAAATGAAAAATGAAACCGAAAGCTTAGGGAAGTAATTGTTTAAGAAAAATACAATATAATTGTGCAAATATATGCTTGAGGAAAAGTTGCGTATCATTTAAATTGGAGGGATTATTTCTGCCATCTATGAAATTTAATTCTAATGAATGCAAACAAAGTGGAAGCAAAAGTTGTTCATGATTTCAATGTTCGTTCATTCCATTCATTCACCTACTTCACTCAATTCAAATTGTATGATAAGATCAAAGGGTTTTCAATTGAAATAATTCAAAACTGCGAGAAAATGTTTACTGAAAATCTACGTTTTCGCCGGAATTCAATTAAAAAGCTCCTTTTAGTACTGTTTCATTATTTTCTGATAATTAGACGAGGACAAGGGACATGTAGGGTTAGTTTGGAGCGGACATTCGTAGATTTCGTAGACAAAGGATTTACAAAAAGAAATCTTTCTTGGCATTTTCTATGGTTTTAAGAGGATTTCTTTCCGTTTTTGTTGGAATTTTAAGGAATTCCATTGATTTCACCAATTTTCCGCTGAAGCTTTGAAAATTTTCTTGAATATCCAAGAATTTTCTGCAGATTTTCTTCACGTTGACGAAGGATTTTCTATGAATATCAACCCCTCGCCTCGGTTGCGATGGTAAGCGAGTTGATGGAATGATATTAATTCTACAGATACGAGATCAGACATCTTTTTGGAACGCAAAATGCACGGACACCATAGCGCCGCGTGAAGTTCTAAGTTCTAATAAGTCAGAGTATATCGCTTTCCATTTCGATAAATTAGCACAGTAACCGGGCTTCGCCCGGGTATGGTTTTAACAATTTATAAAAATTGTTTTATAACTTGTACGATGAAAATTATACTTCAGCCCTAGATTCCATTTTAAATTTGTTGGTGTTATTTCGTACGGGAATTTGGGGTTATCACATCCGTTGTTATTTAGTCCTTTTACGAAAAGCATGGATAACGCCCCAGCCCGTCATGTCACTGTTCGAAATCAGAAAAGAATGTTTGTCACCAACCGAGTCCGTTAAATCTGTTATTGAGCCTGATCGATCCATTGTCGTAAAGAAATGCTTGCTGAAAAATGTGCCCGAACCCGAACGTTTCCCGTGGTCAGTGAATTTCTGAAGTAATTTCTTCTTTTATTTGTTTCTATCGCATCGGAGAAGGTATTGGGCACATCAAGCATCTCTGTATATAAAGCGACACTGACGGTATTGGAACTCGGGTTCTCCGCATGAAACAGAAACATAGAAAAACTGCGATTGTAAGACAACAAATTTAGCAATAGACAAACGGATATACTGAAGAGTAGCGAACTGCAGCAGTGAAGTGTAGTGAAATGCAGTGACGTGTAGCGAACTGTAGTAAAGTGTAGTGCAGTGACATGTAGCGAACTGTAGTGAACTGTAGTGAAGTGTACTGAAGTGTGGTGTAGTCAACTATAATGAAGTGTAACGAACTGTAGTGAAGTGTGACGAACTGTAGTGAAGTGTAACGAACTGTAGTGTAGTGAACTGTAGCGATCTGCAGTGTTGTGTGGCGAGCTGTAGCTGAAGAGTAGCAGTGAAGTGTAACAAAGTGTAGTGAAATGCGGTGAAATGTAGTGATTTTCAGATTTATATTATAGATGATTGACGAAGTTTTACCTCAAACAACTATAAAACTTTGCTAACCACATTTTTGAATGAGGCAATACAGTGGCAGTAAATGGGGTAGGGGGGTTTCATGTCAAACTCAAAGAGAAAATAGTCAGATATTATTGGGAAATCTGTTTTGTCAAAGCTGAAGTATTTAGCAAATCTGAATTTAGAGGGAAAATAACATTTATGAGAGACTTTAACAGCAAAAATGTTCGAAAAATGGAAGTGATTTTAAAAAATTACCTCTCAACCACTGCAACGAACTTTAACCAAGGAAGCTTTTGCAGATATTTTTACTAGGCTAGGTGTACGAACTACCCATATACTCAGTTTAATAGCACACCGCTGCTGCAAGCGTCTTCAGAGCCCCCCTGGCGAAACTGAAATGTTGCTAATTTTGCGAAAAAATATAAATCTTGACGTCATGATCGTTTTCAATACTTGAAATTTTCGCCTGCGGTGCAATCATTCTTTTCTTTTCCAATCCCATTTCAATGTTTCCATTTCGTTATTGAAATAGATTTTCGGTGCAACTTTTAAATATAACATTCACCACCCACTCAAACTAAACTTTTTATTTTTCTCGTGGCAGGCGCCGGTGAAACACAAAACACCTTCTATCAGCGACCCTGTTTAACGAAAACCCTATACCAAAAATACGACTGTATTAATGTAAAATGTGCGAAATAAAGAGAATTTTCTCAAAATTTCATATAACTTTATCAATTCGGTGGGGGGTGATTGACCTAAAATGACTTACAACTCCAAACAGGTGGGAGTGGGGGAAGGAATCAGAATCAAAAAATGTTTGTATTATGGAGGTCCATAATCTTGCTAAATATTATTTGTTTCCATTGCGTATCACAGTAGTTATAGACAAAAAACCACTTTTCCCACCCTCTGACACGCACTTACTTCATAGCCACTTGCTTCGAATTGAAGATGAATTTCACAAAACTGATATCGGGTTTTCCTCTTCACAGTCCAACGAATCGAATGAGCCATAAATGGTCTAAAACCGTTACATCATGTGCCACACCTGTGCGAAGATTTCGCGATATGACTCTTAATACGATTTAGGACCATTCTAAGCTAAAGGAATTTTCAATTTTGTGCTTTCATGGCGAATTATATGACCTGTCCCGTGACTAACGCAAT
Organism: Pseudolycoriella hygida; assembly: GCA_029228625.1. Classification (NCBI taxonomy): domain Eukaryota; kingdom Metazoa; phylum Arthropoda; class Insecta; order Diptera; family Sciaridae; genus Pseudolycoriella; species Pseudolycoriella hygida. Next base: position 137,624,270 of record CM055403.1, on the reverse strand, counting down.
TTGGTCTTGAAATAGCTCGGAATTGGTGGAACTTTTGAGCTACGTTCATGGAACTTAATTTGGTATTCTCGTGATCCGCTTGCGTGTGACTGAAACATGCTCTAAGAAACGTTCAATATAATTATTTTTTTAGCGACGCTAACGCTAACGCTAGTTTCAAAAAATACTAGCGTCGCTAACTGATTCGCTAGTCTAAGAAAAACTAATTTTTTGCTAATAATCCAAAATCTGGAATAGAAAAAACACCAAAAATTTTTGAAAAACTGGCATTCGGTCGAAAATAGACTGATGACTTGTGATGAACAGCTCCATATTTTAGCGAATCCATTAGCGATTAGCGAAAAATATTTGCTAATCGGATTTTAGCGAGCGCTAATCGCCACTAGCGAGCAGTCTTGAATTTTAGCGTCGCTATTAGCGGCGCTAGTAGCGACGCTAGTGTTTAGCGACGCTAACCCAACTATGATTTCGGGATATTTTGGTTTAAAAGTTGTTAGCCACAGAACGAAACAACGATAAAGTTTCTCCACTGAAGCTTTCAGATCGCTAAAGAGCCCAGTTTCTTTACAAGATTTTACTATGGTTCGGAACTATGATGAAAGCAACACGAGATTACTTGAAGGATAGAACGAATTCGTTAGATTTGTACTCCTCTAATTTGACACCTGCACATTGAGATTATTTCTTAAACAAACGAGATTAGGTCTGGCATCCAGCATCGGAGTAAAAGGATTGTTCTAAGTATGTCTGGGGATATAGAAATTTAACAAGAATGTTAATAAAAAACCGGTTAACCGAATTAAAAAACCGGTTTCGGTATTGCAAGAAACCGGTTTTCAGTACCGGTTTTGTTGCCGGTTCTGTATTCCCTATTTTAAATCTGACTTTATTGAATCTACAAAACCTCTCTTTGGTCTACCCTTTGGTCTAACACCCGGGACCTGTGCATCCATGGTCCTGTTCGGTAGCCTGTTATTACCCATCCCTTGAACGTGCTTGAACCAGCGTAGATGACTGGCCCTTGCCGCCTCTTCCACTGACGAAATCCCTAAATTTTTCCTAATAGAATTATCCAACTCCTCCCTCCGATTAATTTCCGCTATGATCCTAAGAACCCTCACATCAGCAACCTTCAGGTCATTCACGAGATATCCGCAGTCAACCCAACTCTCACTACCGTACAGAATCGTCGGTCTGATAATTGACCTCGCTACTTAATTCCCTTTTGTTGAACACGTGCGAACTCAACTGACTGGCCACGTTTTTCCCATTTTCCTCATTTCCTCAAATTCCCTAACTAACTTGCCATCCCCTAAAAAAATTACTTGAATTTAGAAACCTGCTCCAGTTCCTCCCCATTTAAATTGCAAGCTATAACCTTCCGAGAGTTGTCGACATGCATAACCTTAGCTTCACTTACACTTGTCTTCATCCCGTACTCCTCACATGCAGCATTCAGGCAGTCAATACCGCTCTATAAATCCCTGGTATTATCTGCTCACGCACCTCGACATTCTCTGCAAGTTTGCCCGCTTGATGATTTTGTCCATGAAAATTATGAACAGAAGCGGGGAAAGACAACAACCCTGACGAATGCCCTCTTTGACCTCGAAAGACTCGCGAATTTCGCCATCTCTTCTTACAGCGGCCCTGCTTCCTGAGTAAATATTTTTAATGTCACGCAGTACCTGGTCGAATGTCTTCTCCAAGTCGATGAAGCATAAAAAAGTCCTTGTCCTTTTCATAAAGCTTTTCGATAGTGTGCCTGAGGCAAAAAATCTGATTCTGGCACCCCCTCAGAGGCCTGTAACTACGTTGAATCTCATCCACTATGTTCCTAATCAGGTGAACAAGTAAACTCGTGTAATGTACACCTTATCTACCACGCTCCATATCAGGGTTGCACTCGCTGATGCCTTTTGCACTAACGTTAACGCTAATTTCGAAAAATATTAGCGTCGGTGAAATTAGCGCGCTTATAGCGGTCGCTTATCCTTCGCTAATAGCCAAAAATCTTTGAACGAATTGAATGATGCAAAATTTTTCTTTGTAAATTTTGATGTGCCAATTCATAAATTAATAGCCATTTTCGTCACAAGGCAGTAGGCCGAAAATGCTTTGCCGAGTGACGTATTGAGTATACATACGTATTTCGTATATCGTACGTCCACTGCTCATTACTTTTCATTCCTTTCATTCATTTTAAAACAGAAAAACAGTTTTCTGAACCCTCGGAATGAAAAATATTGTACGAAACTCGGAAAATATGGGCAATTCCATTGGAAGGTTATGTGCAAACGTTGTTTTCTTGCTAAACAAAGCACATACGAGGCTTGTGTTATATGAAAGAAGTTTCTACAAATGTTCAATCCTCAACTTCTCCATACAAAGGAATTCTAATATCTAAACATTTTAGAGCGTCTATCTATCTATCTATCTAATATCTAAACATTTTTGCACGTAACGCATTTTCCACTTTTTGCAAGGAATTGCCCATATGGTTTTGACGAGTGTGAGGTTTGCAGCCCGCGGCTATATTTTTCCTATTTACGTAAATAACTATTTCATGCCTTATACTGAAGCCGGAAAGTAAAAAATGTAATTTTCAAGAGAAGAATTGTTATTTTTCGGCTCTGGTTTATGTTTAGGCTGCTTTTATAGAAACTAGTTAACGATTGAAGTTGATGAATTAAGCATATTTTTTCATGCTGCCTACTAGGGACGAAAAGAGAAACATAAGTCCGCGGACCAAAAAGCAAGCTTTTCGGCACTTGGACTTATATTTTTCATTTTTTCGTCCCAGTAGGCAGCATGAAAAACTTAAAACGTCACTCGGTAAACCACTGAAGGCTTATGCCTTGTGACATAGATAACTATTTGAGCACATTCGTTTGTAACTTGCCATTCCGGAAAAATATTTCATTCACAAAATTTAGATTTATAAGATTTATAAATATAGAATAATTTCAGAGAGCTAAGTACGGTAATGTTGCTGGTGGTAAAACGTAAACATTTCATATAATTTGTCTAAGTCTTGTACTTTTTGCTGGTGGCTATTAGTATATTTGTATGGAAATGAGAGAGTAAACGTTAAGTATATTATGCTCTGAAATTACTCTATTGCACTCAATCTTCGTATTGAAACTCTAGGTTGTCATTGAGAGACATAATTTAGCATTGAGATTGTGCTCGCCGCAGGAAGTCAAAGCAAAAGCGTGGGCTCAAGGGTGGCCCTGTGGTATAGAAATATAAAATGTAATTAACCATTTATTTCAATCACATGTCTATGTGGAATATCACCCATGGAGTCTAAGGGATAACGTGACCACGCGTGGTATACGGCAGGGTGTCATTTATACATAGATGACAGAAGAACAAAGCCGGATGCTAAAAAATCCGAATAAAGGTACAGTAATTGCTAAAGTATATAGTTTAGGCAGGCCTGAGACACGAGAAGAATCGAGAGTTGTTATTTTTTCTGGATTATGTGGGCTGCAAATCTTGGGTATCCTGATTTTGTTTATCGGGATTATGAGATGGAGCCATTCATAACGTATTGAAATTAAATTGTCCCGATAACTACTATTTACGTCAATCTGTGTCTTTAACTCTATATTCACATTAATTACATTGCAAATATTTAGTTTGATGGCTAGCTCCTTTCGCAAACAAAAAATATGTCATTTAAACCCTACGCAATTAAATTCTTCAGTGAAAATCAACAAAAAAAAAGCCCCAACAATTTCGTCGTTATTATCTGTTTTAAAGAGACAAAAAAGAAGTACAGGCCGGCAAATCATTAGTTATCTTTCTATAAACCAACATCAACGTGGCATGATGCATAATTCCGTCGGACAAGGACAAATACACTTTCTTGACGTCATCTGATTTTAGATGGTGAACTTTTATAATGTTGAAAGGGTATGTGGTGCTGTATAAAGTGGGTTTGAATATTAATTCAACGTAGCAGCATTATATCTACACAGAACATATTTGTTTTCATTTTTCAGAAAAATACGGAATAAAATCATATTTACGTCTTATAGCGGTGGTAGTGTACGATTTAAAATGACGCAAATAAATGTTTTTACTCTCTGCACCCCCGGAACTTTTATATTTGTTCAAAGGATGTAAAAAAACTAGATGCAAAGAGAGCCGTGAGCGAATCTATGTTAGGCCGATACGACGATGTATCAAAACTATAATCATAGTCAAGTGAAACCTCATACATTTTGTACTTAATATTATTTTTGTAGTCATAAAAGCTGAAGATACTATTGGCACCGTATGCCGATAATCTATTGTAATGCTGTCAACTCTCTTTATTCCATTGTGTTCCACGCATTTTTTTTTTTTTTTTTGAGTGAATGATGAGTAATAAAGACTATTCAAAGAAAAAAATTATTATACTGGAGGCTATCCGCGCCAGGTGCAAATTGCTTTTTTTTCTTTTTTTTTGCTAAATGATCGATGCAGACAAATTTATTAGAATATATATCTACCGTGTCTCATGAAATTGTTGGTGGTGGCCAAGTTGACTCAATTTACACGGACTTCGCTAAGGCATTTGATAAACTTGAACACAACATTTTGTTAAAGAAATTAGAATTTCTTGATGTATCGGAAAAATGGTAGTATGGTCCAGGCCCGTAGGCAGAGTGAGTTGACAGAGAGGGCTGAGGCCCCCCTCCCCTTAAGTGCCACAGAAAATATGAATTTTTTAAACGTTTCAAGAAAAGCCTGAAACAAACGTTCTCTCATCAGGCGGGAAAATTGTTCATATTGTTAAAGAAATTATGAATTGCGAGCGATATTTGTTTTTAATAACTTTCGTTTTCAATGGATGTCAAGCTTTAAAATGGCTCATTTCTCGCTAGAATTACGAAATCTTCGTTCGTAAATTCCCAGTGCCGCCATTCTAGCGAAGTGTGTAGTTCTCTTAAGTGCCCCAAATAGTGTCCATAGTTTCTATGAATTGTTCTGATGGCGCTAAACTTTTCTAAATGATATTAATCAATAAAAGGCAAGCATAGTGAAATTACAGAAACAATTTATTATTTTGATGGTTATTGTGGAAGCATAATGTGAAATTACTAACGTTTGGGTCGGCAAAGTTGGTACGTGGCCTAACTTCCCCACTGTCTGTGCTCTGTCCGAAGAAAATGACAGTAAGCGTTACGACTAGAACAAAAATGGGTCAAACTTGCGTTACAGGGGGGAGGGGGATCTGCAAAATGCCAATTTTAGCGTTATGTTATTTATTTAAGAATTTCTCCCAAGAGCGATTGGGCTTGTTGGAAAATATTTCAAGCGAAATTCTGAAAGGAGTTTGGCTTACGAAAGTGTGTTAATAAAAAAGTTATGTCCATAGTTTTCAGAATGTCAGGGGGGGCTCAGAGGTTCCCAGGGGGTGCTTAGACCCCCTCTGCCCCCCCTCCTAGATACGGGCCTGAATATGGTTCCCTACATATTTAAGCAATCGATTTGTTATTATTGGTGGCTCTCAGTCGAGTACAACTGTACCTACATATCGGGAGATCCGCAGGGATCCATTTTTGGGCCACTTCTATTCATTATCTTCATAAACGATCTTCTCGAATCACTCAACTGTTCTGGGTTCGCTGATGACCTTAAACTGTACCGGTCTATTGGTAGTAGCTACGACTGTGAACTGCTTCAATCAGATCTTTAAAAAATTGTTGACTGGTGCAGAATGAATAAAATGGTCTTGAATGCGGATAAATGTGCAGTAATGTCTATAACGCATAGCCGTAACAAAATAACTTTCCCTTATGAGATTGAGAGTGAAATCCTAGAAAGAGTCCCCAACAAAACAGATCTATTTTACTTCTGTTTGAACGAGGTAGGGATTTTCACTTCAATTAAAAGTCAACATCTTCTTCATAAACAGCGCTAGTCTCTTTAGTATACTGTTGCTAACGTTACCTGGTGTGAGTAGCCTCAGTATAATAAATATACTATTGCCACCAGGTATCATTAGCCACAGTATACTGAAGAGACGAGGACTGCATACGTTCTGGAATTCAATTTTCTAAAAAAATCTTTATCTTCTCATATCAACCCAGACGGTCTTCGTCCTAAAATCGATGAATTTCGTGAAGTTATGAAAAAGGTTAACGCTCATTGCATTGCGATCTCTGAGACGCACTTCACGTCATACATCTCTGACAAATCAGTTGAACTGCAAGGGTATACTCTTCACCATAATGACAGGGAGCTTCGGCGGCATGACGGGGTGGCACTGTATGTAAAGAAAGGTATCGGCTCCCAGGTTGTCATGAAAAGCATTAGCAGAATAGGGATGCTAGAATATTTATTTGTCGAACTTAATGTTGTCACGCATAACATTTTATTCGGGGTGATGTACAAATCGCCGGGCATTGACGACATTGGAGTCTTTGAGGACATCATGCAAAATGTGAGCCCAAAGTACTCGGAAATTATCGCTGCTGGAGATTTTAATGAAAATCTGATTTCTAGATCAGCTATGACGGCGAGATTCATTGATACCGCGCATGCATTATCACTTGAGTTTGTCTCGACAAATCCAACCCATTTCTCCAAGACTGCTTCGACGTGTATCGACCATTTTCTCACCAATTCCATCAGTAGTGTTTCACGATTCTCTCAAGTTAGCGTAGGGGGAATCTCTAAGCATGACTTGATTTTCATGTCGCTGCGGTGCGACATGTCTTTCATAAATCCGGGAGTGGTGTTGAGGCGGAAAATCCATCGCATCGACAAGGACAGGCTTATGTCAGATTCCTCGTTGGTAAATTGGGCTGCTGTCGCAAACGAGAGTGATGTGAACAAAGCTGTAGAATGGTTTAACACAGAAGTTTTCCGGCTCCTTGAGTTACATGCTCCATTAGAACCAATTCGGTCGACCGAGTTCTCGGCTCCATGGTTTGATGCAAGTGTAAGCAGGGCTATGAATGACAGAGACTTAACTTACGCTGAATGGAAGCGTCAACGTACCAATGATAATTTCACCTACTTCAAGCGCTTAAGAAATGCCGTCACCCAGAGTATTCGCTTAGCCAAAAGACGCTTTTACGCCAAGAAGTTTGGGTCAGTTAAACCAACAAGAAAATTGTGGAGTAGTCTGCGTGGTCTAGGTCTTCTTAAGTGTCCTGACCACTGCGATGTGCCGTTTACGCCTGATGAACTCAATGATCATTTTACACATGGTGTTTATTCGGACTTCCCATCGTTTATCAACCTGTCGCATTCACCCCGGTTCAAGGTTGACAAATTGATGCTATCGGGTCGTTAGTTCTCGTTTCGTAACGTTGCGCAACACGAGGTGTACAGGGCTATTAGTAGCATTAAATCGAACTCAGAAGGCCTAGACTCTATTCTTATCTCATTTGTTAATCTGCTTCTGCCGGTCATTCTGCCTGTGATTACGGGGATTTTTAATGCGGCGCTTACCAAATCGGTTTTCCCTGATGCCTGGAAACTGTCAAAGATAAGGCCACGACACAAGAATACCCGCAGTCGACTCTTAGGTGAATATAGCCCGATTAGTATACTTCCTGCGGTTTCGAAGGCCCTGGAAAGACTTATGAAGGGTCAAATAAATGACTATTTAATGGAACACGGTCTGCTCCACGGCTCTCAGTCGGGATTTCGATCGAATCATAGCACTGCTACTGCACTTTTAAAGATTACTGACGACATTCGGGTTGATTAGGACAAAGGATTAGCCACGGTCTCCTTTTACTTGATTTTTCACAGGTTGGACAGGTTGCTGCTGGATAAGCTTTCTAGCAATTTCGGGTTCTCATCATCGGCAGTAACCCTTGTGAAGAGTTATCTGACAAGCAGGAAACAGAAGGCTATAATTAATGGCTGCAGCTCCTCTCTACTGGGTTTAAACGCTGGTCTCCCTCAAGGCTCAGTACTTGGTACTTTATTTTTTTCGATGTCCATAAATGACCTGCCTAGCGTAATTAGTTTTTCCAGTGTGCACCTCTTTGCTGATGATGTGCAGCTCTGCATGTCGATTCGTAAGGACTGTATCCGTGAGGACACTGACCAGTTGGCAGTTGATCTGAGATCCGTCACGTTCTGGGCTGCGGCAAACGGCTTAGTGCTTAATGCAGAGAAGACGCAGGCGATTAAATTTTGCAACGGTAACTGGTCGGCAGATTTACCGAAAATCAGGTTGAACGGCGTTACCATTGAGTATAGTGATACGGTTAAAGATCTTGGGATCTTAATCGACAGTCAGCTTAACTGGCGTAAGCACGCTAACGCAATTGCAGCGAAGATCTTTGCTGGTCTTCGATGCTTCTGGCCGCATGCTAGCTACTTGCCTCGTCCCACCAGGTTGCTATTGGTGAAATCCCTGCTCATGCCGCATTTCACCTACTGTTCCCAAGTGCTTGGCAGACTACAGGTCTCAACGAAAACGATACTTGAGAAGGCATTCAAAGCCTGTATCAGATTTGTCTGTGGGCTGGGTCGATACGACTCAACCTCGGATTACGCCAACACAGTGCTGGGCTGCGGCTTGTTCTCATACCTTAACTACTTATCCTGTGTGCTAACACATAAATTATTACTGCTAAAAGAACCTGTCTACCTATATGAGCGATTTGTTCCTACCTCGAACTTAAGATCGCCTAACCTGATCATTCTCTCACGATCGTTCTTCTCCAGTGGGGTTTCGACCTACAACTCATTGCCACCAATTGTTAAAAAAAATCGTTTCTGGCTTCAAGGATGCATTCAGGAAATACTTTTGTGTCTAAGATTTCCTGTGATGATCCGCTACATTATTTCTTTACTTCCATCGATTTCGGTGGACAAAGTTATGTGTCGCTATCCAATAAACTTCGTGCCAATGATATATAGGGCCTACAGTGCCAGAGTCGTCCTTCCAAATTGTTCTCGTTCTAATTCTTTTTTATGTTCTCTCTTTTTCTTTTCTTTTTTATTGCTTCGCGATAGCTGAATTCATCTTTACGGAATCGTTTGATTCCTTTATAATTTTTTTTTCTTTTTCTTTTAAATCTTAATGCACATCGTATCATGTACTTAAAAAGGCTGAAAGGCCTTACACATACTATAACCTAATAAACAACAACAAAAAAAAATCTTCTAAAAAATTAATAATTTTTTAAAAATGTTTGAACTTTGCTATCAGTATGATGATGTTTTTGTATACTGGTTCTTATGTAGCTCACTTGAAAGAAGGCCTGGAAGTGAGCGACACAAGGACCAGTATTAACATGAACAACATCATCATACTGGTAGCAAAATTGTAATTCGGCCAATCATAAAACACCAAGAGATAATAATTTTCCTTTGAAGCAGATTTTGCATTTTTTTTTTTCAAAAAAATTTATTTGTGAGAAAAATTTCGAATTTCCTTACGTAATAAAAAATTGTAATTGAATTTCCAAAGAAAGGAATTTTATTTTATTAAATTTTATAATAATTACTAGTAACTACCCCCGCCCCTAGGGGCTACGCGGACTTTAAGCATTCTTGTCCACTAGGTCGGAGATTTGCGACATTAATACTAAAAGGGTGTGCAAAGTTAGATGTAGATGAATAAGAAATGGATGTAGTAGTATTTAGTATTTTAGTAGTTACCATAAGGTTATGCAAATCTGATTTTCCTCCGTACTACCATTTTCCCATAAAACCGATTTGCCGAACTACCGTTTGCTATATACTATCATTACGTCTGTACTACCGTTTTCCCCGTGCTACCGTTTCACCCGTACTACCGTTTCCACCATACAACGCTTTTCGCCTTATTACAATTTTCTCCTGACTACCGACCCCTGTACAAACGTTATCACCGTGCTACTATTTACCCTTACAACCGTTTCTCCCGTCCTACAATTTCCTCCTCACTACTGTTTTCCGCGTACTAACATTTCACCGTTCTACCATTTCCCCCGTACTATCATTTCTCCCGTATTACCATTTCCCCGTACAAACGTTATCACCGTACTACTATTTCCCCGTACAACCGTTTCTCCCGTCCTCCTCACTACTGTTTTCCCCGTACTACCATTTCCCCCGCACAACCGTTTCCACCGCACTACTGTTTTTCCCGTACGACCGTTTCCACCGTACTACTGTTTCCCGTACAACCGTTTCCACCGTACTACCATTTTCTTCTCACTACTGTTTTCCCCGTACTACCATTTCCCCATACAACCGATTACCCCCGTACTGCTTTTTCCCCCGAGCTGCCCATAATTTTCACCAACACTAGTGACTTCTAATCACAAAACTCTAAGACTTTGCAAAAGAAACCTATCGTCTGTTTCTCATACCTTCCCAAATACTTTTAAAACCATAAAAATTGACCCAATGTCCAACTGCCCGACATTTTCACCAATACTGGTGACTTTTTCTAACAAAACTCTAAGACTTTGCCGAATAAACATATGGTCTAAATCGCACACATTCGAAAATAATTTTAAAACCATAAAAATTGACCCCGTGTCCAACTGCCCGACATTTTCACCAATACTGGTGACTTTTACTAACAAAACTAGGAGACTTTGCCGAAGAAACATATGGTGTGTCTCCCATACCTTCCCACATACTTTCAAAAGCATAAAAATTGACCTAATACCCAACTGCCCCACATTTTCACCAATACTGGTGACTTCTTCTCACAAAACCCTGAGACTTTGCTAAAGAAACCAATGGTCTGTCTCTCATACCTTTCCAGATACTTTTAAAAGCAAAAAATCCAAGATGACGTCACTTTAACAGCTGGCAGCCATTTTCTTAGGATTCATAAAGATTCTACTCATCAATGACAACAACTTTCCCGAAGAAACCAACTGTCCAAAAAAACCAAAAAAAATTTTAAAATTACATCAAGAAAAAATTTGAATTGAAATCTATGTAGCATAATGGTTTTTTTGCTATAAAAGGCAATGCAAAACCGCATTTTAATTCAGTCCCTTTGGACTCGTCAAGCAGGTCGGACGTATGTTGGTTCACGCTGAAAATTTGTGACCGACAATTTACAGACAGAAAAACAAACAGACAAACAGACAAACTTTTGACTTTTATAATTATAAATAATTTTTATAGGGGATCGAGTAGACGTCAGTCGCAAAATTTTTTTCTCTCTGAAAACTTTTTACAAATATTCAAAAATAAAAGGCTTCCGGCTGTGTATCGCGTTTAATAAACTACGGGGAATACCACATCACGAATCAGCGCAGCAACTGACGACACATGTGCTATTTTTTGATGTTTTGACACACATCGCAAATCAGAGGAGATTCGAGCGCCTTCCAGCTAAAAATTCCTGAATTTTTAGGCAGTACAACTTGATGAAAACAGTGTTGGAAAAGCTAAGCCAGTGCAAAACGTTTGATTGAAAATATTTCAACAGAATTTTTTGCGTTCCGAAGCTTCAAGCGTCACCCAAGTTGATATCAGTTGTTTTGGAAGAGCGACGAGAACGGGCGTCACATTTCTCTTTTAAAAGCGGTTTTTGTTGTGATATCAGTTTTTATGGAAGTAGAAAAATTGTTTATTGACAAATTAGACATAGAACTTTTTTCTAGTCGCCGCCGCTGCTAAACCGAAGCGCGGCGGCTACTACTTCCATGGCTAAAAATGATCTTCTCAACTTCCTCTACAACATATCAAGTTTTTTTATGAGCCGCTACCCCCTTTTTTAAAATCACAGAGGATGTAGAGTCCCCAGCTTAAGCTTTCTGCAAAATTTCAAAGTCCTTTTTCATACAAATGCCTACGGAAGCCAGTAACTAAGTTTTCATTAACTTCTATGAAAATGCACTTTTTGTATTGAAAATGATCATTTTCTAAAGGTCATATCTCCGGATCCACTGAAGCGATTTTAATCACAACATGAGTCGATATTGTGGATAATAGTTGCGGCCAACGTTAAACTTGTGGAAATAAATGAATCATTCCAATTTGTGAAGACGACGGACGCCAGCTAAGTATTCATTTACGAAATACACCTACTGTCCCTGTACATTGATGGTCTCTCAATATTTGTCACGCAATTGTAATGAACCTTCCCATTACATAAAGCGGAAGCTATAAATTTATCAAGAAATTTAGCAAGCATGTAATATACTACTCTCACGAGTAAATTTTGTGCAACTGATTCATTGTTAACATCGTTTATTGCCCCCATGTATGTTGATAAAATCAAGGGTTGATAAATTCCTAATTACGGACAGGAAAATGTTTGGGTTGTTAAGTTAGTGGTACACCTGTTAGTTTTTCTGCGTTTGTTGTGTACACCTTTGACGTCATTTCGTTCCATTCATTCATAATGTGTTTGAATAATTTAAGAACGTAATATGTGTGTAGACTCTAAATGATCATTTTACGTCGACCGACCAACCCAAATCTACATGTCAATCACTAAGTTTGCTATGCGCTTAGGAACATAAAACTTAAACGCAATTTATCGTTGTGAGTTACCAAAGTTTCATATTCAAACATTTTTGCTCTCATACAAGAACATTTAAATAAAATCAACAAATAAAGCTTCTTATCCGTTCCGCATTCAGATAAACATTTTTGTTTATGGACAAAATCCAAAAATAAAATAGCACGGCTAGCCGGAATGTCGCCGCATAAGTAAAAGTTAGTATAAAGTAATTTCTTTCCTTGGCTTACGAAATGTAAGAATGTTAAAATGTTATCGACAGAAAATTGGAAATGTTTATGAATGATACACTGGGTCCATTAATTTCATTTCATTGACTTCTATGAAACGTTTATGGATGCTTAGCAAAGATAAAAAATAGTATTGAGGGTTGGGAACTTTGGGATGGGCAAAACTTTTTGGAATAGTTGCACGGTAAACGTGCCACCTCATTCGATCCGCATGATGTAAGTCAATTATGAAGTAGCGGTAGCTAACAGTTTTAAAATTCATGTAAGGGAATAGCTATGTTAAAATGCGATGCGAATAAATCGCGTAAGGTTTCTTTGAAATCTCAGCTTGACAGAAATAAATAGTTATTTACGTTACAAGGACAAGTAGTTTCGAAGACCGAAAGTTCTTTAGCGTGTGACGTTTAAACTTTGCACTTTTATTAGTTTACTTTCGCCCCTCATTTACATTTTTACTTCCGGCTCTGATATGTAGCATGTACATTTTTGTACATTATTTTACTGAACTCAAAATGTTAAGGTTGAGGTCCAAATCAAGCTCGGTTGTTGTATGGCTCATTACCCGTACCAAAACCTATTATTTGGGAACAAATTCCCAAAATTCACTAAACTTTCCCAGAATTTCCTAAAAATTCCTAAAATTTCCCAAAATTTCACTAAAAAAATATAAAAAATTTCCAAATAATAATTTAATAGTAAACTTTATGATGAAGGGCATCTCTTTCCAGACAAGTTGAAAATTCGAAATTTTGGATTGTCTGCTCAGCAAAATTTTTATTTTTAATTTCAATCTTCATTAGGCTCCAATACCTTCATATTGGCACTAATTTGTATTTTGTAAGAGGACCGAAAATACTTCCGGTTCTCTAAGCAAGCACGAAATGGTATTGTTTTACACCGGTTATGAGCGTTGTGAGGGACTGAAATCAAAATTTCCCAAAAAAGTATAAAAAAATTTCCGAATAATAGGCCCTGAACCGTAACAAAGAAATTTAACAACGACCCGTTTTGAAGCAAGTGATTTATTTGTTGCTTATGCCATGCATTCGGTTGGTTTACCAACCATCTTCAAAGCTAAAAAGAACAAATTTTCTAAATTAACCACTGGCTCGGAGCCTTTATGACACCAGACACCATATGAAGGGACCCGTACGTATCAGAATAGATGTGGCAAGCAGAGTTGATGTTGAGAAAAGACTCGAACGTATTTAAGTAAATATTGCCTTACCTCTTAATATGAAATTAAGTCCACATTAAGTTGTATTGGAAATTGCAGAGAGGGCAATATTGAAAAACCCGTCCGAAGAAACATAGCAGAAAACAATTTTTTTGTCAAGGGCCGACTTTAGGACCGACCTAGGGCCATCAGGAAATGCCTCTGACACATACTTCCATAGACAACAATTTTTCCCTCAATCTGCACTGCAATATGACAAAAAATATTTTTTTGGTTAGTGCCGACCCTAGGACCGACCAGAGGCCCACTAAATCCCCAAGCACAGGCCCAAATTTGTTTATGAATATAATTCGGTACACGGCTACCTCTCAAATAGAAAAAGAATCAACAAAATCGGTTAGGATTTGCCCGATTTATGCAAACAAAAACACGTTGGGCCTAGTTTCAGGGTCCTGGCTAAGTCCAAGGGCATCTTATCAAAAAACTTCCTTCCATAAAATATGAGACACTCCTAGACCTTTCGATTAAATTTTTTTTTTGAAAATCGGAAGAGATTTACTCGAGTTATGTACAAAAAAAAGTAGGGCCCTAGCAGTCACTCGTTTTTAGTGCCCTAGCTAAGTCCAAGGGCTCAAAATCAAAAACGTTTCTTCCACAAATTGTCAGCCATACCCAGATCTTTCAAACAAAAAATGTTTATGACAACCGGAAAAGATTTACTCGAGTTATGTAGAAAAAACACGAATGGCCCTAGCATAGACTCGGTTTTAGTGCCCTAGCTAAGTCCAGGGACTCAAATTTGAAAAAGTTTCTTCCATAAATTGCCCAGTTCTTTCAAACAAAAAAAACTATGAAAATCAGAAAAGACGGCCCTAGGGGCCGACAGTGCACAGATGCAATCCCATAAAAGCTTTTTCGATTACCTTTCAGGGAGAAAAAAGTTTTTAAAAATCGGTTGAGTTTTTTCCAAGTTATCGCGGTGACGGACGGACGGACGGACGGTCATTTTTTTATTGCTGATTCGTCATCTAACTACCATGATCGATACTTCCCACTTACTCCCCGGTCGAAATTGGGGTGGTTACAAACGTCATGGTAAACGCATAAGACTTAGTTCTTCGTACGGGTCTAAACATGCCTGTCCAAAGTACAAAATTGACCCCCAAACAGACAAAAATGTTCTCAGTAGAGGCCTCGGACAAATACTTACATAGACAAAAATATTTCCTTCCATTTTCTCTACAACATAGTGAAAAACTATTTTTTTGTCTAGGGCAAACCTAGGGCCATAAGGAAATGCCTCGGACACATAATTCCATAGACAAAAATGCTTCTCTCAATTTGCTGTGCAACATAGCAAAAAAATTTTTTTGCTTAGGGTCGTTCTTAGGGTCGTTCTTAGGACAGACCTGAGGTCCACTTCAGCCCTAAGCACAGGCACCGGGTCCAAATTTGTTTTTGAATATAATTTGCTACTCGATTACCTCTAAATAGCGAAAGATACAAGAAAATCAGTTAGGATTTATCTAACTAATGTAAGCAAACAAGTTGAGCCCCAGTAGAAACTCAGTTTTAGGGTCCTGACTGAGTCCAAGGGTTTCTAATCGAAAAAAGTTCTTCCATAAAACGGGAGACAATACTAGACCTTTCGATCAAGGATAAATTTGAAAATCGGCAGAGATTTACTCGAGTTATGTACAAAAAACATGTAGAGCGTTAGCAGAAACTCGTTTTTAGTGCCCTAGCTATATCCTAGGGGACAATCTCAAAAAAGTTTTTTATACAAATTGTTGGGCTTTCATAAACATGTCGATTAAAAAAAAAATATCGGAAAACATTTACTCAAGTTATGTACAAAAAACATGTATGGCCCCTGCACAGACTCGTTCTTAGCGCCCTAGCCAAGTCCAAGGACTCAAATCCAAAAAAGTTTCTTCCACAAATTGTAGGCCATGCCCAGATCTTTCAAACAAATAAAAATTTATGAAAATCGGAAAAGATTTACTCGAGTTATGTACAAAAAACACGGTTGGCCCTAGCATAGACTCCGTTTTAGTGCCCTAGCTAAATTACTTACTTACTTTACCGGCACTACAACCCATTAAGGGTCTTGGCCTTCTCCAACATGCTTCTCCAACCGGGCCTATCTGCAGCTAACGTCTCCCAGCTGGTTACTCCCACAGTTCTTAAGTTGGCAAAAGCAGCGTCGCTCCACCTGGACTTGAGTCGCCCTGCACTCCTTTTGCCTTCAGGTTTGGACTTCAGATTTTTTTTTGGAATACGATGTTCATTCATTCGTTGTACGTGACCGAGCCAACGTAGTCTATTTATTTTTGTTGTTCTGACTATGTCGGGCTCTCCAAAAAGCTCTATGAGCTCGTGATTATATCGTCTGCGCCATCGGTTCAGTTTTCGGTCAAATACTGGTCCAAATATTGTACGCAGTACCTTTCGCTCGAACGTATGCAGAGATTGTTCATTTTTCTGTGTCAAGCACCACGACTCCGAACCGTACGTAACTACCGGTCTGATCACAATCTTATAAAGTGCTAGCCCTAGCTAAATCCAAGGACTCAAATCCAAAAAAAATCTTCAATAAATTGTCGGCCATGCCCAGATTTTTCAAACAAAAAAAATTTATGAAAATCAGAAAAGATTTACTTGAGTTATGTGCAAAAGACCAAAAACCACTTAAACGGCCCTAGTTCGGCGGCCCTTGGCAATTTCCAATACAATTTAATGTGGACGTAATTTCATACACTTGAGAGTTAAGGCAATGTTTACTTAAATACGTTCGAGTCTTTTCGTAACATCAACTTTGTTTGCCACATCTATTCTGATACGTACGGGTCCCTTGCATATGTTTATTTTACTTGTTCCGCAATATTTGTGAGCTTTCGCTCATATGGATTCTTCTTAGAGATCCTTTCGTTACCGAAGTTTTTACTGTGTCATTGGTAAATTGCACACAGACCTAGTCCCATCTATGATGTACTAGGAGCGGAAACTGGTGGGGCCTAGAATGCCGGTTCGCTTTATCAATGTGTTTTACCGGCAGACATTTTTTGGACCACATGCTTAACGTGAATTCCGAACCACGCTTAAAGGTAGCTAGCATTTTACCATTAGGATTTCTTCTGGTGCTAATTATATCGCCGTCCAAAGTCAGACTCAGATATTTGTACACAGATTTCAACGAATATGGTTGATATTTGTCATTCTTTTACAAACGAATCGTTGCGGCACCAAATTCACAACTGCCCATATAATGAAGCCTGGGTGTGTCTAGGAACGTTACTCTCATGTTATACATTGAAGAAAAATCCTATACAGAATTTGTCTCCACCAGGATTGAACCTGGATATTCTTGGTGGAAAGCCAGTAAGTTACCACTGAGTTTACCCGTTCCTTACAAAAATTCACATTAGGACATAGAAAATCACGAGAAATAATGCAAAATCTTGTGATGAAATATACGACGAGCCATAGGAAATTAAGAAAAAGTAATAAAATCGTGAAAATCCTGAGATATACGGAAAAATCTATTCAACGAATCACAAAACCGCCCCACCCCACTGGTAAATTGACCATTACCACTGCCTGCTATTGCAACATTTAAGCCCGTACGTATCAGAATAGATGTGGCAAACAAAATTGATGTAGCAAATAGGCTCGAACGTATATCTAAGTGTTTGAAATTACGTTGACATTGGATAGGAAATTGTCGACAAGGCAATATTGAAAAACCAGTAGGAAGCAACTGAGTAAAAACCTCTCCAAGTATCAACGAGACCTCTAATATCTCAAAAAAAATAAATTCCAAAAAAATGGAAAACAAATATTTACAACGAATTTTCAAAAACAAATTTTTGTACAAGGAACGATCTTAGAACCGACTAAGAGTACTTAGGAGGGGCCTCTGACCCATAATTCCACGGACAAAAAAGTTCTCCACAATTTACTCCACATATCAAAACAATTTTTTCGAGGTGGGGCCGACCTTAGGACCGGCCTCACATCTTTTTTTCTTTGCAACACTGCACAAAAATCTCATCACTTAATGAATATTCACGAAAAAGAATCAAATATGGCATAGGGTCGTGAGTTGAGCCCACACTTTGGACCCTACAGCCCGAACCACTCAATCGATTTTCACTAATCTAATTTTCGTGATTTTTTGAGGTCCATATATGTTTAATTCAAAACCATTCTAATTTCGCAGTCAAAAACTTTCACCAACCTTCAAAAATTAGTCGAAATTCAAATTCGTAGCAAAGTTAGAACGTTTTTAAATTTGTATCCACTGACAATTACAGTACTCCAGCATCACAATCAAATTCGAATTTAAAGTTTTAAAGATCATTCATAACGTCCGTTTATCTAAATAAATTGAAAAGTCACGCACTGGCGCATAGGTCTGCTAGCTACCATGTTAGCCACAATGTTCAACTGTTCCAAAATCTAAAAATGAATACAAATGCAACACTTTGTACCACATAACAGTAAAGGTTCTTCTGTTGTGGATAATAAAAGCCTCAATTGTGTGTAGTTTGCGTGCTTAAACTCTTTATGTTGCTAACACTTTTTGAACAATTCAGAATTCAGTGGCCGTTTTGCGAACCATTTAAGTAATGAACGTCGACAGACAAGGAGCAAATTCTTGCGCAACAAATTTAAGATTAACGGAACAAATTTTTGTACAACGTAAACGTAACGATTGTAGTCAAAGAAAATTTGTGAAAATGAACGTCAGTTTCCTAATCGTTTTACTTTTCCTTGTGGTAAGTACACATTTTTCATCAAATAAATAAATTTCTAGAACATCCATTTCGCTATTCGATTCTTGCTTTCATGCGTCGGTAAACAATCCGACATTTTACCTAAGAATTCGATAAAAGTTGAAGGAAAGTTATGTTGCAAAAATTTGCAAAATTATATTTTCGTTCATTGCAAAAAAAACGTGGTGTCGATTGATCTACACAAGTAGATTTTTATCCGACACTATCGTTGTCATTACGGTGTAATACTGTCGCATGAACCAACGTTTCCTTTTCAAATAATTTTGATTTTTGTGTTTTATAAAATTTTGAAACAATTTTCTTCTAATTATCTTCAAGATGTTTGCCGTTTACGCGGAATGTGGACCATTGGCAATCGATGATGACAAACAACCCAGAAATCCTCCACCTTTCGAGGATTGTAACACATTCCCCTACAAGTCATCCCCTTGTTATGACAACCTCTAAGACAAACGATGCACTACAGTGCACAATGTTTGAAATAAATTGTTTTTTTGTTTATTTGCTTGTGTTTCGAAATTGTATTTTTGCATCATTTCTTCCTGTCTCAATCCCCTCAAAACGACGTCGTATGTGAGTCTTACCGAAACGAGACCATTGGAAAAAGACGCATTCTTTATGAAGGAATACATTTTTATGTAAGTGCTTGTAAGTGCTTTAGGGTCTTTACAAAACTTAATTCAGAACAAGAAGTAAAATTATGCTGAATTCATTAGCCTGTAGTCACACTTCCACTTCAAGGAATTTTTGGAACAATTTTTATGTTAGTGGTGGCGCACATTTTTATTTTAAAATGGAATTTATTTTGTGAAATCATATGTGGAACTAAAAGGTAGCTAAGTCTTTTTGTTTGATGGTTCAAAATTAATTTCCAAAAAGTATTGAAAAATCAATCAACTTCTAATATTGTCTTCAAAGTGTTGACCGTACTTGCTACAGTTGTAGTAGCAGTTTATTGACATATATTTGTTGGTTGGTTCAGTTCAGTTCAGTTCTCCAGTGCACCTAAGTTAGAGAAAAGTATTTTACAGGTTAGTTACACGAATTGTATGTGCTATGTGTTTCGTAAAATGAGAAAAATCACACGAATATAAGTCTCTAGAGATGACTGCTGTTTGCATTTTCTATTGTTCTCAATACTATGAAAACTTTTTTTCTGATCTGTCGGTTTCTATCATGCTCGGAGCGGTAGCGGAGAGCGTGACGCAGTCCCCACACCCCAAAAAAAAAAAAAAAAAACGCTCACAAACCCAAAAAACTCCATACAAAAACCTTTGGGACAAGACACGATGTATAGGCCAACTTTTGAGTTTTTTCCCCTCGCCCTTCTCCCCCTTCAAATTATTTTTTACGTCGCAGCAGCTTTCCAACGAGCCCACACTCATCAAAATCGGTTGAAAACGAGCCGAAATATCGCCAATCAAAGACGACCAATTTCTATATAAAAATGGTAAAATTATCAACGATATTTTTTTTCTCGAAAACCGCCCGAGCGATTTCCTTAAAATTTTCAGGGAACGTCAGTCTCGGCCCCAAATGAAAAATTTAGCAATGGAGTGGCAATACCTAGATAGTTGGTTTCTTCGGAAGTGTTTTAGAGTTTGGTCAGTAGAATTTTTTGGGATCTTAAGAAAATGGCTGTCAGCAGTCAAACTGGCGCCATCTTGAATTTTCCCAAGCAATAAATTACGTTTTTTTTTGGTTTCGAATTTTAGCTTCGGAATGACAATACTTAGAGAGTTGGTTTCTTCGGTAAAGTTATAGAGTTTGATCAGCAGAATTTTTTGTGATTTTCAGAAATCTACCAAAGTGACGCCATCTTGGATTTTTGTTAGGTATAAATTATGCTTCTTTGGGTTTTCGAATTTTAGCTCCGGAATGACACTACTTCTAGAAAGTTATAGAGTTTGTTCAGGAGAATTTTTTTAGCATTTTATGAAAATGGCTGCCAACTGTCAAAGTGACACCATCTTGGATTTTTTGCTAAATTCTGAATAAGAATACCTAGACAGTTGGTTTCTTCAGGAAAGTTATATGAATCACTGAGAAGAATTGGTGCCACGAAGTGTTCCGAATGTAGCCGAAGGTAACACGAAGTGTTCTGAAGGCAGCCGAAGGTGACATGAAGTGTTCCGAAGGTGACACGAAGTGTTCCGAAGGTAGCCGAAGGTGACACAAAGTATTCGGAAGGTAGCCGAAGGTGATACGAAGTGTTATTGTACCGAGAAGTTGAACGATTGACAATATAATGAGTCTAATTTTCTACACAAGTACACTTTATACAAGTTTAACAATTGAAGTGCCAGATTTGTTTACTTGTGTTATAAATTGTTGTGTAACAAGTTGACTTATTATATTGTCTAGCGTTCGACATACCAATACAACTTCGATTGCGCTCTTTAAAGCGCCCAATATCCTTCATTGGGCTCTTTTAAGAGCCCAATATCCTTCATTGGGCTCTTTAAAGCGTCCAATATCCTTCATTGGGCTCTTTAAAGCGCCCAAAATGCTTTTACGGGAACCTCCACCCTTTCTCGACAACTTGTCAGCACTTTAATAACAATTTCTTTAAAGCGCCCCCCCCCACCCGTAGACTCGAAATCATTCTCCCGTCCTCTTATGATTTCGAGTCTAGGGGTGGCATTTTGTAAAAGGAAAATTCATTCGCTCTCGTTGCATTTCGTAAAAGGAAAATTCATTCGCTCGTGGCATTTTGTAACAGGAAAATTCATTCGCTCGTGGCATTTTGTAAAAGGAAAATTCATTCGCTCTCGTGGCATTTTGTAAAAGGAAAATTCATTCGCTCTCGTGTCATTTTGTTAAAGGAAAATTCATTCGCTCTCGTGCCATTTTGTAAAAGGAAAATTCATTCGCTCTCGTGTCATTTTGTATTTTTTGAATTTTTCCCGAATGAATTGTCCTTTTACAAAATGACACGAGAGCGAATAATTTTCCTTTTACAAAATGACACGAGAGCGAATGAATTTTCCTTTTACAAAATGCCACGAGAGCGAATGAATTTTCCTTTTACAAAATGCCACGAG
>CM055403.1:137578974-137602078 GCA_029228625.1 Pseudolycoriella hygida | reverse complement strand
TCGGTTGAGCCGTTTGAAAAAATAGTGGAGACGGACAGACGGACATTTTTTTTATTGCTGATTCGTCATCTCTAGACGATAATAGATGCATCCCCCCCTCCCACCTCGATCTACCCCATGTTACAATAAAATTGTTTGTAGTAAACGTATAGGACCTTTGTACTTCGTACGGGTCCAATAAAATTTTAGAGAGCAAGTGTTTCAGGGTTTTAGGGAAAAATGTCTCAATCTTGGAATATCACCACATCTAGAATTTGACGGTATGACCCATATCTCTAGAATTATGAGAGTTAGGAAGTTGCTTCCAAAGGGAAAGTTGTAGAAAATTAAATTTTTGTGAAAATGTGTCTTAGGGTTTTCCTGAAAAATGTCCCAATCGATTGATAATAATTTTATTGTCTACTAAAAAGCCGACATGGTAAAAAAAAAGAGTTGCTATGATTTTAATCATAGTTCTCTTTAAAAAAAACCAAAACATTTACAAAATCACTTAAAAAGTAACATAAGATAGCAATTAATATAAATAAATAACAAAACACAAAGAACATAATTCAGATTATACATAGAAAAAAGAAAATACAAAAAAGGATAAGTACACAAAAATTGGCGTTAGGCCTTGTCAAACTATTTAAAAACATTATTTAAAAACAAAAATTTAAATGCGTCAAATTTAGTAAAAACGAAAAAAATCCAAAAATATTGGTTGTCAATTTGTTACCATAATGATGGCATCGTCAAAGTGGTCAAAGTGTTAAGCCACGGGTGACCAAAGAAAAATTCAATGTAAAGATTGTTGTAAAATTATAATGGCTGCTGTCATCACAGTTGTCGAGTTGATTCTGACCAGTCCTATCTGTAAAAAAGGGGTTATTGATTACCAGTCGACTAGACTGGAAGTTTTGCACAAATCGATTAGATTTGGAGTTTCAATTTCAAAGTCGTAATGACTTGACAAGACTAATCAGTTAAGATTAGAGCGAGAACCGTGGGTTCAATGAAGCTGTTTCTGCTAATAGATCGGAAAATGTTATTTAATTTTAAAACATCTTTGAATAAATAAAGTTATATGTCAGGATTAATCCATGGAATTCAGTTACTTCTAGAATCAGGAAGGATAACTTTTATTCTTAGACCTATGGCAGTTGGAAAGTTGCTTCCAAAAGAAAAGTTGAAGAGAATAAAATGTTAGAGAACACGTATTTCAGGGTTTTAATGAAAAATAACACATCCGAGTATATATCCACTTCTACAATTGCCTTACTTCTGCAGGGTTTTCAAAATTACCTTGGGTAGTTTCTGTAGGTCGTTGGTATTTTGATAGCTTTAAAAACTTTGCAACAATTTGCAATTCTGATAAGCTCGCACCTATTTGCAAAATCTGTTCGGTTTACCGCATATATTTTGTTTGCCACATATATTCTGTACGGCCAAGAAGTTCCGGAGATATGGTCGATGAAGTGTAGGTCGGCCATGAAATTTTCGAGGATCGCTGAACCTTTTTCGCAAATATCTCAACACGTACAGCACAGAAATTCCTCATATTGGAAAAAAAAATTTTCGAATTGAATTTTTTTCTCAGAAAAATTATTTCGGAAATATTTTTTTTAAATTTTTTGTGAAGAAAAATTTCTTTGGAGAAAAATATTTTTTTTTGAGAAAAAATTTTTTCGGAGAAAATTTCTCTCGCCGCGAAAAATATTTTTTCGAAAAATGATTTCTTTGCAGACACATTTTTCAGAGGTTTTTTTCGGAGAAAACTTTTTGTCCTAGAAAAACTTGGCATAACTTTTTTAGTAGGAAAATTTTGAAAGAAATTTTTTGTGGAAAGAAACTTTTTTCGAAGAAAATCAATTCAAGGAATGTTTTTTTCAAAAAACAGAAAATTTTTCACATAGTTTTAGTTATAACAACTGAAAAGTGTCAAAACGGCTGATGTCACACAATTTATTTATTTATTTAATTATCTCAACTAGCCTTACAATAACTTTAACAATATGCGGAATGCCTCGTACTGTGAAGGGAGAGTAGCATCAAAGGAAATGAAGAAAGAATAGTTACTTTCATTAATCTAGAAATCAACTGAAAAAAACACCCCAAAATCAAACATTTTTTAGGATATAAAATAGTAATATATAAAAAAGCCTGGCAATGTGCGCCGAAATCAACAGAAAAATGGACAACTCCTCAATAGCAAATTCCAAATGTTAAGAAAACTCGAGTTATCGTGTTGACAGACGGACGGACATTTTTTTATTGCTGATTCGTCATCTAAGGACCATGATCGGTGCTCCCTCCCTACTCCCGGGTCGAAATTCAACTGGTTACAAACGTCGTGGTAAACGCATAAGACCCCTTTTCGAAGAACTTCGTTCTTCCTACGGGTCTAAAAATGTCCGTCCGTCCGTCTGTCAACACGATAACTTGAGTAAAACTCAACCGATTTTCAAAAACATTTTTTCCCTGAAAGATAATCAAAAAATTTTTCATGAGATTGAATCTGGGCACTGTCGGCCCTAGGGCCACCAAGCTAGTGCCGTTTAAGTGATTTTTGGTCTTTTGTACATAACTCCAGTAAATCTTTTCCGATTTTCAAAATTTTCTTTTGTTTGAAAGACCTAGGCATATCCGACAATTTATGGAAGAAACTTTGTTGAATTTAAGTCCTTGGACTTAGCTAGGGCACTAAAATCGAGTCTCTGCTAGGGCTCTATGTGTTTTTTGAACATAACTCGAATAAATCTTTACCGACTTGCAAAATTTTTTTTGTTTGAAAGATCTAGGCATGACCGACAATTTGTGGAAGAAACATTTTTCGATTTGAGTCTTTGGACTTAGCTAGGGCACTAAAAAAGAGTCTTTGTTAGGGCCCTACATGTTTTTTGTACATAACTCGAGTAAATCTCTTCCGATTTTCAACAACTTTTTTTGTTTGAAAGATCGCGCACGGCCGACAATTATAGAAGAATTTTTGCTGTGCGTACGGGCTCAAGTCGGGCATCACTGTCGGTCCTAAGGTCGGCCCTTACATAAAAAAAGTTTTTTGGCTATGTTGCCAGAGCCAATTGAGGACACATTTTTGTCTATGGAAGTATGTATCCCAGGCCTCTACTTAAGGCGCTAGGTCAGTACTAAGGTCGGCCCTAGCCCAAAAAAATTGTTTTTTGCTATGTTGTAGACAAAATTGAGGAGAACATTTTTCTCTATTTGGAGGTCAATTTTGTGCGTTCGGAGAATTTTTTTACACCGTTACTTCGTACGGGTTTTTCAAAATTGCGCTACGGGCAATTTCCAATACAGTCTAATGCGTCTAATGTGAACGCAATATTTACTTACATACGTTCCAGTCTTTTCGTAACATCAACTCTGCCTCATCTATTCTGATACGTACGGGTCCCTTCTATGTTTTTTGTCCATAACTCGGGCAAATCTTTTCCGATTTTCGTAGATTTTTGTTTGTTTGAAAGACCTGGGCATAGCCAAAAATTTATGGAAGAAACTTTTTTGAATTTGAGTCCTTGGACTTAGCTAGGGCATTAAAGTCGAGTCTCTGCTAGGGCTCTATGAGTTTTTTGTTCATAACTAGGGCAAATCTTTTCCGATTTCCGAAAACAAATTTTTTTAATCGAAAGGTCTAGGAATGTCTCACATTTTATGGAAGAAAGATTTTTGATAAGATGCCCTTGGACTCAGTCAGGACCCTGAAACTAAGCCCAAAACGTGTTCTTGTTTACATAAATCGGGCAAATACTAACCGATTTTGTTGATTCTTTTTCTATTTGAGAGGAAACCGTGTACCGAATTATATTCATAAACAAATTTGTGCCTGTGCTTGGGGCTCAAGTGGGCCTCTGGTCGGTCCTAAGGTCGGCCTTAACCAAAAAAACATTTTTTTGTCATATTGCAGAGCAAATTGAGGGAAACATTTTTTTCTATGGAAGTATGTGTCAGCGGTATTTCCTTATAGCCCTAGGTCGGTCCTAAAGTCGGGTACTTAACAAAAAAAATTGTTTTTTGCTATGTTGTGGAGAAAACTGAGGCGAACATTTTTGTCTATCTTGAGATCAATTTTGTGCTTTCGGGAGGATTCTTTTACACCGTTTCTTCGGACGGGTTTTTCAATATTGCCCTGTCGGCAATTTCCAATACAACTTAATGTGGACGCAATTTCATTCACTTGAGAGTTGAGGCAACAGTTACTTTAATACGTTCGAGTTTCTTCGTAACATCAACTCTGTTCGCCGCATCTATTCTGATGCGTACGGGTCCCTTCATATGTTTTTTATTGCTGATTCGTCATCTAAGGACCATGCTCGGAGCTCCCCTCCTACTCTTGAGTCGAAATTCGACTGGTTACAAACGACGTGGTAAACGCGATAGACCCCTTTTCGAAGAACTTCGTTTTTCGTACGGGTCCAAAAACATCCACCCGGGGGATAATTCCTGCGCGATAATTCCCATTCATTTCAGTCTGGGGGATAATTCCCTGGGGGACAATGCATGTCGCCTGTCTGATGAGTTTAATGGGTAAAATACAACCCCGAGACAGTTGGGTATAAATTTTACTAAGATGGGACTACCTATACAGTTGTTTAGTATTTTTCCTTTTGCAAAGACTTCAGTTATTTTCTTATACGAAGTGACTATTTGCAGTTAGCTGCAAATAGTCAATACAAACACTATTTGCAGTTGACTGCAAATAGTCAATATTTATGCTATTTGCAGTTGACTGCAAATAGTCAACATTTATGCTATTTGCAGTTGACTGCAAATAGCCAATACAGGCACTATTTGCAGTCAACGACGATAGAATGTCGGTTTTGTCCTGTCAAATTGCATAATTATTCACACTAAAACGTTATGGGCAACTTGTTCAAATATGCTGAAGGAGTGGTATTTGCAGTCAACTCCAAATAGCTATTTGCAGTCGACTGCAAATAACTATTAAAAGTGTTTTATGTAATTCATTTGTTGTGTTAAATACTGCCTACCAAAACTTAATAAAATCCCAACCCAATTCAAGAGAGGCAGTTTATTCCCCTTATTCCCTCTCGTGAAGTGCAATTTACAATACAATGTGAGGAACTATTTATTCCTTTAACAGAATATCTGATTAGGTGCAATTCATCGCCTTATTTCATTTCATTTCATTTCATTTCATTTATTTATTTCTGACAAAATTGTTCACATAATGATTAAATTGTGTAGCGTAACTCCAGTGTGCTATAGTAGCAGTTTGAGGGAGCTACTAAGTTAGAATAGTTACAGTAGAATAATTCAGAAATTATAAACATATTTTAAAACTAGTTATGCAAAAAAATATCTAAAAGAAAAAAAATTCAATCAGAATCAGCAAGCAATTCATTTGTGTTGCAACAGAAGGTATAAGTTGAGAAAAGAAAGAAGGAAAGAGGAAAGAGAAAAAAAGTTATTAGTTAAATTAATTAAATTAATTAATTAATTAATTAAAAAAGTTATTGCATTCGGGACATTATGCATACTATGTCCTAGCTGCCAAAGTGTGAGACCCTCTTGCAATAAGCTATCGTATTTTACAAGGGATGTAGTTTGATATCTTGCACTACGGTGAGCAAAAGTCCCTCGGGCTTACGTCATCGGATACTTTTACTCTCCTGTATTCGAGATATCAATTAACATCCCTTTGACCCATTGAAGGCTCATGTGATATAGAATTTGAAAAATTTGACATAAGAGGCTTAGTTGAAGATGAAGGGCAAGTGAGAGGCACATTATTTCTTTTGTATAATACCACGTGAAGGGCAATTTATTGATTTTACAAAATACAAAGTGACCCTAAAGTTGACAGTATCTGAATGTGCTCTACACATTTGATATTCGCAATTAACCAGCGTCGCAGGATGTTTTTTAAAGGTCATTAACAAAATAACACGTGAGAAGCATTCTTCAGGCTTTCTTCGGGAACTGAAAAAACTTTCGGCTCTCTTTAGAGAACCTGAAATATTTTACTTAAAATAGGTTGCGATTTTAACCTAAAAAATTGTCGATTCCAAAGCTCAAAAAGCTTAAAACTCACTTCTTTACTTGCTAAATTGCAGTATTTCAAAACAAATTAGTTTTGTATTTCTTTTTTAAATCTACAGTTTATTGTATTAGTTCTTGAAAAGTAAAATCTCAACCAGTTGGGAAGAGAAAATTACGATTTTCGTTGTTGGAATGATGAAAATGCTATTTGCAGTTGACAAACGTCGAAGTGATGATGATGCGCGGCGCAAAAATCTTATTTCATCATCACTGCGACGTTGGTCAACTGCAAATAGCATTAATATTGACTATTTGCAGTCAACTGCAAATAGTACTAATATTGACTATTTGCAGTGAGCTGCAAATAGCACTAATATTGGCTATTTGCAGTCAACTGCAAATAGCACCTGCCTTTCTTATATCCATGCACTTGTAGTTGCTGAACTCAGTTTTTTACAAAAGTCTATAAATGCATTCTTTCACGGAATTTCTTAACTCTCCAATCAAGATCAATGCATTTTTTGAACAAACGTGACCGGAAATGTACTTTTTTATTCTTTTCAATTTTATGAATTCATCTCGGAATTCATCCAGGGGAAAAGCATCGAAAGCGAACAAAGGCGTTTTTATATTGAAAAGCAAATACAAATAATTTTTTTTTATTTATTTGAAAAGGTTAGGCCAAATTGAGGACTTTTATTATCGTATATCGTACATTTAAATATTGGGGTCAAGCGTCAATTAAGTGTTGAACTTCGTTCCATGTAATTTTAATAAATTTAACCTTTTCGAATTTAAATATTAAAGGTTACTGCGTATCAATTATTCGCCGTCGCTTAGATCTACTTTTGTCTCAGTACGTTTCCACGGTTATGCAATAGGACGAAATAAATTACGATTTAACATTTTGCTAAGCTCCCAGCAACATAACTCACAAATTACGAAATGTTTTTGTTGTGGAAGCCCTTCTTGCTATAGTGACTGAAGGAACGACATAACTTTCCTTATGCGGCGGCTTGTGTTATTCGTTGATTGAAAAATTTGTACAATTTTAAATTAAAAGACTATCTCCAGTACTGTCGGTCGCCCCAACAATGAAATGATAACCAACCATCTTCGAACATCCTCAACGTAAATGCATCGGCGAAGTCGACGACGACGCGACGGCTGGTTTTCTGCTCTTGAGCGACTAAACAAAGAAAATTTCGAAGTCATTTATCAAAAGAGATGAACCCTGAAATTGTTAGGTTTCGGAAAATCACGTGATCTATTAACATAGGTTCACTTAATTTTACAATGCGACTCACGTATCTAATTCTTTTTGTTTTAAATGTCAAATCAAAAACTTAAATTATTGTTTTGATACTCAACGTTCGTTGCTTTGTATAATACAAACATACCAACGCGTAGTTCAGAATGTGTCGAAGGTAAATTAATATCTTCGACCATTGGGAATAGAAAATAAATTTCCCTTGGCTTTAATGACCTCGAGATAAATTAGGTCAAGCGATGTTTATGTAATTGAAAATGTGACCTTTGCTTAGAGCAACTGTCACCAAGTGTGGTATAAAATATTATTTACGCATTGCTTTGAAGCGCGAAGATAAAAATGTTTCTAAAATTAACGGAACTGGTGAAAGGTTGGGTAGCTTGAGAAGTAAATGTTAGTTGAAATAGAATAAAATTCAAACGACATGTCCGATGTCCCTTTTTACAGTAAATTTTTATTTTATTTAAAAACGTAACCAAAGACCCGTACGTATCAGAATAGATGTCGCAAAATGATTCAAACGTATCTAAATATAGAAATGAGCAAACAATCCAATGTATTATTTTCTTTTATAACTATAAGAATTTCAAAGATCCATAGAAATTTCCCAAAGTAATGTCAAAGGTCCTACCGAAGAACGTCTGAGACCATTGATTTTGATGACCGAAATGTTCTCCCCTGAAACTATTTCCTCTAGAATGTGATTCTTACCAACTTTGCCTTATAACCCTGAAACACGTGTTCTCTAAAATTTTGTTCTCTATAACTTTGCTTTTGAAAGTAAATCATGCCCCACATCCCAAAAAAACGTCCACAAACCCAAAAATCTCCATACAAAAACCTTTGGGACAAGAAGCCATATATAGGCGAATTTTTGAGTTTTTTCCCCAAGCCTCCCTCCCCCTCCAAATCAACTCTCAAACGAGCCCTCACTCATCAAAATCGGTTGAAAATTGGCTGAGATATCGAGGTTTGAAAATGACATTTTTGTTTCATCATTATGAAAACTTTTTTCTGATCTTTCGGTTTCTATCTATTCGTCTATCTATCTATGTACTATCTATTAATAATTTTCGATCTCGAAAACTAGACAGTCGATCTTCCTGAAATTTTCAGGGATTGTCAGTCTCGGCCCCAAATGAAAAATTTCATATGCCACTTTTCCGGAAAAATTCTGGAAAAGCCGTGGCATGTGGAAAAGTGGTCAATTTTGAGGGTTTTTTAGGTAATGCTCGGAGTTTTCGAATTTTAACTTCGGAATGACAATGCTTAGAGAGTTGGTTTCTTCGGGAAAGTTATAGAGTTTGATCAAGAGATTTTTTTGGGATCATAAGAAAATGGCTGCCAGCTGTCATAGCGGCGCCATCTTGGATTTTCGTTTATGCTTTTTCGCTTTTCGAATTTTAGCTCCGGAATGACACTACTTAGAGAGATGGTTTCCTATAGAAAGTTATAGAGTTTCATCAGGAGAATTCTTTGGTATCATGAGATAATGGCTGCCAACTGTCAAAGTGACGCCATCTTGGATTTTTTGCTAAATTCTGTATAAGAATACCTAGACAGTTGGTTCCTTCAGGAAAGTGATATAAATCAGTAGGAAGAATTGGTGACACGAAGTGTTCCGGAGGTAGCCGAAGGTGACATGAAATGTTCCGAAGGTGATACGAAGTGTTCTGATGGTAGCCGAAGGTGTTGGACAACAATTTTTTCGGAAAAAAATTATTTTGGAGAAAAAATTTTTTGTAGAAAATTTTTTTTTGGAGCAAATTTCTATTGGATAAAAAAATTTTTCGGAGAAAATTTTTTTGTAGAAACTTTTTTGGGGGAAAAATTTTTTGGAGAAAAAATTTTTTGGGAAACAATTTTTTTCGAAGAAAATTTTTTTAGAAGACAATTTTTTTTCGGAGAAATTTTTTTTCTAAGAAATTTTTTTTCAAAAAATAGAATTTTTTTTAACAACTGAAAACTTCCAAAACGACTCATATCACAACAAAAACCTCTTTAAAGTTAAAATGTTTTCAGTTTTTACACGCAAAAATTTAATAAGAAATAAAAGTCAAATTTTTGCAGCGCAAAAACTAAAAGTAAAGAAAATTTTTTCGTCGTTGGGTCCGGCATTTGCGACGCAATTTTTTTAACACAACGTCATTTTGTTTGAAAAAACAAGAGTTGTAATTTTTTCAGGAAATTAAAACTTTGAACTCAAGTTTTCATTCAAATAAACTACTGCGTATTATCAGCGATAGCGTCACCTCAAGCCATATCATTAATTTTGGAAGCAGACTTACGGACTGCGCGACACTCTACCTTTAAAGATGTTTTTGTTGTGATCTCCATATTGCACAGTTGAGCAAATATAGACGAAAAATCATCTGATTCGTATATGGCCAAGAAACTCAATTTCGTCCATTCCGTTGGTCACAGTGCCCAGACCACTGAACCGATTTCCAAAAAAAAAATTCCCAGTTTTGTGAGATCAAATGCTTTCATTAGACACCAAAATAAACAATTTCCGTGCTACACTACACTTGCTGAAGTATTTGCGAAAATGTTTCACCGACCCTCGAAAAACCTCCGAAATCACTTGACTGGTTTTGCTCATCTTTGAACTTGAATCATGAGACATATATGTAACTTTTAAGGAAAATAAAATTTGGGGTGACAGGAAAAGCGACGGGACGGACAGACGTACATTTTTTTCACTGATTCGTCATCTCTAAACGATATTAAATGCATTCCCCTCACTCCCACCTCGATCTACCCTATGTCATAATAAATTTGTTTGTAGTAAACGTATAGGACCTTTGTACTTCGTACCGGTCCAAAAACCAATCATTTAAATAGGTCGTGATTTCTGCCATCTTTTTTCAGTTTCGTTAAAGACGCACTCCAAGCGCTTCCAAGCAAAATAGCGAATTTCTCGGAAAGATCGTAACCAACTGTCTGCGGATAACATTTCTCTGAGTGACATCGTAACTGTGACGGACTCGTTTTGAAAAATCCGTCTACATATTATAAATCTTTGAGCATTGTGAACGTGCCGAGTGTCTTGCTCCACTGCCTTGAGACTCTCGATCTAGTGGAACGACAACAATATGAAGATAGAACACGCTAGATCTATTACATCCAACTTATTTGGTATATCCTTGCTCAGTGGAAACTCCGAACAAATCTATCTTATCTGGACAAAGAAAATTCATCGTCCAGAGCGAGCGAGTGTCGCTACAAATTTCCGGCAGTAGTTCCAACAAGAAATATGTGTTAAATGGAGGTCGCACTGTGAATGAGCAGCAACTGCCCACTCAAACATTGGATAAAACATATGCAAGGGACCCGTATGCATCATTACATGCATATGTGCACCCCACGGAAATGATTCATTACATGTCTGTTAGGGCCCCCACCGGAAACTTCTCATTACACGTATGTCTGCATGTAATGACGCGTTTTCGGATGGGACACCGATTAAAACAGCATACAATGGGGGGCGCTTAGTAAGTCATCCATTCTGGATCATTTCGTGACACTCTCAAACTCATTCGTGTATTTTTAAGCAACTCGCTTTAAAAACTGTTTTTTGACTCGTGCAGTTGTATACCTCGCCTTCGGCTCGGGATACAAACTCGGAACTCGTGAAAAAACAGTTTTCAAAGCTTTTTACTTAAAAACACCCTCTTGAGTTTGGCTCATTTCACAAAATTGATCCCTCATGTAATGACTTACTTCCGCACCCCCACTGTAATCTACTATACATTGTAAAGAAGATTTACAGTAATTGACCAGTGACGCCTATTTTCATAGGATACGTGTGGCGATTTCGGCATAATAAAATATGAAATTGGAGATATGAAAGACTGATGAAATGTTTTTATTAAATATAGGGACGAATGCGCCACAGGCAGTGAAGTTAAAAAAAAGAAAATCGGGGTCCAGGGGCGACAGCCTCTGCATAGGGGGTCAAGGAGTAATATCCGCCTTCGGAGTCTAAAGGACAGAACCCCTGGGGTTTGGGGCAGAGCCTCGTGCATGTTTTGTAGCCAGCAGGGTGTAACTGAGCTCGCCGCAGGCGCGGGAGTGAGAGGGCAGAGCTCCCCAAGACTTAATATACAAACTATTCTCTAAGAAGCCGTAAAATCCGGAAGCCTCGAAATATAGAATTTATGATTTAAATTTTTTCCTGATTATTAGAGTATTTCGAGGCTTCATGATTTTTAGGCCTCCTGATTTTTTCATCTTGATGTTGTCATTCTGGATTTTGTGCTTCTGGATTTTGTAGGGGAGATATTTCCATTTAAGGAAAAACGAATTTCATACAAAAGATGAGATTTACTAAATTATCAGACTCTTCGCACTCAATATAGGTCATTTTACAATCCCTAGTAGCAAGTAATCCTTTCCAAATCTATATCTTCAATTTAAGTAATCAATCCTCTTGTATAGTCCTAATTCGGACTCCCATATTTCTCAAACCGACCTATGTACCTTGCTTTTTGGTCACACTTTGTCCTCCTTCACCCACTAAACCCACCTAAATATCCTAAAATAGAATCTCGCTTTTCAGTATTTTATTTGAATTGAAAAGCTAGAGACTGAATTCTCATAACACAACTGGACTCGACCGACACATCAAGCCACAAACAAATTTTTATTTACCGGTAATCGGTAATCGCCATAATCGGTTTTTACCGCTTTTTATTTACCGGCAAAGAACCCCCCCCCCCCTTTATGATATGTATGGCGTATTTTTGTACAGGAAATCAAATTTTTGCGTATGAGAGCTGAAAGCGTAGAAAAATTATTTGTTTTTTTACTCAGAAGTGAAAATATTTCTAAAGAATTTTGTGCGTTCCGAAGCTGCAAGCGTCACCCAAATTGATATCAGTTGTTTTGGAAGAAGGGACGAGGACTTGCGTCACGTTTCCCTTTTAAAAAGGGTTTTTGTTGTGATACTTTATCTAATCCGATGAGTAATTACCATTGTCTGTATAATTTGCACTTGAAAGGGCTGACTTTGGCCCTTAGCAAAATTTCAGGACTTGACCTATTACCATTTCTAGTCAGCGTCCATGATTGACTGAATCGTTTCTGCAAACCGCTATTACAAAGGCGATATCAGTAAATTATGCGGAAAAAGTTCGGTTCAACAAGACAAGTTTGTCTTCAAACAAGAGTTGATATTGTTCCAAGCTGTTGGTGCACGGGGCTATTGTGTATCGAAAGTGTACTAATATTTGATTGTTGTCAAACCCACTATTGTAGAATCGGAACGAGTCTTTTCGTCGAGCGACTTATAAAATATGTTCGAGATTATACGACGATACTCTTGACAGTCTTTGTTGCCTTCGGTCATATTTCCAAATGAAAAGAAAAGGGTAAGTAAATTCGTACCATTTGAGTGAAATATATTTAGAATTTATAGAATTATATCGGTTAACAATATTTCGGTTATATTACCGGTAATACCGAATGCCCCTCCTTCGTTAATACCGATAACTGGTAACGCAAAAACCTTTCGGTAATCCTTTCCCTATTCCGAGCCTTAGTGTGAATGTAAAGGAAGTGGTGTGGTGAGAAAGTTTTTGGCCTTCTTTAACAGATCTTGTAATGTTCTCGAACATAAGAAGCCTTAAATACAAACTTTGAAAGCAAAATTTAGCTTACCTAGGTTGGCAATGAAATATTATCCCAAATTTTGCATATAGTTAATCAACAAATTCTGCAATCAAACCACAAATTCTGCTATAACGTAAAATGCCGACGTCCCGACGGGAGATAAGACTTTGAGAACAAGGACATTTTCAGTTCAGTGCCATGTAAATCAAAGTAAAGGCCGCTTGTATAAAAAAATCTAAAATAAGAAATGAACGCAAAGAATAAAGAATTGATCGCTATAAATAAAAAATTTACCGCGATAATCGACTTAGCGATCACTTTTCATATTTTTTTGCGATCATTTCTTTATTTTCTGTAATAGAAAGTTTGAGCAAAGCGACTTATAGCCAAATTTATAACATATACATATAGGTATAAGTAATAAGTTTAAACATAAAAGTTACAAGTTTACGTTACAAGCTATGAGTTATAATTTATAAGCTACAAGTAACAAGCTTACGGTACAAGTTATAAGTTTATAGCCCAGAGCAGTATTGTAGCTGACTCAGATCAGTACTGATCAGTTTCGAAACTGATTCGAATCAGTACTGATTCGTTTCGAAACTGATCTGAATCAGTACTGATTAGTTTCGAGACTGATACGAATCAGTACTGATCAGTTTCAAAACTGATCAGAATCAGTACTGGCCAGTTTCGAAACTGATCCGGAATAGTACTGATTAGTTCTAAAACTGATCCGGAGTAGTACTGATCAGTCTGAAAACTGATATGAATCAATACTGATCAGTTTCAAAACTATTAATCCAAAAGATCAATTCTGATGCGGATCTATTTTGAAACTGATAAGTACTGGTCTGTATCAGTTACAATACTGATCTCGGCTATAAACTTATAATAGTAACTTATAACGTATACTTGTAACTTATAACGTAAACATATAACTCAAAATAAATAGCTATATGTATATGTTATAAATTTGGCTATAAGTGGCTTTGCGCAAACTCTCTAATCATTTCTTATTGTCCTTATACAAAATATTATTTCATAGCGATCACTTTAATTACATGCATATAAAAAACAACAGAACTTGCATGGACATTCTGTTACGCACTCTACCAAAAAATTACCTCTAAGAATACCATTTTGGGAGTCAGAACATTAACTACAACCGCTTGATATAACAGTCTCAATAACTACAATATTCAATATTGATCGTGTTACCTGAATTCGGATAACTTACCAAACCATTAGTTTTCAATCACAATCAGCACTGCTAAAAAGTCATATTCACTTGAGGGCAATTGGGCCCAATGTAATAATAAACAGATTCGTTTACAATTAATTGTTTGTTGTACGACCGACTTAACTTGACTTTGCAAAACGATTCGTAAGGAATTTGAATCTTTCAGATTAACAAACCAACGAAAACAAATTTGTGAAGTTTTCCAGCATTTTTATGCCCATTTTTTCTTCAATTTTACTAAAATTTTCCTAGGACAAAAACTTTTCTTTCAATGACCACTACCTGGTACTGTACTTACGATCGTTTTCGTTCAAGTGAATAAGTTAAATGTTTGTAACGAAATATTTGGAAAGAATCGAAAAAGGGGTGTATCTAAGTTTTGTCTGTCATTCCGTCCAATTGCGTGTGAAGTTTTGTAGTACATACACACGAAAATATCACCATATTGACACCTTCAAATAGTATGCCTAACAAGACCTTGATACAATTTCAGTCCAAAGAAAGTGACAAAAATAGTTAATCAGAAAATGGAACGAAAATAGAAACAAACATTTTTATGTTAATAAACAATAACCAATTAAATAAAATTTTGGCTATTTTTAGAACACCAAATTACCCAGCTCGATAAATAGAAAAAATTTCTTTATCAACCATATAAGGGTGACGTAAACAAGGACGACAGACGTTTCACAACATTATTGGCGAAAAGAAAACACATGCCTTGCAACTCGATGTTCTAGACACAGGACGTGACATTTTCGGATTTCAGTGAGAGTAACATCACAGGAATCAAAATAGTTATAACAAAAGAGTTAGAAATGAAGGCGAATTTCATCTGAGCCGTGGGGGACAGAAAAAATGTGAACATCTTTGTCGATGTGATGTAGAGATAAATAATAACGACAGATTTTGAGAATCGAATGGTAGTGTAGTAGTGAGCGTGGCGAGCGAACATTTTTAGAAATTGACATTCTGTTTTAATTTTCTCTCTTATCTTTAACTCTCCTCTCCATGATTCAAATCACTTCTTGTTTCAGGTTGCAACGCTGCAG
The DNA here is from genome assembly GCA_029228625.1 of Pseudolycoriella hygida. Lineage (NCBI taxonomy): Eukaryota > Metazoa > Arthropoda > Insecta > Diptera > Sciaridae > Pseudolycoriella > Pseudolycoriella hygida. The sequence goes on along the minus strand of CM055403.1, from coordinate 137,586,900 downwards.
GTGAGGTACTTATAAAACTTTTCATTCCTAGGACGGAAAACTGCTGTTTTCCGTCTTATTTGAAAACAGAAAAGCACTTTTCTGAACCCTCGGAATGAAAAATATTGCACGAAACTCGGAAAAATATATTTTTTTGACTAGTGTGATTGCACCTCACACTCGTCAAAAACAATAAATTTCCTAGTTTAACTATAACTATTTCAGGCCGAATGTTGCGAAAGTTGATTTATATCCAATAGCGGGGCCAACCTACACCGCAACCAATGAAAATCTTAGAGAGTAATTTTTGATAGAGAGCTGTGAGGTTTTCTCCTAGGGCAGTGGAGCAATTTACGGAACGTACTCTCTCTACGGTCTTCAACGGCGAGATCTCCATTTCACTATTCACTCTATAATTAATTTGTCAGAGACATCACTATGAAACTTGTTGACTATTCTGATAAATAAAATACAAAAGTTGAGGTAACGCAAACACAACAAATCAACAAATTGCTTAATTTCTCAATATTTAGTTTCATTTTCCCTTGAAATTTTCGTGTTAAGGAATTGAATGTTCCGCACAATAAGCGTTTCTGCGTTTACTTTGCTAATTCACAAGTCTTCTCTATATTGGGAACCTACGTATAAATATTAATAAATATTTTCTTCGTGTTACAAGTCATTTAACGAAATGACGAAAATTGTTCATGATTTCTGTTGTAAAAATAGCAATGACTCCATAAATAGGAACAACAATAACTTCAACAATAAAATAATTCATTAACAGAGGGGGTGGCATTTTTATTGAGTTCAATAGAATTTGGTGGTTGTTGTTAATTTATCGGTGAATGTCAATCTTTAACGAATACATTGGAAATTATTTGTCAGCCTTTTTTGATGCGATAATGTTCAATTTAAATAACAAAACATTTTCGTTTTGGAAATCGTTAAGTTGATGGTTTTTATTGAAAATTGAGGTAGAAGCTAAGCACTAAATGAATGTGTTGATTGACAGGAAAGCTTCAGGCGTTCTCTATTGATTTGTTAATTTATTCATCATTTCTTTAAGACAAAAAAAAATTGTGTTTACACGCTTCACATAGTTACCTAGGGCTAAATTCCAAATATATTTTATTCCATGAGATAAACAACAAATTTAGACACATAAATTAATTAATTTGGTTTGTGTTAAAGATTTTTCATTCCGTCACCACGTCGTCATCCCCAGTATCCGCCTGCCTTACTTTAATATATGCCTACGATTATGCAACGAGGTGAGTGAGTACTGTGGAGATATATTATAATTTTAGAAAATTATATAACATTTTAAGAAACGCGAATGACGAACGAAAAGCTCCAGTGAAACGTCAACTTTCATTCTAATTCTTTTTCTTTTGTTGGATTGGGAAAAATGGCATTTCCAGGGTCCACGAATATGAGTGCATTTTTTAAACGTAAACACGTTTTCACAAAGATTTTGCTGTTTCTAAAAACGACTTGAGCTTTGGTATGCATAAAAATGTATTTTAGACAATGAGCTGCAAGCTATGAGTTAAATTTCTCGAGGATCTTTACTGAAGGGCCAGGAGGCATGTCCTCAAATGTCCATCATATTTTCAGAATTTGTCCTATCAGGGTTCATGAGATATTGGCGTGTACTAAAAACGAATTTTTAAATCTTTTACAAGTAGCCACCATTTAATCTTATGCTTATGCCAACAATTCGTCCTTAATATGTCCACAACGTTGATTGCTTCAGAAGTAAGAAATTGTCAATATTCTAGTGCAAAGTGTTTCAAGTTAGATAATTTCATACAAAATTTCAAAATTATTTTCATTTGTCCAAATTCGTTGAAGGCTAACAACGAATGTCCTCAATTTGTCCTATTAAAATGTTTAACAGATTCCATAAAAAAATGTACGCGACGGGACTTGATCTAACAACACTCGAAAGGTCAAAGGACAACAAGAAAATTGAAAGCCTTACAACTTCAGTAACATTATTTATTTTGTATTTGTATGCATTTATCATGGGCGCGCGGTAGCATTGCGCCCGTGACGCAAGTCCCCATACGATCAAAAAAATCAGAATTTTTTTTTCGTAGACTGCGGAACCATATATACAGTCAAGTTTTGACTTTTTTTCCTTGCGTCGTACCCCTGAGACCTAGTTTATCGGATTCTACGTAAAATTTTGATTGAAATCGACATTTAACTCACTAAAATCGGTCCAGTGGATCCGAAGATATGACCTTTAGAAAATCGTCATTTACCATACTGCGCTGCTTCATAGAAGCCAAAGAAAATGAATTATATCCTACGCTAGCTAGTTAGTTAGTTAGTAGTTCCAGAGCCATTTGTATGAAAAACGGCTTTTTTGGCGATTTCTCGAAAACTGGCGGTCAGATCTTCTTTAAATTTTGCAGGGACCTTCGGATGGGCATTCTACGCCATATAAGATTTTAAAATGGGGTCACCGGCCTCGTTTGGGCGCTAGGGCTCCTGGAAGCTCGCATATAAAATAATGTGTGTGGTGAGTGTCACGTTTGGGTAAGTGAGGTATTCAACTTCCATTGGAGTTTTTGATATTTTTCGGTTATTCTCGACATGAGTGAGGTCATCCAATGGGGCTTAATAGGTTTATCGGATTCTTATGAATTTCTCTAGCACTTTTCAACTTCCATCAGGTTTTTTTGATATTTTTGGATTAATCGGTTTCAATTGCTTCCAAAACTACTGATATCACAACAAAAACCCTTTTAAAAGGGATATGTGACGCAAGTCCTTGACCCTTCTTACAAAACAACTGATATCAATTTGGGTGACGCTTAACGCTTCGAAACGCAAAAAAAAAACTTTCAAAATATTTTCACATTTGATTAAAAAAATGCGTCACAAATGCCGGACCCACCAGTGTTATAGTTTTTCTGTTCTTTCAGCTTTCACACCGACAAAATTTGACTTGTATGTAGTATTTTTGTACAGGTTGTCAAATTTTTGCGTATAAAACTGAAAGAACAGCCTCTACATGCTTCACTATTTCGCCTTGAATAAGAACGGGATTATTCAACAACACTGGATCATCAACGCTGATGCCAGGGTTGGAAATAACCATAACTTTCGACTTCTCCGCATTGATCAACAGTCTATTTTGATTTACCCAATTTTTTATTTTGATTAAGTCCGAGTTTATAAGAGCCACCCCAGCCTTAAAACTGAACCAATCGTGGTGCAGATACAGTTTCACGTTCGCGAAGAGATGACATTTCGAATATTGGAGGACTGCAGGAAGGTCGTTTATGAATAATGAAAACAAAAGCGGGTCCAGTACTGAGCCCTGTGGAACACCCACAGCTGTTGACATAAAGGCTGACAGATAACCATCAATAAGCACCGCTTGGCTCCTTCCAGACAAATAAGATTCGATCAACTTTACCGCTGTTTCCCCAAAGCTAAATTTCAGTTGCAATTTCTATAGAAGCAACCTATGGTCGACCAGATCAAAAGCACTAGAGAAGTCTAACAAAAGCAAAAGTGAAACCATTTTCTTCCTTACAATTTTCGAATGTAAGTTTTCTCGTATAGCATGAGTTATTATCAACAGCGCCGTAGCAGTGCTATGGTTCGACCTATAACCCGACTGAAATTCGCATAAAAGTCCATATTCAGTCACCTGAATAATGGATTTCCACGTTTCTTCATAACCAACACTACGAAAAGAAAACGAAACTGCAGAATTGCGATTAATTGTCGCATGTAATCGAGGATTGAGTACATCTGCTAGGGACGACGAGAGATATGGTAGAAAATGATTAGCACCAGAAAAAAAGGTCCTCATTTTGCCCTTTTCCAATAGCCAACGAATATAACAAAAAAAAATTGTCGCCAATAAGGTTTGAACCGGAGGCGTAAGGGAACTTTGTTACACATTTCTGATTTTTTTTGCTATGGTGTAGAGAAAGTTGAGGCACACATTTTTGATCCAGGAAGGCAGTGCAGAGGCCTATCCTTAGGACTCTAGATTGATCTTAAGGTAGGGCCTAGTTCAAAGAATTACTGGAAATTGTTTTTTGAAAATTTGTTGCAATTTTTTTTTTAATATTTTACAAAAACTTTTTTTGCAGGGGTTTGGGAGCGTTTCTTACATCGTTGCTTCGGACGGATTTTTCTATGTTACCCTTTCGGCAATTTCCAAACCTACTTAGCGTGGACGTAATTTCATAAACTTAAGAGTTAGTTAGATATATTCGAGTTTTTTTGCAATATCTATTTTATTTGCCACATCTTTTCTGTTTGCCATATCTAATCTGTCGCGTACGCATCTTTTGCATGTTTTTACATGACGTTAATATAATCCAACGATTATTCTGTTACGAAAAGTTTATAAGAAAAACAATGTAAGTGTAGCGAAATGTGGCGAAGAATAATGAAGTAGATATATGTTCTGATCTGTAGTAAACTGTAGTGAATTATTATGGTCTGTAGTACTAATAGGTAGTGTAGTGAACTATAGTAAAATGTGGTGCAGTTTTTGTTTTATATGGGTGAGGAGGTAGTGTTGGATTCCATTCTTCAATGAGCTAACAACTAAAACCTCCTCCTAACTCTCCATGCTCTCTTCTCCCCGGAACCGCCTCACAGCATTACTTCGCGGAGGGGCTGTGCTTTCGCAACTACTCTCTCAGATCAACTGGCAGTCTTTTTTGATTGCCTCTCCATGCACTTTGTAGCTTCCCCATTATATTTGCAACTACATTAGTGTGGTGTAGTGAAATGTAATGAAGTGTAGGGAAGTGTACCGAACGGTATAATGTAAAGAAGTGTAGTGAAATGCGGTACATGTAGTGATTTTCAGACTTATATTATAGATAATGACAAAAAACTTAGAGGAAGAAATTTGCCGAAAAAAATCAAATTAGCGCCAAAATTCAACAAAAGATTCTTAGCGATTGGTAATTTTGTCGCTAAATTGATTTTTTCGGCGAAATTCATTGGAAATCTTCGCTGATTTTCTCTAAGATTTTTTTCCTTATGACTGCAGTTTTGTCGAAGTATTGTCTTTCATGAATTGAGCTGCTAAGAATAAAACTTATAGCCGGATATAACCTAATAAATTATCATTACATTCGCGATATTCTTTGCAACGTTTGGGAATGCGCTTATGGTTTTTATTTTGCTTCGTCTATTAGAATACTGACACTCTGAAAACGAGTTTTTGTTAACGTCTTGAAAATACAAGTTTATGAGTAGGTCGGACTTTACATTCGCTACACAAATTACTATAGGCTGTGTCTAGCATCAATTTTCATCAGGCAACATTTCTGCTTTTAATGTGTAACGACATATACTTTCCATATATTCACCTGGTTCAACCGTAGCACATGACGCCATTATTATGACCACGAGGGTGTTTTTGAATTTCCTCTACATTTTATAGATATCGTTTTTTAATTTTCAACTTGTTATGGTTCGGCAACCTCAACAAAATGAATTATAAATCAATATTGGATGAATAAGCGACACCCTCGTGATTATGACACACCGTCAAAATTCAAAAGCATTTTTTTGTTATAAATACATTCGTCACATCGATCCGTTTAATGATTTACCTAAAAATTCATTGTTTATTTTTACCTTAGAAGTACAACAATAGAAAATTGAAAAAGTTGATTCATTTATCAGAAAATAGACCAAAGACAAATACGATTCTACGATTTTTTTATTATAAATAATAAATTAATTTTTCATGTGAAAGCCCGATTTGAGTAACTTTATAGATTTATTTTAGTTTCAGTCCCAGTTTCGGGTTTTATTTTCTGATCGGATTCGTTTTGAGTTGGGACCGAGTATCGTTGGACCGTGATTTGGGCTCTTTTCTTATCGAGTTCACGGTAAAATGTTACACACTTTAAGAATTTGTATTAGACGCAGTGAACATTCTTTTTTCGAGTTGTTTTCAAAGGAAAAGTTTTAAAGGTTCATACTTCAGGTCTTATGAGAGTTAAACAAAATCTTTTTAACCGACAAAAACGCGCTTTTTCGTGGATTATTTCGGTATCGTCATGAGATCACTTTTCGCAAAAGTGTGACAAAACTTTTTCTGAAATTCAATGCCGAAATACGACAGTTTTCAATACTGCTTTGAGTACGGAAAATTTCAACTTTTCCGCACTCAAATTTGATTGAGTGTGGAAAAGTTTTACAGCACTCAAATTTGAGTACGGAAAAGTTTTTCAGCATTCAAATTTTGAGTTTGAATACTGAAATGTTTTTCAGCACTCAAATTTGAGTGCGGAAAAGTTTTTCAGCATTCAAATTTGAGTGCGGAAAAGTTTTTAAGTTTTTCAGCACTCAATTTTAATTGACATTAAAAATGCAATGAAAAGGAATTTGTGATCGAAATAGAAATTTTATTGTTCGGTTTTGTCTATTTCGGCATTGAATTGCAGAAAACGTTGTTCTGGCTCTTGCGAACACTAGGACTAATGCTGAAAAAAACTTAGTTACAAAACTAGGTAGGAAAATTACTATTAACGCATTAGTTTGATCAATTTTATCGCACTAGAGCGTAAAAACTGCTTTTACGCACTAGTGTGAAAGATCTTTTTCGCACTAGTGCGAAAAAGCTGTTTAAAGCCGCTTTTACATACTCGTAAAAGCTATTTTTACGCGGAAAAATAATTGAAGTATCGACAAATTTTCGCAAGTGGAAACACGCAGGGAAAAGCTCGTTTTTTGTCTAGTGCGTAAAACTACCTTCATAAGTAACTTGTATCAAAAACCAAGGCTGGCATGAGATGAGGCTGACGCGAGCGCCGCTCAAATACATCTTGTAGACAATATCTTTGTAACATATAGATGTTTACAAATACACACAGACATAAAGCAGATTCGACACAGATGTGCTTTGTAGAGTAGAATCGTCGAACGTTAAATGCCTCTGTGCGATTTGGTGTACTTTGTTAGGCTCACTATTAAAGCTACACTCTTTTACATAAAAAAATGTATTTCGTAGGCGATATTATCTTCAAGAATTATTTCAAAACGTATAGTTGTGATTTGATTTTGGGTTCAAAGCCATTCATAAATTGAGTAACGCAAAAAAAAAGACATGCAGTCACGCGAAAAGGGTAAAATTTAACCCAAAGTTGTTGCCCTGCCACGCTTACCTCATACCCCTTACCCCTGTTGCGTTCCGTAATGTATGAACGACCCCTTTGACATTGGTTATTCGCATTGTTCATGTCATTCATTAAGACATTTTTTTTTTTCAATTCGTATATTTTTTACCCATTTCTGTCAAGAATTTACGAAGAATCAGACGAAATTTTACGAAAATTGAAAAGGGATAAAAAAAACATAAGTTGTGAACAATTTTTTCATAGAACACAAAAATTTGGAATGGCTAAGCAGAGACTCGTACGAAAGAGAATGCAAAGAGAAACGTGTGCGTATCAGAAAATTAGAAAGGTTTTTAAAATGAGCTGAAAACTCAATGCCTTATTTTTTATAACTATTACTATTCGATCGACCACAGAAATTACACAAACCCTCCCAAAGCTCATATTCTCTTTATCCCGAAGATTAGGTCATTTACTGTAACCTCCAAAACCCTAAACCACGTGTTCTCTCAAATTTAATTCTATACAAGCAAGTTTGTAATATCATGGGCGCGCGGTAGCAATGCGCCCGTGACGCAAGTCCCCATACGAACAAAAAATTCGGAAATTTTTTTTTCGTAGACTTCGGAACCATATATACAGCTAAGTTTTGACTTCCCCCCCTTGCAACGTACCCCCCGGAAAATATTTTTCCTGGATTCTACGGAAAATTCTAAGGCGAAATGTCTTTTCACTCATTAAAATCGGTCCAGTGGATCCGGAGATATGACCTTTAGAAAATCGTCATTTTCCATACAAAATGTGCACTTTCATAGAAACCAAAGTT
>CM055403.1:137530936-137578474 GCA_029228625.1 Pseudolycoriella hygida | reverse complement strand
TTTTGCAGGGACCTTCCGCTGGGCATTCTACGCCATATGAGATTTTAAAAAAGGGGGGGGGGGGGTACCGGCCTCGTTTGAGCGCCAGGGCTCTTAGAAGTCGCCATATAAAGCCCATATGTATGTGTTTGTGTGTGTGTGTACGGAAGCATATTTTGTATAAGACATGGTTGGGTGTTCGAGATAGAGGTTTGGTGTCAAAGGGAAAGATGTTGGGTTGGGTGTGTAGTGTTGATATGTTGTCATTTATGTCATTTTGTCATTTGTCATATGTCATTTTCGCCCATGGAAGTAGTAGCCGCCGCGGCTCGGTTTGGCGGCGGCGGCGGCTCAAAAAAAAACTTTTGATTTGTTGTAAAGGAAGTTGAGGAGATCATTTTCGCCCATGAAAGTAGTAGCCGCCGCGGCTCGGTTTGGCGGCGGCGGCGGCTCAAAAAAAAACTTTTGATATGTTGGAGAGGAAGTTGAGGTGATCATTTTCGCTCATGGAAGTAGTAGCCGCCGCGGCTCGGTTTGGCGGCGGCGCCGCGGCGGCTCAAAAAAACTTTTGATATGTTGTAGAGGAAGTTGAGGTGATTATTTTCGCCCATGGAAGTAGTAGCCGAAACTTCCAAAAGTACTGATATCACAACAAAAACCCTTTTAAAAGGGAAATGTGACGCAAGTCCTTCTTCCTCCTTCCAAAACAACTGATATCAAATTGGGGTGAGGCTTAAAGCTTTGAAACGCAAAAATTCTTTTGGAATGTTTTCATTTTTGATTAAAAAAATGCGTCACAAATGCCGGACCCACCAATGTAATAATTTTTCTACGCTTTCAGCTGTCATACGCAAAAATTTGATTTCCTGTTCAAAAATACGCCATACATAATGACAAATTTTGCGTTGTGAAAGCTGAAAGAACAGAAAAACTATAACATTGGGGGGTCCGGGGCATTTGTGACGCATTATTTTAATCAAAAATGAAAACATTCCAAAAGAATTTTTGCGTTTCAAAGCTTTAAGCGTCACCCCAAATTGATATCAGTTGTTTTGGAAGGAGGAAGAAGGACTTGCGTCACATTTCCCTTTTAAAAGGGTTTTTGTTGTGATTATAATTCTAGAGCAGTTCAAATCAAAAAGTGTCGTCAGGTCATTCATACACAAGATCCTAAAACACGTCGAAGTAAGTTTCTAGACTTTATACTTAACAAAATATTGACGAAAATCCGTTTCCTATCGTATATGACCGAGGAACTGAATTGAATTTTGTCCATCCCGTGGGTCCAAGTGCCCACACAATTAATCAATTTCTACGTAAATGACCTTCTGCTTGGTAAGGGTCCAAGAACAAGTGACATAAACATGAAGAACATTCTGTGCAGTTTTTTTTAAGCTGACTTTGGGTTCTTCAGTCAGGAAGATTTGAGCGCGGGCGTAGAAAACGGCGCTCATGAGCGCCGCTCATATTTTTCACGAACGCTGCCAGCCTTGTCAAAAACTACTATTAATAAATTGAGAACATTTTTTTAGTTGTGCTGGGCTTAGATGCTCGGACACAATTTTTTTCTTGAATACTGTTAGGTTATTAAACAACTCGGGCTACTACGCCCAAGGGTTCTCAGATGACTTATCAATTTTAATGACAGGCATATGTGTAGGCACGCTAAGCCAACTTATGGAGTCCGCTCTGAAAATAGTAGAATGCTGGTGCACAGCGAAGAAGCAGAAAGCCAACCCGGGATAAAACTAAGTTAATTCTATTTCATAGGAAAAAACCGCATCTAGGTTTCCACCCCCAAAGTTCTTTGGTAAACGAATACCTCTTTCAAACCACGTCAAGCTTTTGGGAGTTTACCTTGAACCCAACGGAAAATTTAACATGCATATTAATTCAGAGAATTTGTTGTTGAGTAAACCCAACTATGATAAGTCACTCGACACTTTTCAAATCTCTACTGATTAAACTTGGAATCAATCATAGGATACAACTCATTACGTATTACTTTTACTATGAACGTGTAAGCTCTTATTTGAATTATTTTGTAATTGACATGACGCTCAGACATTAACACATCTAGAACAGTTGCGTTATAGAGATAATTAGAAGAGATCAACATTTCGGCATCTAGTGCCAATCTTCAGTCAAGTCATGCACCTTGATATGCTGATGGACGTGATGGACAAAGTGCTGACGCGTCATGACGTATCTATTTGTCTCAGTTAGAGGTATTTTTGGACTAGCGAATTGTAACGGAAATGGTTACAGCTGCCATCTGTAGAAGTTTGAAATATATGAAACATTTCTTACTCTAACCCTGAGTGTATTGTCTCCAAAGTTAACTCAAGAGCTTATTTCGGTCATCAAAGCCTATGCGATCTTGTAGTGGCAGATGCCAACATATTGTAATTATGTAATGTGAGGGTTTAGTTCGATTTAAACCGTTGCACACATATCGATTTACAGTTCTATCTAATGATAGCAAATCGGTTAAATCATGGGCGGTCGTTACGGAGAACAATTTCCGGCTATGTGAGGGAGCACACAAACTCATAATTAATTCAGAGGATTTGTTGTTGAGTAAACCCAACTATGAAACCGAATGAATGAACTGTGAATCTACACGGCGATCGTGAGACTCAGCTATGCTTCAATTATTTGGTGGCCAAGATGCGACATAGTAACAGTTCAAAAGCAAGTAAGTAAAGTACAACAGCTGGCTCTCATTGACATCACGAGTGCCATGAGAACCACTCCCACTGCGGCGCTAGAGGTGATTACGAACATCGAGCCATTGCACATTTACATTAAAAACAAAGCCAGGTCAGCAGCACTTAAAATGAAAAATACTTCAATGTTTACTGATACTAACTCTGGGCATTCAAGAATTTGGAGACTCATGATAAAACAAAATCCCGAGCTCAAAATGCCATGCGACCTAACAGAACCTGCATACCGATTTGACAAATCCTAAAGAGTCAGTATTTCAGAAAGAGAAGGGTGGACAAATGGACTTCACTACACCAAACACGCTACAATGGTACACAAACGGATCTCGATCATATTTCTCGGGCACAGGTTATTGTTGCGCAGAGTTACAATGCAAACACGCTACAGTGGTACACAAACGGATCTCGATCATATTTCTCGGGCACAGGTTATTGTTGCGCAGAGTTACAATGCAACAAATCACTATAAGAATGGAAGTATCATGGGCGCGCGGTAGCGATGCGCCCGTGACGCAAGTCCCCATACGAATAGTAATTTGGATGATTAGGGATGAAAGTAAGAAAATTCAAACCCGTGTGAAGTTTGTAGCCCGAACCGAAGGTGAGGTCGGCAATCACACGGTTTGAATTTTTTGAATACTATTTTTTATCACAGAGACAGCGGAAGGTTTGTTCTTTAGCCACGAAAAAACACTGCTGCATTCTGAATATAGTATTTTTCACGAAAATGATTGGGGTTGAACGCACAAAATGCAATAATTCCCTTTTACGAACAACATCACTGAATAACACTGTCGTCACTTTGCAAGGACTTAAATTATTTGAATTAAGTCAACACAACACAACATTATTCCCATCATTGTTTCCATTATAATTTAAAAAAATATTTGCTTAACAGCCAATAAAATATATGAATCTGTCAACGAAAACACAGCAAACAATAACTTTACAAAATAACAACAAACTTACTTTGACGCCATATTTCATGGTTAACATTGATTCCCTTTACGACGTCGTGTTAAGTAAATCAGAAAAAATTTGTTAGAAAGTGATTATAAATGCTCTAATATTATTAAACCAGAAACAACCGCTAGTTAATATGTAGCGCTCAATATCAAAACCACTTCTGTGATGGCAATCTTCTTTCTGTCAAGTGAACAAATTTTAGTAGTTCATTGACGCAAAGAGGGACGAAAGTTGTTCATTTGTAATATTTTCGTTCTCTTGGCTTCTTTCTTTTACTTTCGCCCCGTGGGATGCATTTTTCTACTTTCGTCCCTGATTTGAGGGGCGAAAGAACAAACTTTCGCTGCCTCTGTGATAAAAAATTTTTTTACGTAGACTTCGGAACTATATATACAGCTAAGTTTTGACTTCCCCCTTGCAACGCACCCCCCGGAAAATATTTTTCCTGGATTCTACGGAAAATTCTAAGGCGAAAACAACTGATATCACAACAAAAACCCTTTTTAAAATTTGATTTCCTGTACAAAAATACGCCATACATCCGATAAAGTCAAATTTTTGCATTGTGAAAGCTGAAAGAACAGAAAAATTATTACACTGGCGGGTCCGGCATTTGTGACGCATTTTTTTAATCAAAAGTGAAAATATTTCAAAAGAATTTTGTGCGTTCCGAAGCTGCAAGCGTCACTCAAATTGATATCAGTTGTTTTGGAAGAAGGGACGAGGACTTGCGTCACGATTCCCTTTTAAAAAGGGTTTTTGTTGTGATACTAGTATAGGTAGACAAGCTAAAACCTGCATCACAATAAAAAAAGGCAATTCCAAATTTTTTATCTCCTTCGGAAGGAAGCATCTCAGGAGATTGACAGACATTTTAAGCGATCACTGCACGCTCAACAAACATCTCAATACTATAGGCATCAGCATCAGCAACACCCCGCGTGATAATTGCGAAGATGTAGAAATCGCTGAACATTTTCTCTGTGTGTGTCCAGCTTACATAAGCACCAGGAGAAAGTGCCTTGGAACCTATACAATAAGATACAGCTCCATATGGAGCATCTACTTAAGGTACATTCTCAAATATCTAAATGTTACAGGAAGGTACTAAATAATCGTGGGGTGCACAACAGGACCATTGGAGGCGTAGGTGCTGGGTCAACCCTGTTGACTCACCCACCTATCCTAATCCTAATCCTAGGTATTCGATTACCTCTCAAATAGAAGAAAGATTTATGAAAATTGGAAGAAATTTACTCGAGCTATAAAAAAAACCACTCAAAAAACCACTTAGACGACCTTTAGTCCGAAAATGTCCGAACTCAATCCTAACATTCCTTTTCGACTGTCGACCAGGGGAAAATATATTTTACGTGGGTTATCGTGTTGACAGACAGAAGGCGGTAGGACGGACGACAATTTTTTTCGTGGATTTCAAGTCTAAAGACTGGCTCCATACGTCGTGGTAAAAGCTTAATATTCAATGATGTTTTTGCATGTTCCAACGAATATAGCCAAAAAAACACATCACATTTTCAAAATTGTAACGACCCAAAATTTCTTGCTTAGCTTTGAATTTACGTCTCTAGTTATTGCAAATAAACCAAAAAAAAAGACTTTAATACGGTATCTGCAAATGTATAAGAGTCAATACACGAAATAAAATCCCGAAAAACGCAAAATTTATTGAATGAAATTCATACGGGGGCGAGGCAGTGAAAATCTGCCAAATATGAGCTTACACAATACACATCCATTTCCGCCTACCCAAAAAATATACAAACGAAAGAAGTCTATAAACCGTTCAAAATGTAAAAGGAAGAAGTACACGTTCCTTTGCATTTGTGATTAGAATTTTCGCGCTGTATTGGAGGATCAGAAAGCTTGAATGATTTAACTTTTGTATTTGGTTGGGGTATGCAAACAAAAAGGGTGACACATTGACTGACCGTATATGCATGTACCTTAGGTTCTATCATTTGTTGGAATAACGTTTTATTGTCCACATTATACTTGATAGCGACAAATTTATTATCAAAAAGCTTTTCATTTTATGAATTGCTTTTATGTATATTAAGTCGACATAGTCCACAAAAAGAACAAAATCATATGATGAGGATTGTCCGTTAATATTTCAAATGTAAACGTTTTCACTGCAATTAATTAGAAATAAACATTTTTTTTGGTATACGAATTGTTGGAAGCGAAAACATCAAACAGTAAATTCGAGCGTTGTACGACCCTGCGTAGTGGAAAGTAAGATACAGACAAAAAAAAACTACCCACACATGAACAGAACAATGCAGGACTATATGAAAGCGTGGGGTTGTTAATACAGATAGTTATAGCATCAGTAACTACACCTTGGTTCTATTTTTAGAAATGCTTCGTTGTTTTTGTTCAACGAAATCTGGTGCGCAGTTTATGTGTACTGTGGATCCATTAAAATTTTTTATATGAGGAAAATGATGCCTCATTTACTATTGGCAACAAAATTAATATTACACACCAAGTGGGAAGACGGTTTTGAGGGTATGTTTCTGTGTCTTTGAGCAATCGGAAGCTCCATCACCGTCGATTTTCCATATGTTCATTTTGATTGATTCAAAAGTTTGTTATATTCTACCTTAGTCACATGATCGTCAAATATAAACTCTACCCGTCGCGTCGCTTTCAATTTACTTAGTAGAAAGTTATACAACATTTTTAGGTAAGGTTCAGCGAATTGTATTTTTTTTTTCATTTGGAGAAAGTTAGAAGCTTATGTTCACAACAAGATGCGAAAAAAGAAAAATTGAAAAGCTGCAATAACATTGGGAAAATTGGTATTGTGCTGGAGGAATCTTCTTATATACAGCGAAAACGTCTTGTGGACTGTTTAACCTGAACAGTCCAGATGCAAAAAATTTATCGAATGGTCATTTGAAGGCAACGTCACAATGACCATTAAAAAATTAGACTGACAGTGCCGCATCTTCACATGGGCAAAATGGGCAGCTGCCCAAGGCGCTGCGAAAAAAAGGGTTCTGAGATCTTGGAATAAGATCTTGAAGTAAAATTAAGCAGCAAGTAATAACTTTACGAAAAATTCAGTGTGTTGTCTTTTTATATAACCAAAAACCCGTACGTATCAGAATAGATGTGGCAAAGAGACTCGAACGTATCTAAATATACAAATAAGCAAACAATCCAACGTTTTCTGTTCTTTTATAGCTGTAAGAATTTCAAAGATCCACAAAAATTACCCAAGGTAATGCCAAAGGCCCTACCGAATACGTCTCAAACCACTCATATCTAGAAAGGCTTATATCCAAGGACTAAGCCATTTTCCTCTAAAACCCTGAAACACGTGTTCTCTAAAATTTTAAGGACTAAGCCATTTTCCTCTAAAACCCTGAAACACGTGTTCTCTAAAATTTTATTCTCTGCAACTTCGTCTTTGGAACCAACTTTCAAACTCTCATAGTTCTGGAAATTCGGGTCATCCTGCCTAATTAAGGAAGTGGCCATATACCATAATTGTGCCACATTTCCCCAAATACCTGAAACACGTGTTCGCTGAAATTTAATTCTCTACAACTTCGCCTTTGGAACCAACTTTCTAACTCTCATAGTTCTAGAGATTCGGGTCATCCTGTCCAATTATGGAAGTGGCCATATACCAGGATTGGGCCATATTTCCCCAAAACCCTAAGACAAGTGTTCCCTTAAATTTAATTTTCTACAACTTTGTCTTTGACAGTAAATCTCCATATTGCATAGTTAGGGAAATATAGACGAAAAACTGTTTTCGTATATGGCCGAGAATCTCAATATCGTCCATTCCATTGATCCCAGTGCCCAGATCCGAATCCCACACAAAAATTTTTCCAGTTTCGTGACATTAAATGCTTTCATTTGACACCAAAATAAGGATACTTGCTATACTTGCTGAGATGTTTGCGAAAAAGTTTCATCGACCCCCGAAAATTTCATGTTCGACCTCGACTTCTTTGACCATATCTCCTGAACCACTTGATCAATTTTTCTCATCTTCGAACTTGAGTCATGACAGGCATGTATCTTTCAGGGGAAAAAAATTTAAGGTGATCGGTTGAGCCGTTTGGAAAAAAAAGTGGAGACGGACGGACGGACGGACATTTTTTTTATTGTTGATTCGTCATATATAGTCGGTAAAAAATGCATCCCCCCAACTGCCACCTCGATCTACCCCATGTTACTTTAAAATTGTTTGTAGTAAACGTATAGGACCTTCGTACTTCGTACGGGTCCAAAAATTTATAGACGAAAACTTCGGGGACGCTTTACTGCTTGAAGCAGCGATGAACTGAAAAACTGAGTATGGGGTGTTCTAGTATACTACCCCTACTATAAGACCACGCAAAAACTTCCCCGGTTTAAGGCTGTTGCACTGGTCTGGAACAACTTTTGTAAGAAAGGTCGATTTTTGACCCTTTTTCTTGGTTGCCTTCAACTATAGAAGCCTGTATCACTGCCTTGAAACATGATCTGCAGCTGGATATGCGAAAAGGAGCTGTTCACAAGTGACTTTATACTCTACGGAAGGGTGGGGGGTGGTTACAAAAGAAATTGTGAAGATGTTAAATTTTATATGGAAATGTAGAACGTTTTGAACACTTTTTTCCCCCTTCCGTAGAGTATATCGTCACTTCTGAACAGCTCCTTTTCGCATATCCAGCTGCAGATCATGTCTCAGGGCAGTTATACAGGCTTCTTTGGTTTAAAACAGCCCCGAAGTTTTCGTCTAAAATGACAGAAAACTCCGATGTCGGGGAAGGCTCCAAGAGGTCCAAGGATGAAAAACCTTCGCATCGTTGGGGCCTACCATGTCAAATTTTCTAAAAGTGAGAAATCACTTTTCTTACTATAGAACAAGGAATCGAATGGCCCATTCACTGGGAAAAAATAGGACATGTTGTCCCAAAAGTGCACGAATTCGTTCGAAGTTTTCGCAAAATCACTCTTAAAACAATAAGGAGATTGCAAGAGTGTTTTCATTTAATAACAACATTTTCAAGGTGCCACACTTTCACTTTGCGTTTCAATAAAGAAATAACTAAAACAGAAAAAGCGGTCCTTTAGGTTTACGTATTTTATGAACAAAGACTGTCATAATACTATTTTTGAAGAAACTTCGACTTTCTCTGTTTCAACCTGCGAAAATGGTTTTGCTCCGGTAAAGCTACTCACTACGAAACATTTTATAACCAGTAAATGGACACAGCGTCTAGTTCAAAAGTTATGTAGAAGGGGCGCTGGATTTTAGTTTGCCCAGGGCGCTGAAAACTTTAATCCGCCACTGTTGGCTTGGCCTCGTCCTCATAACTGATCCGATTAAAAAGTCAATTCGATTTTCTACTGAACTATTCTTTCTCGCTTTTCTCTTTCAAAAATGTGGAGGATTTGCTAAAAATTAGTTTGCCTAAGAAGACACTTGTAAGCAGCTTAAAAGCTGAAAGAGCCTGTCACTTCGACTGACAGCAGAAATACAAAATTTGCCGCTTCGGTTTTTTTTATCGTCTTAATTCAGCAATATTCGCGTCGCAGCTAGTTTTCTCTCGTTACTGAAAAAATAGTGTCTTTTGTTTGCCTACCAATGACTAGATTAAACGTTTGGGATAATAATAATGTTGAGAACCTTAGAATAATTGCTATTTGATGCCAATTTATGCATCGTGTGCAGGTTATGTTCGCAGTGCTCGTATTATATACGCTACAGACGTATAGTCCGAAAAGTAAGGATTTGATGCAATTGTTGACTTCAGATCCGCCTCGGATCAGCAAAAGGAAACTCGTCTCTGCGAGGTACAGATAATCGTGTATTTTAGGTGTAAAAGGATATTCCTCAAAGGATTTTCTTCTTTTTCCAATGTAGAAAATCATAGTTTTATTTGATTTTCAAGGATTTTCTTTGTCAATTTCTGAGGATTTTTTAGCATTTGTACACGATTTTTAGGGATTCTCTGTTGATTTTCAAGGATTTCCACTGATTTTCAAGGATTTTCTTGCAAAAGATTTTTTGAGGATTTTCTTAACAATTGATTTTCTATTGATTGCAAATGGATTTTCTACTTTTATCTGCCACTCGGTCTGTGCAACATTATCATCCCTTTATGAAAGTAACAATTTACGCAGAGTAAATGTAGAAACATCATTTTAGATAACAATAATATTTTTGTGATCTTACATATTGTAATATCGTATTTACTTGAAGTATAGTATAGCTACATGTATACGTAAAGGAAACAACTCAGATAGCAACCAAAAAGTTAGCAACCAAATGCTTTGAATGAAATCGACATTTAATTCACCTTTGACCTTTAACTAAAATTGTTATTAAAAGTCCTCATACATTTCATTATGCTAATAATGCTTTCAAATCTATTTCTCGAAAACATTTTAATGTTTAATTTCAAATTTACTTTGTGGACGAAAACCTTTGAGAGGAAACTGTTGCTTGTTTTTTCTTTCTGTTTTATACCCAAATCCCTAAACATTCTGTTAATTAATAAACCAATCAAATAATCGAATGAGTAACTCCATTGAATTAGATGTGTCACAAGCAAAGTAAAATAAACGTCAATAAAAAGTTAATTAACTCAAACAATATTTTAATTTCAAATTCAGGAAGAGAATAATATCATCAACTGTCAGGTTCACTAATGAAGTGTATTATAAACTCTCAATGATCAGAACTCCACTTAGGAAAATATCTACAAGCGACGTAGGAAGTGTGCATATAATATACGCCACTGATGTATTTTATCGACCATGCACGTATTACGAACGCCAGGCACGTGTTATGTGAGCTCAAAATACGTTAGTTACGTATGGCATACTACACAATACTTAAAAAAGGTTGATGATACATTCTCTGGGTATATAATACGTCGGCGGCGTATATTATAAACACAATTATTACGTCGCTTGTCGATATTTTCCTCAGTGTCTATTGAGACCTAGTCAAACAGATTTTAGTCGATCTTTACCAGTGGGGTAGTGGAAATGCGCTCAGCGTACATCATCTCTTACAAACTAAAATCAGTCGCTAATCTTCTTGCCATTCTCGCCTTCTTAGTGTATTTGTGAAGAGACAATTGTAGCGAATACTGAAGATCTATTTCTTTCAAATAGTTTCCTGGAACGCAAAAAATGTGTACTCAGTGAAATTCTAGATTTGAATTTGTTATCGTATGTACACAGTGGCCGATGTATTTGAAAACTGCATTTCGTGAACCAAAGATGCCAGTGAGTTAGACGAAATCATAGGAAGTCTTAACAGAACATTTTGGTGATTTGATTTACAGGAATCGTTTCACTGCAATGCTATTGGAATTTCACGGATTCCAATCCGGACCCATGATAAAACTCAGTTGTTCACACTTTGAAAGTTTATTAGAGAGTGAATATTCTGTTAACGGAACATCGTATTTATATGTTTTTATCGCATACGCGATTACTAACCTATTTATTAAACACTCTTGTATATATAGACAAAATCATACGTTATTTAGTGAAAAATATTCTTCTAGATGCATAATTTTTTATTATAGGATCTGTGATTACTAGATTACAGTATACTTAATTACTACTTCATGCACTCTATGGTCATATCTGACATTCTAGAGTGTTAGTTATTATCAATTGATATTCCAACACTCCCACTCAATTGATAATAACTTTTAACGTGTACGCACACGGTACGTTGAGTATACACTGTAGGTTCATTGCTATGTAGATGCAATTTAACATGCTAGGCAGTAATGATGCGACCTACGTAATGAGCCATTATGGTCCAGTTCATCCAGAATGAACTCTGCTTATTTTTATAAAGAAAAAAAAACTATCTCCACAGCGCGATTTGAACCTGGCACATTCACAGCTGCGTCTTTTACGCTAACCATTATCCCACGGATTCACGTAACGAACAACGATTAGAAATCAAACACTTAGTTGTAAGGGCATAACAAGGCTACTCGATTCAAAAAGTTCATATGTCGTTGATTTTGTTTAGAACATAAACAAAATAATTAAATTTTGCCCAAAAGGATTTTGGTGAAACATAATGCCAGTCTGTCATGCGTGATCATAGGATTCCTGTAAGTAGTTTCTCAATTGGACTAATATGTATATCCCGAGAAATAGGGCTTTGAAAACATGATGTTATCAATTTGTAAAATTTGTTGGTCGGTATCGATTGTAAGTCTATTTACTTCATTTTTATAAGAGTTTCTGTATTAAAATTAATAGACGTTATTTGAATGCGAATGCGAATGCACGCAACACAAAAAAAAATTAAAAAAATATGTCAAAAACTAGGATTTGAACAGGAGATTCTGGAAAAAATGAGTTTATAACACCACAGCATTGCTCACTGAGCTATATACACCGTTCATGGCTTGCGTTATTATAACATCGACAAATGAAATAACAAAATGAACGCAGCACATTGTTCTACGATAGTTCATTCGATATTTAGCCTACTCTAAGAACTCAAATAGTGTACGCTGTATTTTAGGAGTTATTTTTTTTGTTTTCAAAATGTTTAATGTTTAATTGTTTGTTTCAACGACCGAGTGCTACTACGTTAAAGCATAGTACAAGTGAGATCATGTAAACAGCCTGTAACACAAGGACGATTACACAATCTCGCCTTCGGCTCGATTTTGCAAACTTCGCCCTTATGTTACCGGCTGTTTACATGACCTCCATTGTAATATACTATTATTGCATATGCGCAGTGCTTCCCCTTAAAAATTATTAATCTAGTAATATAAGTTGAAATTATTAATCGCTGATAATGACATTTGTTCTCTCCTATATTTGTTTTCTCTTTTTCGCTTATGCAATAAAGCATCATATTGCTATTTGAGGGGAAATCTTCAAGCCTCGATTGTTCCCCTCAAATGGCAATAACATACTGATATAATTGCTACTTCCCATTGCTCCGAATCAATTACATATGATCATTTCACCAATTGATTATTTCACTTATCGACCATCGGCATCGACAATTTACTCCAGCAACTTTCTTGGAGTTACAACGACCATCGGCTTCATTTGACTATCGATTTCACTTGACTATCGACTTCATTTGATTATCGACTTCGCTTAACCATAGGCTTCATTTGGTCATCGACATCACTTGACCATCCACTTCATTTGACCATAGCCTTAACTTGACCATAGACTTTGCTTGACCATCGACTTTACTTGATCATCGACTTCACTTGACCATCGACTTTACCAAGTATCAATCTGACCAACCATTGACTTGATAATCACTGACGTGACGAACCATTGCCTTGACCAACCATTGACTTGACCAGCCATCGATTTTACTAACCGTCGACTCGACCAACCATCGACTTGACGTACCAATACATCCAGTGTAGTGGGCCACCTCAGACCTCGTTGTGAGATATGACTGCTCACCCAGTATATGTAGTGGGCCACCTCAGGTTTCGTTGTGAGATTGGACTGCTCACCCAGTTTATGCAGTGACTGTCCACTCAGTTCTTTGTGAGATTGGACTGCTCACCTAGTTTCGCCAATTATCATTGGCATCAAGCGACAACCAATGCTGCCGCCAGTGCCTCTATGCAGAACATAATCAAAATTAATCACACAGCGAGTGTTATTGACAACGAACGAAGTTCTTCGAAAAGAGGTCTTATACGTTTACCACGATGTTTGTAACCACCCCAATTTCGGGAGTAGGGGGGAGCATCAATCATGGTCCTTAGATGACGAACCAGCAGTAACACGTTGTTCGTTTGTCGCCGCGATAACTTGAGTAAAACTCAACTGATTTTCAAAAACTTTTTTTTTCCCTGAAAGGCAATTAAAAAACCTTTTTTGGTATTGAATGTGGGCACTGTCGGCCCAAGGGCCAATGAGCTAGCGCCGTTTAAGTGGTTTTTGGTCTTTTGTACATAACTCGAGTAAATCTATTCCGATTTTTATATTTTTTTGTTTGAAAGGCCTGGGCATGTCGGACATTTTATGGAAGAAACTTTTTTGAATTTTGAGCTTTTGGTCTCAGCCATGGCCCTAAACCTGAATCTCTGCTAGGGCCCAACGCGTTTTTTCAACATAAATCGGGTAAATCTTATCCGACTTTCCTAAAAAAAGATGTGGATTTCAAAAATTCACGACAATTTAATTAGTGAAAATCTGTTGAGTGGTTTGGACTGAAGAGTCTTCAGTGTGGGCCCAACTCACGCGACACGATATTTGGTGATTTTTCGTGAATATTTCTTTAATTATGAGGTTTGTTGTTTTACAGAGAAAAGAGATGCGAAAATTTTTGTTCATGGCATTATGAGTCAGGGGCCTCTCCTAAGTGCTCTAGATCGGTTCTAAGATCGACCATAGTACAATTTTTTTTTATATTTTGAGATATTTTTAAGGATTTAGAGAGGTTTTTGCGCTGTTTCTTCGGACGGGTTTTTCAATATTGCCCTTTCGGCAATTTCCAATCCAATTTAATGTCGACGTAATCTCATGCACTTAAGAGTTAAGGCAACATTTCGAATCTTTTTGCAACATCTATTCTGTCTGCCACATCTATTCTGATGCGTACGGGTCCCCTGCATATGTTATTTTGTGAATATTTCTTTAATTATGAGGTTTCCGTGCGGTTTTGCAGAGAAAATTTATTTATTTATTTAGATTAATTACCACAGTTTCAATGAAACTGGACCATAACCTATTGCACGGATTCCAAACCGGACCCTAAAAAAACTCAGTTGTTCACACTTTGAACGTTTATTAGAGAGTGAATATTCTGTGAACAGAACATCGTATTTATATGTTTTTTTTTACAAGGATCTGTGGTTACTAGATTACAGTATATTTAGTTACTACTTCATGCACTCTATTATCATATCTGACATTCTAGAGTGTAAATAATTATTATCAATTGATATTCCAACAAATGTCTCATAGAGATTTTGCAAAGCTAAGTTGTAGATATGGCCTTCTAATCCCTGCATATGACTATAGAGAAATCGTACAAGCACTTCTTTTGGGGTGGTTCATTCAACGCAACAAATTTCACCTCACAATCCTATCAAGGTGGGTGGAATAAAGGAAGCAAATAATTGTCATCTTATTTTCACGATAATTCAAGTTTCTGAATGAAGAGAAATTGGATTCGTTCCTGTGTTAAGGTTTAATCGCTTTTGAATATTATTCCCTTCGAAAATGTTACAAGTTACCTTCAGGCCACAAAAAACCGTTTGTAATTTCGTTTCAATTTAAATAAAAACGCTGATAATTTTAATTAAAATAGGTTGATCAAATGAAATTACATTTAAAGAAACTTTTAAGGAATCACATCGCTGATATTTTAAAAGTGAGACTTTCGCCACAATAAGAAGCAATATCATTGGCGGAATAATTAGAGCAGAAAATTCCATTCCAAAAGCAGAGTTGCAAAGCCAATTTATTGAGGGAAACATTTGCTGAGGGACGAGAGTACTGACATTGAATCGAATCGTCTTTCTCGTTTAATATCAACATCACTGTTTTGTCTACTTTGATTCTTGGCCGATCGAACTTAAGTTCAAGGGGTCTCGCACTTCTGAGATTTAATGTATTTTAAATCTCAGGAGTACTTGAAGGTGATTGACATGTTAGGGATCGTTCATAAATAATTTCACGCTGCTATGAAAGAGTATCCATTAAAAGGTCATAGTTTTCCATACAGTTTCGCGACTTCTACAGCTATGCGCAATAAGAATGACCCGCTATTTGGAATATCACAATTTTCTCTATTTCAATGACTCTTCCGACTTCGAAATAGAAAAGACGTTGATACTCTAAATAGAGGTTCATTCTTATTGTGCACAGCTGTAACTTAAACTTCGATATTACCGGCAGCGCAACTGTTCAAATAATACCAATAGGGAATGCAACCGGTTAATAAAAAACCGGTAAATCGTTTACCGGTAAATTTTCATTTCATTTACCGGTTTACCGAATGTTTTCCTACTTCTTAAAATAATGTTTTTCTTGAACCAAAAAGCTGCGAACATAGAATTTCTTTTCAAGGCTTAGAGCACAATAGTCACAAAGAGAGTTGCTAAACGAATTTTTTTTCAAAGTGGACCATTGTAGCAAGTTTGTTTAGTGCTTTAGCTCTAGTCCGTTAAGCACTTAATTGCATTGGCTATGTAAATCGATTGTAATTGATTTCATATCAAATTTTCCATACGAAAAGTGACTTGTCAGGCTACCATACTTTTAACATGAATTTAAAGGTTCTAGGGCGGAATAACCACGGAAAAAATAACCCGGACAAAGTAACCCCATGCACACACGGATAAAATAACTCAGACAAAATAACCCGGACAACTTAACCTCTGACAATATTTCCCCTGACAAATTAATATGGTTGATATTTTTGGGTGGCCCCCTTACCCCAGCGCCTGCGGCGAGCTTTTTTTTGCCCTGCAGGCTGCCTTACGTTCATGGGGCTCTGCAAAAAAAACCCGCTGGGGGCTCTGCCCCTTAGACCCCGCCAGAGGGTTATTACCCCTGGACCCACACAGGGTCGCTGCCTGCTGTGAATTTATGTAGGTTATAGCAATAACCGCCATAACTGGCATTGTGCCCTTTTTTTGATTTTCAGTTAATTCCATTGCTCCAAGCATCTTCACAGTTTGAAAGTCACCTCTAAACAAACGACAATTCATTTTCTAATAAACATTGTGGTTTACAGTTCGCCGTTTGAATCTTTAATTGTAACTTAAATTCCAATTTGATTTTTGGTGTTATTCTGTTAGTGTTATTTTGTCCGGCATATTATTCATTTTGGGCTATTTTGTCCGGGTATTTTTTTCTGGAGTTATTCGGCATCTGCGCCGAATTTAAGTATGCCTAGATATAAGCTGACACCGCACTAAGCGCGTGAGTTTGTGTTACAACATGAACAGTAAGAGGTGCGAACATAATGTGAATAATGTCGATGCGACGTTGTCGTTAGCCCGTGCTGATTCTGTCACACTTTCACTCTGTGTTCCACGATTCTGTCAACTTTTCACACGAAACTTTTAAAAATTCTGCAGCATTAAGCACTTGGATTATTTAAACCAATAAAAATCCTATGTATGATGTGTTTCCTCCGATTTGATATCGGTCGCGTATAGTGTTCTACGGAGACTTAGTTACGAATTTTTGACAATTTAGTTCGAACTATAGGCATGATTCTCATCCACCAAACTCCATCGGTGCTTTTCGTAAAGATTATCGTCATAATTGTATTAAAACAAATATAGTAAGACAAAAAGCAGGACGAGAAAATAAGCACAGAATATGTTGAAAAATTAATGAAAAAACAAAATAATAGCAATTTCTGAGAAAAAATTTTGCCGAAATGTGACAACATTTTGGTTCGTAAAGTGAATAAAAGCACAGTTGTCTCCTCTAATATTTCTGCGACACAGTATTTTCATTTATGCTATTATGCTAGAAGCTACGTTTATCGCCTTTTAGTGACATTTTAAGTGAATTCAAATATTTAAAAAAGCGGTAAATTTACCGGTAAATTTTTTCCATTTACCGTTTACCGGTTTTTTCAAAATGGACGGTAAATGGATTCCCTAAATACCAAGATTTACATGCAAATTCACCTTTCCTCAACATACGGGAGAAGTAACCGACAAAGAAGTAGACGAAAAAACGGTGATTTACCCCTCGTTTACGCAGCCTATAGGTAGAAGCAGCAGACAAATTTTCTCGACCAACTTTTTCCACAAAATGGTTTGTCGGAAAAATTTGTATCTTACTTCTACCTATACGCTGAAGTAGTCGCAAAAGAGTCGCCAGTTCATCTGAAGCGTTACAATTCATGCAAAGCGCTACGGTTGATCAATGAACTGTGAATTTGTGTCAGCTATATAATATGCTAAAGTAGCCTACAATTTCACCTGAAAAAATAGGATTTTCTATTTTGATTGATGTTTTCAAGTACAATTAAACGTTTTTATTTTGTTACACAATTACAAGATTTTAGTTTATTGTGGATCTTGTCAATTCCACAACTTTGACAGTAGAACCATAGACTTTTTTTTGACCAGACGGGAATGTTAGCATGGCGCCAAATTTGAAATGAGAAATGCAGAAGCATAATAATTTGTCGTATTTTATGTTCTCCTAATGTTCGAATGTTCCTTAAACTTTAGCAATTTTAGTTTTTTAGCCACATTTTTGAAAATTCTCAAATTTCTCAATATTTTGAAATTTATTAAATTTACAAAATAAAATTTGAAATGTGAAATGCAGAAGCATAACAATTTGTCGTAGTTTGTGTTCTTCTAACATTCCTCAAACTTTAATAAATTTTATTTTTACGAAAAATTTCAAATTTCTGAAAAGTTTTCAAATTCATGGAGATCGGAATTTTGAAAAATAATGAAAATTATTAAATTTGGAAGAATTTTCATACAATAAAGAATTTCTATGAGTTTCAGATTTAACATTTTCTCAGAAATTTTGAGTTTTGTAACTTCTCTACACTTTTTAAACATTTTAGAAACTTATGAAAATTCATGAAATTTTAAAATTACTTAAATTTCAAAATATTTCATGATTTGCTATCACAACAAAAACCCTTTTAAAAGGGAAATGTGACGCAAGTCGTTGTCCCTTCTTCCAAAACAACTGATATCAATTTGGGTGACGCTGAACGCTTCGAAACGTAAAAAAACTTTCAAAATATTTTCACATTTGATTAAAAAAATGCGTCACAAATGCCGGACACTGGTGTTATAGTTTTTCTGTTCTTTCAATTTTATACGCAAAAATTTGACTTCCTGTACAAAAATACTACATACATTCCTACATTCAAGTCAAATTTTTGCGGTGTGAAAGCTAACTACTAACTAACTAACTAACTAACTAACTAACTAACTAACTAACTAACTAACTAACTAACTAACTAACTAACTAACTAACTAACTAACTAACTAACTAGGTCTCAGGGGGGTACGACGCAAGGGAAAAAAGTCAAAATTTAGCTGTATATATGGTTCCGCAGTCTACGAAAAAAAAATTCTGATTTTATTAATCGTATGGGGACTTGCGTCACGGGCGCCCATGATTAGTCATTTTGAAATTTCAAGAATTTTCATCAATTTCTAAAATGTTTAAAAAGTGTTGAAGTTACAAAAGTCCAAATATCTGAGAAAATGTCAAACCTGAAATTCATAGAAATTCCCCATTCCATGCATGATTATGAGAGAACGACGACTGCAGGCTAAACGAAGCTTTTTCTAAATTTTCGTTTAATGAACAATCTGCAGATAAAACGTCTGTAATACTTTCTGCCATACAATATATATTTCAAAAATCAAGGTTTCAGTGTGCAGACATCGTTCTCTCATAACCTTACATGGAATGGCGCTTCATTCAAATTTGATAATTTTCATTATTTTTCAAAATTCTGATCTCCATTTGAAATTTGAAATTTTTTGTAAATTTAATAAATTTCACAAAAATTGAGAAATTTGAGAACTTTCAAAAATTTGGCTGAAAAACTAAAATTGTTAAAGTTTAAGGAATGTTAGAAGAACATAAACTACGACAAATTGTTATGCTTCTGCATTTTGCATTTCAAATTTTATTTTGTAAATTTAAAAAGCTTCAAAATATTGAGAAATTTTAGAATTTTCAAAAATTTGGCTAAAAAACTAAAATTGTTAAAGTTTAAAAAACTAAAATTGTTAAAGTTTAAGGAATATTAGAAGAACATAAAATACGACAAATTATTATGTCTCTGCATTTCTCATTTCAAATTTGGCGCCATGGTAAGTTTCCATTCCCGTCTAGTCAAAAAAAGTCTATGGTTCTACTATCAAAGTTGTGGAATTGACAATAAACTAAAATTTTGTAATTGTGTAACAAAATAAAAACGTTTAACCGTAGCGCCTGCGTCTGCGGGGAGCTGTTTGTACGCCCTGCAGGTGGCCCTACGTGTATGGGGCTCTGCTCCCAACCCCGCTAGATGCTTTGCTCCTTAGACCCCGCAGAGGGGTTGTAAAGTTCACGGCTTTTCAGAGGAAATTCAATTTCCACGAAAAACTTTTTGAAACCCTGAATCGTTACTCGATATAGAAGTAATTTGACCGTCAACTACTTCTACATATAGGCTGAATTTTGTCGGTACTTCAGCCTATAGAGAGAAGTAGCCGATTAAAAGTTCGACAAATTCATCTTCTATTGATGAATTGGTAATTTGTAGCACTTTTGGATGAACTGTTGAGAGTTTTGTCGGCTAATTCTCCACATAGACTGAAGAAGCCGACAAATTTTGTCGACAAAAACTTTGTCGAGAAAATTTATCGGATACTTCAGCTTATAGGTAGAAGAACCAGACAAAAAATAGACAAATAATTTGTCGAGAAAGTTTGTCGCGAAATTTTGTCGGCGTCGCCGCTGGCTACTTTAGTCTATGTCTATGGAGAGAATTAGCCGAGAAAAACCTAGAGAGTTCATCCAAAACGCTACATTTCAGAGGAGTAAGTCATTGTTTCTTTGTCGACTTATTTCTCAACCAGCTTCATTCAATAAGGTGTACTTTGATCTGCTCTTGGCTTTAAATAGAACAGACAATGCCATGAGTTCATACGCTACACGCAGAGAAAAGTTATGATTGCGGCATTTATAACGACACTCCAATATAATTTGTATTCGTATGAAATGTAAAATTAAAAATTATATTCGCTGTCAATATAGAATTGTAACGTCTGACATATTGACTGAAATTATAATCTATATTGGGTGGAATTATAATTGTGATCACCGTGAATATAGTTCTCTTTTTTCATATTAGTGGTGAATAAGTGAGGAATATGCTTGTTTCTTACCAATGCAATTTTCACTCTTATATTCCGTACCAGTGTAAAATTCTGCATAATAATTGCTACGAGTATAACCTAATCACAGATTCACTGCAATTGTAATTATAATTGATAACCCTTACTTACGATTTTGCATTCCCAGCAAAGATAAGTACGTTACGCTCAAGTATAAATAAAAACATTAAAAATGCCGCAATTGTATCTTTTCTTTGCGTGTAGAAACTAGTTAACATCAGATGCGATATTCTTAGTACTTACATCTGTCGAAGGTACCAAGGAAGTCATACGATTCTTAATGGTACGGATTTCTTGACACCTTCTTCCACCCTCATAAATTCGTTTGTTTTTGCACCACCAGTGATTATCTGAAGTCCTCAACTTTGGAGTTGCTATGGATCAGAGGATATAGTTTGAGTGACATGTGATGGAGTTGTGGGGGAAGACGTTTACCAGATTGAGCAGTGGCGCCGAATTGGCAATATGAATAACGGTACATTGTGGTGATGGTTGTATTCTTTGAATTATTTTAGGTATAGCTTCTAAGTGTTGCACAGAACAAAACATCGAAAGACCCTGAACAAAAATCTTTTATGAACGGACACGCTTTCACGAACTAAGGACGAAGAAAATTAAAATATATAGACAAGGTGGAATTGGGTACGCCCACCCACTCACCCCTATTTGTCATTTCTTTCAATCGAAATCGGATTGTAGAAATGATGAAAATTTCAATGATTCTTTTGAGTAATTTTTCTTTGTTATTTTCTATTTTTTTCGGCTATACCATACCGTCGATAATATAAAAACTTTCAACGTAAATTACTCCATATCGACTTACATTTCGCATTTGTTATAAGTACAACCGACAAACTACGTCAATGAAAATGCCAAAAACATTCAACCCAGTGCGAGCTTTATTATGAAAGCCGGTATCAAACTACCCACGCCGAATATTATTATTTGCTTTATTCGTGTATATAGCATGCAGATAGTATTTGAGTGTCTTGTACGTTTCTTGTATAGTTTAATGCTTACACTAAGGGGAAATGAAAACTTTTCAACAGATGACACATCGAAAAGAAAAAACGGAACCAATATTCGAGTTTTCCTACGCAACTACTCGTTCTCGTATTACTACATCTAACGAAACACGACAAAAAAAGAGCTTTGTATTGAATTATATTTTAATTTGTAGAAGAAAAAATCATATTCCATCAAAGAGTATACATTTTATTCATTAAGCAAAGACATTTTGTTGGCTGGGCTCTCTCCACGCTCCCAAACTTACCGACGTCATAGCAATAAAAATTATGTTTCTTTTTATTATATATGTATGAGCTCCCACAATATTGATCAATATTTAGTATATTTTCCAGGTCCACACAGCTATAAAATAATTTCCATGTATTTGTGTTGGTGTCGTTACCATTTGATTCAGTTTGTGGCTGGATAGAAAGAGATGGAAAAACATTGAATTACTTTGCACGATTTTCATTCTAGAAATCAGTTTTATGGTGAATACGGCATTTTCGGCAGCCGTGCGGAACGGAGGGAAGTTTCATTCAGAACGTGTGGGCGACAAGATACGGGGACTGCGGGGTGGTGATGATGGTCGATTCTATAAAAGGATGTGACGGTAAGCATTCATCGTTACTCTCTTCATAGATTTGGAATTGTTCAGTCTAAAAATAGAAACGAAAAAGTGACTCGAATAAATTTATTGTGTATATGTGTGACTTGAATTTTGAAGTGGTGAAATTTACAAATAGGAACAAAACAGTGTTTTCCGTCTTCAGTGGGTGAAAATATAAAAAGAGACGAGTTAAATCCCGGACTCAATTTAGAGGAAAAGTAACATATTGTGTACATATTTTTTGGATTAATTGTAACATTTTATTGAAGGTAAGTAACATTTCTGCTCGCATGTTATAGAATAAGATGTAGAGGTTGAACTAATTTATTTTTCGGGACCTGTTGAAAATTAGGTCAACCGAATGCATAGAAACAATATGAAAAACATCTTCGGTTGTATGACCTACATTTACGACAATAATTGATTAGATTTCTGAACGATTCGAGTTCACTGATAGGAATAAACAATTTGGTAATTAAGTGTATTGTAAACATAGACGCTTCGAAAGTTAAGCTTTCTAACACCAATAATTTTTATCAGACTGTGCTAAATAATGCAGTGGGATATGCAGGACGGCGGAACACATTTTCTAATATTTTAATCCATGAATCATAAGTTCTGGTTTGTGGATTGCCAAAAAGTTCTACAGAATTCTTAACTTGGCAAATGCTTCACATTTTTATCGGAATTATGTCACAGATGGAAAGAAAATTTCCACACACCGACTGATAATCGATTGTAAAGAAAAACTTCCCTAATGTTCTCAGGATGTTTTCCAAATTTTCCCAAACTTTGTTAATTTGCTGAAATATGTTGATTTTCTTAATAATAGAAAGTAAACGCATTTTTCCGAACGGAAAATGATTGCGAAAATCATCTACTTCAATTGTTAAAAAATTAGTTAAATTGAGATTATAGACCAAATTACGTATTACCGACTTAGAGGTTATTAACAAATGAAGTCATTCAAGTTCTGATTTTGGTCATTTTCGTAATAGAAAGTTTTATAAAATAGCGTGACGCCCGCCGTCTGTTAACAAGCCATATGGGACCATTTTCTTGAATTCAAAAAAGCGATTTTATAATGCGTGATTTTTTCAATCAGTTTCTCCTTTCAACAGCCTACAGTTTATTGGAAAATAATAATTAATACTCATTTCGACTTCATTATTTCATTGGACAGTACAAATGAAATAAAAAGCTTTGTTTGAAATGAAAGCGTGTGAAACAGACGCTTCGAAAACCTGGAAAAAATTTTGTGAGTCACCAACCGTGAAAAGATTTCACATGACTAACAATCTTCGTACTCATCATACAAAAAACCCTACCAAAATCCTTGCCATAAGTACTACATAAATAAATAAAATCGTAAATCAACCCGCGGACTTTTATACTTACATTTCAACCGATGTGGTGTCAATGAAAGCGTAAAGCTCTACAATTTGTTAGTGACACGAAGTGACGGGAAACCCCCAAAAAATCTCACAATATGTCGCATTCCATGCTGCTGGATCTTGCCATTATTTTTGTGCTCCACTTGTTCCTTTTTCAAAAACTTTTAATCCAGATTTGTGTTTATTAAAGTAAAAAATTTATCCTTTTTACATTGGATGAACCGAACGATAGATATTCGTAGAAGGTTCAAAAATTAAATTAAAATACACGAACGTTTGTCGAAGGAAACAAATTATGTTATTAAAACTTTCTTAATGATATTCCCTACAATTTCATGGTAACTTACACAGTCGTAACATTCACATTTTCATTTTCTTACATCTTACTCAACATTAATTTTAATAAATTCTTCACAATGTCTTTGTCATTTTCTTACTTCATTCGCATTTCCATGAGATTAAATGAAGGTCAGACTTTCGCTTAAGGGCTTTTTATACATTCTGCGATTGCGAATATTCGCAGATATTTTAGCGCTACAACTGTATGGGTTTTTATATAACGTTTGACATTGTAGCGCAAATAATCGCGCGAATTTTTTATTCGCGCGAATAAAATGCAATTTCTGTTATATTTCTGTAAATATGTTCCAAGTGAATAATGTTTTTATTGAAATTGAAAGATCGTGTTATTCGTCAGTGTTAAAATACGATGGGACATCAGTGAAAGGATGTTGTTTAATTTTTCGGTTTTATGTAACCAAAAAATCGCAATCGCAGATTGTATAAAAAGCCCTTTAGATGATTCAAATTTAATGAATAATTGTAGTAAATGTAAACTTTTTATTCTACTGATCAAAAAGGGTTGTACATTTGTACGTAATAACTCAGATCGTACGCAGTTTGTATGACACGCATGCGAAAAGGACTTTTTATCGAAAGTGAATTCTCCAGTACGAGCCGAAGACAAAGCTAAAACATTTTTTTCGCTTAAGGGGCCTATTCATAAAGTGCACACGCTGAAAATGTTGAATTCTAGAGTCTTCTTCTACCCCCGCACGCAAAAATGTATGTAAATTTCATTGAAAATGTATGGCGCATACCGAGTGGTTATCCACTGGTAAAAAATTTGTGCCAAAAATTCCAATTCCATAAAAAAAATTTCAAGAAATTCCATCGAAATTCCAAAAATTCCGTCGAAATTCCAAAAATCCTTCGAAATTCCACAAAATTTCCTAAATTCAGACATTCCGAAACTTCCAGAAATTCCAAAGATTTCCAAAAATTCAAGAAATTCCAAAAATTCTACAGAAATTCTATTGAAATTCCAAAAATTTTACCGAAATTCCTGAGTTCAGAAATTCCAAAAATTCCATCGAAATTCCAAAAATTCCACAACATTTCCTAAATTCAGACGTTCCGAAAATTCCAGAAATTCCACAGAAATTCCAAAAATTCCACAGAAATTCCAAAAATTCCACAGAAATTCCAAAAATTCCACAGAAATTCCAAAAATTGCAAAAATTTCATTGAAATTCCAAAAATTTCATCGAAATTTCGGAGTTCAGAATTTCCGGAAATTCCAAAAACTCCAAAAATTCCAACGAAATTCCAATAATTCCATTTTAATTCCAAAAATTCCATCAGAATGTACCAAAAAAAATGAAGTGGCGCATACGCTTTCGTGTAACTCCCCTCACCTTTAGGAGCGTGCTGAAAAAGATTATTCCTAACTGGGATGCCATGGCATATGAACTGAAGTAAAGCTTGGTGACAAAAAATGCAAAAGTTACATATAAGTTGCATGATCAACTCCGGGAAAATGATGTTTGTGAAATTTGAATCCAGTAGGCAGTATACTTTTCAACTTGACACCACGCTGCCTGGCGTTAAAAATTGGTCTTTATCTGTTTCACTCCCTCGACGAATCCTATCCAACGTAATAATTTTCAACTTGACACCAGACTGCTGTTGACATCTTTTTTTCCACGAACGCAGCCTCGGGTCAAGATCAAAATTAGTGTGTTGTAGAGCATTCGTCAATGTCGTCCAATTTTTATTCACCGCAGTGCATTCCCTAGGGCGTTAAATTATACATTAATTGTTGGTGTCAAACTGTATCGTTGATTTGTTGCTTTGGTGAATCAATAATAGCATTTGAATCTGCGGGAAAATTTGTTGATCCACTCGGGGGATTACATCGCTCACCTTTGGTTCGGGATGCAAGCCTCCCCATCGAAGATGAAAATGCATAATCTACTAATATACAGCAGGCTTGTGCCGTTGGACCATGACAAACGTATGCAGTCTGGTATCAAATTAGAAAGTGTATTTCCATTCACTATTGACTCCAACATTTTCGAGCTTTTTCTTAATTGGCATCAAAGATAATAGAAAATGTGTGTATTTTAACGGCAAGATGTGTTATGAAGCATTTTATTAGCGTCTCATAGAAGAATTTTTCATTCCAAAAGAAGTCCCACAACAATTAGGAATAGTCCGCAGAAAACTGTACTTAACAAAAAAATTATCTTCCTCCCAGACACATCACACAATGCTTATCATCCTAAGTCTACTAGCAGCTGTTATTGCACCAATCCCAACGTTTTCTTATCCAGTTTTCGGAACAAAACGCTATCACAGAGCCAGCAGTTCGAGAGGAGTGATGCCAGTGTACAATACACCATATTTTGATGAACGTATCCCAGCACAGGCATATCCACGATATCAGACGGATAGCAATTATTACTATTTACCCCGACGAGAATCCCAATACTACGGTCTTCCAACTTATCGTGGTGAATACAAACCAACGCAATATTACTATGCACATAGTCCTAGCTACAGTTATTATGACGATCGATCCGAACAAGCAACACCTCTAGACGATTTACACGAGGAAATTCTACAGGAAGACCAGCGAGAACGACAACGAGATTACTCAATTGGTCAGGAAACTTGGTATGGAAATCCATCGGCTAAGCAAGTTTTTTTAAAGAATTTGATTGCTTTGAATAACAAGGAGATGAGTCCAGAATCTGAGCTGACTGATCCGAACGAAGAGTTCGATGATGATTACAATGACGATAGCGATACTGAATACTACGACCAAGGGAGCAACAATAATTTAAATATTAGGAAATACAGTAGCTATCAGCAACAACCAAAAGAGTTTAAAGAAAACGAGGACAAAGATGTGACGGATTTGAATTCGTTGGCAGGAAAATCTTACAACACAGACCCAATGTCTCAATCAAATTACCAAGACTATCAACAAGATATGATCAGCACATACGAAGATGAAGATCCAGAATATGACGACGCATGGATCAACTGGTCGAACAAGCGAAGTGCAAGTAAAGTTGATAAGTCTATTGGCCTATCTACTTTTAGCGATAGGAAACCATCCACGGAACAACATTTGCAAAAGCCAATCGTTTCGGTACCGACAACTCGAAAGTCAAAACAAAAACCATCCGCTGAAGTTACGACGACACAACAATCCGGCAATTCGAAAAAAGTCTTGGGTAACGGTCAAAAGGAAGTTGTCATCCCACGACCAGCTGCGCCAGTACGAAACCCATTTTCCGAACCAATAATGCAAATGTTGACCCATAATTCCGTTCAAGATAAACGACAAGGTAAAACAAATTCAAAGCAACCATCAACCGTTTATGACACAATCAAACAACTGCTGACTATGGAACGTGATTTAGACAACAAGGTGAGTTTAATTGTTTGAATTATTCCAATGCTATAGTGTTTAGTAGAAAATAAATGGGGGGGGGGGGTGTTTGCGAATAGCAACAAGCTTCTCTGAACTTTGTTTTCTTTTTTAATTTCACATCACGAAATTGTCAATTTTCCGGCCCAGACGGGATTTTTTGCTCAATATTTTCTTGTAGATTTAATTCGAAAACCGTATTTCAAGCTTGACCATGAATCAAGCGCCTGTTTCACATATTGGCTACAAAACAGCTGAGGGCGCCTCGAATTTCAACTGTTCCGTCGGTGAAAAAACATCAAATTTGTATGGAAGAAATTCGTTTTTTGTGAATTATTTTGTGTTTTGTATAAAGCGGACCAAGTGAGTTATTTTAAAGTAACGAACTTCCACCGACATTCATTTGGTCCGCTAAATTAAATACAGAAAATGATTAATTTGGAAAAACGATGTTTCCCCATACAAATTTAATGTTTTGTCCCCGACGGAACAGTTGAAACTTATGTAGTGTTGCCTGATCAGACGTAAGGCATGACTTGATCCATTCCCTTTTTCAAATTTTTCAAAGAAACTTCTCTCCTATAGAGCTTGTAGTTCAATAGATGCCTCAAATTAACGTGAAAATTGTGAAACAACACTTACATAACAATTTACACTACGGTGCATCGTTCTCGAAAAATTATTTTATTTTCAAAAGCCTCCTCCCTACGAATGTCGAAAAACTCAGTCCGATCATTTTATGCAAGAACTTTTTTTTTAAATTGCGATCTTCAAGTACAAGTTGTCTTCTGCTCAGGCTGTTCAGTAAAAGCTTCCCGATGGTCACTGGCGAAAACAAATTTTTCATAAAAAAGTACGAAAACTTTGAGGAAGTGTTTGTGGGTATGGTAAAAAGAATAGTCTTAATGCGGAAATGCACCAAAAAAATGTTTCTTCAATTCGGACTATTGGTTGCAAAGCAATTCGACTTAAAGTGAAGAGAAATTATTATTCCAAAATCTATTACATCGTCAAAAAACACTTTTTTGTGCAACAAACTGTCAAACTTGCGATGTTTTTTTAGAATAGAATCCTGCGAAAATCACAAATTATTCAAAATTGTAGCTCATGTACCGCGAGAAGATGACTATTACGCATATAATAGATGAACCAGAATTTAAAAAAGTTTAAGTATGAAGAAACAAATTTTCTCTGATAAAACATCGCAAGTGAACTTGGAATGCGATGATTTTTTAGAAGAACTTTCGACCTTCATACTCAAACTTTTTTAATTCTGATTCATGTATTATTCGTGTAAGAGTCATCCTCTTACAGTAGATGGGATATAATTTTGAATAATTTGTTACTCACGCAGGATTCTATTCTAAAAAAACATCGCAAATTTGATAGTTCATATTTTTGCAAGGTGCGCTTAAGAGTATGTTGCAAAAAGTGTACCGTCAAATTTGCGATGTTTTTTAGAACAGAATCCTTTGTAAGGAACGAGTTTTTCAAAATTGTACCTTATGTACTTGAGAGGATGACTATTACGCAAATAGTGGATTAATCTGAATTCAAAAAGTTTGAGTATGAAAGTCGAAAGTTGCTCTAAAAAATCATCGCATTCCAAGTTCGTTTTCGATGTTATTTCAGATCAAATTTGTACCTTCATTCTTCAACTTTTTGAATTCTGGTTCATCTATTATTTGTATCAGAGTCATCGCAACAATACATGAGCTATATTTTTGAATAATTTGTTATTTACGCAGAATTCTGTTCTAAAAAACATCGCAAATTTGACAGTTCAAATTTTTGCGACGTGCTCTTTTAACTCGAATTGTTTTGCAGCCAATGGTCCGAATTGAAGAAACTTTTTTTTACTGCATTTTCCGCATTAGGACTGTTCTCTTTTAAAATACCCATAACATTTCCTCAAAGTTTTCATACCTTTTTATGAAAAATTTGTTTTCGGTAGTGACCATCGGGAGACTTTTACTTAACAGCCTGAGCAGAAGACAACTTGAACTGAAGTCATGTGTAGTTATAAATAGGGCCTAATCCCTGCAGCTGCAAAATCCCTCAACCACTTATTTGGGTCAAGTCAATTAAACAGGAGAAATCAACAAACAGGGTACTGAACCACTGAATTTCTACAAACTTCGGGTCTGCGGCCATTGAAGATCGCAATGTAAAAAAAAGGTCTTCCATAAAATGATCAGACTGAGTTGCCCGACATTCGTAGGGGGAGGCTTTTGAAAATAAAATAATTTTTCTAATACGCTGCACCCTAATTTACACCGAAACATTTTTTTTTGTAACAATTAACAACCTGCAGCGATTAAAAACACTTGTTCTCTATTAATTTACGCAGATTGCTCCGGAAACGAAAGTGCAGAAACGGTTTGTATCAAATGAAGAGTATTTAGTTCATGAACTGAATGGATTGAGAGGTGCAAATAAAGTTTTAAGCAAAAAGCAACTGAACTAAGTCGACATTCAATAATAAATTATTGTAAAATCACTGAAATTCTATTTTTTAATTACTAAATTACGGTTGCATATGGAACAGAATCGAGATCGTTAATAAGATACCAATTGATAAAAAAAACAAATCTGGAGACTGAGATTGTAAATAAAATATTTTTAAATTCTATGCACAGACGCGAAAAACTAATGAAAATTTTTGTTATGTTTGATTTGATATAAACATTTTTTTTAAATAAAAAAATCATAAATTTGTTGATGCTGAAAAACAAATGCTTTAACAGACCTTCTCAGTAACAACACATTTTAATTATCGTATAGTTAACAATCACACTTTTTCGATGTGATGTTCATTTTGTGTACATTCAATGTGTAAGAGAAATCCACATAATTGGGACATTGTTCACATTTTTCCCGAATATAAATTTAGCGAATGTATTTACTATGTGGACATTTTTTGCACACTACATGTACATTAGCTAAATTTTTATTCTGCAAAAAAATGTTAGGAACACGTCGCAAAAATATGGGCTGTCAAATTTGCGATGTTTTTTAGAATAGAATCCTGCGTAAGGAACAAAGAACTCGAAATTATAGCTCATGTACGGTGATGACTCTTATGCAAGTAATAGATGAATCAGAATTCAAAACGTTTAAGTATGAAGGTACAAATTTGCTCTGAAATAACATCGCAAATGAATTTAGAATGCGATGATTTTTCAGAGCAATTTTCGACCTTTATTCTCAAACTTTTTGAATTATGATCGAAATTCTAATTTATCTATCCGTCTATTATTCATCTATTATTGAATAATTTGTTATTTACGCAGGATTCCGTTCTAAAAAAACATCGCAAATTTGACAGTTCACGTTTTTGCAGCGTGCTAATAACGTCACGTTTGTGTGGTCACATTTAATGAGCAGTGAAAGAGCAACCATATCAAAGAAGTGTGCTCTGTTGACTGTGTATTCACCAATTTATGTAAATGAATTGTTTGAAGTATTTTTTGTGAAAAAATATAAATTATTAAATGGATTAACAATCTGAAGTTTAATAAATATCCAACGGTAAAATATAATCGTTTCGGACTATTGAAACAGACCCTTCCACTGGCAGCTAAATATTTATAATAGGAAAATGATTGTCTAATCATAAAGGTATTAACAATGTAAATAAATAAATATAAAAATAAATAAATAAAACTTAACAATAAATAATCAATTCAACTGAATTTAACTTAAAAAAACATTTCCGTTTTAATCAAACATCAAGAAAATCAATTACTTTGGCATATTCCTGTATAATTGAATCATTAACGAATTAAAAGTAATGAGTTAAAGTCATGACATTACAGTCTACGGAAAAATCTAAAAGAAATATTGTGATAAATTCATAGCCAATTCAAAAAAAATGATGGAAAATTTTCAACTTAAAATTAAATCAACAACAAAAGAGATCAAGGACTGTATGTAGCTATATTTTATACATTTAAAAATTCGTAATTTAATAGAGAATGTTGGACTTGGAGAGAAACTGATAAGAATAATGTAAAGAAAGAATTTAAGCTAAAAAGTTGAAGCTGAGTACACCGTACTTTGGTAAGTGAAATTTTTTGCAATAGAACAAGAATTAAGCAACTGTTGTCTAGAACGCAGAGGAAATAATGTAGTTTCCAGTTTGTAAATCCAGTAAATTGCAGTAAGCCAAATGTTTACAGAACATCAAATTTCTTTGGATCTAAGCCTAGTGGTCGTATACATCTGACATAAAGCTCACAAAATAACAGAGTTTCGATTTACTGTGATTTACAGATATGCACAATAAGAATGACCCGATATTTGTAATATCACAGTGTTCTCTTTTTTTTGATTCAC
Source organism: Pseudolycoriella hygida (assembly GCA_029228625.1). NCBI lineage: Eukaryota > Metazoa > Arthropoda > Insecta > Diptera > Sciaridae > Pseudolycoriella > Pseudolycoriella hygida. The sequence goes on along the minus strand of CM055403.1, from coordinate 137,546,828 downwards.
CGACTTTCTTCATTTCGTCATTTGAAATAACATACGAAATGAGAGAAGTTTGATAATCATAGAAAGAGAACACGGTGATATTCCAAATAGCGGGTCATTTTTATTGTGCACAGCTGTACTATTGATTTGTTGAAGTGAGTGCCTTCTCGCACCTAGGTCTCAGAAAGAGAGGTTTGAATGATTCATTTGGGAACGTTTAAAACTCGATTTGCACTTAAAAATATATCATTCCGTTTTGAAAGAGAGAATTTTCTCTATGCGCATGCGCAGTTTCAAAATGGAATGATATTTTCTTAAGTGCAAACCAGGGCTAATAGCTTCCTGTCAGAAGAACCACAAAATGAGGATACAGCCAAATCTTAAAAACGTGTCCATCGGATTTATTTCTCTTAGACACATACAATGCCGAAAACACTATTCGCCATTATTGTGGTCGCAGTTGAAAATTGGAGTTTTGAGAAAATTATTTTTGCGATGAAATTGCTCTCAGTTCTCTCAATTTGATCTCAGTACCTGTCAAAAAATGTATCGAGAAATAAATTTGAGAGAGTGCTAAGAGAAATTATTCTCATTTTCTGTCAAATAATGCACGTCGCAATAAATTTGAGAGAGTGTTGAGAGAAATTATTTGAAGTGATTTTATTTCTCAGCATTAGTACAATTTGTCAAAAATTTCACATAATTGATTGTTTATAGAAGATAGAAAATTTCATCCATTTTTTCCACCTCCGTAAAAGTTCCCATGACAGCTGCTGCATTCCCTCGTTGGATGGCCATACTTATTCTCTGTTGGAGAAAGGATTTGGAGCGCGATTCGTCGGTTTTCAATGTGATCCTCTTACTCAATTCATTAAAAAAATTTATTGTCGATGTGCTCCACGATCCCATTGTCTCCACAGCAAATGGTACGAAGACAAAGTTTTGATTAATTAGCTCATGATACTTCCTCTCCTTTTCTCGAGCTTTGACCTCCGCTGCACGGCCGGCTTGACGTGTGGTAAGTCTAATATTACTGGGAGCTACGGTATCTGTGCATGTGGCGTCCCAGATTAGATGGCTACCTCTGGACCATGGTATCAGTGACATGCCGTCAACTCTTTTGCCGTCTTTCCTTGCTAGGCCGGTGGGCTCCAGGATGGCTGGTACCTCTGCAGAAACTATCCCGCGTTTAATAATGGTGTTCATTTCAGAGTGCCTCGCATGACGCCCTGCGCTTTTCCTACATTTTTTCATTATCGGTCAAACAATGTTCGGCGCAATAAAATGAGAGAGAATTCTCACCTAAAATCTCAAGAATACGAAGACACCGTCACCTCAATACGTATGGGGCTGCGTCTTTTCTTTCGTAAATATATTTTTTACAATTCTTTGCTGATGAAATGGGACAATTTACGCCCTCATTTTAATTTTGAGTTTTGAGTTTCCAAAATTCGTTTCGTCATCTCAGATAAAACATCGGAAAAGTGGAGTTTTCGCTGTTTTTCATAGTTTCTCTTTCAATAAAACACTCAGTTATCTCAAAGATATTTTTTGTGATTTTTAAAATTGCTACACTTCCAATAATATCTCTCTCGTTTTGTTTTATGAGAAACTATCGGTGTCCTAAGGCTGAGTTTGCGTATGCGCAGTTTCAAAACGGAGGGATGTTTTTTTAAGTCCAAACCAAGGCTTAAACGCATAAAAACCATCAAGGGTAAATTTTGGGAGAGAAAGTGTATATAATTCTCTCACGTGATGACGTCACTAAGGTTTTTATGCGTTGCAAGGCAGTATATATGACGGTGTTGCAACATCAATTGCCTCGTTTAAGGGCTCATTATATTGTAAGCGATGCGAATCGCATCGCGTAAGGTCTGTGTGAAAGCTCAACTTGACAGAACAAACATTTTTTTTGTCAAGTTGAGCTTTCACACAAACCTTACGCGATGCAATTTAACATACAAAATATTCGGAAGCGTCGGAAAGGGAAATTTCTTAAATCCAATTTCCCCTTATACAATTTACCGATGCACTTTGCTTCAATTTTGCAATAAACTGTTTGTAAGACGAAAAAGTTCATCTTTTATTTTGATTTATTTTTAGTGGTTTTTGCTCAATGTGGAAATGTTATTAAATCGAAGTCATCGTATGTTTATGTCTTTTAGAACGAGGCGTCAAAAGTACCTTTGATGATAATAAAAAAAAATAATTTATGTGACACCACTCTAGATGCAGCTAATAGATGTCCTACAATTGCGCTTTTTATTGAAATAGCTGATTACGAAAGACCTTTATGTTCACCAGTGAGAAAAATAAATCAACTTCTCCATCAGAAACTCAAAACACAATTAATTAATGACAATTATAGAAATAGAATTTATCGAATAGGAAGCTATCACATGGGATTGGAAATATTTAACTACATGTACCTAAATTGAAGAATAAAAATAAACTTTAAATTTTTAAACATAAAATAAAAAACAAATGAAAAAAAAATGTTGAAAACTTACATGTAAAAGTGTAAAACTGAATACCATAACAAAAAATCATATTTTATCTCCAGTAAAAGCATAACTTTGTAAGAGGAACAGTTTGGTAAAACACTATTTTAGTAAAAGATTCAAAAATGCAAAAAAAAAAAAATATTTTCTATAAAAATTACACAGAATTCAAATGAAAAATGTTTGATATCTAAGGAAAACGATTCCAAGGCCTCAAAAACCCTTAATGGAAATGACGACATCTTTAAGTTTATCATTTTAAGAAAGAAAAAAAACATTCAAATTTAAAAAATTAAAAAAAAATCAAAAATTTGGACCAATTGAAGGATTTCTTGGAACCATATTCTTTGATAAATTGTGTCTCGATTTTTCATTTTTTTTTTGGCTAAAACTTCAACGTAAAAAATATTTTTAATATTTTTTTTAATTTATACTTTTTTAGCGGCCAATTCGAACATAAAAACGCTGAGTTGGTAGAGCTGTTTTTGCACAAACATATAAATTAAAAATTATTAGAAAATTAGAAACTTTTATGTGAGTGTTACATGATGGGACAATGAACAAAACTGACACACAAACACAAAAGGAGGCTTCTGTACATATCTTTAAATAAAATTACTATTGATAATAAAAACATATTGGGATTCAAAAAAAAAGAGTGTAAATTACCAAAAAAATTTATTACTAACCAAACAATGTTGCTAAAAATAACTGTAAATAATTTTGTACAATAAAAACAAATTATATTTATAAACCAATTATGAAATGAATTGACGAATTAATTTCATTCATAGCTATATTTATTCTTTCTACATTATTGCGACTTTCAATCTTTCAATTGTTTTGTAAATAACGTTTGTTACGTTCAATATTTTCTGATTAGAATTTCAGTTTTTAACTAGAAAACATGACTGATGTATAATAATATAACAAAATATATACATTATAAGTGTTTAATTTGCGTTTTATTTGGGAAAATTATGTGCAGAGGCGTCGCCAGCCCACCCATTCCTGGATACTTCGATCATACACTGAAAATTTTTGGATTTTAACGTTAGCGATATGCAGGCGCGCCGACTTCACGGGGTCATTGGGTGCAAAAGCACCCAATAAATGAATTCATTGGGTGCATAGCACCCAAAGAAATTCTGATCACTTACACTTACTTACTCACTTACTTACTTACTCATACATGCAATATGGCCGACTGCGAGTAAACGCTATGAAAGTTACTCCGCTAATATTTAATAAATTTCGTTCATAAGTTACGTTTTGATGTGTAAAATTTTGATAAGTACAGTTTAATTTTCGTGCTGTCGACGTTCATTAATAATATGGATGCGGCTGATAATTTTTGGCCTCAAATTCAATAGTGTTCTTGCTGATGCAACATTGCTACAAAAAAAAAAACGTGTCCAGATTTTTGTGAAAACCTATACAGCATTGCTTTAAAAAAAAAAAAAATAATAACCAGCAACTATTTTAAATTGCCCAAGAACTTTGGTATCACCTGCCAATATATAAGTTGTGCCAAGTGGATCCCATTCGTATTTATATATATGCCCTGTTTGCAACACCAAAACATAACCTCAATATACCGAATGCCCAACAAAAGGCGGGTTGTAGATTTTCTGGAAAATTCCCCAAAGAAACGCAAGGAGATGGAGGAGTTGAAGGAATTTATTGCAAACCAAAACAAACTGTTGGAAGACTCGATAAATGATAAAAATGAAAAGCTAACTCAATTGGTTGAGAATAAAATCGACAATCTGGAACTCAAATTGGATTCCAAAATCGTCTCAGTAAAACAGGACTGTGAAGTATTCATCCAAAAAGCAGCAATAGAAATTGAAAGCAAAGTACTGTTGTCAAACAAGGTATTAGAGGACCGCATAGATAACTTGGAGCGCCAATTAAAATTATGTGACGTAGTTGTGAAAAATGTGCCATGGAAAAAAAATGAAAATTTATGGGATGTCGTTGATCAAATTAGTTGTGCTATTGGATTCACAGAAAAAAGTTGGCTAAAATCAGTCTTCCGTTTCCGACAGTCAAAAAATAATAAAATGTCACCACCTATAGTCATAAAATTCTATGAAGAGCATCACAAAAATACCTTTATGAGTGACTACTTCAAAGCACGCAACCTCAATTTAAAAGATCTTGGCTATGCTACAGCCCAACGAATTGTCATAAACGACGCATTATCACCAAATAACGCCAGCATCTTTAAGAAAGCGATGCAATTGAAATTCCAAAAAGTACTGCCCTCTGTAAGCATCAGAAATGGATTCGTCTTCTGTAAGACAGGTGTTGGTTCACAAAACGTAAAATTGAATTCAATTGACCATCTTAATTCAATTAGTGGAGGAACTATAGAGATGACGAATGCTGAGGAGAATGAAGAACAAAAATAGCGATAACATCCAGGAAATTCGTTTACATACGTCGTTTGAAAAGCACCTATTAGTAAAAAACATTAAGTTAAGTTCACTGTTTCACTTTTCTCAACATAAAATTACTCAACATGTTATTAAATTGTGGTTACTAGGATCCATATATTTAATTATTTCTTTAAATGTTTTAGGTAAAACCGTACCATGTCTAAATAGCTGTTCTACATATTTAAGAATTAGTAATGAATTATCGATATGCTCAATCCAGTCTCTAGTAAATGGTTGGCGGGTGGGATGCTGTTCTGAATGTTTATGAATAAAAGAAAAAGTGGCGCGAGCGCTGTGAGTATTCCTAAGGTTTTATTGAAAACTATCTTTAGCAACGAAAATTATTTAAATATTTGCCATCTAAACGTATCAAGTGTTAAGTCCAAAATTGATGAGCTGAGATACTTGTTTAGTGGAACAAATGCGCACGTTATCTCTTTCAGCGAAACATTTCTTAAAAGCTATAATTCCAACAAGTCTGTGCAGATCGAGGGATTTAATTTGCTGAGATCTGATAGAAAAAGGAGACGAAGTGGTGGGGTTGCACTGTACATCCGTGATTCTATCAGATTTAAAGTCATTGCGTCATCTATGTTAGACAAAAAAGGATTACCTGTCGCTAGTCAATTTAAGGCCGACTACTTGATTGTTGAGTTAATCTTTCCTGATGTTAAAATTCTTTTTTGTGTCGTCGAAAGAGTACTAGCCGTTCACGTTCCCAATTATGACCATGTCATTGTCTCAGGAGACTTTAATGGAAACCTATTGGACTCCACCTGTATAAATCGAGTTGAAGAATTTAAACGTCTCTTCCAACGTCATGAGCTTAAACTTTTGTCTAAAATGCCAACGCACTACCACACCCACGGAGCATCCCTGCTCGATCTGGTATTTGTGAAGAAAAGCGAAAATGTGTGCAGGTTCACCCAATTTACATCAGGTATGTCTAGTCTCTTACATTGTCTTATGAGCTGCCATCAGCCTTCTTCAAGAAAGATGAGAAGCTTATTAGAAGATTAGATTTGATTGAGGCAGACCGACTTATAAATGATTGCTTGGCACTTGACTGGAACTCTGTGAATGATATGACGGACCCAGATGAAATGTTTCAACATCTGAATGATAATCTGACGATTCTTCTCGACCGACATGCACCGTTAGTTAGAGTTAAGAAGAAGCAGGACGCCCCCCCTTCGTGGATCACTGACAAGGTAATCCGTGCTATAACTGAAAGGGATGTCGCGTTTAGACACTGGAAACTGACGAGAACAGCCGCTGCTCATCAAAACTATTGTAAACTCAGAAACCTTGCTACATCTATTATAAGAAATGCCAAAAAAGCATACTTCGGGAAGCTCTTTAGTAAGGCAAATGATCCTCGGTCATTTTGGAAGATCGTAAAGCGCATGGGCATATGTGGTAAAGAAGAAAAACCACATCCTCCATTTACAGTAGACGAATTTAATAGATATCTTAATGATATTAGCGAATCGACTAAAGCGCAGTTTAAAGGTTCCCGTCCTAATCACCACCCAAACTCCACAGTGACTTCGTCAGAGCGACCATCATTTGCATTTCGTAATGCAAGTCCGGCTGAAGTGCAAAGTGCTGTAAATCAAATACGGTTCAAGGCAGTTGGGTTGGACGGTATCCCTATCATGTTCATCAAGCTAACCATTCCTGTGATTCTACCCGTTGTTACCCGTATTTTTAATTATTCCCTTATGTCTTCCAAATTCCCGAAGGCTTTCAAGAGGTCAAAAGTCTTTCCCGAACATAAAAAATCGTCAACCTATGACCTGAAAGACCATAGAGGCATCCATATACTACCTTCCCTCTCCAAGGCTCTTGAGAGGCTAATGAAATGGCAAATAACTGAATTCAATTCACTGCATAACTCTTTGGACGATCACCAATCTGGCTTCAGAGCTAAATATAGTACTGCAACTGCGCTGTTGAAGATAATACACGATATCGCTAGGTCGCAGAAGACTAAGCAAGGACATAGGAAAGCGATTTCATTTCTTCTTCTCTTGGATTTTACAAAGGCGTTCGATACAGTAAACCACAAGTTGATGATAGACAAGCTACGTGAAAAATTCCGTTTTGATACCACAGCTCTTCAACTCATTCAATCTTATCTCTCCGGTAGGGTGCAGTGTGTGCAAATAGGGAACTGCACTTCAGAATTTTTACCCATGAACTGTGGCTTGCCCCAAGGAACGGTACTTTCTCCCCTCTTGTTTTCTATGTTCATAAATGATCTACCAGATGTAATAAAGCGTTGTAACTATCACATGTTCGCCGACGACTTCCAACTGTACTTTAGCCATCCGATCGATGAAATCAATGACGCAATTAACATTATTAATTCGGACCTAGAACAAATTTCAGACTGGGCTACAAGAAACCTTCTTGCGTTGAATGCTAGTAAGTCGAAGGTGTTAGTCATATCCGGACCGGGTTTGTCGTTCGATAGGAAGTTTGTGATGGGGGACGGCCACATACCGGTTGTCAATAAAGCCAAAGTTCTGGGTGTTTGGCTTAATGAATCATTGACATGGTACGATCACTGCCTCAAAGCCCGAAAGAAAATTTATATGGGACTTTGGGCGTTGCGAGGGGCGCAGGCATCGTTGCCTTTTCCCGCTAAGATGAAGTTGGTCAGATCTTGCCTTATCCCACACTTCACTTACTGCGACGTTGTAATGCCAACCCTTGATGCAGCCTCACAAGAACTGTTAGAAGTTGCATTTAATGATTGTCTTCGGTTTATTTTTTCAACCAAAAGGAATGAAAGTGTTTCGCAACACTCGAAGTCACTTCTTAATTGTACCATTTCAAATTATAGGAAGTTTAATGAATGTAAATTTGTCTACAAATTGATCTCAGGGGGATCCCCGAAATACTTGTTTGAATTATTAACTCCAGCCCAGTCCCGGCGTACTCTGAATTTTGTAGTCCCTGTTACCCACACCGAGATGTTTAGGAAAACCTTCTTCGCTCACGCCATCACTACCTGGAATTCTCTTCCTATTTCAGTAAAAAGGAAACCTACGCTTACCACCTTTACTGAGGCCTGCCTGGAGCATTTCTCCTAACTGAGTTGATCAAATTTTCTTTTGTTTTGTTGAAAATGTAGAACAGCTTAGACATTCCATTTTGTTTTTAGTCTTCTTCCCTTGTTAAGTAAGTGAACTCAAACAAGCAAAAATCACATGTGTTGAGTAAAATTCTTTTATTTTTTTTTTATTATACTTTCTTTCTTTTTCCCTGTTTTAATATAAAATTATTGTAAATAGATTATAGAAAAAACTAGCTATTAAAATCTGAACTGTACAACAACTATAAGGCTACCGCCTTGTGTACATTATGAATATATAAATACATACATACATATTTAGCGTATGGTACATTCTCTTACTGCACAGATATTGAGTGAAGTCAAACAGGAAGTTACATAAAACAAGGAATACTAAATATAAAAAAGAACTTAAGTTAAATTGAAATTGGTTTGAAATCGGTCTGTTTAGGTTGCACCAGAGCTTACGAGGAAGTGAGAATTCTTCAGACTTAGCGGAGTGAGAGTCGAATTCAAACAGTACACTATCGGCGCCACTGCTAACCCAGATTTCCTTCCATATTTTTTTCGGATCAAATTCGGTAGCAACGAGCATTCTGGCTGTAGTGATTGCTAGGTTGCGAGACTTTAGTCTCTCAGTATATGGCAGCTCTAGGTCTTTGCTCAGAGGTGCATTTTCGTTGTCCCAGAATTTTTTGTATATGGTCAGCAAATTGTTTTGTCTTCTGATTGAGGGTGGAGCGATATTACTCAACGCAGGCAGCCAATGTAACGGTGTTGACTGGACCGTGTCCGTTATTGTCCTCATTGATTTGTAGAGTTCAGTGTCCACTTTCTTTGCATGTGCACTATTGAGCCAGGATGAGCTGCAATATTCCGCGCATGAGTACACCAAGGCCAGAGCTGACGTTCTTAGAACTGCTGCTGATGCGCTCCATGTCGTACCGGCAAGTTTCTTGAGCAAATTGTTTCTTGTTCCTAATATGTCCCGGAGCTTGCCGATATGCTTACTGTAGGTCAAAGAACGATCGAGTGTTACTCCCAGATATACTGGTTCAGAGACGTGTTGTAGCTGTACACCGTCAAACATCACTCGTAATTTCATCTTCGCGAGTCTGTTATTTAAATGGAAGCACGTGACCACTGTCTTTGTGATGCTAGGTACCAATCTCCACCGCTTACAGAAGCGCCCTAATTCTGTCATGTCTTTAGTTAACGACCGGTTTATTTCGCTAAACGATTTGTGTTGATAGGTGTAAGCCATATCGTCGGCGTATAAAAATTTCCTGGAAATGGATGGTGGCAGGTTGTGTATGTACAAATTAAATAATAGACATGACAAGACGGAGCCTTGTGCCAGTCCGTTGTTTAGTTTTTTAAAACGGCTGCATTGATCGTTCAGGAGGATTTGGAATAATCATATTTGTTTTCATATCGACGATTTTTAGGCATGGGACGGCTTTGATTAATTTGTACAACAAACCTCTTTTCCACACAGTGTCGTATGCAGCTGTGAGGTCTATAAAGACAACGCCTGTTTTCAGTTGGAAGCCGGATTCTATGTGGTTTGTCAGTGTCAACACCTGCTCTTCACAGCTACGTTTTGGTCGAAAATCAACTTGCTCTTTAGGGACCAGTTTGTCTATTTCCGAAGCGATCCGATTGTAAAGCAGTCGTTCGAAAAGCTTGAACGTGACTGATAGCAAGGCGATTGGGCGATAACTTTCTGGCTTGTTATCAGGTTTCCCTGGCTTCAACAACGCGATGATTTTGGTCTTTTTAAATGGTGACGGTAAGATGTTCGTTTCCAAGACATTTGAGAAGAATCTGGATAACCATAATCTCGTCCGTGGCCCACTGTATGTTAGAAATTCTGGGTATATTGCGTCGAAGCCGCTTGCTTTGCCATTTTTCATAAACATCAGCGCAATGTTAATATCCTCAGTGGAGAACGGTCTTGATATTTCCCCATCATATGGAGTTTTTTTTTCTCAATTCACGATAAGCTCTAATAATTTGTTTGGTGAAGAGTTTTTTCGATGGTGCTTTGGACGTTTGTATATCTCTGCGAGCGATGCGATCACCACTAATATTTGGTTTGCAAGATTTCAATTTGGAAGCGCCACCTAGTCTCCTGATTAATGACCAGCTTTTCCGACTAGAGTGTGTAAAGTTAATACTTTAAACTGTACTCGCCCAGCGATTTTTCCTAGCTTCATCCAAGGATTTCAATAGTTCATTTGCTGTTTCGGGATCGCCGTTGTCCTTGAATTCTGCGTATAATCGGTCGCTATCTTCGTTCCAGCAGGGAATTTATTCCTTCCGGTATCCCCTTGGAATGCATTTTTTCGCAGTGCTGATTACCAAGTCTGCGAAACGATTGTAATTATGCGGATTCGGCAGAATGAACCTGATGGCAGCTTCTAGGAGATTTGCGTACTGACTCCAATTGGCTTTCTGGAAATTCCATCTGGGTCTTGGAACAGACGTGACGACTGGAACACTGACGCCAACTTCAATTATTACTGGACGGTGCTGGCTATTTGGGAAAGCTGGAAGCACTTCTCGAGTGACTTGCAGTGGAATTCCTTCACTGTATGTACTGACAAAGCATAAGTCGGGATTTGTCTCTGTGTTCCAAATTTTCGAGTGGAATGTCTTTCGATCTTTGGCGTCGTGTATCAAATGTAGCTCACTGTTCGATGCCCACGATACAACTGCTTCACCGTTTCTGTCGCTGGTGTTGTACCCCCACTCCGTATGATGGCTGTTAAAATCGCCAGCGTACACGGCAGGATGGGGTTGGGTGTTTATAATCGGATCGTTCCATTCTGCCTGCGGTGACTTGTACACATTCGTTATAGATAGTGTTCCTGTGCGTATCACCGACGTGTAAGTACTGTTACTCGAAGTAGATTCAATTACACTTATGTCGGCAATTCCTTGCTTAATATACGTTGCAATGTCATGAACGCTTGAATGTCACTATACCTAAAGAACGCGCCCTGGAACGTCTGGACACCGCCCTGAGAAAATCATTTTTATACAAAAGTTGTATCTGTTCATCTGTGTTCGCAAAAAGCAACAAAATTTTCGCCTGCGGCGCTTACTTGCTCCATGGTTAGATGAGATGGTTAATGAGAAAACGAAATGAGTCAATTTTAATTGATTTTATAGTACAATTAATGTTTACCAACGCCCGGCGTTATAATAAAGTGAAATATTTTATAAACAATTTACACAAATTTCGTAAATAATCGCATTTTCAATCAAATTTCTTGCTTTGAGCATTAATAACGAAGTTATGTTCGTTTTATGACTCCCACATTTGCTTTGTACAGCGCTGTACAAAATTACAAGTAAAAAATATAGCCATCTCGAAACATTTGATTTCACGAGAAACGAGGAAGATAGGCTATAATAATGATGAACCCAAAAAATTTTCGCCCCCTCCGCTCGCGATATTTTCAGTTGGTGTTGCAAGTTAAATCTGTTAAATCTTCTTAACTAGATCCCTGCCACACCAATTAATATATCGTATACCAGTAAGTGTACAACTATTGGTTGAGTCTTGCACCCAATGACCAAAATCAAAGTCGGCGGGCGTGTCTGGCGATATGCTGCATTAGTTGCAACAGGTATTTTTAGAAAATATACTATCTGCAACTATATTATTTGGCTTGCAGCATATCATTAATATAGTATAGAGATGATTGACGATTGAAATATAAACAAATTAAACTAACTCAAATTAAACTAAAAAATAAAATAAACTCTTGTGAAATGTTGCTATGAACAGCTGCTGGTGCTCTGCAACTAACTCGCGCAATAAATGTTTTGTATTTTTATAAACCGTTTTCTGTAAGATTGCACAGAAATCGGATACAGGCAAAGCATTGGCTCAAGTTCATTGCAGAAAGAAGAAAGATAAAGCACCAGTTTGGTTATTGAGAGTAGAGGAATCATGGGTGCGCGGTAGCGATGCGCCCGTGACGCAAGTCCCCTTACGAGTAAAAAATTCAGAAAAAATTGTTTCGTTGACTTCGGAACCATATATACAACTAATTTTGACTTTTTACTCTTTTTACTAGTTCATTGGATTCCTTGTAAAATTTTGATTGAAATCGACTTTTTGATCATCAAAATCAGTCCAGTGGTTCCAGATATATGACCTTCTGAAAATTGCAATTTCCGATACAAAATGTTCCTTCCATAGAAAATGAAAATATCCTACGTTAGTTAGTTAGTTAGTTCCAGAGCCATTTGTATGAAAAACCGTGAAAAACCACTTTTTTGGCTGCGTCTCGAAAACGGTCCGATAACTTTTCTTAAAAATTTGCAGGGACCTTCAGCTGGGCATTCTACGCCATATGAAATTTTAACAAAGGGCGGTACCAGCCTCGTTTGGCCGCCAGCGCTGATAGAAGCTCCCATATAAAAGCATATTTGTGTTTGTGTGTATTCAAAGTATGGGTCAAACATGAGCAAAATTTTTAGAATGTGACCTGAGGCGGCGGTCAGTGGTGGCCGCAACCGCCAGCTATGGCAGCCGCGCGAGGTGCAGTGGCGCCAAAAAATGTTTATGAACGAGGGTTGAAGTTGAAGTGACTCTACTTTCAAAACTACTGATATCACTACAAAAGCCTTTTTAAAAGGGAAACGTGACGCAAGTCACTTTGTCTCTTTGTTTCTTCATCCAAATCGACTGATATCAATTGGGATGACGCTTACAGCTTTGAAACGCAAATTTTTTTTGGAATGTTTTCATTTGTGATTAAAAAAATGCGTCGCAAATGCCGGACCTCCCAGTTTTATAATTTTTCTACGCTTTCAGCTTTCATACTCAAAAATTTGATTTCCTGTACAAAAATACGCCATACATCCCATTAAGCCAAATTTTTGCGTTGTGAAAGCTGAAAGCGTATAAAAACTATAACACTGGGGGGTCCGGCATTTGTGACGCATTGTTTTAATCAAAAATGAAAACATTCCAAAAAATATATTTGCGTGTCAAAGCTGCAAGCGTCACCCAAATTGATATCAGTCGTTTTGGAAGAAGAAACAAAGAGACTTGCGTCACATTTCCCTTTTAAAAAGGGTTTTTGTTGTGATATGGGAAACTACCGAGGAAAGTCATTTACAACGACAGTTCTGAAGACGATAACTTCGAAGAACACATTCAAATTCCACCAATAAAAAATGAAGAAAAGATTATCAAAAAAAATGTAAACATATATAATGTGGATCCTAATATATTGGGAATAAAATTAAAGGAAATTAATTATGTTGTCTAAATAATGAAACCTTCAGTCTTGGATGCTCCCTCCCTGCCTCAATTCGATCTCGATTGGTTACAAAAGAAATAATTATTACGCATCTGCAGGAATAGTAGATTACAGTGGGGGATGCGGAAATAAGTCATTACATGAGGGATTAATTTTGTGAAATGAGCCAAACTCAAGAGGGTGTTTTTAAGTAAAAAGCTTTGAAAACTGTTTTTTGACGAGTATAGAGTTTGCATCCCGAGCCGAAAGACTACAAGAGTCAAAAAACAGTTTTTAAAGCGACTTGCTTAAAAATACACGAATGAGTTTGCGAATGTCACAAAATTATCCAGAATGGATGACTTATTGAGCTGTTTCGGTGTCCCAACCGAAAACGCGTCATTACATGCAGATATACATGTAATGAGAAGTTTCCGGTGGGGGCTACATGTAATGAATAGCATGTAATGAATGACATGTAATGAATAATTTCCGTGGGGTGCACATGTACTGGACATGTAATGACAAGTTTTCGGTGGGACAACGAATAAAATTTATTTATCTTCGAGGAGGAAGCTTGTATCCCGAGCTGAAGGCAAAATAATAATTTATCCTGCAAAAACGTAAAAGTTTTTATGCACCGAAGCAAGAAATCAACAAAACAAATTTTGACATAAAACAGTAATGTATGACTTATCTCCCTAGACAGCCACTGAGGTGTATAAAAAAAGTAACTCAGCGAATACAACAATGCCAGCATGTCGCTAATTGACTAATTGGTAGGTTAAAGAGCCTCATACAATGACAACTATGACATGCATATTACAGCTATTATATGCATATCACAGCTTTATATGCATACATACTGCATAAATAAGAGTAACAACGCTTCAAAATAAGAATATACGGACTAGTGCGAAAATTATTATTAAATTACCAAGCAGTACAACATTGATAATAATATTTACATGTTTCTGCCCGGTGAGTGCGTCATTACTTCGTCGCAAGCGACTGGGAAAACGCATTTACCGAGCATCATGTAAAATGTTGTACGTAAGTGCTTTTAAATAGTTGTTTTGAATCGTAGGATTACAGCATTCGCCTTCGGCTCATGCAGCAACCTTCCTACGAGTAAAAAAACAATTTGGAAGCACAGATGTAATATACTATCCGCAAAAAAAACCTCTTACAGAGGAGGTTTGACGCAAGTCTTTATGTCTGCTTACAAAAGCTGTGAAATCAGAAAAGTGTGACGCATTAATCATTTAAGGTAAAACTTTTTTGTTCCAGTTACAAAAGTTCTGAAATCAGAGGGGGCTGACACATTAAGCTTCGATTCGCAACAAACATTTTTAAACAAAATTATGTTGAGTTTTTCTGTACTTTCAGTTTTTACGCGAAAATTTGACTTTTATTTCTTATTACATCGTTTAGGGTAAATTTAAATTTTTGCGTCTAAAAACTTGGTGTTGAATAATTGAATAATTATTCCGCTGGTGGGTCTGGCATTTGTGACGCAATTTTTTGAACTCAACGTCACACTTTTCTGATTTCACAGCTTTTGTAAGCAGACATAAAGACTTGCGTCACACCTCCTCTGTAAGAGGTTTTTTTTTGCGGATATCAATACTTTTGTAAGTTTGTAAGCAACTTTTTAGATGTCATAGTTCTGGAGGTATGAATCATCCCTCTGGAATCTGGAAGTGACGCTATCCCGGGATTAGGCCACATTTTCCCAAAACCATGAAACACGTGTTCGCTTAAATTTAAATCTCTACAACTTCGCCTTTGGAACCAACTTTCTAACTCTCATAGTTCTAGAGATTTGGTGCATCCTGCCTAATTATGGAAGTGACCATATACCAGGATTGGGCCATATTTCTCCAAAACAGTGAAACACGTGTTCGCTTAAATTGAATTCACTACAACTTCGCCTTTGGAACCGACTTTCTAACTCTCATAGTTCTAGAGATTTGGTTCATCCTGCCTAATTATGGAAGTGACCATATACCAGGATTGGGCCATATTTCGCCAAAACCCTGAAACACTGTTCGCTTAAATTTAATTCTCTACAACTTCGCCTTTGGAAACCAATTTTTTCTAACTCTCATAGTTCTAGAGATTTGGTGCATCCTGCCTAATTATGGAAGTGACCATATACCAGGATTGGACCATATTTCCCCAAAACCCTGAAACAAATGTCAGCTTAAATTCAATTCTCTATAACTTCACCTTTGAAACCAACTTTCTAACTCTCATAGTTAGTTCTAGAGATTTGGGTCATCCTGCCTAATTATGGAAGTGGCCATATACCAGGATTGGGCCATATTTCCCCAAAACCCTGAAACACGTGTTCGCTTAAATTGAATTCACTACAACTTCGCCTTTGGAACCAACTTTCTAACTCTCATAGTTCTAGAGATTTGGTTCATCCTGCCTAATTATGGAAGTGACCATATACCAGGATTGGGCCATATTTCGCCAAAACCCTAAAACACGTGTTCGCTTAAATTTAATTCTCTACAACTTCGCCTTTGGAACCAACTTTCTAACTCTCATAGTTCTGGAGATCTGGGTCATCCTGCCTAATTATGGAAGTGGCCATATACCAGGATTGTGCCA